>CM031237.1:999809691-1000409691 GCA_018340775.1 Taxus wallichiana var. yunnanensis | reverse complement strand
GGACATACGGAGGTATATCTTGAGTCCCATATCATCACTATCACCACATACGACAACATGGAAAGAGAGTCAGCAGGCACCATTACGCTACCCATGGAGGTGGGCCCCACTTGCCATCAGACAAAGTTTCATGTCCTAGACTTGGAACTTCCATATAATATGCTTCTAGGCTGACCATGGATTCATGCCATGCAGGCCGTGCCATCAACATTTCATCAATGCATCAAGTTGAAGCATGAGGGACATACGGTTACAATACCAGGAGATTCAAATCCCTTTGCTCATTATAGAGCTCTTAATAGCTTTGCACGAAAGGGTACATACGCATGTCCCTCCACAGATATAGCTGTCCCTCTTCATTCTAAGGCCATAGAATCTTGAGTAGATTCAAATTCTCTTAGTTCTTGCGCTCATGGGGCATCCACTTCCACATCTCCATTTGATTCATGGGAGATGAAAATTCTGGAATATGGCTGTGGGGAGTATAATGTACAACAAGCACTCTTGGTTTCTGACCTCTCCTTGTCACCCAAGACTAGAGGTCGACCCAACTACCGCTTCAGAGACCTAGAGAGGAACACACTATTGGGTCATTCCTACCTGGAGGCTTGTTAGCTGAGGAAAAATTACTTGATCCACCTACTACTTGGGTCCCTAAGGACACTCAACCATCTTGTTATCAAACCCTAGAATATGAAAAATCTAGCAGAATGATGTACTCCATGGGCTACAAAAGCCTAAGATGTGGTAAGAATGAACAAGGACAAAAGGAACTAGTCCTCTCCCCATTTCAAAAGCGAAAGATATGGCATCAGCATTCACCCTTATGGGGCACACCTAATGATCAAGATGTGATTTGTTCGTGAGCGTGAGGATGGATCTAATTATCTAGACAACGATACGGATTCCTGTTGTAGCCAATTTGAGGATCTGGCCTCCACGAACCTTTTCATGAATAACGTTGTCCTAACCATAACCCCCACTAAACCAATCCTTGACCTTGTGTACCCTTCCCTTGTTGAATGGGACCAACAATGTCACGTACCACTAGATTTATTCGAGAACGACAAGGCTATTGCAGATCTTTGTGGTGAGAAAAATTTAAAGAAAAGCGAGGGCAAGAGTTCTAAAGAAAAGCCTTGGAAAAAATCAAAGTCCAAGTCACACGGTGAAAACCTCTTTGAGGCACTTTGGGCCGACAAACAAATAAAAAAATCAAAGGAAAAAAAAAGTGACCATGCCAAGGATGAAAATCTCATAGAGACATCCTTGGATGAATATCTCAACTTACCTCCCGATCCTACGTGTATAGAGGATTTATCAAAATTGTTAGTTGAAGAAACCATTGATGTCAATATTGGTACCAAAGAAGATCCCAAGATAGTAAAATTATGAGCATCACTCTCGACCGAGAGAACAAAAGACATTCACTATGCTACTGCGAGAGTTTATTGATGTGTTTACATGGTCTTACAAAGACATGCCCAGCTTAGATCCAACTTTGGTCATGCACAACCTGGTTGTTCACACAGACGCTAAGCCTATCAAATAGAATCTCCAAAAGATGCACCTAAGAGTGGCTTTGTTAGTTAAATAAGAGTTGGAAAGGTTTCTTGCAACAAGATTCATCGAGACCAATTGATTATTACGAATGGATATCAAATGTTGTTCCTATCCGAAGAAACCTATCGATGTCGAATCTACACTGATTTTAGGGACATCAATAAAGCTTTCCCTAAAGATGACTTTCCATTGCCCAACATTGACATGATTGTTGACCCAACCACAGCGTACGAAATGCTATCACTTATGGATGGCTTTTTGGGTTATAATCAAATTAAGATCGTTGAGGAAGACCAACACAAAACAACTTTCATAACTCTTTGGGGCACCTTCTGTTATCAGGTGATGTCATTTGGCCTTAAGAATGCGGGAGCAAATTGTCAGTGGGCCATGATAGTAATATTTCATGATATGATTCAAGACATCATGGGAAAGTCCAAAACAAGAGAGGATCATCCTATCATTTTTTGCGGTGTATCTTTGAATGCCTGCATGAATACAAAGTCGGGATGAATCCATAGAAGTGTGTCTTCGGTGTGCTTGTTTCACTCGGAAAGACTCGTTCCTTTTAGAAACAGATAAGGTTAGGGTTAGGAGGAATACCTGTAGAATGTCGAGATGGTGTGCGCGTGCCGTAGAGAAAGATCAGGTTGACTGCGGAGAACTCCTTTTTGTCTTGGAAGGACTACCTGCAAATAAGAACACAAGACCACAAGATTTGATTAAACAATAAATGAGGGAAGCGCCTTGGGCCGGGAAATATAAAACTTCCTTTCGAAGGTGGTCGGTTTCCCTGCTAATATGAATTAACACAAAAAGGCTGCAAAGTATCAATTAAATTGTTTCGTTGAAGTGGGTAGGGAAAGGCTGGTTTTTGGTTTTGATCAGAGGAACCGATGGCGGTTACTGATAGCCGATGCCGGTTATGATAGCCGATGTCGTTACTGATAACCGATACCGGTGGGTTCTAGGATCTTCTTAGTAGCTATGGTGTTTTGTAAGGCTGGTTTATGGATGATATTAGGAAATGAGATGATGAGGGTAAAAGAATGTGGTTAGATGCAATGGCACGTTGGGTAGTGGATTCAGAAACAGATTTAGGAGGACTGTGATTCAAAGAGCATAAGAAATGTTATAACAGAGGACATGCAAGATATGACTTACTGGTTTTGACGAAGATGCAAGTTGATCTCCTCTACTGCAAGCACTTCTGGTTTCTTTACTCGTCTCTGCTTGATTAAATGAAGATCAGGACTCTATTCCTCGCTCGCAATGCTCTCTGTTGATCCAGAAATCTTTTACCGATCTCCAAAAATGAAAATTCCGATCTGTTGTTTTGGTTTGGGAGCCCATTTGAGGGGAATCGATGGCGGTTGCGTAACCGCGGCGGTCGAGTAGGAACCGGCATCGGTAAGGAAAAAGTAGGCTATTTTTAGTAAAATAGCCCACCTTCCCTGCTTTTCTCCCGAAAGATCAGTTGCGGGCTTGGTCAAGTGGCTAGAAGGTCGACTTTGGGTGCGAGTAAGGAGGCATTAGTTATGGATGTGAGTCTAGACCAAGTCATGGGTCTTAATTAGGTTAGTTTTAGGGTTAGGGCTAGGTCATGATGAAGTGGCAAAGTGAGGTGGTAGGTAGGGTGATGTGGATTTATCAATTAGAAGGCAATTAATAAATAATTGTGTAAGGTTTAGGTGATGAGGTTATATTGCGAGATGAGATGCGGGTCACAAGGGGTCATAAGACACGAATTTGGTGTCTACATTAGCCCCTTATTGTCGTGTAGCTTGTTTTGTAAAGCTGCGCGGACAATAATATGAAGTGGTTTCTCCTGTTAAGGATATAGGTAGTCCCCCTCAAATCTATCATAGATTGAGTGAACGGGAAATCAGGGATAGGGTTGATAAAGGGTGAATGTTGTAGAGAGGATGGTAAGGTGGTGGGGTAGGTCCAAGGAAGCAGACGCATGTTAAAATACAATAGTACGACTAGGGTACATGATTTGATGAGCAAACCAGCAGTGCATAGGCAAAGGTCGATAGTTTATCCAAACAAGGGTGATATAATCCTGGTATCCAAGGCATAGGAAGTAGCTCCAGGGTATATAACAGGTAAGGTACAGGAACGTTTAGGCGTGTTCGGCAGTACCAAATGGTTGGTTTGGTTGAGATAAACGTCACGGTCTAGGTCTAGGCAAAGTTGGTCGACAGATCAAGTCAAGGACCCTAATCATGCTAAAACACGAACAGGTGAGCTCGATTGAACAAAAGGTACATGATGGATGGATAAAATAAAATGTTGATTGTGGGTATGGTATTGAAGTGATACGGTCGTGGGTCGGGCCAAGTTGGGGTGCGGCCTTGGGTCGGGCCGGATGGGTAGGGTGAGGCCGTGGGTCGGGCCAAATTGTTAGGGCGAGGCCTTGGGTCGGGCCAAATAGGTAGGTTGAGGCCTTGGGTCGGGCCAAATAGGTAGGTTGAGGCCTTGGGTCGGGCCAAATAGGTAGGTTGAGGCCTTGGGTCGGGCCAAATGGGTAGGTTGAGGCCTTGGGTCGGGCCGAATAGGTAGGTTGAGGCCTTGGGTCGGGCCAAATGGGTAGGTTGAGGCCTTGGGTCGGGCCAAATAGATAGGTTGAGGCCTTGGGTCGGGCCAATAGGTAGGTTGAGGCCTTAGGTCGGGCCGAATAGGTAGGTTGAGGCCTTGGGTCGGGCCAAATTGGTAGGGCGAGGCCTTGGGTCGGGACGAATAGGTAGGTTGAGGCCTTGGGTCGGGCCAAATGGGTAGGGCAAGGCCTTGGGTCGGGCCGAATAGGTAGGTTGAGGCCTTGGGTCGGGCCAATTGGTAGGTTGAGGCCTTGGGTCGGGCCAAATTGGTAGGGCGAGGCCTTGGGTCGGGCCAAATGGGTAGGGCGAGGCCTTGGGTCGGGCCGAATAGGTAGGTTGAGGCCTTAGGTCGGGCCGAATAGGTAGGTTGAGGCCTTAGGTCAGGCCGAAAAGGTAGGTTGAGGCCTTAGGTCGGGCCGAATAGGTAGGTTGAGGCCTTAGGTCGGGCCGAAAAGGTAGGTTGAGGCCTTAGGTCGGGCCGAATAGGTAGGTTGAGGCCGTAGGTCGGGCCGAATAGGTAGGTTGAGGCCTTAGGTCAGGCCGATTGGTAGGTTGAGGCCTTGGGTCGGAGCCAAATTGGTAGGTTGAGGCCTTAGGTCGGGCCGAATAGGTAGGTTGAGGCCTTAGGTCAAGTGAATATGAGAGGATTCCTATAGATCGCGTGCGGCGACAATTTGGATTTGTGCAGGATATACCCCTGGCTTATAGACCATATATGAGGATCGACGCAGAGGCAATACTCTCACCTCCCCAGCCAACACCTCCAGAAGGTCCTGAAGAGGTAGCAGCCGATCGCAGGGTAATGGACGCAGGAATGACAGAGGCCTATAGATTATGGTGGGCAGTGGAGTTGCGAGGTATACGTGATTGTCCTGACATAGCTGTGATTACAACAGAGAGGGATCGTCTGCAGCGTTTAGTTCAGCAGCTCCAAATGCAGGTGAATGAGACAAGAGGATTGTTAGCAGTTGCGGAGTCACGGGCGGGGAGACTAGAGGCTGGAGTCCTCCATGCGAGAGGCGTATTCATATGTTACGGGAGAGATTAGCGAGATCAGTGGCGGTACCAATAGCCGTGGTACCGTTGAGGACGAGAGTCCCGGCGAGAGGGTCGCGATCACGATCATCACCTAGTTCGGGATGAGGCGTGAGGGTCCGAGTAAATGTTAGCAAGGTATAAGAATAAATAAGGATGCCGACCTGCGTGTCGATGATAGAGAAGATATATTTGTTTAACATCTAAATAAAACTAAATATGTATGGTGATTTGAGTTATGATAATAATAAGAATGTTTGCGTTGTGACTTTTTGGTGTTTTGAAAAAGGATAAAGAGGAATGTGATTAAATAAAAATACACAAAAAAATATTTATATTTACCACACATGATAGGTTATGGTAGGGGATGGTCGAGCTAACCTTGGGAGACCCCATGTCTCCAAAGTGCTGCCTACATAGCCCATTTCACAAAGCAAGGAGGGGCCTCAGACCGATGTAGTTCTCCCTTAGGATCAGGGAGAGGCGAATTGGGAGTGCAATTTAGTACGGTTTAGGCAATTGGTTGGTTGGTAAAAATATTAAGATTGGTAAAGGTAAGGTTGATGGTGTTGGTAATGAATTGGTGATGTTGTAAAAGGTATAAGGGAAGCGAAAGTTAGCCTACCTAAGTAGAAGGGAATCATGTGTCCGATTAAGGTCAACACACAATCCTAGATGCGAGGCAAAGTAGAAAGAGTGCTCCGTAGGTGAAAAGAGCTAAACAAACCACACAACGAAGAACGAGCTTGGAGCCCTAGGTAGTGCGTGTAGGCGAGAAGTCAATCGGTGAAAAGAGTTATGTGATCACAATATATCGAGCGTACATTACATCCCTTGAGTTGAAACAAATGGTGGTGAGGTGAGGTGGATGATATAGTTGAGATACGAGAGAACTTATTACAAAGTGAGTGTTCTATAGGAAGAGAACCTACCCTAAATAGACAAGTCCATGACTCAAAAGTTATTTTGAATGAGGCTTTATTTTTTTGAATGTAGATCGATCGATGCGAGAAGTCTACAAGGGATATTGATTGTATTATTCTTGAGGTCTTCACGAAGGCGATCGATGCGAGAAGCTTCGAGAAAAGGTCTGTGTATATAGCTGTCCTTCGGGAGCAGATCTATTTATAGTAGAGATATGATTTAAATGCATAGCTGTCCTTCGAGGAGCATCTATATATATAATAGCATCAATAGTTTTGGCATATAGCTGTCCTTCGAGGAACAGTCTATATATAATTTAGATAGCTAGATGTTCTTTTGGCATGAAGCATCTAGTTTAGTAGGAAGTTTGACTCAAGAAAATCCCATAAGAATACGGCTTATTTTAATACGTTGAAGTCATGGACTTAGACTAAAAAAGGGGAAGGCATCGTTAAGGGGAGGTGAGAGGTGAGCTTGATTTTATTTCAAGATGTAGGAAACAAATGCATGTGGTGGTATGGGAGCTCAAGGGACGAGCAGTAGGCGGATAAGAAGTGATATAACACTAATTTCAACAATAGAATGGTCGAAGATGCAAGGCATTAAGGGGCTCAGGCTCAGGTTTACCATTAAGCGAAGCTAAACGATAAGTACCAGATCCATAGGTGTGAGTGATTATATAAGGCCCAATCCAATTGGGAGAAAATTTTCCACGTTTGCTCTTTTCTAGTTTGGTTACATGTTGATTCTCTTTGAGGACAAGATCACCAACCTTAAAGGTACGCTCATGAAGTCGCTTATCATAAGCACGTTTAATGCGTTTTTGATAGATTTGAAGGTGATCAAGAGCTGTAAGACGGCATTCGTCAAGAAGCTCCAATTGGGCTAACCGCTCTTGGCGGAAATCATCATTGGTGAGAATATCCTGAAGAGATATTCTAAGGGAGGGTATTTGTATTTCGAGAGGCAAAACAGCCTCGGTACCGTATACCAAAGAAAAAGGTGTGGCATTAGTGGAGGTACGAATACTAGTGCGATAAGCCCAAAGGGCAAAGGGGATGTGATCGTGCCAATTTCTTCCGGATTCATTGACAACTTTCATGAGGATTTTGGTTAGTGTTTTATTAGAGGACTCGGCTTGCCCATTGGCTTGTGGATAGTAGGGTGATGAGAAGCTAAGTTTGATACCAAAGTTGTCGCAAAGGTCTTGCAACAACTTGTTTTTAAAAGATTTACCATTATCTGTTATTAGGCGATGAGGAATACCAAAACGACAGATAATGTGATGGTTAATGAATTCGACAATTTTTTCTTTTTTGATTGAAATGAGTGGAATAGCCTCCACCCATTTTGTGTAATATTCGGTCGCTGTGATTATCCAACGGTGACGTTGTGAAGAGGTCGGGTGAATCTCACCAATAAGGTCTAAACCCCATTGTGAGAAGGGCCAAAGATCTCGAGCGACCTGGAGCGGGTGGCTAGGAGTATGTTGAAGGTTGGCATGTTGCTGACACATAACACAACGCTTAACATATTCGTGGCAGTCGTTATTGAGAGTAGGCCAATAATAACCAAGGCGAAGGATTCGTTTGGCCACAGCAAGGCCGCTAAAATGTCCACCACAAATACCGTCATGGACCTGTTGGATGGTATGAGTGGCCTCCGCGCTAGTTAGACAGCGAAGGAGGATGCCATCAAAGCCACGTTTATAGAGGAGTCCCCCATGACAACATAACACGAAACACTTTTAAGAAAAGCACGTTTTCCGTTACTAGTAAGGTCAGGTGGGAGGACAGAGATTGTAAGGTAGTCGTGAAATTGGTGGTACTAGGTATCCTGCGAACTAGTAGACACAGTATTTATCGTACAAACTACCGGGGTTGAATAGGATGGGACAAAAAGTTGTTGGACCACGACGAATAATTCAGAGTCAGTTGGTGCGGCGGGAATTTGCGAGGCTAAGCAAGCCATAGTGTCTGCAAATTTGTTAGTGGAGCGTGGAATGGTTTGTATAGAATAGTGAGTAAATAAGGCTAGAAGTGAATCCACGTAGTGTTTGTATTTTTGAAGTTCCTCATTTTTGCATTGGTAGACGCCCATAACTTGATTGACTACCAATTGAGAGTCGCCAAAAATGTTGATAGATTTGATGCCTAAGTGTAACGCAACTTGGAGACCGAGCAAGGGCCTCGTATTCCGTTGTATTATTAGTGCAAGGGAAATCAAGCCGAAATGAAAGAGGCATAGGCTCAGCGTCGAGAGGAATGAGAACAACGCCGGCTCCTCCGCCGCGCTGGCATTTAGATCCATCGAAGAAGAGGGTCATTTGATACAACTCTTCCCGGAGTGAGAGAGTGGCGATGAGTTCGTCGGGGAAGGTAAAATTGGTAAATTGTTCCCCAGGTAAAGGGGCCTCCGCAAGTTGGTCTGCAAGAGTTTGTCCTTTGATTGACACATTTATGCGAATTCAAGGTCAAGGTCAGCGAGGAGCATAAGCCATCGAGCGATACATTGGTTTAGATGCGGTTTGGCGTACATATAATGAATGGGGTCTGTGTTGGTGATGACAAAAGTTTTGTGATTCAGGAGGTAATGTCGGAGTTTGGTGGCTACAAATGATAGGGCAAGGCACAATTTTTCTACATGTGTATACCTAGTCTCATAATCCACGAGGGTACGACTTATATAATAAACGGCTGTTCTCGTGTGTCCGAATCCCGATGTGCGAGCATAGCACCTATAGCATGGTCAGTGGCGGAAAGATAAAGGTAGAAAGGGCGGTCGTCCTGGGGTGGGATAAGCACGGGTGGCTGCAAGAGATAGGATTTGAGAGCTTCGAAGGCTTGGTGACACTCCTCACTCCATTGTGCAGGCAATGTCTTTTTAAGAAGGTGATGAAAGGTTGACACCGATCCGAGAGTTGGGAGATGAAACGTCGGATAGATTGGAGCTTACCTTGTAAACTACGCAATTGTTTGAGATTTTTGGGTGGGGGCATTTCTAGGATAGCTTTGACTTTAGATGGATCGACCTCAATGCCACGCAAAGAGACGATAAAGCCAAGAAGTTTTCCCGAAAGAACACCAAAGACACATTTCTTTGGTTGAAGGCGGACAGAATATTGTAACAGGCGATCAAAAATAATGGTTAAAACATCGAGATGTTCACTACGATGTTTAGACTTGCCGAGAAGATCGTCGACATAATCTTCAAGGATAGTGTGCATAATGTCATGAAAAATGTAGGTCATAGCCCGCTGATAGGTTACACCAGCATTCTTAAGGCCAAACGGCATGACACGATAACAGAAAGTTCCCCAAGGAGTTATGAAGGTAGTTTTGTGTTGATCGGCAGGGGCAACCAAAATTTGGTTGTATCCTGAAAAGCCATCCATGAGAGAGAGCATCTCATGACCTACAGTTAGATCAACAAGTTGGTCAATGCTAGGTAAGGGAAGTCATCCTTAGGGCAAGCGAGGTTAAGATCCCAGAAATCTGTGCATATCCAAAGTCCCCCTGTCGCTTTAGTGATAGGTACGATGTTAGAAATCCATTGAGGATAGTCAATAGGCAAGATGAAGGAAACAGAAAGGAATCGTTGGAGCTCCTCTTTGACCAAGAGAGCAATGCATGGATGCATTTTTCTCAATTTCTGTTTGACTGGTTTGGAATCGGGGTTTAGGGTGATGTTATGGACGGCAATGGTAGGATCAATTCCTGGCATGTCAGCATAAGACCATGCGAAAGCTTGGTTGCGAGCACGGAGAAAGGTAGTAAAGGCAGCTTGTTCTGATGTGTTAAGGGATTGTCCAATCTTCACAATGTGAGGATCCTCCTCCATGTGGATGTTGATTTCTATGGTAGATTCGTTCAGCATGGTTTGGGTTTCAGATGGTAAGGCTCGTTGAATATAAGAATCATCCGCGCCAAGGTAAGTGAGGATGGAGTCGTCATCCTGGCATTCAACAACATTAATCAAAGGCGAATCCTCTTCGATCATGTCTGGATACAGAAGGGGAAGAGAAGATGGGTCCTCATTATCGCGTTGATAAGTGAGAGGACCTATGAAGATAGCATTTATGAAAAAAAAAAGTTAGGGGGGATGGATTCAGGGTCTATAGATTGTGTGGGTGATGATGGCAAAGTGGGTGATGACGGTTTGGTAGGGGCGACGTCTTCTTCTTCCAGGATACAGCTGACAGGAGGTGTCTCCTGTGTAGGTGTATTGGGAAAACCGAGACCACTGCGATCATTATGTTTACGGGTAGTCACGGGAATGAGTGTATGTCGGCCTTGTTCGTAAAGGCCAAAACCAAAGCCTTTCCACGCACAGCGAGTCAAGAAGGTGAGGGCGAAACGACGATTTGTCAAGTATTGAAAATCGGATTGGAAGGGAACCACACCAAGAGGAGGTTCAGGGGTAATGGAGGATGCGTCAACACCCCCATACGTTAGGTTAGTGCGGCAATGGGGTGGTCCGTAAGAGATTACCTCCCCCATGCGACGGTCGTAGGTGGGATGTGCATGTAATTGTCTATACTCCTGAGGGGTAGGGAAAGAACTAACGTTAAAACATCTACTAAGGGGTCGGAGGTTGGAATGTTAGCTGCGGGAAGGGAAGTGGTTTTTGCGATGGTGGTTTCATCAGTTGAAGGCGTAAGCGCGGTTGAGGTGGATGGTTGAGGTACATTTGAAGAGGATGGTTGGGTTGAATGTATGGGTGTCTTGATTGGTATAAGCACATCGTTAGGGCGGTATAACATATTGCAGGTTTTAAAGGGGGGAGGGTCAGCTTTTACGGTGTAAGACTTCCCCTCGTACTCAAATTTTATGCATCTATGTAATGTTGAGGAACGCATCCCATGGCTCGGATCAAGGGACGACCCAACAATATATTATATTGGAACTCTCCCTCAAGACATAGAAGAGTTCGGGTAAAGTATGTGGTCCTACGCGAATGTTGAGGATCACGGTGCCTAAGGTAGAAGTAATAGCGTCATTGAATGACCGCAACATGATGGGGTTGGCACACATGCAACTAGAAGGGATATTCATTTGTTGGAAGGCTTTTGAAGAGATGATGTTTAGGCTAGCACCCCCGTCAATCATAACATGACGTACCCGAATGTCCCGGACGTAAGCGGAGATGAAAAGAGCGAGGTCGGGATCTTACTGTACTAAAGTCAACAATTTCATCTTCGGAGAAACTGACTGCAGCAGCTTGTTGTACAGAGACAGAAGTGGTTGGGGCAGTGGGTTGTTTGGTGAGAGAAGCAACGTGATTGGGTGTTAGAATGGAGGCGACAGGCAGGGTTTCATTAGGTAAAACCTCTATCCCTTGAAGGATCTCAACGAGAGCTTGTCGATGAGATTCAAGTGCAATGAGATCATACAAAGTGTCATTTTTACGGGCGATTGGTGAAGCTGTTTAATCATATTTCGGTGGGAAATGCCATTAGAGATGGGATAGGCGGGTCCGCGAATGACCACTTTAGGTGGTGGTGTAATCGGGATGTTTGACGGAGAAAGAGATGCCGCAGGTGTGTTTTCTTTTGCTTTCCCATTGTTTTTCTGCCCTCGAGTAGCGACACTAATCATATTAATCTCGTAGACCTGAGATGAGGAAGATGGTTGGGATAACTCATGGTCTTCAAGAGGTGGGGTTGTAATAATGATAGATCTTGGTGAGGCGGGGACAGATGGTATAGGAGAGGGAATGGAAACTAAAGGTCTCTCCCTTCGTAAGTTGTCTTTCTTAATCTTTCTATCTGGGAGAGGTGACTGACGAAGGATGGTTTTTAGAGCTTTGCATCCCTCCACATCATGTCCTGGTGTGTGGTGATAAGCACAGATTTTAGACTCATCGTAACCCATAGGTCGGGGTTTAGACGGATCATAAGGTCTAAGTGGAGGTAGGGAAATGGTCGCATTCTCCACCAACATAGCAAGGATTTTGGCGTAAGATCCTTTGAGTGGGTCAAAATCGGAAGAGGATGAGGGTATTGGTTGTGTGGGTTTTGGTAATGTTTGGGCGTGGTTGGTTCACACGGGTGGTGGTTTAGCCGAGGGGTGTTGATACGTGGTTTTCACTAAACGTGATTTCTTTGGCGCAGAAGCTATGTTGGATGATGAGGCCGCAGATGATGTGGTATCAGAAAACAACCACGGGGAAATAGGAGTGACCGAAAACAAATCTTTTGATGATGGAATTTGTTTAGGGTTGATAGGTGGACAGGATACGCGGAGTGACGGTGTTGCTATACCCTGGAATTTCTGTATGGGTGCGGAAGGCGTAGGTTGTTTTGAAGAAAACGCAGGAGGTATGATATATTGATGTAAGGTAGAGGGATGGGGTCCCAATATGGAAGGTAGGTATGACGATGATGGTTTTGATTGTGATAGGGGCACGGATTGAGTTTGTCTCCTAGGTGGCGGGACGGATTTATTTTTGGATAGATCGAGTCGCTTAGGCGGGTGCGTTAGACTGGGTATGGGTAAGGTCCCAAGCGTAGGGGAAGATTTGGCTAAGTTAATAGAAGTGGATGAGGCATTTGGTAGAGGTGAGGGGGGTGAAGGTGAGAACATGGGCATTTTAAGCTTCTGTAAACACTTCGGGTATATGGTGGAGTTCTCAGGATCGGTCATTTGCATTTGAGTAGAATATGGCGTACTCAAACGTTCCCATAGGGCCTGTCTATCTTCTGTGGAATGACAGTCTCCAGGTGTGATTTGTAATTTTTGTACGGAAGAACGACGGGTTGTGATTCCAGTCCACTGTGGGTGTGACACAGGAGGTAGATGAGACACTGTATCAACTAGATGTTAAGAGGTCAACCGGTCGTTGAAAAGATTTAGGCGATGAGGGACTAATAGGTAGGAGGGCGTGTTTGAGGGGATCTGTCATGTTTAAAGAATGTGGTGATGTCAGTGTAAGAGATTTCTCATCTAAGGATGTCAAAAGGAGTGGCGAGCCTTCCTCTTGTGCAGCAAGAGTGGTAGAAGGGGACATTTGGGAAATAGATAAATTAGATAACATCCGCTCACAGTCTTGTAGGGATGTGGTGTAAGAAGACTCATCGATGAGAAGAGAAGTCCGGGAAGTTAACTCTTTTATGGGTAAAGGAATGATTTCACTTTGGCTTGATGGTGGTGAAGGAGGTTCAGACTCCTGTGTTGGTGGAGAGGCTTGATTCAAATTTTTTTTCAATAGAGGCTTTTGGCCGAGAATCGAAGAGCGCATGGATCTCATGAACACTCTCCTCGGCTAAGATATCTTGGTTCACATTCTTGTTGGACGAGTGATTCGGGAATGGCTTGTTGAAAATTTTCAGATTTCGATTAGCAGGGCGTTAGGATTATCGAGGTTATATCCCTGCGTCAACCATTTCTGCAATATGTTTTTCAACATCTTGCAGTTTTCATGACTATGTCCTTTTACGCGGTGAAAGTTACAAAAGTCATTTTCTTTGTACAGGAAGGTATTGCGCGGGTGGAGTCAAACCCAGTGAGGTTTAATAGGGGCAAGGTGATAGCTTGACTTTGAGCAATTTCCTAGGATGACGCTATAAGTTTCTCCCAAGGGAGTGTAATTGATGGGCTCGGCTTTGTACTTATAGGTGGTTTTCGGCGGAGTATTGGACGGTGTTTGAGATTTGACCATTACCGCGTGGACAGCTCCTTTTGATTTAGAAGAAGTGGACGCGTGAGGAGTGGCGGTATTTGGCTTGTTGGTAGAATCTGGAGTTCGGAAATTGGGGTTTTTGTTACGCAACCGCAATTTCTCCTCTTCTAAGGCTCGAATTTCTAGTTTTGAGCCATAGTAAAGGCCTCGTCGAATGTACGGAAAGTTTGAATTTGAAGAGTAGGAGAAATGTGCTTAGCACATGCCCGCGTGAAAAGTTCGATAAGTTCAGCTTGAGGCAAGGCATATGTAAGTTGGTTGATAAGGCCGCGCCATCGTCCCACGAAATCTGCGATAGATTCGTCTTCGAATTGTCGGA
Organism: Taxus wallichiana var. yunnanensis; assembly: GCA_018340775.1. NCBI lineage: Eukaryota > Viridiplantae > Streptophyta > Pinopsida > Cupressales > Taxaceae > Taxus > Taxus wallichiana. Next base: position 1,000,395,570 of record CM031237.1, on the reverse strand, counting down.
TGGCATAAAGGTCGGTGATAGATACTTTCTTGGCAATGTTAATGGAGAAATGATCCAAGAAAGATTGGGCTAGTTGGTTAAAAGAGAAGATCGAGTGCTGGGTTAAAGCACTGTACCACTCCAAGGTGGGTCCTGATAAGGACATGGGGAAGGTGCGGAGTAACAAGGCGTCATCATGGGCAATCAAATAACAAGCATGTCTAAATGATCGCAAGTGTTGTTGAGGATCCTCTTTACTGTTAAAACGAGTAAATTTTGGCAACTCCCATTGAGGAGGATATGAATGAAGGGGGACAGAAGGGTGAATGGGCTCCCGACAAACTTGTTCGTATGTCAAGGCGCTACGACTTCCCGGCAAGCCTCAGATTTTGCATTTTGTCCATCATTTGTTTGATGAAATCTGTGGTTGGATGAGATGATGGTGCAACAGAATAGGGATGTCCCATATAAGGTGTTGAGGTTACTGGATACGTGTATGGGAATGAAAAGGTAGGCGGAGCTTGAGAAGGAAAGCTCGTGTGAATAGGTGGCAGAGAGTAAGTCATGAATGGAGTGGTCTGAAAGAGAGATGAGGTAGGGGCAGTTGGTGGTAACGATATGTGGGGTCCAAGATTAACCAAAGGAAAGCTAATCGGGGTCGTATGAACCTCTGAAGCCGTCGGATTGGGAGACGGGGCTAGAGATGCAGGAAGTAAGGCGGTGTTATTAGGAGGAGTGGGAGCTAAATGAGCAGCTATACTAATAGGCATGCCAACAAGGAGCTGACCATCAGGCGTACGGTCAGGGGCATGAGACAAATAGTATTATGTACAGACATTGTGGGATTAGCATCCGAGAAATTTGGCAAAGTCCTTGTCTCCTACAGAATTTGGGGATCTCACTGGTGTCCGTAGGGTTCCCTATAGAATGTGAAGGGGGTGATTCAGGCAAAGACACAGAGCAGGCATGTGAAACCATGGCGGCGGCTTGCTTCCGAGTGATGACAACCATGGACAAGAACACACAGGAAAGTTTCAATCTATCAAGAACAAAAACAACCTCAGAATGATGAATTTGGCAAGTTGCTGGTTTGTCAGGGGCTGATGAAGACAGTAACCGATATCGGTTTACTAACCGGTGTCGGTCACAGAGCAAACGACGTCGGTCCCTTAACCGATGCCGGTGTCAAAAGTCTAGGATAAGAAGATATAAAAGGCTGCTAATTTGATTTTTAGCAACGTTGAGTATATTTATCAACTTATTGATCACAGAAGACAAAGTATGACAGAGAAAACAGAATTTGAAAACAAGCAAGATGCACACGCAAATCCAGAGACTAATCCTAGGGTTAATTTTAATTATCGTGGGCTTATGCCTTTAGACGTAGAAGGATGTCAGAATCCTAAACAAGAGACTTAGGGGAAATGTCAAGTTGTTTTGGCTTATAAGGTTACCTCAATCGGGTGGAGGAATACCGCGGAAAAGGGGGGATGTTTGAGCTGTTGTGTTAATTGTGAAGTGATTCGGTATGTGTTGTGCAGTGAAACTAGGGTTAATTTCCTGTCAATACCATGGATATCACCCCCACGTGTACGACCTGTTACTTAAACTATGTTCACTAGAATTGAAGAACAACAAGCAGGAATGCAATGCATGTGTTTTAAATCCAAATCGAAAATTATGTTCGATGAAGCAAGAGAGATGACTTTCACTAATGCGAAACTAGAAAAGCAAGACAAATACTTTACGAAATATATAACAAAAGCAGCAACAGCAAATATGCTTCCTAAAATGAAAATAAGCAAGAGAAAGAAACCCAAAATGGGTCCCACCGGGCGTGCCAAAATGTTTCACTCGGAAAGACTCGTTCCTTTTAGAAACAGATAAGGTTAGGGTTAGGAGGAATACCTGTAGAATGTCGAGATGGTGTGCGCGTGCCGTAGAGAAAGATCAGGTTGACTGCGGAGAACTCCTTTTTGTCTTGGAAGGACTACCTGCAAATAAGAACACAAGACCACAAGATTTGATTAAACAATAAATGAGGAAACTGCCTTGGGCCCAGGAAATATAAAACTTCCTTTCGAAGGTGGTCAGTTCCCCTGCTAATATGAATTAACACAAAAGACTGTAAAGTATCAATTAAATTGTTTCGTTGAACTGGGTAGGGGAAAGGCTGGTTTTCTGGTTTTGATCAGAGGAACCGATGGCGGTTACTGATAGCCGATGCCGGTTATGATAGCCGATGCCGGTTACTGATAACCGATACCGGTGGGTTCTAGGATCTTCTTAGTAGCTATGGTGTTTTGTAAGGCTGGTTTATGGATGATATTAGGAAATGAGATGATGAGGGGTAAAAGAATGACAGTTAGATGCAATGGCACGTTGGGTAGTGGATTCAGAAATGCATTTAAGAGGAATTTGTGATTCAAAGAGCATAAGAAATGTTATAACGAGAGGACATGCAAGATATGACTTACTTGGTTTTGACGAAGATGCAAGTTGATCTCCTCTACTGCAAGCACTTCTGGTTTCTTTACTCGTCTCTGCTTGATTAAATGAAGATCAGGACTCTGTTCCTCACTCGCAATGCTCTCTGTTGATCCAGAAATCTTTTAACTGATCTCCAAAAATGAAAATTCCGATCTGTTGTTTTGGTTTGGGGAGCCCATTTACAGGGAATCGATGGCGGTTGCGTAACCGACGGCGGTCGAGTAGGAACCGGCATCGGTAAGGAAAAAGTAGGCTATTTTTAGTAAAATAGCCCACCTTCCTCGCTTTTCTCCGAAGGATCGGTTGCGGGCTTGGTCAAGTGGCTAGAAGGTCGGCTTTGGGTGCGAGTAAGGAGGCATTAGTTATGGATGTGAGTCTAGACCAAGTCATGGGTCTTAATTAGGTTAGTTTTAGGGTTAGGGCTAGGTCATGATGAAGTGGCAAAGTGAGGTGGTAGGTAGGGTGATGTGGATTTATCAATTAGAAGGCAATTAATAAATAATTGTGTAAGGTTTAGGTGATGAGGTTATATTACGAGATGAGATGTGGGTCACTGAGGGTCGTAAGACACGAATTTGGTGTCTACGGTGCTATCTGGGAAACTATTAGGCTTCATCGTGTCAAGACGAGGTATTGAGGTAGACCCTGCTAAAGTGTCTGCCATCACAAAAATGCCTCCACCTGAGAATATCAAGCAACTGCGTAGCTTGCAAGGGAAAATTCAAGCCATTCACCGCTTTATCTCCCAGCTTGTAGATAAATGTCACTCATTCACTCATTTGCTTAAGAAGGACGTCACTTTCATCTGGGGACCCGAGCAACAACAAGCCTTTTCTTTGCTTAAACAGTACCTGGCTAATCCACCTGTCCTCATGCCTCCCACTCTAGGAGAACCACTTTTGCTCTATATTTCGCTACGTAATATGCTATTGGTGCCTTTGCTCACCCAATACGACCATAGCCATAAAGAGAAAGCGAGTACTATATCGAGTCACACCCTCATCGCCTATGAACTTAATTATCCTTAGATTGAAAAGGCTTGCTTGGCCTTTGTTTTTACCTTTAAGAAACTTTGCCATTGCTGCTCATATCCAAGGTCAACCCACTCAATTATTTGTTGTCTAAACAAGCCCTCACAGGTAGAATGGCTAATTAGATCATTCTACTCGGTGAGTTTGATATAGAATTTGTCCATAAAAAATCGTTAAAGGACAAGTACTTGACTAAGCTAGCGGAAGCACCTTTGCAAAGCACAAAACCTTTGAATCTAGATCTACCAGATGCATCTTTTCTCTACATTGAAGAATCTATCGTATGGCAGATACATTTTGATGGATCTTTTACATTTCATGGTTTAGGTGCAGGAGTGGTCCTTATTACTCCTTCAGGTGATCCTATACCGCAAGCTTTACTCTGGCCTTCCTCGCACGAACAACATTACGGAATATGAAGCACTCATTGCAAGGATGAAGCTAGCAAGTGGAATATTCAACATGTTAAGGTTGTAGATGATTCACAGCTAATCATCAAACAAGTTAATGATGAGTATAAAGTTAAGGATGACAAGATCATACCTTACGAAGTTGGTGGAAACTGCGAAGGAGTTTTTTTCGCATTACCTTTGAGTAGATCCCAAGAGCGCAGAACAGATCGGCAAGATGCTATGGCAATGGTGGGATCTATGCTTCGTATTCCACCAGGGAACAATGATATGCCATTTTTGTAGAAAATCTACACCAGCCCATGTATGATGTGCCAGAATCTTGCCTAGCTTGTGAGGTTGTTGGTCCCTATTCCTCGTGGTACGAACCCATTTTCACCTATCTTAAGGATAGTACTTTCCCTCCCAATATCTCTCGTTCTGAAAAGAAAATCCTGATTCACCAAATATCCCGTTACACCCTTTTAGGAGGTACACTTTATCATCATGGCTATGATGGGAATCTATTACATTTTCTGGATGTGACGGAGTCAATTCAGGCAATTAAAGAAGTACACGAAGGAGTATACGGAGCACATATAAACGGAATGGTCTTGGCTAAGAAACTGTTAAGAGTAGGTTACTATTGGCCCACCATGGAAATTGATTGTTGTAATTATGTTAGAAAATGTGTGCTTTGCCAAAAGTATGGAAATTTCATCCATGCTCCATCGCAACCATTACAACCAATCACTACCCCATGGCCATTCTCCAAGTGGGGACTTGATCTAATAGGGAAGCTTACTCCTACCTCATCTGATGGTCATACACATATCATCACAGCTACATAATACTTTACAAAATGGGTGGAGGCTGTCCCTTTAACCTATGTCACAGGAGCACAGATTTCTAAATTCATCATGAATCACATTATTTGCTGATATGGTATCCCTGCAGCCATTGTCACAGATAATGGGAAGTCATTTAAGAACAAAACTGTGAAAGGTCTTTGCCAACGGTTCCAAATCAGATTGAAATGGTCCACGCCATATTACCCTCAGGGTAATGGACAAGCTGAGGCAACAAATAAGACTTTGGTAAGGATAATGGAGAAGATGGTTAGCAAAACCGGTTGAAACTGGCACCTACAAATCCACCCAGCCCTCTGGGCCTACCAAAATTCAATTCACACTTCTATGGGTATGATGCCATAGTCCCTAGTGTTTGGGATAGAATCTATCATCCCTTTAGAGATTGAACTCCCATCCCTATGAATTTCTCTTCGGGACTATTTGGATAAGGATGAAGATTATCGAGTGGCAAGATTGGTTGAGTTAGAGCTCCTAGATGAGAGGCGCATTCGTGCTCTTAATCACCTGAAGGTATATCAACACAAAATCTCCCACAACTACAACAATAGAATCATCCCTCGCTAGTTTGAGGTGGGTGATTTAGTTATGAAGGAGAACTAGTTCAACACCAGAGCAGAGCAAGAAAAGAAAGGGAAGTTCGAACCACACTGGTTAGGACCCTATGTCATAGTTGCCAAGTACGGCACCGGGGCATACAAACTGGCTCACCCCAATGGTGATGAGCTCGAGAGCCAATGAACACCATGCATCTTAAGAAGTTCTATGCTTGAACATGGCACAAAAATCAAAAAATACAAAAACATAAAAAAAAATCAGAAAAAGAAAAAGAGAAAATAGGTCGTCCACTAGTGAAAACCACGCAATTGTGGCACTTTGGACAAGTCCTTAGGTGAAAATCAGTTTCTGGTGCCTCGGGAGGATTGTTCACAAGCATTCTATATTAGAAGGGTATTTTTCTTTGTCTGGACCTAGTTCTACCTTCGAGTTTCTTTGTGCACACCATCTAGTCCAGCCTTGATCCTTCTTTTCCTTCTTCTATTCATTCAGAATCGACATGGTCTTTTGTTATTTCCCATCTTACGCTGGGGGCAACTCAATGACTTCACCTTCTTGTTCATAAGCGCATGGCTTCTGCCCTTGTATATTCCCCACCTAACGCTAGGGGCATCCATGCTTTCTTGGTTACCTACACATAGCTTTGGAAAACTATTAAAAACACAAAAACAATAGAAAATTGTTTTGAGGAAAACACAAAAACAATAGAAAATTGTTTTGAGAAAAACACAAAAACAATAGAAAATTGTTTGAGAAAAACACAAAAACAATAGAACATTGTTTTGAGAAAACACAAAAACAATAGAACATTGTTTCACAAAACATAAAAACAATATAAAATTGTTTCACAAAAACGTAAACAATAGAACATCGGTTTATGAAAACATATCTTACAAAAACATTTACTTGCATTGCCTTGTTTCCTTGCTTTTCTTGTTGCTTGTATAGTGTTTTGTGGGCTTAATTTTGAGTTGTTTGTTTCTTAGGTGTACTTTTTCATAGTTTATCTTTTCTTTCTTAGAATAGATTCATTCTTGCTTATGCATATTGTCGTGGGTTTTGACATGCTAGTGTGTTAATTCTTTATTTCTTTCTTAATGCATTTGGTTTTGTTTTGTTACTTGTTAATAAGGCATGGTGATTCATGGTGTATTGCATTAATTCCTAGTGTTCTTTGTAGCATTTGGCTGTGTTTCTTGCATGTGCTTTGTTTTGTTATCATTCACATCATGTTACCATCATTATCATCACATCTAACATCATCTATACATCATATATAAACAAAAATGCTAAGTTTTACATCATGCATGTATGCTAAGCTAATCATCACATATCATATCATCAATGGGGGCAAGAGGGGTTGCGCATAATAAAAAATCTATCCCCCCCACACCAATATCATCATATCACCCTATCCATCATGAGGGATCCCATCAAAGGGCACTCTTTGTCGCCTCTAGGCCCTTCACTTTCTTCTTCTACTATTCATCACGGTTCAGAAAGCCAAAACAATACAAACATTTACTATATCAAAAAAATCCAAAAACAAGGCAAAATTTTTCAAAAAATTCCTAAAAGGTAAAACACCCTACAAAATGGTGACTTTCTTCTTACGGCTGAAAATTGTGTCTTGCACATGGTATTTTCTCCATATCCTTTCGGTTTGTCTCACATCTTCCTTGATTAATACGACTCACGGATCACCTTTGGATTCACAACCATTCACAAAAGTTAGCCGCTTGCTTGCTTATACTACCGGGGCACTTTTAGTTGCTGGTGGTGTTTCGCTACGCACAAACACTTTTTATGGACCCCGTGTCCATTTTCATTTCCCTTTGCATGTATCCTTGCTTGGGGCATCATTTTTAACCCTTTTCATCAATCACGAACTTGTGGATCTCTTCAAAGACCGATAATAAAACATTTATACAACCTGTCTTGACCGTTGTTGGGTTGAATAGGTGCGTCGCATTGCTGTTTTCCTATTACATGAGCTTGGTTCCTTCTCGTATTGCATTGCATTATTGTATGTTGTGTGGAGTTGGTACTTTCAGCAATGGATAATTGTTTGTAGTATGGCTTTTCATGTCATTCTACCTTTGTTGTATGCTTATATATTTTCATAAGGACCGATGATGTAGTTCTATGGAAATATGATGACATCAAATTTGTTCCAAACAAATAAGCAGCTAGAGGTTAAGATCTTGTCCCCCCTTTTCCATATTTCTTCTACACCACTTCCCTTTCACCCCTAATTCTCCCTCTCATCGAGGCATCCTACCTCGTCCCCCTTCTTCTACCTATATCTCACCTTTTTCGATCATCGATCGGCTTCTTCCATCACCCCATCGACACTCGAGGGGCATCTCTCCCTCCTACTAATTTTTCTTCTATCCATTCAAATTATCTTTTGTCTACTATCTTTGAAGTGGCATCACTTACGCCACCCCAAAGAGGGGCAAATGTAGACACCTATAATTACGCCCAAGAAATTTAAATACTTAAATTGCGCTAATTATCCCCTTTCTCACAAATCAACGACATATCATCAAAAGCACTCATTTTCCCTCATATCATCATTAATTAATTACACTAAGCTAATTAATTAAGTTTCCTATCCAAAAAATACCCTAATTAATGACCTTCCATTAATAAATCACCCCTTCTACCTAGACTAATTAATTATTATTAATTAATTAGTTTTCCTTCCATTCAACCAATAAATCAATATTTAATTGATTTAAGCACCTTCTAATAGCCTAAATCATACTAATATTCCCTAATTATCTTCTATAGGCTTACATCTACCTATTAATTAACCACCTTTGATTAATTAAAATAACCCCCAACTCCCATGACTTGCTAAACATGTATTAAACCCTTCTAAAGTAAGGTTACCTTTAATAAAGAAACATTATCCATTCCTAATCATGTCTTACCTTTATCCCACATTCATGAGAATGTGTTGAATCCTTTATCCTTTGGGCTATATAAAGAGCCCTCCACCTACCTTTTTACTTACACCTAAACTCCTTAGAGAGCAAATGCAAAGCATATAACAAAGAGACTAAGAGCTTGCACCTTGCCCTTTTGAGAGTTCATCATCTTGAAGAGTTAAGCCTCCTTAAGTGCTTAGGTCATATGGGAGGTGTCAAAGGGGTCTTGTATTGATAGGCCCTCATTCCTAGGTTACTTGGCATACTAAGGATAACTATTTTGATAGCCATAGAGCTTACTTAGGTCCATTCATTTATTTGTTGTTAGATAATAGAGGAGTTTAGATATTTAGCATTGTTAGTTTCAAAGTTTGTATTGATGAATGCTAGCATCTAACCCTTGTTTAATTCTTATCTTGATGGTGTTTAGTTTTTGTTCAATTCTTGCTAAGTTAAGGCTATTTAGGTGTTAGTCTTTACTCATATTAGCATTATTTTGAAAACAAACACATGCGCACACACATTTATTTGGTTATTGTGATTTTGATCATGTTGGTGATATCTGCAGATAAAAAAACTACTTCTTGAAATGTTTTCAAGATGGGTACAATTTTCATCACTTGAAGCAGCAAGAAGCAACCAATGATTTCTATATCTTCTTCTGAAGAAAAATATAGAAGTGTTATGGAAGCTATAAAAGAAGTTATGTGGCTGAAAATAATGTTGGATGAGCTACACATGGGCATCAATAGGAGCACTACTCTTCTATTTGACATCCAGAGTTACATTTCTCTTCCTAAGAATCTAGTTTACCATCAAAGGACCAAACATATTGAAGGTTATATGCACTTTATTAGAGAGAAAGTCCTGAATGGTGATATTGTTATCAAGTTGTTTGATTTGAAGATCAAGTTGCACACATCTTCACAAATGTAATTTGTTCTATCAATTTCTGAAAATTTCATGCCTTATTGGGCATTTCAAATTTTCCATTGAGGGGGAGTGTGCATTAAAATGCCACCTCTTAATTGCTATTGTAAACTTCTAATACTTCCACCATTGTGTAATAGGTAAATGTGCACACTATGTGAAGTTACTTGTAAATCCCAACAAAGCATTAGTTATGGGTACGCCTTCATTTATAAAATGCTCCATAATTTGATATAAGTCTTCATATATAAAGCAATGGTCTTAATCATTTATGTGTGGGAAGATCTATATGATTTCCCTTATTTGTATGCTAGCCAAAGTGACTATTGTTTATTCTTGGATTTCTAAATCCTTTTGTAGAAATAGGTAGAATTGGCATGTCTTGTTTTGTTTCTTCCCACTTAATGTTAAGGGGGAGTATTGGGGTGATAATGTCAAGTGGGATATCTACCATTGTAGTATGCCCCAATATTATTTTAAAAGTTTTTCTATCAAAATTTATTATGAAGATATTCCACAAAGATCTTATACATTTAAGAGTGAAGTGGCTCAATTGATTCACCCACCCTATTGATTAGGGTGATCCCTCTCAGGATTGGATATAAGAAATGAATATATTAGTACCAGATTCAAATATAGATAGGTATATTAGGTTGGGGTCGATCTGTCATGAATATTGTATTGAATGAGTGAAAAACATAGATTGGAAATCATTTTTATAAAAGGATAAGGAACAAAGTGGAAATCTTTGGGTTAAAGTCTCAAGAGTCTTAATATAGACTATGCTTTATTATAGTGGGATATTTTCCTTTGGATTTCCCCACTTAAATCTTGTTTTAGCATCTCTATGCTATGTTTCTATTTGTTTTTAGCACTTTCTCATTAATCTATGTAATTCACTATTTATTTAAGCTAATTCTATGTCTTATTTAACTACACATCATAATCTATAGTCTTCATATTTTTAATGGCGGAAATTTAATTTGTAAATTATATTTACCTCATTAAATATAGTAGTCAATTATATTTATCTCTACATTACCTTCAGATGCTTAGAGGAGATTCATCACTCTCATTCAAGCAAGAACAAGTTGATTTGATTCAAGAAGCAATCATATCTTCAAACTTAGAATACTGAGTCCACAAAATATAATTACTTAGAGAATTAAAACTTGTCATCCAGTCACCTATCATACATAAATATGAATCTCATGAATTCTTCTTTCACATCTAATTGACAAATATCAGCAAAACATAGCAAGGACCATCATTTCACTCTAATTTCTCAACTAGGCTTGACCTGGGTTCTAGAAGCTTAAAAACTAGTCTTCAACTATCATGGCTTAACCACCTTTAGAGAACTCACCAAGGAATTAAATTATGTCACACACTTTATAGGAATCCTAAACAATATGCACAATAATTTATAGATATAACTTCTTTGGGAAAAACACCTTCTTCATACATGTAGTTGAGGGATTCTTCACTAGCTCAAAAGGGTTGTTGTGAAAAACTCAAACTTATGCATGTAAGTAATTCATTAAAAAAACCAAGAACACTCATATCTAAAATATAACACCTTCATGCTAGTCATGACCAAAAACAATCACTTTAATTAATGCATCGTGTATTCCTTTATACCTTTATGACTAGTTTCTATTCATTGCATTCTCAACTAGTAGAAGTACAAATGCACTGTATCGTTAGATTTATCCAAATGAATAACCTAGATGAATTCATTAACATGAATAGAACATCAGCAACATCATTCACCAAAAATTTGATCATGGGCTCCTTTGCATATTTTATTTCTACACTAAATTTTCCACAAAATAGTTGCTTCTTATGGGGTCCACAATGTTTCATGGAATAAAACCACCATGAACATGACCTCTCGATGAGTAATGTACAAACTCACATCATTTTCCAATAAAAAAATTCATTTAGAGGCATAACAAAGTAATTTTCTCCATACTTTCTTTTTTACATTATCATTCCTGGGTTCAACCATCTTACTTGTCTACTGACCTTAAATGTATTGAAATAACCCAAAATGACTATCTTCATGCCATGTATGCCTGATTCTTGACCTGATACTCATTTCACATGCTTAATTCTAGCTCACATTGCTCCAAAAATGTCTTCCTACTTTTTCTTGTCTCACTTGTCATGTTTCCATACCTTCATTCTTGATTTGGAGTTAGGATTAGGCCTTGAGATACCTGAAAGCTCATGAAATTACCATGGAAACATGTTACAAACTTGTTAACACCACATAGAACCACCTCGACCCCTTGGGAACACTTTGAAATCAATATAAAACTTGACATCAATGAAAACCTAATGACACATTGCTCAACAATCTCCCCTTTTTCATTGATGACAACCAAACAAGACTAACTCCTACAGGACCTTTTCTCATGTTTCTTGGTTTAATCCCCCTTTGACATCTATGAAAAAGGAAATTTGAAAACTTGACATGGAAAACAAGGACAACCAAGTACAATAAGACTTGAAAAAGACTTAACTTTTTTACCTTGCTCCCCTAGGACTATGTTTTCTTATTTCTTAGCTCTTTTCAACAACATATGAGACTTTAATGTCTGGTGTAAACAATTAAATACTTCCCCTAAGACTTTACTCTCTGGTTTTTACATTTTGTCCATTTACCCTATTTCAAGCTTGTGCATTATAAGAAAAGATACTAAAACTAAAAAAATATCCTTCTTTTACCAAATCCTTGTTGTCTATGGCTGCATTCATGATATAAGAGGATGTCTTTTAGTCTATAACGGGTTCCCCTAGGCTTTACTGAGTCTCCTATGAGGGAAAAAATCATGTTTTACTTATTTTCTTGGTCCAATCTCTTAGCTTGTTGAGTTATTTACCTTAGTCTCAAACAAATGCAATTTTCTCATTCTTCAACATTCAAATTGGTCTCAATAGGAAAAGAAAAATTTTCTTCAATAAATGACAATTCATTGACCTAATCGATTCCATTACATGAAGCAAAGCAATAACCATCACCTAGCTCCTAATTGGTCTTAACCTTTTCATAGTGTTCTTGGCTCTAGCAAAGCTACCTTTTGGTATTTTTTCCCTTAAGCATTACTTCACTTCTTAGGACCTGTCATACACTTCAAACCATATTAGAACCACCATTATTTTCCTCAAATTATCCAAGCATTATCATTTACACAATTATCTCTTAAACTACCCTTAGTCCTTGTACATAGTCTCTAGTTCTTATAAGTAAGAATTTCTCCTTTCTTCCTTGATGAATACTTCAATGACATACCCCCTATTTTACATGACAAGTTGGTTAGGTTGTTCATAGATTGTATTCAAGACCATCCATTTCATCAAGTATTTCTCTATCCTATAAGACCACCTCATATCCCTACCAAGACTACTTCCATTGCTTCATTCATGGTTGGCATGATTTAGAGGGGTTCATAAAAAAATGTAAGCTTCCCTAACATCTCTTTAGAAACCCAAAAGTTAATGCAAAATTTTGGAACCTAACTCTTAGACCTTCTCCTTTTATCATTCTTTCACTCATTGGTCTCTCATAGGCCTAAGTAGCCCCGACCTAAGACATTCCCCTCACAACCTACTTTGTAGGTGGTTTCAACACACTAACTTGGCATATTTATTACAAATTTATGTTTTTGTCATGTCTAATAAGTTTCATGAATAGAGAAGAAGTTTATCTTATACTTCTTCTGTTAGGATGCCTTGGCAATTAGCCTTTTCTAGACTATGCACATTGTCCCTTGAAGAATGATAAGAAAATATCAAGTGATTGCAACTAAAATTTGTAAATTCCTTGAAAACATATTAGTCCACATTACTACCATGATTTCTATAAATTTTCAAGCCATTTTGTTAAGTGGAAGAGCTCCATTTTTTAAAACCCTAGTTGAATCCTTTAGAAACCCTCCAAGGATCCCGAGAACATTCTGATCTTTATAACCTTTCACTAGAATGGAATCAAGCCTCAAATTTTTTTATTTAAGTCTTTCTACCTTTCTCATTCAAAATTATTTTACTAGTTCAGGGTTTTGAGCAAGTTTCTCCTATTTTTCACTAGTTGAGAGTCATATAAGCTTGTTTAAGGTAGGGTATGAAACCCTCCATTGTTCAAAGGTTTACTAGAGTCTTGTTTTTACAAGAAAACCTTGTTGAAACTCTAACATTCACTCACATAGTCCTCGTCGAGGATGATATTCACTCAAACTAGATCATAGTGATGTTAGGAAGAATAAATGCAAACACAATCTCCAACTTATCTCTCAAAGAGATTCTTAGGTATGAATAAGAAATAGTAGTAAATAATCCTTAAGTTACATTCTAGTGTTAATTTGTTTCACCTAATTCTTAGATCATTTCTTTGAAGTGTTGATGAAACAGATAGGGTAACGGGTGTAGGAGGAATACCTGTTCAAATGTTGGTTGATGGGTTGTTGCACGCATATGACTTCGAATCCATAGCTGATTGTGAGAGCTTCCTTTTGGCTAGGAGGAACTACCTGTAATAAAAGTAAGACCACTAGAAGGAATTAAAAAATATGTGCAGTGAACTACCTAGCGTATGCTAGATCCAAGAAGTGTGATACTTCCTAGATGGTTGTTAGTCCACTATTTTAAACAATTTAATGTTGTAAACAAAGTAAATCCTATTATAATTTGAAATGATTTAGGTATCTCACTTAAAACACAATAAGAAATAGATCTAATCTAACATGCTAGGCTAGAATAGGATCCAAAGGTCAAGTAACTGGTCTGGGTCTCTGCAGGTCTGACAGAGGTCTCAGGTAGATCACAGGTGGATGAGGGTGAGGTGAAATTAGGTGGGTAGGTCTCATTGCTGGGCTATATGGGAAAATATAGAGACCCGTGTCATTTAAGGATGACCGACGACAATTAGGTGTAACTAGTGCCAATTACTATGGAAATTTGGGAATGTCATAGAACAAGCTTTAGGTATCCTTTATGATTGCATAAAGGATTTTATTAGTCGGGATGAGGTATTGGGTGACTTGGGTAGGATTTGGCGAGATTTTAATGGGTATATGGAGGTGGAAGTGTTGGAGAAGGTTAATAGGTGGGTAGGTAAACAATAGATGATAAAATAATGATGAAATGAAATAAACCAGAGAAGTATGACATTATACTTACTAGGATTCTAGTCTTGGATGTCTATGAGTGAGGGATGGAGGTGCTGGTGAGAGGTTTGAAGGCTACAAGTGATCACCAACTAAAAGAAATCTTCTGCATGGACTACATGTACATTCCTCTTTACTTGGTTTGATCAAATCATGCAGGATGGTGTGCAAGAGAAAGTTCTTGATCTCCTTCCTTGCATGTGTGTTCTCTTTGGAATTCACTCGCTAAAGATGTTTTATCTCTCCGAGATGTGTTAATTCTAGCCAACCTTCTTTTTTTTTCAACCTCCAACCTTGAGAATAAGGTTGTTTTGGGGTTAAAAGGGTAACTAATGATGGTTACGGCTTATCGGTGATGTTAGGGGATTTGGAGTCGGTCAAGGTGGAATTTCCTAGGTTTACTAAACTAGGAGATCCCTTGATTTCCTCATATCTCATGTCATTAACCCACGGATTAGACTGGGAGCTTCTTGTAAGCATGCGGGAATGTGGTTAGAGGGAATGTAGGCATTGATTTTTAGGGTTTGGGTAAGTCTTAGTTAGTTATGGCAACTTACTAAGAAGAGGTCTTAGGTTGAGTTGGCTTGGTGAGGTGTCTAAGTGAACTGTATGTGTGGGTATTATTTAAAATAAGATATTTAAATAATAAATATAGTGAGGATAATGAATTAATTTAATTAAATTAATATTAGTGAGGTGAAAGGGGCCATGGCTAGGTGAATGTGATGAAGGGTGTTTATTCATCAAGGGACCAAAGGGGAGTGTGACCTAATTTTAGTGTCTACATTTTGCCCTTTTTGTTGTGTAGCTTGTATTGGTAAGTGACGCTAACAAAAATAAGATGTGGTTGCCCCATGTGTGGGTGAAGGTGATCCCCCTTAAACCAAGAACTGACGAGGCAGCAGGTAGAATTAGTGAGTGGTTTGATAAAAGGTAAATGCAAGGAAAAGGCAAGTGGGCATAGGGAAAAAGGGTAAAAGGTCTACTCGGGCCATTCTAGGTAATGGGTCAGGGTCAAAGGTAGCAACAGTCAAACACATGCACATGTCTAAACTACAACATGCTACCGGGTTGAAGAGCAGGAAAAATCTACATCGTCTAAGGTCGAGAGGTTTATCCAAACAAGGTTGAAGTGATTTTGGTATCCAAGGTATAGGATATGGTCAAGAAACACAATGTAGGTTAGGTGCAAGAATGTTTAGGTATGTTTTGGTACACCAAAGGTAGGGTTAGGATAAACGGTCACGGAAAGAGGCAAGGTAAGGTCATTAGGTCAATCAACATAGGTAATAATGCCGCAAGGTATAGCAAACACATGAGGTCAAAGGTCACTAGTGATGGTCCAAGGTCCAAATATCTAGGTCACAAAGCATGGGTAAGGCCAAGGTAGGGGTTAAGGTGGGGTGGGGTAAATGATGAGGGTTGGAAAGGTGAGGTAAATGGGTAGGGTAAAGGTGGGGTGGGGTAAATGGTCAAGGTGAAGGGTGGGGTAAAAGGGGTTAATTTAGGGCAATGTGCAGGTGAGGGTGACCAATGCTGGTCACAGATAACCGACATCGGTATAGGTCAACCAACGATGGGTAGGTAGGGCACGTGAGTGATGTTGGTCAAGGGTAACCGATATCGGTTAGGTCGGGTTGGTTATAAAAACAAAAAAATCCACATGTTTTGTTATTCATTTGTTATTGTGCAAAGTGAGAAAATGAAAAAAAAAGAGAAAAGAGAGAAAAGTGTCTAGATGAAATAGAACACGGTGAGTTGTGGCAAAGTGTGATTTGACAAGGGATTGGTTAGTGAGCAAAGTGGGTCCAAGGGATCAGGGCAAGAGATTTGATTGGTTAGAGGTTGCAAGTAGCTATTCGGTGATGGCAGAGGCCATAGAGGGATTAGGCAAGCCACGATACGGATGTGAGACATGCCACCGAGACGATGGCGGTGTGACAAGGTAAGTGCCCTACTCTTTGTTGATTTGATAGATTAGAGGATTATTGTAGTGTTGGTTTAGGTTTGGTTTGGTTTAGGTTGTGTTTGGTTATGTATGTGGTTTAATTTCCAATGTTGGGTATAACGGGAAATGAAGTTAGGCATGATGTAATGTGAGTCACATGAAGATTAATTGTTGAGGGTAGAGGATGGCTGAGCTAACCTCCAAGGGCCCCATGCCCTCAGAGTGTTGCCTACATAGTCCCGGTGAAAAGGGACCTCATGCCGATATAGTTCTCCCATGAGCTAGGGAAGAATATGAGGAGGTATGAAAATGAGGTGGTAGGTTTTTGGGCATGTTGTGGGTTTAGGTTTGGTAGGTGTGGGTGGATTATAGGTAAAGTGATGTAGGTGGGGTCGATT
The DNA here is from genome assembly GCA_018340775.1 of Taxus wallichiana var. yunnanensis. Taxonomy (NCBI): domain Eukaryota; kingdom Viridiplantae; phylum Streptophyta; class Pinopsida; order Cupressales; family Taxaceae; genus Taxus; species Taxus wallichiana. The sequence goes on along the minus strand of CM031237.1, from coordinate 1,000,378,874 downwards.
GTGGTGAAAGAAGAAGATTACCCCAAAAGTAAGCGTTGAGGACCAAGTCCTGTATAAGGTAATCAAAGATGGTTAAAAGATGAGAGGGGGCAATAAAGCCACCTGATTGGGGAGGATCATACCAAGTAGATCATACCTTGGAGGAGGTGATGAACATAAGACCCGAAAGACATTACATGATTGACTGTTTTATGGTGAAAAGTAGTCACATGATCACCAAATGTCTAAGTTCTAAGAAGTCCCTTGAGGCAATGAGGAAATGGGAGTGGGAATGGTAAGAAGGGTGAAAGGTAGTTAATTTTTATATGGTATGAGGTAGCATGCACTTTGGGCAAGAGATCCGAGGTCATAATGGGCAAGTCCATGACAAAAAGGTTGTTATTTTTGACCTATAGTTGAGATAGACTGATCGATGCGGGAAGTCTATATGGGATAAATAAAATTGAACTCCTTGAGGTCTTCATTAAGCTGATTGATGTGGGAAGATTCATTTTCTCTCATTTAAAAAAAAATATATATTTACATAGTTGTCCTTCGAGGGAGTAGTCTATTTATAGCAGTAATTTTTGAGAGGAAGATGTCCTTTTGAGGGAGTCATCTTTTTATTAGAAGTTTGACTCAAGGAGTTTGGTCCCATGTGAGGTCTTTGTAGTCATGGACAAGACCAAGGTGAAGGATAGGACTCTTGTTCAAAAGGAAAGGAGAAACAACCATGGGATCTCATCTAAAGGTAGACGAAAAGTATCCATGAGAATCATGCTATGTGCAGTGTCATGGTACACATATTCAAGAGAAGATAACTAGTGATGGTACTCACATGATTCTTGTTTAATCATTGGTGAGGTGTATGGAGTGAATAGTGCTCAAGGGACGAGCATGGAAAGAGACAAAAGGTGAAGTAGGATGAAAATTCAACAATAGAATGGTTGAAGATGAAAGGCATTAAGGGACTCAGGTTCAGGTTTACCATCGAGTGAGGATAAATGATAAGCTCCTAATCCATAGGTATGAGTTACAATGTATGGTCCAAGCCAATTAGGATCACATTTGCCCGGTTTACTTTTTTCTAATTTGGTTACGTGTTGATTTTATTTCAAGACAAGGTCACCAAATTGGAAGGTGTTCATGAACATGTTTGTCATAGCACGCACGTTTGATACGTTTTTGGTAAACTTAAAGGTGATCCAGAGCATTAAGATGGCATTTGTCTAATAACTCTAGTTGTGCTAAACGGTCCTGATGAAATTCATCATCATTGAGCATGTCGTGGAGAGAAATGCGGAGTGAGGGGATCTGGACTTCGAGAGGCAGAACCACCTCTATACCATAGACCAGAGAAAAGGGTGTGGCCATAGTGGAAGTGTGAATACTAGTGCAGTACTCCCATAGGGAAAAAGGAATGTGTGTATGCCAATCCTTCCCAGTATCGTCAACCACTTTCATAAGAATTTTGTTTAAGGTTTTGTTAGTGGATTCAGCTTGGCCATTGGTTTGTGGGTAATAAGGTGATGAGAAACTAAGCTGAATGCCGAAGGTGTCGTAAAGTTTTTGCAATGTTTTATTTTTGAATTGTTTTCCATTATCAGTGATGAGGCGATGAGGAACACCAAAGCAAAAAATAATTTGGTGGTTGATGAAATCACATATTTTCTCTACTTTCGTGGAAATGAGTGGTATGGCTTCCACCCATTTTGTATAATATTTGGTAGTAGTGATGATCCATTGATGACGTTGGGATGAATGAGGATTGATCTCTCCGACAAGATCCAAACCCCATTAAGAGAAGGGCCAAAGGTCACAAGTGACTTATAAGGCATGACTGGGTGTATGATGAAGATTGGAATGTTGTTGGCATTTTACACAATGTTTGACGTAGTCATGCAACAATCATGGTTAAGGGTCGGCCAGTAATAGCCTAGGTGAAGAATATGCTTAGCAACAAGTAAGGCCACTGAAGTGACCTCCACATATGCCATCATGAACCTCCTTAATGGTATAATGAATTTTAGAACATGTGCGGCATGTAAGAGAATACCATCAAATCCACACTTATAGAGGAGTCCCCCAAGATGACGTAATGAGAGACCTTTTTAAGGAAGGTGCATTTTCCATTATGGGTAAGATCAGGAGGTAAGATGGAGAGAGAAAGGTAGTCGAAGTATTGTTTATACCAAAGGTCACTCGGGTCAGTGGTATTGGTTCCGATCGAGTAAGCATCATGAGGTAAATAAGAAGGTGATTGGAGTTGTTGTACGGTGAAGAAGATTATACCATCGGCAGTGAAGAAGGTATTTGGGAAGCTAAGCAAGCCATGCTATCTACAAATTTGTTGGTTAAACGTGGGATGGTTTGAAGGGTGTAATGATCAAAGGTTGTCAAAAGTATGTCTACATGATGTCTATACTTTTGAAGTATCTCATTATGACATTGGTATATACCATTGACTTGGTTTATGATCAATTGAGAATCACCAAAGATGTTGATTGATTTAACATCTAGGGCATAGGCAGCTTGGAGACCTAGTACGAGCACTTCGTATTTGGAAATATTGTTGGTACATTCAAAATCTAATTTAAAAGACAAAGGCATGGGTTCACCATTAAGAGGAATGAGGATAATACCAGCCCCGCCCCATGCTAACACTTGGAACCATCGAAGAAGAGTGTCATTTGGTAAGGAGGTTCATCTAGGGAAAGGGTAGTAATTGACTCATCTGGAAAGTCAAAATTAGAGGGTTGATCCCCGGAAATAGGTGCATCGGCCAATTGGTCAATGATAGCTTGGCCCTTGATGGACTTTTGATGAATGAATTCGAGGTCAAGATCAGCTAAAAGTATAAGCCATCGTGCGGCCCACTGATTTTGATAAGGTTTGGTGTACATGAAGTGTAAGGGGTCAGTCTTGGTCACAGCATAGGTTTGTGGTTGAGTAGGTAATGACGGAGTTTGGTGGCAAAGAAAACTAAGGCTAAGCAAAGTTTTTTGGTATGGGTGTATTTGGTTTCGTAGTCTAAAAGAGTATGGCTAATGTAATAGACTGCCTGCTCCCTGTGTTGTTCATTGTGATGAGCAAGCATGGCTCCCAAGGAGTGATTGGTAGTGGATATGTATAGGTAAAAAGGTTGATTGTATTTAGGTGGGATGAGTACGGGTGGTTGGAGAAGGTATTGTTTTAAGGCCTCAAAAGCTTTGTGACAGTCATCATCCCATTTAAAGGAGACATCCTTCTTAAGCAAATGATGAAATGGTTGAAATTGATCAGATAATTGGGAAATGAAATGGAAAATGGATTGCAACTTACCTTGCAGACTATGGAGTTTTCTAAGGTTAGTAGGTGGAGGCATTTCGAGAATGTCCTTGACTTTAGCAGGGTCAACATCTATACCATGGAGGGAAACAATAAATCCCAGGAGCTTTCCTGAGAGAACCAAAAGACAAACTTGTTAGGTTGAATGCGGACACAATATTTAATGAGGAGGTCAAAGAAGGTTTTAAGGATTGTTAGGTGCTCAGAGTGAGATTTATATTTAGCCAAGAGATCATCCACGTAATCTTCCAATATGCAATGTCATGGAAGATGTAATTCATAGCCCGCTGATATGTGGCACCAACGTTTTTAAGGCTAAAAGGCATGACTCGATAGTAGAAGGTCACCCAAGGGGTTGATGAATGAGGTTTTGTATTGATCCTCTGGGGCAAGCAGGATTTAGTTATAACCGAGAAGCCATCCATGAGTGATAGCATCTCATGGATAGCAGTAAGGTCAACTAGCTAGAAAATACTAGGAAAGGGAAAGTCATCTTTCGAGTAGGCTAGGTTGAGGTCACAGAATTCCATGCAAATGTTGAGTGAGTCCCCTAGTTGCTTTAGTGATAGGGAAAATGTTAGAAATCCAATGAGGATATTCAATGGGTAAGATTAAGGAAACAAAAAGAAGGCATCGAAGTTCTTCTTTGACAAGAAGAGCAATGCGAGGGTGCATTTTCCTCAGCTTTTGTTTGATGGGTTTGGCATCGAGATCAGTTATAATATTATGGACCACTATGGTGGGGTCAATATTGGGCATGTCTGCATAAGACCAAGTGAAAGTTTGGTTATGATCTCGAGAAAAGAAGTAATGGCTTCCTGTTCGGCAGCATCTAAAGATTGTCTGATCTTTAGGATGTGTGGTTCGTCCTGAGTATGAATGTTGATCTCGATAGTCGATTCATTCAACATGGTTTGTGTCTCAGAAGGTAATGACCGATGAATATATGATTCTTCTGCACCAAGGTAGGTGAGTATGGATTCATCATCTTGACATTGAACAATGTTAATTGAAGGTGTATTGTCATCGATCATTTTAGGATACATGAAGGGAAGAGTGGAAGGGGCCTCGCCCTTATGTTGATAAGTCAGAGGCCCCAAGGAAATGGTGTTTATGAAAAAAAAATTAGGAGGGATAGATTCAAGATCCATCGACTCCGTCGGTGAAGGTGGTGATGAAGGTGGAGTGGGTGAAGAAGGTGTAGAAGAGCTAGTGTCCTTAATGAGTTCAATGTGGGCTGTTTGGTAGGTGGTTTGGGAAAGCCGATACCACTACGGTCGTTATGTTTGTGGGTGGTACATGGAATAATGGTATGGTGGCCTTGCTCGTAAAATACAAAACCAAAACCCTTCCATGCACATTGGTGTAGGAAGGTGTGGGTGAAACGGCGATTGGTAAGTGATTGGAAGTCGAGAAAATGGGTGGGTTTGTGGTGGTGGTTCGGGTGTGTAAGTGGTAGTATCAAGTCCCCCATAGGTGAGACTAGTACAAAGGTAAGGAGGACCATAAAGGAGACGTTCTCCTATACGGTGATCATAATGTGGGTGTTGGTGAAGGCTTCCGTACTCTTGTGGAGTAAGGAATGTGTTGACACTATATAAGTGGTACTCCCCTAGAGTGAGGCATTGAAAAACACCTTCCAAGGGATCAGTGGTTGGTATGTAGGTAGCTGGTATGGATAAAGTGTCGAAGGTTGATGCTGAGGTAGAGTTAATGGATTGGGAAGCTGATGGGTCAGTTGTGGAGGTTATGGCAGTGGTAGGAATGGAGGAGGTATGTGCGGTAGAAGCAATGGCTGTACTGGTAGGTGGAGGCGTAGGTGAAGAAGTAGCGGTTGTGGAGGTAGACGACTTAATAGGTATGAGCACATCATTGGGTTGGTAAAGCATGTCGCATGTTTTAAAAGGTAAGGGGTCAACTAGAATGGTATAAGTGTGTCCTTCATGTTCAAACTTTACACAATGATGTAAAGTGGAAGTAATGCAACCCATGATATGGATCCAGGGTCTACTAAGCAACAAGTTATATTGGAATTCCTCCTCCAATACATAAAACAATTCTAGAACATTACAGGGGCCCACGTGAATGTGGAGGATGACAGTGCCTAATGTAGAGGTGATAGCATCATTAAATGAATGCAACATGACTAGATGCTTATGCATGTAATTGTCGAGTATGCACATTTGAGTGAATTCATGGGATGAAATGATGTTAATGCTAGCCCCCCATTAATCAACACATGGTGTACCCGTATGTCATCGATGTGGACAGAGATGAAGAGGGTTGGGTTCGGGTCATCATTTTGGTGTGGCGTGATCTCTTCCTCTGAAAAGCTAAGGGAGGCTACTTGGTGAATAGGGTGGGGTGAAGATGAAGGTGGTAATTTGGTGAGAGATGCTACATGATGGGGTGTGATAATGGAGGCTACGGGTGTAGGGTCATTGGGTAAAACCTCAATAGATTGAAGAACCTCCATGAGAGCTTGATGATGGGATTCCAAGGTTTGAATGAGGTCATATAAGGACATTTTGAGGGGAGATTGATGTAATTGTTTGAGCATGGTGCGATGTGTGATGCCATTAGAAATGGGGTACGTGGGGCCACGGATAGTGATTTTAGGTATGGGTGCAGATGGTATGTTGGGTATAGGATTGGTTGGTGGGTTAGTTGCCTTTTCTTTTCCCTTATCCTTCTACACACGTGTAGTGACGTGTATCATGTTGATTTGAGGGGAGTTGTTAAATGGAGAAGGTGTAGGATGAGTGGTATAATGACATGAAGGGAAAAAACCTACTAGAGGAGAAAAGCCTTATGAGGTGAGCTAGGCGCAACGACATTGGGGTGGTGGTGTGGCAAGTTCTCTAATGTGAACCATGTTAATTTCAAATCTTGGGGGTGGCTCTAGGAGTTGTGAGGATGGAGGTTGTGGTTGTGGAGTGGGTAGTGTGGGAATGGGTGTTGGTGAAGTAGGATCCTCGTCGAGAAGGTCATCATCATCAAATTTGGTTTCTGGTGGACATAATTAGATAAGGATAGTTTTCAAGGCCTTGCAATTCTCCACATCTTGTCTTAGCACACAATGGTATGCAAAAAATTTAGTATCGTCAAACCCTTTTAGCTTGGGTTTGAGGGGGTTGTAAGGTCTGAGTGGCAATAATGTGATGACAGAAGTCTCCAAGAGGTTGGTTAAAATTTTTGCATAGGACCCTGCTAGTGGATCGCAATGGGAAGTGATCGTAGGTTTGGATGTAGGTGTGGTTAATTGTCGAGGAATGGTCTTTGGAAGAGGAGGAGTGGATCGAGCTATGGGTTGAGGTGCTGGTGTGGTTTTAGGTGTTGGTCATGTTTTTTAGGTAGGGGTATAGTAGATGGATGGGTAGGAGGGTGTGTGGTTGTTTTGACTACCTTGTTGTGGGGTAGTGGAGTTTTGCTTTTGGGTTGCACCTTCTTGGGTAAAGGTGATGTGGGTGTATAAGGTCTAGAAGGAAAAGTAGATGGAGGAAGAGGGCGAGTTACCCATGGGGATAATGGGGGTGTTGTGAAGGTAGATGACATGTGGGTCGTGCTTGGGGTGTGAAAGACAATGACTGAAATGTAGTGGGTAGTGAAGCAATAGGAGGGTATTGGAGGTATGGGTGGTAAGCGATGTTGCAGGTGTGGGTATAAGTCATTTTGGGCATGGGGAAAGTTAGAGGTTTGTGAGGAAGGGAGTGGTTGTTGTGTTTTTGGTTTATTGGTGGGTGGAGGTTTCTTGACCATGTGGGGAAATGAGATCCTAAGATGGATGGGATAGGTGCAGTGTGATTGACACAACCGGGTATGAGGTCGATGGTTTTGGTTCTTTGTTTGGGTGTAGAAGTAGGTATGGTGTTGACTTTGGAGGATGTAGCTAAATCTAGTTTGATAGGTGGATGAGTAAGGCTGGTGGTTAGGGTGACTGTAAAGTGGCAATAGGTTTAGTCGAGGCAAATGTTGTAGGTATGGGTTTGGGTTTAGGTGTAGGTTGAGTTATGGGTAAGGGTGTGGTTTGAGCTATAACATGTGTCATGGAAGGAGTTATGATAGAGGTGGTTGTGTTTGGTTTTATTGGTCAAAATATTTTTGGGTAGATAGTGGAGGTATCAGTAAGTGACCTCTACATCTGCATTGAGACAGGAAGCAAAAGGCACCCCCATAGTAAGGCTCTATCCACATAATCTAAGTGATCATCCAAACGTGAGAACAGTACATGTCATAGGTTTAGTTGATGAGGACCTAATGGAAATTCCCGTAAATGTGTCTTAGAGATGGGAAATTGGCTAGCTTCAGTTTTATGGGTAAGAGACCGAAAGTAGGTTTGCAGGGTTTTAGGTAGTGGATGGAGAATGCTCGCCAAGAGGAAAAGGTATCTCAACTGGGTCTATGATAGGTGGAGGAGATGATGGGAGCTCCTCTATAGGTAGAGGAGATGATGGGTGCTCTATGTGGGTGGAGAAGATAATGGGTGCTCCTCTATGGGTGGAGGAGGTAATGTAGGTGTTGGTTCTCTAAGTGGGAAAGCCAGGGGTGAGATGGTCTCAATGTTAGCAGAATACTTCTCCGTAGGTGATGAAGGAGATGAAAGGTGTTCCTCTATTGGTGAAGGAACAAGGGAGGTTGGTTCCAATGTGGAAGGAGGATTTTGGGCTAGGATTTCCTCTATGGAAGGAATATGGGGTAATTAGGAGGTGACGGGTATGCCATTAAAGATAGCATGAACCTTGCGGGTATGGGTATCATGAGTTGAGGTCTCACCGGTTTGATCAGATGAAGGGGCATGGTTAGGAAACGGTTTCTTGAAGATGTGTAGGTTTTGGTTAGCATGTGCATTAGGATTATCCACGGTTAACTCACCTTTCTCGAGCATTTCTTGGACAATATTCTTGAAAGTGATGTAGTTGCCATCACTATGACCCTTTACTCGATGATAATTATAGAAATCATGTTCTTTATACCATGCAAGCATGGGGTGAGCAGGGTCAAAACCAGTGTGTGGTTTTATAGGTGGAAGGGTGATGGCTCGACTTTGATAAGCTTTTCTAAGATAGAAGAGTAAGGTTCCCTGATTGGGGTATATTTCCGCTACTCTCATTTGAATTGAAAAGTCCTGGGGTGGTAGCTTGATTTGAGGAGGGATGTTGGGCTGGCCTTGAGTACCACTACATTAGCGGTGTCCTTAGCTTTTGAATAATTGTTTTTGGTTTGGAAGAAGAAGAGGTATCATTCGACTTGAATGCCAAATTTTTATTGTGTAATTGGATTTTCTTCTCTTGATGGCCCGAATCTCTAACTTTTGTGCCATATTGAATGCTTAATTGAATGTTTGGAAGGTTTTGACCTACGAAAGGTCAATGAGATATGTCTAGCACAAGCCTATGTGAAGAGCTCGATGAGTTCTATTTGGGGTAGTTGGAAGGTGAGTTGGTTGATCAAGCTACGCCTGAGTAACAAAATCTGTGATAGATTTGTCCTCATACTGACACGTGGAGTATAGATCGGTCATGGTAACCTTCTTAATAATATTGATAGAGAAATAATCCAAGAAGGCTTGGGCTACCTAATTGAATGAGAATATAGAGTGTCTAGGTAACCCACTATACCAATCTAATGCAGGTCTAGTGAGGGACATGGGAAAGGTTATTAAGAGCAAGGCATCATCATGAATGAAGATAACACCCATGTTTGAACGCCCACAAATTCTGTTGTGGGTCTTCTTTGTTAATGAAATGATTGAATTTAGGAATTTCCCAATGCACAAGGTATGAGAAGATAGGAATGGATGGTGGATGGGCTCGTTGCTTGAAATCTCATCATAGGTGAGAGTGTTAGAGAGCCTCAAAGCCGATGCCTCCAATGTCTACATCTTGTCTAATATCAATTTAATTAGGTCGTTGGTGGGTTGTGATGATTGGGTGCCTCCTATAGCATGAGAGGGTTGGTTTTGGGCATATAACAGGGGTGGCACTCTAATGTATGGGGCTGCCATGTAGGTTGATTGAGAAGAAGGTAGTGAAACAGGGGGTACGTACTTAGAGTGAATAATGGATTAAATGCGAGGTTATTTGTAGTATGTATAGGGAGGTGGAAGGGTCGTGGTAACCCTAGTGGTAATAGGGGCTAACGATTATGGAATAGAAAGGACTACATTCTAAAATGGGGTAGAGGTCACCAACATGGGAGGTGGTAATGTAGCTATAGGTATGTGTGAGACATTATGGGCAAGTGAGGTTGTGTTTAGGGTAGTTGTTGAGGGTATGGTGGATGTAACGGGTGCCACAGAGATGGCCGTTGTGGTAGTCATAGCGGGTATAGGACCTAGCTAAAAAATGACTAGGGGTAAGGTATACGGTAGGAAGCATAGAGCTAGATGGGGCATATGCGGGAGTGGGAATTATAGTCATGGGGATAGATACGGACATGTTGTATATCAACAAACCCGAGGCATCTCGAGTGGATGAATGGGAAAGGTAAAACTACAAAGCAGGAGGGTTTTGGTCAAGGAGTCATGCAAACTCCTCATCTCCAGGTAGCCATAGTAATAGGTTGGATGGTGTAACACCCCTGAACTATTGTTACTTCCTCTTGGGCATTCAAGTGTTGATATATGATTTCTTACGTAAAAGGATGTATTCCTTTGATTGTGAAGTCATGCTTAATATAGATTGTATCTTCTTTGCATTTGAAGATCTTTGACTGAGCCAGGATATGCTTGGACTCTTTTATTTCTTTCATTTTTGCACCTAAGTTTAATCTGATTTGGAATAAATTGTGGATTTACCCATCTATATGACTCAGCCTTGGATCAGTGGCATTGATCCAAGAGATGTTTTAAGTTTATTACGGATGAAAAAAATTATAGACCTTACGAAGGTTGCAAGGTCCGAATGTGTGGAATGAGTAATTCAGGAGTTAACTCAGGCTGATCTTGTTAAATGAATTGGTTCCCGATATCGTAATATCAGGAAGGTCTTGATCTTGAGCCAGGTAATAAATTCAGATACATTTATACTACTAGCTTATTATCAGTGCTGGAATGAATCCTTTTCGTGAATGTATATTTGTTGGTTCTTATACTGAACGATTCTAATTGTTAGACCTAAACTGGATTTATTAAGGTTAATAACCTATGGGTTGGATTAGTGTTAATCTAACCTAGCCCTAAGCTATAAGCTAAATGTTCCTAAGGTTAGCAACCTAGCACTAAGGAAGTTAGACTAAGTATCACCTTATGATCTAACCTATGTTTCTAACCTAACTAATGTTAGTGGAGGAAGGGGACCTATGAAGGGGTGCGAGCCATGGGCGGTAGTTTCTATGGCATTAAATGAAGGGGATAAGCATGAAGGACAAGGATTTAGCTGAGGTTTCAAACGGCCATCGAGGCCGACGTGGCAGAGTCACCAAATTTGGAAATGGTCTTTGGTTTGCATTTGTCCATCGCCAACTATGGCGGTCGGTGGCAATGGAGATTGAGCGGGAATTTTGGAGTTAATGCAATTAAAGAACTCGGTTTCCGAGCTCGGATTGCTCGGGAAGACATGCAAAATGGAAAACTGGTTGTTTGTTTGGTTTTCCATGCGCTCCGGTTTTCCCTCTGTTTGATCACTGGTTCTTCGAACCAGTCTACTTGGTGTTGCATGTATGGCAACTATGAGAATAACTAGCTCTTTTCTCTGTCGAGGAAAGTTTATAAAGCATGGAAATAACAAATTATTGTTGTTGAAACTAACGTGGAAGAAGAGGAGAAGGCTCGAGCTCTTTCAGAGGTCTTCTTGATTTTAAGCGGCATTACGGGCATGTTAGGCCCTAACTTTTAAAAATCTTGCTTTCCTTCAAATGTTTTCATTAAAACAACTCTGTTGAGTGATTTCAATTCGGTTGGTTGGAAGCATTGTTTTTAGTTCTTCTTTTCTGTGAAATTAGGAATCTCGGATCTTTAGAAGACCTTGAAGGAATAGTTTCGTATTTAATCTTCCTTGTGGTTTCGCTTCGTTTGAAACCATTTGTACTTTTATGGTTGCTGAATCTTGTTGGATCTTGCTATAATAATTTAAGTTACTTACGGTTGGATAACTTCTTTGTGTTTATACTATTTGAATGTGACTTTGTAGAAGTCCTCCCTGTGTTGCAATTTTTGGGATATAATCCGTTGAAAGTTTGCAAGGAATATATATACAAAAATGAATCTGTGGAGTCCTTGGAATGTTTCGTATATTTTGGACTTACGTAGAAGTCATGAATGTGAATACTTATTAGTTAGACTCGGTTGGAGTCCTTGAAAAGTGCGGTATTACGACACATTGCTTTGTTATGAATCATTGTTTAGCTTGTAGTGAATATCGTTGAGTACTGAGACTCGGTTGGAGTTATTTTTATGTTTTGTATGTTTCGTCTTTCGCTTAAGCTTAGTTTCGAATGTTGATGTTTAGTTGAGATTACTTAAGATATTGATTCGATTGGAGTCCTTGATATGTATCTTGAATTACGACTTCTATAGAAGTTTTCTTTGGGAATACTATTGGGATTCTTGAATTGTTGTCGCATGAAATCAACTTCAATCTAAGCCTTGTTTTTGAGCATTAGTTGTATGTGATTTGTTGGAGATCTCGATATGTTGCGATTTGGCTTGATTCTCGATTTAAACCCTCGTTGTGCATGCATATTGTTCGAGACTCTTCTTAACATTCTTGTGTTCCTTTTGTTTTCTTCTTGTGGAAATTAAAGGAAGGGTTTTCTTTACAAACTTTACTCGGTTTGAGACCTGTTGTATTCCGTAGTAGCTTGGCTTAGGATGAAACTTTGAGGAAAATACTGATATGGAATTTCGGCTTCTGTGAAGACCTTGTTGTGATTATTTTTCTTGAAAACGAATTCTAATATAAGTCATGGTTGTATTATCATAAGGATTTGTTTCAGTTAAATGAAGCTGTGCATGTTTGTGTTAGATTTAGTATGAATGTCACTATATATGCATAAGGAAACATCATTTGTTTTAATGTTATCTAGCCTCTTGTTTGACTGTGATAAAGAGGTTGTTCTTTTGATTTTGGCTTTGGATTTAAGTCCTTGCTGTGTTAGTAGGGATTAGATTGAGTTGTATGTTGCTGAGTGTTTCGACTCAGTGGGATTGATGTTGTGATTGTGCATGGTTACGTCTTCTATTATTGTGATTATCTAGTCTTGTGCTTGACTGAGATAAAGAGTTAATAGTTGTGCCTTGACAAGCGATGGCATTGGATATTTTCTCGTTTGTTGAATAATATGGAAAGCTATGTTAAGTCTATTTGTTGGATTATTTATTACTGCCTTGCCATGAGGGCTATTGTATTGCTCAGTAAGCTACAGGTAATTTTTATACTTGAATTTTGATGACATGCTGTAGTTCTTCTATGGTCTCGATAGGAATGGCTTAGTCGCATGCGTATAATGTGAATGCATTACTCTTGAGAGGATGGTACAGTCATGAGCATGATTGGAAGGGAAATCTGAATGTCTCGGTTTCTTTCTCTTCTGCTGTAATGTATATGTTGATATATTTATATTTAACTGTTGGAATTGTTTTAACATACTGATGGATTCATGAATTGTTATGATATTCATTTTATTATGTTGAATGTAATGTGCATCGGATGTTTGTTGTCCTTGGGATTAGATGGATAGTTGTTTTGGATACATTTGTTCTTCTTGGTCACTTATATTTATGAAGAAATATCTGAAAAGTATCTAGGACTATTTAGTAACTATAATATGAGTTACGCGTTTATAGTCATGTTTGAATTACAAAAGAGCATAGTCGAAATATGTCTTACATGTTTGGTGAAATGATTTCATTTAAACGGGTTGTTCAATGAGAGCAATTGGTGGAATGCATTTGTTTTAAGAGTTAGTGCTTATCATGCTCGAGTTCACCGGCCCGACCCATGTTGACAATTTTTGCGAGATGGTTGCCGTAAGTGGTAAAGGCACGCAGATCGATATGATGTTAAGATTGTTTAATTTGGTTTTATGATGAACTTCAATTTGATTATCTAAATGTACTACTTGAAGAAAGATGTTCTTTGGCTGTTGAGTATTGTATCAAATATGTTGAATGAAATAAATGTATTTGATTAGCCTTGAAAGGAATGAAAAGAGGTATTTGTTACTTATGTGTTTGTATTCGTATCTTGATGGTTTGATCTTCTTCGGTTCGAATGATCTTAAGAACATTGTTATTATTGTATAACTAGAGACTTTTGTGATTATCTAAGTAAGCTTGCAAGGTTATGTATTTGAATACTTAAGATTGTTTAGTAGTTCTATTATGTTCTATCTAAAGCTAAATTGGAATTTAGATCCTTTGTCTTTCGGGAAGCTAAGGTTAAAATAAACTGAGTAGGAAGCTAAACGAGCTGAATAAATTATTACTTCCTAGTCTTGATCTAAGTCAAGACAACGTTTAATTGGATTCTTAATCACTATATCGGATGCTAATAAGTAAGATATAATTTCAGTTATGAGAACTGATATAAACTAAAAAGGGTATGGTTAGCAATCTCATGTGAAGATTATGGGTTATTGTCCAATTTCGTTGATTTAGATTTATGTTTTTCTATGAACTCCTTGATAGGACCTCAATCTTATTAAACTTCTCTTGTGTAATGGGTTTTATTAAGAAAGGTAATTCTAAGGTGAGGAACCCAAGGGGTAGGAAAGACTACCCTTAAGGGAGCGTCGATAGTATAATTTTAACTCAACGTAAGTAACACCTTAAAATTAGTAGATCTTATCGAGGTGGATTTGAAGGTTGATGGCACAAGTCGGTTGCAGGGTTGTACTTTCGAGAAGATTAGGATCTTCTCGAAGATACAACAATACATGTGACTTATGGCGACACCCTTCGCATTGATCGTTAAGATTTACACCTTAAACTCGAACAAGTTTTACTCTGGGACTGATTAGGAACATGGTCATGTTATAAGGCTACCCTTGGAGACTCGGGGTATCTTGACACACTGGGTTAACTAGGGTTGACCCAGTATGTCAGCATATCCCTAGTCCCCGGGAGCATCCTTATAACGTTGTCATTTTACTAATCCGTTCCTGAGTGAATAACTTGGGGCAGGAGAGACTGACAGAAGTCAGTATAAGACATTCTACATAACAAAGGAATGGGGTGATGGACGTATTCCAGATTGACGAGTATGCCGTCAAGGAATACGAGACATAAGCATATGTTTCAAATCTTTGGCCAAAGTATCGCAAGCTGCTGATTGCGTTGTCCTATGTCACCTAGTCTAAGGGACGAGATGCCGATGAATAATGGTAACAATTATTCAGATAGGTTCCTTGGACAAAGCATTCTGAATCCCAGATTAGGGAAGAGAACCGTAAGAGTGATGTGTTAAAATAAAAATGCCAACTCTTGATACTCATGAATAGATCGGTAGATTACCAAGTCATGGAATGAAAAGATCGGAGGTACTCGAGTCATTACAGCTGCATATGGTTATCTGTTATAAGAATGGTTGTTTTGATTTGTGAGTTCTAAATTATGTATTTAGAACTAGGAAGCATTTATCAAAAAAAAAAAAATTACTTGTTCTAAAGTACTAAAATGAGGACGTTACATCTTGGTATCAGAAGCGAAGGTTGCAGCTCTTGGACCTATTGTGTCCATAATCTGATAAAAACCTGAATTTTCTTGTAACAGAAAATGGTTAGAACAAGGGCGAACGTTGCGCAAATAATGCTCCACCGAAGGAGGCGGCAACAACCCAAAAACTTGATGAGATCCTTGCTTGCCTGTTGGACACAAGAGATCGTTTAGCTATACTTGAATAGCGAGGTGATGGGAAATGAGGAGGATGATGAAGTGGTAATAACAATCAACAACCTCCCGAGGACAACCCTTATATGGGTGTTGATATTAATGCTTTGGAAATGCACTGTCAACTAGAAAACAAAAAGGCCGAGGTTGGCGTGAGAACTCACTAATGATATAAAAAGGATAAGCCCACCTAAATATGATGGCACCACATTAGGAGATGGAGCTGAGAATTGGCTCAGTGAAATGGAGAAGTACTTTGCAATAAGAAACTTCTCAGAGGAAACCAAAGCTATTTGGGGAGCCTAGCTTTCCCACGAAGCATCTTCATGGTGGGATAGCCGTAAAAGTTGAGCTAAATATTGATGAGACCAATGTTACTTGGGATCAATTTAAAGGCTATTTTAGGCAACATTGGCTGCCACAACTTTTCTATGATCGAAAATGACAGAATTCAGAACTTAGCTCAAGGGAAGCTAACATGGCCCGAATCTTTGGGAGCGGTTTACAAAACTCCTCAAGTATGTATTGCAAGATATCAAAGCGGCGAGAAGTTCAGAATATGGAAATTCATCATGGGACTAAATCCCGTGATAGGAGGAGAGGTCGATGTTCATAGTCCAACCACTATGGAAGGAGTTGTTGAAAAGGCCATACGACAAGAACAGAAATTAAAGGCTATTTCTGCTCATAAAGAGGAAGTGCGGAAGAAGATTGCAAACCCTTCTTCAACTTCACTTGCACCCAAAAAGGGACCATGGAAAAATTTTGGAAACAAAAGTAAGTTTCCAGGGGATAATAGTAAGAAAAATAGCAAATAAGCCTGCTGGAAATGTAAGGGATAATTTTGCCAAAAATTATAACAATGGCGAAGCCCTATGGAGGACAACGTGATAATTACAAGGCTGGAGGCAATTTTGAGCCTAAAAAGGGACCTGTAGGAGGCTGCTACAATTGTGGCAAAGACCACTACACAAATCAGTGCCCTTTGAAGAAGGATGATCGTAATCAGCAACATAAGATACATCTTTGATGATAGTAGACAAGCAAGTGAAAAGCAAGTGACACCTATAGAAGTTAGGGTAAGTTATTTGGCATACATGTCACTATTCTTTTTGATACAGAGCTCTTGAATGTTTCATTTCTAGTAAACTTGCTTCTAAACTTAAAAGAAAAGCTGGAAAAATGGATAAATCTTGGGCTGTAAGTATGGTAATAACTCTATTCATACAGTGAGTATGTGTCTTTTTGGGGCAGTCCTTGACTTACCTAACTTTTCCACGGAAGTTGACCTCTATGTTACACCTTTGGGGTCTTACGACATTGTCATTGGTGTCAATTGGTTAGCTGACCATAAAGCAAAAGTAGACTACTATGAAAAGAATATAAAATGTTTAGATGATCGGCTAAAATCAGCAAAGATTCAAGGTGTGAAACGGGAAATTTTAGTTAGAAAACTATCAGCTATGTAGCTTAAAAAGGCTAAAAACAAAGGATGTACCCTTTATGCAGTAAAGATATCTAAATTTTCAGAAGAAGATGGTGATTCCATGAAACGATTTCCTCTGTTACAAAGTTTCAAGGATGTTTTTCCGGAGGAATTACTAGGTTACCACCCAAGAGGGAATTTGAATTCACCATCGAAATCAAACCAGGAACGAAACCTATTTCCAAAGCACCTTATCGGATGACTACTACAGATTTAGTCGAGCTTAAGGCACAATTGCAAGAACTTTTGTCTAAAGGTTTGATTAGACCAAGTGTTTCACCTTGGGGAGCGCCAGTAATATTTGTGAAAAAGAAGGATGGAACACTTAGGTTGTGTATTGATTATCGGATGTTGAATAAAGCAACAATCAAGAATAGATACCCACTTCCAAGGATCGACGATCTATTTGATCAGATGTGTGGGGCAGCGGTTTATTCTAAGATAGATCTTCGATCTGGTTATCATCAGTTAAGGATTAGAGAAGAAGATATTCATAAAACAACTTTCCGAACAAGGTACGGACATTATGAATTCACGGTTCTACCTTTTGGATTAACTAATGCACCCGCAACTTTTATGAACTTAATGAATAATATCTTTCAAGAATATTTGGACAAGTTTGTACTTGTATTCTTGGACGATATTCTCATTTATTCTAAAAGTGTTGAGGAGCACAATGAGCATTTGAAGATAGTTTTGGGAATTTTGAGAAAAAGAAAGTTGTATGGTAAGTTATCCAAATGTTCTTTCTTTGATTCAGAAGTTCACTATTTGGGTCATGTCATTAGCAAGGAAGGAATTGCTGTAGATCCTTCAAAAATAGTGGCAATAAGCGAGTGGCTCTGCACAAAGAAAGAATGTGCAGTAAGAAGCTTCATGGGTCTTGCTGGTTATTATAGAAAATTTGTTAAGGATTTTTCTAAAGTGGCTGCACCGATAACTTCATTGCAGAAGAAGGATAAGAAATTTATTTGGAATGATAAGTGCGAAGCGGATTTCAAAAGTCTGAAAAGCTAGTTGACTTCCGCACCTATATTAGCTGTACCAGACCCTAATGGGAGCTTTATTGTTGTAACGGATGCTTTTGGGGAAGGCCTTGGAGGTGTTTTGTTACAAAATGATCAAGTCATAGCATATGAAAGTAGAAAACTTAAGTTACATGAGCTGAATTATGCTCCTCATGATTTGGAGCTTGCTGCCATTGTTCATGCGCTTCAAGTCTGGAGACACTATTTACTTGGGAAACCTTTTGAGTTGAAAACTGATCACTTAGGACTGAAATATATTTTCACTCAGCCTAATCTAAATGCCAGACAGAGAAGGTGGTTAGAATTTTTATCACAATATGATTTTGATATTAGCTACATCAAAGGGAAAGAGAATAGAGTAGCAGATGCTCTAAGTCGTAGGAAGCACATTTCTGCTCTTATAACATTAAGAACTCAGTTTAAGGATGAGGTAAAAAGTGCCTCAGAATCTGATACATACTTTCAGCAAGTAAAAGTAGCGCTTGCTGCAGAACCTAATGATGAAAGGTATAAGGGCTTTCATTTTGATAATGAAGGAATCTTACGTTATGAAAACAGGGTATACGTACCTATGCTGAATGATTTGAGAAAGAAGTTGTTAGTTGAATTTCATAATTCACCTTTCTCTGGACACCCGGGTATCACAAAAATGCTTGCTGATCTGAAACAACAATACTTTTGGAAAGGTATGAAAAAGGATGTCATTGATTTTGTGACTCATTGTCTGGAATGTCAGCGGGTTAAGGCAGAACACATGCACCCTGCTGGACTGTTATATCCTCATAGCATACCGCAGTACAAATGGCAAGTAATAAGCATGGATTTTGTACAAGGGTTACCTATGTCCAGGAACAAACATGATGTTATCCTGGTAGTTGTAGATAAACTAACTAAGGTAGCTCATTTCATCGCTGGAAATCTAAAGGATGATTCACCAGTGCTAGCCAAAAGATTCGTACACAAAATTTTTAGATTGCATGGTGTACCAGAATTGATTATATCTGACAGAGATCCTAGAATGACGTCAAGATTTTGGCAAACGCTTAATACAGCTCTTGGAATGAAACTAAACTTCAGTTCTGCATATCATCCGGAAATGGATGGAAAAACTGAGAGAGTAAATCAAGTGTTGGAAGACATGTTGCGAATGTATTGCATGGATCAACAGTATAAATGGGAAGAGTATCTTCCATTAGTTGAATTCACATACAACAACACTTATCACTCATCTCTTAAAATGGCACCATTTGAAGCACTTTATGGAAGGAAGTGTAGAACCCACATTAGTTGGGATAGTGTTGAGGATAGAGTGGTAATTGGACCAGAGATCCTCACCGAAATGGAACAACAAGTTAAGTTGATTCACGAACGATTAAAGGAAGCGTGAGCAAATAGGCGAGAAGAGCTATCTTTGACCTTAAGCGGGTTGATCGAAGGTTTGAGCTGGGTGAGAAGGTTTTTCTTCGTGTTAAACCTAGAAAGAGTTCTATAACTTTTGGCAAGGCTGCCAAGTTGTCACCTCATTTTGTGGGACCTTTCGAAATTGTCGAGATAATCAATCCTGTAGCTTATCGATTAGCATTACCACCTGCTTTATCTCGCATGCATGATGTTTTCCATATTTCTTTGCTTAAGAAATACGTTTCAGATCTATCACATGTTTTAAATTGGAATTCCTTGCAGGTCCAAGACCTAGGAATAATCGTGGTTAAACCCACACGAGTGTTGGAAACTCACCAATTGCATTTGAGAAATCGTGAAATACAACAATGTAAGGTCCAGTGGGACCAGTTTAACGAAGAAAGTGCAACTTGGGAAAATATGGAAGAGATGAAAATTGTTTTTCCTTTTCCCTTTCAACGGGATGAAATCATTGACAAAACATTTTTTAATGAACTTATCTTTTTCACGATCATATGAAAGCCAGATTGAGGCAAACATTATTCAGGCTGAATAAAATGTATCGTGACATTGATTTCTGAAACTATTCAAGTTGGAAATAGTCACATTGTATTGTGAACTAATAAATTGGTTGACACGAAGGTAAATCAAATATGTAATCATCAAGATGATGAATTTTTAGGAGGAAACATGTAACACCCTGAACTATTGCTACTTCCTCTTGGGCATTCAAGTGTTGATATATGATTTCTTCTGTAAAAAGGATGTGTTCCTTTGATTGTGAAGTCATGCTTGATATAGATTGTATCTTCTTTGCATTTGAAGATCTTTGACTGAGCCAGGATATGCTTGGACTCTTTTACTTCTTTCATTTTTGCACCTGAGTTTAATCTGATTTCGGAATAAATTGTGGATTTACCCTTCTATATGACTCAGCCTTGGATCAGTGGCATTGATCCAAGAGATGTTTTAAGTTTATCTTTGGATGAAAAAAATTATAGACCTTACGAAGGTTGCAAGGTCGAATGTGTGGAATAAGCAATTCAGGAGTTAACTTAGGCTGATCTTGTTAAATGAATTGGTTCCCGATATCGTAATATCAGGAAGGTATTGATCTTGAGCCAGGTAATAAATTCAGATACATTTATACTACTAGCTTATTATCGGTCTTTGGAATGAATCCTTTTCGTGAATGTATATTTGTTGGTTCTTATCTTTGAACGATTCTAATTGTTAGACCTAAACTGGATTTATTAAGGTTAATAACCTATGGGTTGGATTAGTGTTAATCTAACCTAGCCCTAAGCTATAAGCTAAATGTTCCTAAGGTTAGCAACCTAGCACTAAGGAAGTTAGACTAAGTATCACCTTATGATCTAACCTATGTTTCTAACCTAACTAATGTTAGTGGAGGAAGGGGACCTATGAAGGGGTGTGAGCCATGGGCGGTAGTTTCTATGGCATTAAATGAAGGGGATAAGCATGAAGGACAAGGAATTAGCGGAGGTTTCAAACGGCCATCGAGGCCGACGTGGCAGAGTCACCAAATTTGGAAATGGTCTTTGGTTTGCATTTGTCCATCGCCAACTATGGCGGTCGGTGGCAATGGAGATTGAGCGGGAATTTTGGAGTTAATGCAATTAAAGAACTCGGTTTCTGAGCTCGGATTGCTCGGGAAGACATGCAAAATGGAAAACTAGTTGTTTGTTTGGTTTTCCATGCGCTCGGTTTTCCCTCTGTTTGATCACTGGTTCTTCGAACCAGTCTACTTGGTGTTGCATGGCAACTATGAGAATAACTAGCTCTTTTCTCTGTCGAGGAAAGTTTATAAAGCATGGAAATAACAAATTATTGTTGTTGAAACTAACGTGGAAGAAGAGGAGAAGGCTCGAGCTCTTTTAGAGGTCTTCTTCAGATTTTTAAGTGGCATTACCAGGCATGTTAGGCCCTAACTTTTAAAAATCCTGCTTTCCTTCAAATGTTTTCATTAGAACAACTCTGTTTAGGTGATTTCAATTCAGTTGGTTGGAAGCATTGTTTTGGTTCTTCTTTTCCTGTGAAATTAGGAATCTCGGATCTTTAGAAGACCTTGAAGGAATAGTTTCTGTATTTAATCTTCCTTGTGGTTTCACTTCGTTTGAAACAGGCTGTACTTTTATGGTTCTTTGAATCTTGTTGGATCTTGCTATAATACTTTAAGTTACTTGGTTAGTTAACTTCTTTGTGTTTATACTATTTGAATGCGACTTTGTAGGAGTCCTCCCGTGTTGCAATTTTTCGGATATAATCCGTTGAAAGTTTCAAGGAATATATATATGAAAATGACTCGTGGAGTCCTTAGAATGTTTTGTATATTTTGGACTTATGTAGAAGTCATGAATGTGAATACTTATTAGTTAGATTCGGTTGGAGTCCTTGAAAAGTAAGCGGTATTACGACTTTTGTTGCTTTGTTATGAATACTGTTGCTTAGCAGTGAATATCATTAAGTCATGATTCGGTTGGAGTTCTTTTTATGTTTCGTATGTTACATCTTCGCTTAAGCTTAGTTTCGAATGCTGATGTTTAGTTGAGATTACTTAAGATATTGATTCGGTTGGAGTCCTTGATATGTATCTTGAATTGCGACTTCGTAGAACTTTTCTTTGGGAATACTATTGGGATTCTTGAATTGTTGTCGCATGAAATCAACTTCAATCTAAGCCTTGTTTTTGAGCATTAGTTGTATGTGATCTTGTTGGAGATCTCGATATGTTGCGAGTTGGCTGGATTCTCGATTTAAACCCTCGTATGCATGCATATCATTTAGAATCCTTCTTAACATTCTTGTGTTCCTTTACATTCGCTTCTGTGGAAATTAAAGGAAGGGTTTTCTTTACAAACTTTACTCGGTTTGAGACCCCTGTTGTATTAGTAGTAGTAGCTTGGCTTAGGATGAAACTTTGAGGAAAATCTTGATATGGAATTTCGGCCTGTGAAGACCTTGTTGTGATTATTTTTCTTGAAAACGAATTCTAATATAAGTCATGGTTGTATTATCATAAGGATTTGTTTCATTTAAATGAAGTGTGCATGTTTTTGTTAGATTCGGTATGAATGTCACTATATATGCATAAGGAAACATTGTAACATCCTCATTTTATACTTTAGAACAAGTGAATTTTTTTTTTTTTTTTTTGGTAATTGCATCCCGGTTCTAAATACATAATTTAGAACTCACAATTCAAATAACTATTCATATAATGAACAACCATATGCATTGTAATGACTTGGAGTACCTCCGATCTATTCATTCCATGACTCGGTAATCTACCGATCTATTCATGAGTAATAAGAGTCGGTGTTTTTATTTAACACATTACTCTTGCGGTTCTCTCCCTAATGGGATTGAGAATGCTCTGTCAAGGAATCTAAGCTCGAATAATTGTTACTATTATTCATCAAAGCATCTCATCCCTTAGACTAGGTGAATTAGGACAACGCAATCGGTAGCTTGCGATACTTTGGCCAAAGATTTGAAACATCTTGTTCATGTCTCGTATTCCTTAACGGCATACTCGTCAATCTGAATACCTCCTTCACCCCATTCATATGTTATATAGAATGTCTTATACCGACTCTTATCGGTCCTTCCCGCACAATTTGAATCACTCGGAAGCAGTTAACAAGGTGATAATGTTATATGGATGCCCACGAGGATTAGGGATATGATGACATCTTGGTTCAACCTTGCAGTTCAACCAGTGTGTCATGATACCCCGAATCTCCTAGGCAGCCTTATAACATGACCACGTTCTTAATCGGTCCCAGGGTAACTCGTGCGAAATCAAGTGTAAATCTTAGCGATCAATGCAAAGGGTGTCGCCATAAGTCATCTGCATTGTTGTAACTTCGAGAAGATCCTAATCTTCTCGGAGGTACAACTCTGCAGTTGACTTATGTCGTCAACCTTTAAATCCGCCTCGAAAAGATCTACTCAGTAACAAGCGTTACGCACTTGAGTTTAAATTACTTTAAAGACTTTTCCCTAAGGTTTAGCCTTTCCGATCCCTGGATTCTTCATCTTAAGACGACCCTCCTCTATAAAACCCATTACTTGGTAGAGATATTAAGGTCAAGTTCTTCATCAAGGAGTCATTAGAATACACCTGATTCTAAAGCAACAGAATCGGACAATATCTCATAACCTTTGCTTGAGATTGCCAACTGAACTCCATTTGATTGTATATCAGTTCTCTTAACTGAATTTATATCATACTTTTTGGTATAAAGATATAAATGATTAAGAATCCAATTTAATATTGTCCTGTTATACTTAGGACTAGGGATTAGTAATTCAATCCAGCTTGTTTAGCGTTCTCTTTAGGCTCATTTTTAACCTAACTTCTAGAAAGACAATTATTTAAATCCAATATTGCTTTTGCTAGAACAAATTAGAACTACTAAACACTCATAAGAGTTCAATCTCATTTCCTTGCAAGCTTTCATTGTCAATCACAAAAGCATTCATATTATACAATGATAACAATGCCCCTTCGTTACATAAACCGAAGAAGGTCAACTTTCAGAAATAGAATACAACACATAAGTTTCAAACACTTATTTCCATTCCTTTCAAAACTATACAATTACATTTTATGCAACAGCATACTTGATACAATGCTAACGGAAAAGAAACATCTTTTCACATATAGTACATCTATAAAATCAAGCTGTAATTCATAACAAATCAAATAAACAATCTGATCAGCCTGTCAGATCTGCATTGCTTTTACCTCTTACGGCAACCATCTGCAAAAATAGTCAACATGAGTCAGTTCAATGAACTGAGCATGATAAGCACTAACTTTTAAAACAATTGCAATCCATCAATTGTTTTCATTAAACACCCTGTTTAAATGAGATCAGATATTCACATAAGTAAACATACTCAGACTATGCCCTTGTAATACAAAATGATTACAAATATGTAACTCTGTCATTGTTACAAAATAGTCTTAATCACTTTCTAATATTTCATCAAATATTAAGAAACAAGGAACGAATGTACACAAACAATCATTGAATCCAAAATCACAACATTGGTCAGATTGTTTCATTCTTCCAAAAGGGAATAACATAACAATTCGGGATTCCACCAATATGTTACAAAACAATTTCCCACTGTTAGACAAATATCAACAAATATTAAATAAAGGAAGAGAAAGAACCAAACCATTCATACTTCCTTTCACATAAGTTCATTACTGAACCGTCTTCACATATGAAAACATTCAACCAGTATATAAATGAACAAGTTAGACAAGCCGCAAGCAAGATTGCTGTTTTACAACAAACTTCATTGCATCAAGCAATCTGAGGTTTCCTAAAGACTATGCCATGACGTCCACACAGTATTTCCGAAACATGCTCAGTCAAAACAGATGAATAAACGGAAAGGAACATAGCATATCTATTCTTGCTCAGTCTAAATCGGACTGATTAAACGGAAAGGAACATTGCATATCTATTCTTACCTTGGCGCATGCAAGTCTAAGGTGTGGTACTCGCGACTCACCCCAACAGGGCCAGAACACGAAATATTCAACCATACTCAAGGAACAGTGACAAAACGACAGTGTCCCGTAAATCAGATTCAATAAGGTTCAAGCAATACAAGATACCTTCCAAAAGTTCATATGAATCCGAACAACAATAAAACAAATAATTGCATACGATTACATCCGAGCCCAACAATGGAGCTTATTTAAACATCAGGCAAGCAAATCCGATTACCGAATTCAAAACAAGAAAACCGGCTGTACCTTGCCCATCTTTTACACAATTTTGCACAGATTGAAGACCTAAATATTCTCCTAAAGAATCTGTACCACAAAATCAATGCAACACAAAAGTAATTCCAGAAAATAACAGAGGTCTTAGTACATGTCATTCCTTCCAACCACTGGTTTATCATTCACCAACTATTTAAACATATTCAACTTGAACAGCGGCCCAAATAGAAATATAAATCATTGAATCGTCTCCTCAGAGTCGTTCAGAATACAACCATTATAAATCTATAAATACACATTACATACTGTTAACGGGTTTACGCCCATAATCGCAGAACCCAACAACAGTATAAGATGGAATTAGTTGATAAATCCTTCTATACCATCCATGGCAAACATTCAGAATGAAACAAGTGTAAGCAAATCAAATACCCATTTCAAGCAAGGAAATCAACTGAGCCGCTTCGAAACTTTCGAACAGCTTTCACAAAGAAATGCAAATGCATACCCAGGAAGTCTATATCCTTTATTTATTACAAATAACAGTGGCCAAAAGACCTGTTTCCTCTACCAGGCTTCCACGAAAATCAAATAACAAAACTCAAGGATGAATCCATATTCTCAACGGTGGGTAGCAATATACGATTCAATCAAGGACTCCTTTGAGTCGTTCAAATAAATTATAGATGTATCAATAATGTATGCAGTCAACAAATAATCCCGTTACTACAATAACAAGGAAGAACAACTTCCACTGGGTCGTATAGACTACGGTAATACAACAGTTTACCTGTTCCCAGCAAAAATTAGAAGACAAATGAAACCCAAAAAGTACCATTAGTCATCACAACAAAACCACGACGAGTTTCCAAAGGAGCGAGTGGGTGATCAAACATACAGTTTCCACAACAAGAAACAGCGACCACAAATCAACAACATACAGTGGTCTATAAACAACACAGGTATATCCTATGGGCTCACGCCAAACAGGCCGAGCTTTCATGCTCTTTACATATAAATATCTCACATATTTAAACCAGAAAGAATACACAAAGGAATAGAGCCACAATTCGATTTTAATAAACACCCATCAAGAGGAAAATTGAAAAATCGAACCAGAAGAGATACAGTACCAAAAATCAAACAAGATCTCCATAGAAAATCATCTATTTTCTCAAAACATTTGAACAGAGTTGTTCTAATGAAATCACTTGAAAACAGACAAGCTATTTAAAGGTTAGGGCCTAACATGCCTGGATTTTTAATCAAATTTCCGAAGCAGACACACGGGAAGAGCTCAAACTTCCTTCTCTTTTCCATGATAAAGCGACCAACAAAATTTTTTGTCTCCATCACATATATATCCTCCATGACAGAGAAAAGAGCTATAGCAGTTCATACTTGCCATGCAACTCAAAGAGAGGCAAAGTGCGAAGAACCAAGAAATAAAGCAGAGAGAGAGAGAGAGAAGACCGAAAATCGCGACAAGCCAAACAAACCCCAAATTTCCGTTTGCATGCCTCCTCGTGAGTTCCGAGCTCGACTTCCGAGAATATTGAATGCCATTAAACCAACTTTCCGCTTAAACTCATCTTCCACCGACGCGGAATTGGTGGTGACACGGTCAATGAAAATTCAAGCCCATTTCCAAACTTAGCGGTGCCACGTCGGAAACAGGTTAGCCGCCGCTTAAGCCTCCGCCATGACCTGTCCCTCATCCTTATCCCAAGCATTAATTGCCATAGAAAACGCCGCCCATGGTTCGCACCCTCCATAGGCCCCTTCATAATCTCCTCATTAGTTAGGTTAGTATCTTAGGTTAGAATTTAGGGTAATACCCATACTAACCAATTTACACATAGATACTAACTTAGGATATTAACACATAGCCTAGGTCTAGGTTAGATTAACACTAATCTAACCCCTAGGTTAGGTTTTAGTTTTAGGTTACTAACCGTTAATAATTCCAGTTAGGTATAACATTTTATATGCCAAGAAAAGACCTAAAATCATGCATCTCCGAACAGGATTCACTCCTATACAGCCGTTAGGCTACAGGAATATACATGGCAGAATTATTACTTGGTCCACGTCCGAGACCTTCCAGATATACTTCGATATCGGGAACCGATTCATTTACCAAGATCAGCCTGAGTCATACTCCTGACCAGCTTAATCAATGCTTCCATACCTTGCAACCTGTTCAAGGTCTGTGATCTAATTCATCACAAACAAACTTAAAGCATTACTTGGATCAATTCCACTGATCCAAGACTAGATATTATAGATGAATGTCTCTATAATTCATTCCGTGATCAGATTAATATTCAGACACAAAATGGAACAAATAAAAGAGTCTAATCATATTCTGACTCAGTCAAGATCTGCAATCTGCAAGGAAATTACAATACATATCAAGCATGATTTCTAAATCGAGGAACACATCCTTATACCAGAAATCACATATCAACACTTGTATGTCCGGAGAGAAAGTAACAACAGATTGGGGTGTTACATGCTTCCCTCCTAAAAAGATTCATCGTCCCGATGAATTACATATTAAATTAACCTTGTGTCAATCAATTTATTAGTTCACAAACACTGTGACTACTTCCATAATAAATAGTTCCAGAAATCAATGTCACAACACATTTATTCAACCTGAATAAAGTCTACCTTAATCCGGCTTTCATAAATACTTAAAAACAATCAGTTCATAAAAGTATATTTTTGTCAACAGTTTTCATTCTGTTGCAAAAAGAGAAGGAAAAGCAATTTTCATCTCTTCCAGATTTTCCCAAGTTGCACTTTCTTCACTAAGCGGTCCCACTGGACCTTACATTGCTGTATATCACGATTTCTTAAATGCAATTGGCGAGTTTCCAACACTCGTGTGGGTTTAACCACGATTATTCCGGGTCTTGGACTGCAAGGAATTCAATTTAAAACATGTGACAGATCTCGAAACGTATTTCTTAAGCAAAGAAATATGGAAAACATCATGCATGCGAGATAAAGCGGTGGCAATGCTAAACGATAAGCTACTGGATTGATTATTTCGACAATTTCGAAAGGTCCCACAAATCGTGGTGACAACTTGGCAGCCTTGCCAAAAGTTATAGAACTCTTTCTGGGTTTAACACGCAGGAAAACCTTATCACCAAGCTCAAACTTTCTATCAACCCACTTAAGGTCAGCATAGCTCTTCTTCCGTCTATCCATTTGCTTCCTTTAATCGTTCACGAATCAGCTTAACTTGCTGTTCCATATCTGTGAGAATCTCTGGTCCAATTACCTCTCTATCCTCAACACTGTCCCAACTTACAGGGGTTCTGCACTTTCTTCCATAAAGTGCTTCAAATGGTGCCATCTTAAGAGATGAGTGGTAAGTGTTGTTGTATGCGAACTCAACTAATGGAAGATACTCTTCCCATTTATACTGTTGATCCATGCAATACATTCGCAACATGTCCTCCAACACTTGATTTACCCTCTCAGTTTGCCCATCCGTTTCTGGATGATATGCAGAACTGAAGTTTAGTTTTGTTCCTAGGGCTGCGTTAAGCGTTTGCCAAAACCTTGACGTCATTCTAGGATCCCTGTCAGATATAATCAGTTCTGGTACACCATGCAATCTGAAAATTTCGTGTACGAACCTCTTGGCCAGCACTGGTGAATCATCCTTTAGATTTCCAGCGATGAAATGAGCTACCTTAGTCAGTTTATCTACAACTACCAGGATAACATCATGTTTATTCCTGGACATAGGTAGTCCTTGTACAAAATCCATGGTTATTACTTTCCATTTTATCTTGCGGTATGCTATGAGGATATAATGATCCCGAGGGTGCATATGCTCTGCCTTCACCCGCCGACATTCCAGCAATGAGTCACAAAATTTATCACATCCTTTTTCATACCTTTCCGAAGTATTGCTATTTCAAATCAGCTAGCATTTTTGTAATACACGGGTGTCAGAGAAAGGTGAATTATGAAATTTAACTAACAACTTCTTTCTCAAATCATTCAAAGACAGTACATATACCCTATTTTCATAACGCAAGATTTCTTCATTATCAAAATGAAAACCTTCATACCTTTTATCTTTAGGTTCTACAAAATAAGCGCCGCTTTTACTTGCTGAAAATATGCATCGATTTCGAGGCACTTTTACCTCGTCTTTAAACCGAGTTCTTAATGTTATAAGAGTAGAAATGTGCCTCCTACGACTTAGAGCATCACTACTCTATTCTCCTTCCCTTTGATATAGCTAATATCAAAGTCATAATGTGATAAAAATTCTAACCACCTTCTCTCTGCGGCATTCAGATTGGTGAGTAAAAATATATTTTAGTCCCAAGTGATCTAGTTTTCAACTCAAAAGATTTTCCAAGTAAATAGTGTCTCCAGACTTGAAGCGCATGAACAATGGCAGCAAGTTCCAAATCATGAGGGGCATAATTCAGCTCATGTAACTTAAGTTTTCTACTTTCATAAGCTATGACCTGATCATTTTGTAACAAAACACCTCCAAGGCCTTCCCCAGAAGCATCCATTACAACAGTAAAATTCCCATTAGGGTCTGGTACAGCCAATATAGGTGCAGAAGTCAACCGGTCTTTCAAACTTTTGAAAGCCGCTTCGCACTTGTCATTCCACATGAATTTCTTATCCTTCTTTTGTAATGAAGTTATCAGTGCAAACTACCTTAGAAAAATCCTTTACAAATTTTCTATAGTAACCTGCAAGACCCATGAAGCTTCTTACTTCATGTACATTCTTTGGCGCAGGCCATTCAGTTATTGCCACTATTTTTGAAGGATCTACAGCGATTCCTTCTTTACTTATGACATGACCCAAATAGTGAACTTCTGAATCAAAGAAAGAACATTTGGATAACTTACCATACAACTTTCTCTTTCTCAAAATTCCCAAAACTATCTTCAGATGCTCATTGTGCTCCTCAACACTTTTAGAATAAATGAGAATATCGTCCAAGAATACAAGTACAAACTTGTCCAGGTATTCTTGAAAAATATTGTTCATTAAATTCATAAAGGCTGCGGGTGCATTAGTTAACCCAAAGGGTAGAACTGTAAATTCATAATGTCCGTACCTTGTTCGGAAAGCTATTTTATGAATATCTTCCTCTTTAATCCTTAACTGATGATAACCAGATCGAAGGTCTATCTTATAATAAACCCCTTTGCTCCACGCATCCGATCAAACAGATCATCGATCCTTGGAAGTGGATATCGGTTCTTGACTGTTGCTTTGTTCAACATCCGATAATCAATACACAGCCTTAGTGTTCCATCCTTCTTTTTCACAAATATTACAGGCGCACCCCAAGGTGACACACTTGGTCTAATCAAACCCTTTGTCAAAAGTTCATGCAACTGTGCCTTAAGCTCGACTAACTCTGTAGTAGTCATCCTATAAGGCGCTTTGGAAATAGGTTCAGTTCCTGGTTTGATTTCAATGGTGAAGTCAAATTCTCTCTTGGGTGGTAACCCCGGTAATTCTTCAGGAAAAACATCCCTGAAACTTTGTAACAGTGGAATTTGCTTCATGTAATCACCATCTTCTTCTGAAGATTCAGATATCTTTACCGCATAAAGGGTACATCCTTTATTTTTAGCCTTTTTAAGCTGCATAGCTGACAGTTTTCTAACTGAAATTTCTCGTTTCACACCTTGAATCTCTGCTGATTCCAGCTGATCATCTAAACATTTTATGTTCTTTTCATAGCAATCTACCTTTGCTTTATGGTCAGCTAACCAATTGACACCAATAACAATGTCATACGATCCCAAAGGTGTAACATAGAGATCAACTTCCGTGGAGAAATTAGGTAAATCAAGGACTGCTCCAAAGAGACACATACTCACTGTATGAACAGAATTATTACCGTACTCTATAGTCCAAGATTTATCCATTTTCCCAGCTTTTCTTTTAAGTTTAGAAGCAAGTTGATTAGAAATAAAACATTCAAGTAGCTCTGTATCAAAAAGAATAGTGATGGTATGCCGAATAACTTACCCAGGAACTTCTATAGGTGTTACTTGCTTTTCGGCTTGCTTATGCGCTCTGCATGCAGCATGTATCTTATCTTTGCGATTACGATCATCCTTCTTCAAAGGACATTGATTCGCATAGTGGTCCTTGCCACAATTGTAGCAGCCTCCTACAGGTCCCTTCTTAGGCTCAGCATTTCCTCCAGCCTTGTAATTGTCACGCTGTCCTCCATAGGGCTTCTGCCCATTGTTATAATTTTTAACAAAATTATCCCTTACATTTCCAGCAGGCTTATTTACTGCTGCTTTCTTGTTGTTTTCTCCTGGAAACTTACTCTTGTTTCCAAACTTTTTCCACGGTCCTTTTCAGGGTGCAAGAGAGGTTGAAGAAGGGTTTGCAGTCTTCTTCCGCACTTCCTCCTTATGAGCAGAAATAGCCTTTAATTTCTGTTCTTGCCTTATGGCCTTTTCAACAACTCCTTCCATAGTGGTTGGAGTGTGAACATCGACCTCTCCCCCTATCACAGGATTCAATCCCATGATGAATTTCCGTATCCTGAACTTTTCGTCAGTTTGATACTGCGGTACATACTTGAGGAGTTTTGTAAACCGCTCCCAGTATTCAGTTACCGTTAGCTTCCCTTGAGCTAAGTTCTGAAATTCTGTCATTTTCTAATCATAGAAAAGTTGTGGCAGCCAACGTTGCCTAAAATAGCCTTTAAATTGATCCCAAGTAATATTGGTCTCATCAATGTTTAGCTCAGCTTTTCGGCTATCCCACCACGAAGACGCTTCGTGAGAAAGCTGATAGGCTCCCCAAATAGCTTTGGTTTCCTCTGAGAAGTTCCTTATTGCAAAGTACTTCTCCATTTCACTGAGCCAGTTCTCAGCCCCATCTCCTAGTGTGGTGCCATCATACTTAGGTGGACTTATCCTTTTTATATCATTAGTGAGTTCTGCTGCCAATCTGGCCTTTTTGTTTTCTGGTTGGACAGGTGCATTTCCAGCATTAACATCAACACCCATTTCGGGGTTGTCCTCAGGAGGTTGCTGATTATTATTATCAGCTTCTTCATCCTCCTCATTTCCCATCACCTGCTGTTCAAGCACAGCTAAGCGATCTCTTGTGTCCAACAGGGCAGCAAGGATCTCATCCAGTTTCTGGGTTGTTGCCGCTCCTCCTTCAGGTGGAGCATTACTCGCAACGTTCCCCCTTGTTCTAACCATTTTCTGTTACAAGAAAATTCAGGTTTTTATCAGATTATGGACTCAATAGGTCCAAGAGCTGCAACCTTCAGCTCTGATACCAAGATGTAACATCCTCATTTTATACTTTAGAACAAGTGAATTTTTTAATTTTTTTTTGATAATTGCATCCTGGTTCTAAATACATAATTTAGAACTCACAATTCAAATAACTATTCATATAACAGACAACCATATGCAGCTGTAATGACTCGGAGTACCTCCGATCTATTCATTCCATGACTCGGTAATCTACCGATCTATTCATGAGTAATAAGAGTCGGTGTTTTTATTTAACACATTACTCTTGCGGTTCTCTTCCCTAATCTGGGATTCAGAATGCTCTGTCCAAGGAATCTAACTGAATAATTGTTACTATTATTCATCGGCATCTCATCCCTTAGACTAGGTGAATTAGGACAACGCAATCAGTAGCTTGCGATACTTTGGCCAAAGATTTGAAACATCCTTGTCCATGTCTCGTATTCCTTAAGGGCATACTCTCAATCTGGAATACCTCCTTCACCCCATTCATATGTTATATAGAATGTCTTATCGACTACATCGGTCCTTCCTTACCACAATGAATCACTCGAAGCAGATTAACAAGGTGATAATGTTATATGGATGCCCACGAGGATTAGGGATATGATGACATACTGGTTCAACCTTGCAGTTCAACCAGTGTGTCATGATACCCCGAATCTCCTAGGCAGCCTTATAACATGACCACGTTCTTAATCGGTCCCAGGGTAACTCGTGCGAAATCAAGTGTAAATCTTAGCGATCAATGCAAAGGGTGTCGCCATAAGTCATCTGCATTGTTGTAACTTCGAGAAGATCCTAATCTTCTCGGAGGTACAACTCTGCAGTTGACTTATGTCGTCAACCTTTAAATCCGCCTCGAAAAGATCTACTCAGTAACAAGCGTTACGCACTTGAGTTTAAATTACTTTAAAGACTTTTCCCTAAGGTTTAGCCTTTCCGATCCCTGGATTCTTCGTCTTAAGATGACCCTCCTCTATAAAACCCATTACTTGGTAGAGATATTAAGGTCAAGTTCTTCATCAAGGAGTCATTAGAATACACCTGATTCTAAAGCAACAGAATCGGACAATATCTCATAACCTTTGCTTGAGATTGCCAACTGAACTCCATTTGATTGTATATCAGTTCTCTTAACTGAATTTATATCATACTTTTTGGTATAAAGATATAAATGATTAAGAATCCAATTTAATATTGTCCTGTTATACTTAGGACTAGGGATTAGTAATTCAATCCAGCTTGTTTAGCGTTCTCTTTAGGCTCATTTTTAACCTAACTTCTAGAAAGACAATTATTTAAATCCAATATTGCTTTTGCTAGAACAAATTAGAACTACTAAACACTCATAAGAGTTCAATCTCATTTCCTTGCAAGCTTTCATTGTCAATCACAAAAGCATCCATATTATACAATGATAACAATGCCCCTTCGTTACATAAACCGAAGAAGGTCAACTTTCAGAAATAGAATACAACACATAAGTTTCAAACACTTATTTCCCTTCCTTTCAAAACTATACAATTACATTTTATGCAACAAAGATACTTGATACAATGCTAACGGAAAAGAAACATCTTTTCACATATAGTACATCTATAAAATCAAGTGTAATTCATAACAAATCAAATAAACAATCGATCATTTGCACATGGATCGCATTGCTTTTACCTCTTACGGCAACCATCTGCAAAAATAGTCAACATGAGTCGATTCAATGAACCTGAGGCATGATAAGCACTAACTTTTAAAACAATTGCAATCCATCAAAGAAATGCAAATGCATACCCAGGAAGTCTATATCCTTTATTTATTACAAATAACAGTGGCCAAAAGACCTGTTTCCTCTACCAGGCTTCCACGAAAATCAAATAACAAAACTCAAGGATGAATCCATATTCTCAACGGTGGGTAGCAATATACGATTCAATCAAGGACTCCTTTGAGTCGTTCAAATAAATTATAGATGTATCAATAATGTATGCAGTCAACAAATAATCCCGTTACTACAATAACAAGGAAGAACAACTTCCACTGGGTCGTATAGACTACGGTAATACAACAGTTTACCGTTCCCAGCAAAAATTAGAAGACAAATGAAACCCAAAAAGTACCATTAGTCACTGTCAACAAAAACCACGACAGAGTTTCCAAAGGAGCAGTAGAACTGATCAAACATACAGTTTCCACAACAAGAAACAGCGACCACAAATCAACAACATACAGTGGTCTATAAGCAACACAGGTATATCCTATGGGCTCACGCCAAACAGGCCGAGCTTTCATGCTCTTTACATATAAATATCTCACATATTTAAACCAGAAAGAATACACAAAGGAATAGAGCCACAATTCGATTTTAATAAACACCCATCAAGAGGAAAATTGAAAAATCGAACCAGAAGAGATACAGTACCAAAAATCAAACAAGATCTCCATAGAAAATCATCTATTTTCTCAAAACATTTGAACAGAGTTGTTCTAATGAAATCACTTGAAAGACAGCAAGCTATTTAAAGGTTAGGGCCTAACATGCCTGGATTTTTGATCAAATTTCCGAAGCAGACCACAGGAAGAGCTCAAACTTCCTTTTCTTTTTCCATGATAAAGCGACCAACAAAATTTTGCTGTCTCCATCACATATATATCCTCCATGACAGAGAAAAGAGCTATAGCAGTTCATACTTGCCATGCAACTCAAAGAGAACTGGTGCGAAGAACCAGTAAACAAGCAGAGAGAGAGAGAGAAGACCGAAAATCGTGACAAGCCAAACAAACCCCCAAATTTCCGTTTGCATGCCTTCTCGCGAGTTCCGAGCTCGACTTCCGAGAATATTGAATGCCATTAAACCAACTTTCCCGCTTAAACTCATCTTCCACCGACCCTAAAGGTGGCGACAATCCAATGAAAATTCAAGCCCATTTCCAAACTTAGCGGTGCCACGTCGTAAGCAGGTTAGCCGCCGCTTAAGCCTCCGCCATGACTGTCCCTCATCCTTATCCCAAGCATTAATTGCCATAGAAAACGCCGTCCATGGTTCGCACCCCTCCATAGGCCCCTTCATAAACTCCTCATTAGTTAGGTTAGTATCTTAGGTTAGAATTTAGGGTAATACCCATACTAACCAATTTACACATAGATACTAACTTAGGATATTAACACATAGCCTAGGTCTAGGTTAGATTAACACTAATCTAACCCCTAGGTTAGGTTTTAGTTTTAGGTTACTAACCGTTAATAATTCCAGTTAGGTATAACATTTTATATGCCAAGAAAAGACCTAAAATCATGCATCTCCGAGCAGGATTCACTCCTATACTGGCCGTTAGGCTACTGAGGAATATACATGGCGGAATTATTACTTGGTCCACGTCCGAGACCTTCCAGATATACTTGATATCGGGAACCGATTCATTTACCAAGATCAGCCTGAGTCATACTCCTGACCAGCTTAATCAATGCTTCCATACCTTGCAACCTGTTCAAGGTCTGTGATCTAATTCATCACAAACAAACTTAAAGCATTACTTGGATCAATTCCACTGATCCAAGACTAGATATTATAGATGAATGTCTCTATAATTCATTCCGTGATCAGATTAATATTCGGACACAAAATGGAACAAATAAAAGAGTCTAATCATATTCTGACTCAGTCAAGATCTGCAATCTGCAAGGAAATTACAATACATATCAAGCATGATTTCTAAATCAAGGAACACATCCTTATACCAGAAATCACATATCAACACTTGTATGTCCAGGAGAAAGTAACAATGATTGGGTGTTACAAACATCATTTGTTTTAATGTTATCTAGCCTCTTGTTTGGTTGTGATAAAGAGGTTGTTCTTTTGATTTTGGCTTTGGATTTAAGTCCTTGCTTTGTGTTAGTAGGGATTAGATTGAGTGTATGTTGCTTTGAGTGTTTGAATCAATGGGATTGATGTTGTGATTGTGCATGGTTACGTCTTTGTTATTGTGATTATCTAGTCTTGTGCTTGGTCGAGATAAAGAGTTAATATTTGTGCCTTGACAAGCGATGGCATTGGATATTTTCTCGTTTGTTGAATAATATGGAAAGCTATGTTAAGTCTATTTGTTGGATTATTTATTACTTTGCCTTGCCATGAGGGCTATTGTATTGCTCGATGAAGCTACGGGTAATTTTTATACTTGAATTTTTTACGAATGTAGTTCTTCCTGTGGTCTCATTGGTTTAGTCGCATGCGTATAATGTGAATGCATTACTCTTGAGAGGACGGATCTTGTCATGAGCATGAATGGAAGGGAAATCTGAATGTCTCGATTTCTTTCTCTTACATGTTGTAATGTATATGTTGATATATTTGTATTTAATCTGTTGGAATTGTTTTAACATCTTGATGGATTCATGAATTGTTATGATATTCATTTTATTATGTTGAATGTAATGGTGCATCGGATGTTTTCTGTCCTTGGGATTTAGATGGATAGTTGTTTTGGATACATTTGTTCTTCTTGGTCACTTATATTTATGAAGAAATATCTGAAAAGTATCTAGGACTATTTAGTAACTATAATATGAGTTACGCGTTTATAGTCATGTTTGAATTACAAAAGAGCATAGTCGAAATATGTCTACATGTTTGGTGAAATGATTTCATTTAAACAGGTTGTTCAATGAGAGCAATTGGTGGATTGCATTTGTTTTAAGAGTTAGTGCTTATCATGCTCAGTTCACCGAACTGACCCGTGTTGACAATTTTTGCAGATGGTTGCCGTAAGTGGTAAAGGCACGCAGATCTGATATGATGTTCAGATTGTTTAATTTGGTTTTACGATGAACTTCAATTTGATTATCTAAATGTACTACTTGAAGAAAGATGTTCTTTGGCTGTTGAGTATTGTATCAAATATGCTGAATGAAATAAATGTATTTGATTAGCCTTGAAAGGAATGAAAAGAGGTATTTGTTACTTATGTGTTTGTATTCGTATCTTGATGGTTTGATCTTCTTCGGTTCGAATGATCTTAAGAGCATTGTTATTATTGTATAACTGGAGACTTTTGTGATTATCTAAGTAAGCTTGCAAGGTTATGTGATTTGAATACTTAAGATTGTTTAGTAGTTCTATTATGTTCTTTCTAAAGATAAATTGGAATTTAGATCATTGTCTTTCGAGAAGCTAAGGTTAAAATAAACCTAAGCGAGAAGCTAAACGAGATGAATAAATTATTACTTCCTAGTCTTGATCTAAGTCAAGACAACGTTTAATTGGATTCTTAATCACTATATCTCGATGCTAATAAGTAAGATATAATTTCAGTTATGAGAACTGATATAAACCTAAAAAGGGTATGGTTAGCAATCTCATGTGAAGATTATGGGTTATTGTCCAATTTCGTTGATTTAGATTTATGTTTTTCTATGAACTCCTTGATAGGACCTCAATCTTATTAAACTTCTCTTGTGTAATGGGTTTTATTAAGAAAGGTAATTCTAAGGTGAGGAACCCAAGGACTGGGAAAGACTACCCTTAAGGGAGCGTCTGATAGTATAATTTTAACTCAACGTAAGTAACACCTTAAAATTAGTAGATCTTATCGAGGCAGATTTGAAGGTTGATGGCACAAGTCGATTGCAGGGTTGTACCTTCGAGAAGATTAGGATCTTCTCGAAGATACAACAATGCAGGTGACTTATGGTGACACCCTTCGCATTGATCGTTAAGATTTACACCTTAAACTCAAACAAGTTTTACTCTGGGACTGATTAGGAATGTGGTCATGTTATAAGGCTGCCCCAAGAGACTCGGGGTATCTTGACACACTGGGTTAACTAGGGTTGACCTAGTATGTTAGCATATCCCTAGTCCCCGGGAGCATCCTTATAACGTTGTCATTTTACTAATCCGTTCCTGAGTGAATAACTTCAAGGCAGAGAGAGACTGGCGAGAAGTCGGTATAAGAAATTCTACATAACAAAGGAATGGGTTGATGGACGTATTCCAGATCGACAAGTATGCCGTCAAGGAATACGAGACATAAGCATATGTTTCAAATCTTTGGCCAAAGTATCGCAAGCTGCTGATTGCGTTGTCCTATGTCACCTAGTCTAAGGGACGAGATGCCGATGAATAATGGTAACAATTATTCATATAGGTTCCTTGGACAAAGCATTCTGAATCCTAGATTAGGGAAGAGAACCGTAAGAGTGATGTGTTAAAATAAAAAATGCCAACTCTTGATACTCATGAATAGATCGGTAGATTACCGAGTCATGGAATGAAAAGATCGGAGGTACTCCGAGTCATTATAGCTGCATATGGTTATCTGTTATAAGAATGGTTGTTTTGATTTGTGAGTTCTAAATTATGTATTTAGAACCAGGAAGCATTTATCAAAAAAAAAATTACTTGTTCTAAAAGTACTAAAATGAGGACGTTATAGATGGGATCCATGGCTGGTGATAAAATGGAAGGTAGTGAAGGACTAGGTGGGAGTGGTTGACAACTGGCATGAAATATGAGTGTGCTTGCTTATCTTTGGGTCAGCACCATATGAACCAATACTGATTAGGTAGGGATGCTTCTCTGTAAATGACACCAAGAACAACAGGAACAGTGAATCGGCAAAGCAAAATGTGGATTAGGTACTAGATGATGGTTGGAATGTGAAATAGGCTAACCAATGCTAGTTAGGGAAAACCGATGGTGGTTAGGGCTAATTGCTGCTAGTCACTATAAAAAAAATGGACAGTGAGTGAAAAACAAAGCAGAAGGTGAAATATGATAGGTATGCCAAATTTGATGATGTTTACAATGTCAATGGGTATGATGGTAGTGACAAGGACTATGAAAAGTGGAAGATGATGAATAAAATGTCCTTTTGGGTAGGTTAGAAAAAGGACCTGGAACCGACGTCGGTTGGGTAACCGACGATGGTCAGAGGATAACCGACAATGGTTACTATGAAATTGAAATAGTGATGAAAGAAAAGTGGTTTTGAATTAAAATATGATGTAGAATCAGACCCAAAATTTTGAGAATGATGATGATATGGCCCAAGCACACTCAAGTGAAGCCGGAATACACCAGTTGTGATGAGGAGTGTGCGAGATGAAAAAAATAATGAAGAACATGATCTCTCACCTCAAAACTCAAGCCAAGCGAAACACTAAGAAAAATGTGATCCTATGAGTGCCCTTTTCTATTATGTTTATTTAGCTTATGATATTTTGGGTGACACATGAGTTGTGAAATATTTTTTTGGTGAGGATAGCTTCCTACAAAGAAGGAGATCTAAAAGGTAAGGTTTCGGGTATGTTATGGTGGAGGCGGGCTTCACTCTAAAGTATGACTCGAAAGAGCGGTGAGCTAGGTGACCACCGTACCGTGATCGTGTGATCACCTACAACTTCTTCCAGGTAGGATGTTGTTTAA
Organism: Taxus wallichiana var. yunnanensis; assembly: GCA_018340775.1. Classification (NCBI taxonomy): domain Eukaryota; kingdom Viridiplantae; phylum Streptophyta; class Pinopsida; order Cupressales; family Taxaceae; genus Taxus; species Taxus wallichiana. The sequence continues at coordinate 1,000,339,322 of CM031237.1, read as the reverse complement.
GAATGTGTATATTTGAATTTTTTGTGAGGCTTGGTAAGACTCAGAGAAAGAGAAAAGGAAAGAAGTGCTTTTCTATGATTCGTTTGTCAACCATCAGCTAGTCATGACTTCCAGTGTATAGGTTGCCCTCAATTAATGTGAGATAATGCGATAAATCAAAATGCAATGCACTTATTTTTAAGCCCAAATCGAAGTGTGAAGTTGGATGACACAAAGAGATGAAGAGGAAGAGGGATGCTCTTTCACTACAATGCAGAAAACATGAAGAAATGGTTCTTTTTAATTACACCAAAAGAAAGGTTTCCTTTAGAGCAAATAGAAAGAAAAGGTGGGTTACCAAGGAAGAAGATTAATGTGTATGCTTTTTAGAAGGGAAACAAACACACAATTTTTCCTAGGAATGAATGAAATGTAAGGAACCCTGGATGGGTCCCACTGGGCATGCCAAAATGTTTCACCTGATTCTTAGATCGTTTCTTTGAAGTGTTGATGAAACAGATAGGGTAACAGGCATAGGAGGAATACCTGTTCTAATGTTGGTTGATGGGTTGTTGCGCGCGTATGACTTTTGAATCCACAACTGATTGTGAGAGCTTCCTTTTGGCTAGGAGGAACTACCTATAATAAAAGAGAGACCACCAGAAGGAATTAAAGAATATGTGTAGTGAACTGCCTAGCGTATGCTAGATCCAGAAGTGTGATACTTCCTAGATGGCTATCAGTCCACTATTTTAAACAATTTAATGTTGTAAATAAAGTAAATCCTATTGTAATTAAAAATGATTTAGGTATCTCACTTAAAACACAATAAGAAATAGATCTAATCTAACAGGCTAGGCTAGAAAAGGATCCAAAGGTCAAGTGGCGGTTCGGGTCTCTATAGGTCTCGAAAGAGGTTTTAGGTAGATTACAGGTGGATGAGGGTGAGGTGAAATTAGGTGGGTAGGTCTCTGTTCTGGGATGTATGGGAAAATACAGAGACCGATGTCGATTAAGGGTGACCAACGGCGGTTAGGTGTAACCGGTGCCGGTTACTGTGGAAATCTAGGAATGCCACAGAACAAGCTTTAGGTATCCTTTTTTATTACACAAAGGATTTTGTTAGTCGAGATGAGGTATTGGGTAAATTGGGTAGGATTTTGTGAGATTTTAATGGGTATATGGAGGTAGAAGTGTTGGAGAAGGTCAATAGGTGGGTAGGTAAACAATAGATAATAAAATAATGATGAAATGAAATAAACTAGAGAAGTATGATGTTATACTTATCGGGATTCTAGTCCTAGATGTCCATCGGTGAGGGATGGAGGTACCGATAAGAGGTTTGAAGGCTACGAGTGATCACTAAGCTGAAAGAAATATTTTGCATGGGCTACATGTACATTCCTCTTTTCTTGGTTATATCAGATCATGGATGGGATGGATGTGTAAGAGAAAGTGCTTTATCTCCTTCCTTACATGTGTGTTCTCTTTGGAATTCACTCTCTGAAGATGTGTTATCTCTCTGAGATGTGTTAATGTTCGCCAACGTTCTACCAACATTTTCCAACCTTTTTTTTCAACCTCCAACCTTGAGAATAAGGTTGTTTTGGGGTTAAAAGGGTAACCGACGGTGGTTTCGGCTTAACCAGCGTTGGTCAAGGTGGGATTTCCTAGGTTTACTAAACTAGGGAGATCCTCTTGATTTCCTCAGATCTCATGTCATTAACCCATGGATTAGATTGGGAGCTTCTTGTAAGCATGTGGGAATGTGGTTAGAAGGAATGTAGGCATTTATTTTTAGGGTTTGGGTAAGTCTTAGTTAGTTATGGCAACTTACTAAGAAGATGTCTTAGGTTGAGTTGGCTTGGTGAGGTGTCTAAGTGAACTGTATGTGTGGGTATTATTTAAAATAAGACATTTAAATAATAAATATAGTGAGGATAATGAATTAATTTAATTAAATTAATATTAGTGAGGTGAAAGGGGCCATGGCTAGGTGAATGTGATGAAGGGTCTTTATTCATCGAGGGACTAAAGGGGAGTGTGACCTAATTTTAGTGTCTACATTAATGTAGTCATTTATTTACCATTACTAATATTTTATAACCTCAAGCATGCCATCCTATCACCCAACGGGAACTAGGCACTCACTTGAGGCATGTGTGGGCACCGAGCCCCTCCTTTATGTGAGCTTTATGAGAAGGTTCCGTTATTAATGGAGGATGATTTTAAGAAGTAAAAGTACATTCACCTATTCAAAAAGGTAGAAGGTGCAACTAAAAGATCCCCACATTAATGCATTACATAAGCTAAATAACATTTGTAATAAGAATAATAAACTATATCTAGGCCATTATAAGTCATATAACATGAGGGTTTACACCCATAAAGAAGTTATACAGAACGAACCCACATATATATTGATTTAAAATAGTTTTGGTAGCCACATTACAGTCAAAAGGGTCATCTCAGACCATATATAATGAATGACAGAGACTTAACTCCTGTAAGCTTCTCTGATATGAGATCCTAACTATACTTTTCCCATTTTAACCCTTGTTACAGATCCCAATGCCATACATAGGATTATGGAATCCCTTACAACCCTTTAGCACTAAGTGCTCTAAACCTTAACATTACTACGGTGCTTTGTTACTCTCCTTCTCATTATATGCATTCTCTATGTGTGTTTATCTCTATCTTCTCTCATATCCCATATATCTTTCTCTATCTTGAGCATTACTTTATATAAGATCAGCACCCATTACCATGCCTTCTCTAATTGTAGATTATGTGCCAAGTGTTGATGTGGTCCTCCATTGGTGTATGTTTATCACTTTGTAAACACTCCACTCTCTGTAATGATGTCTTCTTGGAATATTCCATGTGGGGAATATCCTTTTCTTGACCTCCAAGGTTCCGAGATGGTACCTTATCCACTCATTACACCTATTTGGGTCCTCATGCTTTTTCTCAAGTGCCTCTAAAATGCCAAATATGGCTAAGTCCTTTAAACCCATGTTCTTCCTCTTGTGTGCGCCTTGGTTTCACTTAAACACTTATTAAACCCATTTGTCATGTGCGCTTTCCTTGAGCACCCTTATTCTCTGGTCCTCCACATGCACACCCTTTGGTACTTAGCCAATATTTCAGGGCCCAACATCACCCCACACTATGTGTGTTCTCCATCCTTGAAAACATATTTCTTCTTCAAAGATTAAATAATAGCAGAATAAGGACAATATAAATAAAGAATGAAAGAATAGAAGAATCTGCTCGTCTGTTGTAGGAGGAGTGGGAATTTCTTCTTCACTGTTGCCTAAATCTTTTACGAGGCATCTACCTCACCTTGCTCTTATTGAAGTAGGTCACCTACTAGAGCACTCACCTCATCAAAACTCAATTCGTTGCTCTTAGCATTCAGTGTATCTACAATTCCTTCTAGTTGCTTGCTAAGATCGTTTAGCATGTCCATTCTGTGAGTGACTTGGGGATATAGCTCCTTAATTCAATTCTTAATCAAACCCCACAAGGTTTCAATTGCTTCCAAATTTTTCTCAACCTCGGCTAGGATCTTATCGAACTCCGTCCTGTTGTCTTTATTCTTTTCTTAAAATTCCTTCATAGCCACCTCATGTGTAGCAAACACTATGCTCACCACCATATCTCTGTCAAAGCATGATTTTCATAAACAACCTCATTCATTTACCGGTGGTCTTTAGAGTGACAATGGGATCGTAATACCGAGTAATTGTCTCCCTAATCTTCAATTTTTCTTCCTCCTTCTAGCGCGCCATTGCCTCTTCTACCAATTCCAATGCGAGTGGCTACCTTTCCATGGTGAGGATGTGGGTCAAGTCTTCCAAGCATTGCATGGTTGACTCATATTTTTTTCAGGTAGGGCCAAGTCTGAGTGCTTCAAGATTATGGTGTCTAAAATAATCTCTATTTTCTTATGGATCTCACACACCTTTTCCTTTTCCTCCCTTAACTTGCGCCTTAATTGTGCATTGATAAGGTCCTCCTTCTTTAACTCCCTATCTCTTTCATTAATCTCTTCATTCTTCTTCTTAATATCTTCATCCAAGACCCTTATTTTTCATTTCTCCTGTTTTCGCCCTCAAAATTCCCCTCTTTTTGAAGTCAAGTTTCAAAATTTTGAGTCGATACCTTGGAGTATTGGATCACGTCAATCCTAGTATTGTTTGTAATTTTTCATTCCATGGAGAACAGTTTGAAATTCAGGCGTAATGGTGGAGTTTTTCCCCTTATTTTTATTTCTTCCTGCAGTCGGGAATGACGGGCATATCTTCCCCATTAATTTTTCCCCAGCATCCATGGGTAGTACGTGGACATATCTAATTGGATGTGGTTTGGCTGTGTTTCAAGAAACATCGAAGCCTCCATGCGTCTAAAAACACAACTCCAGTGGTAGGGCCCAGGTGATAGTCCTCAAATAAGCACAGGCTTTCCATGTGTCCCAGGTCCAAAATGAAAACAAAACAAGCCCAAATCGGCTAATTATGGAAGCTTCAGCATACGGTGCTACATGCCTCATCGGCACAACTTCAAGGGTTGAAGTGAGGGGTGGTTATCAAACTTACGCTAGTCTTCCATGTGTCCCAAGTATAAAAAGGGACAGAGCCATTTATTTAAATTGACTAAGTATGAGTGGGTCAGCGGAAGCCCTCCACATGCCTCAACGACATGATTTCCAAAGTGAAACCAAAAGCTTGGTTGTCAAATGAGTGCCAAATCTCCACATGTCTAGTGGTCAACATAAGTCAAGTAGGAAAAAGGCCCGAATTGGCTAAGTATAAAAGAACTGGTGGAGCTCTCCACGTGTCATCCCGACGCAACTTCAAAAGAAAAAAATACAAAAGGCATCCGCAGCCCATTTCGATTAAATCTCTCCCACGTGGATGGTTCAAATTTAAAGTTTGTAAAGGTAAGGTGGATGGCAAGGATTTGATGCATCTGGTTTTTATGCCATGCATGGAAATGGTTGAGGCATTTGAGAGGTTCGAATAATTGTTTCTTGGATCGGAGTTCATCATTTTTCTGTAACCGATTGTAACCTTTCTTGAAAACTATTTTCATCTTTTCCACACCATTGTTGTGGTTGAACACCGTGACTCTAAAAACTAATAGATTCAAAGTAATCAATACATAAGTTTTTCCTCTCTCTTATTCTACTCTTCTTATTTCTATGTCTGAAATTTAGGAATCATTCATTTTTATGATAAGGAACTTTGTGTCCTTATTTATGTAATTTCTGGAACTTTGTGTCTGTGGAATTATATTGGTTATGAAAGTAGGTGATTCTATTATGAAACTCTTTGGTTCAATATGTATAAGGTGATACTCTACCATCTATTTTTCCTGAAAGTATTGTTATGTTCTTCCTCCCTCATCTCCTTAACTCTTCTATCCTTTTGTATTGATGATCTTTGAGCATTAAATGTTTCAAATTATCAGGACTCCACACTTTGAAAGTTACACATTTGTATATAATTTTTTCCACTTGCTTTCAATAAGGGAACCTCTCCCATTAAAGAGGATGAACTTTCTGTCCCCTGATTGTGGTTGTTAAAATGTAATTTTAAAACCCAACAGTTTTTGGTGACTACTTGGGGATTTGTTCAACAAATTTCATTTCTAAAAATAACAACTAATTTTATCATTTCTTTGATCTAGAGACTCTAAGATACACTAATGGTAGAAGGGATCTTGGAATTGAAGATCCCCAATTTCAACTCCTAGATCAACAAGGTTTTCAACTTCCTCCAACAAGAAGAAATAGAAGAGCTCATTCCATAAGCACACCTCTGTTGAAGACAGAGCTTCTGCAGTAGTATCATTCCTCAAGCACAACTTAGCCCTAATATCTCGTGCCCTAATTCTTACTGGTGTCTCGGCCCACTTCAAGTAATCTTTTGAAGGATGGCAAAACCTCTACCTTGGGGACAAAGAGTTGGGCCTCTGGCTCTTCCTCAACCATTGCATGAATTTCCTAAGGGTAACAGGAAGAATTTTCCCAAATTTAGAGGTGATGACAAAGTGTACCCTGATGAACACATTGCAGCCTTCATTGTTGCATGTGGGGTCCTTGGAGTTGAGCATGAGGATGTCTCTGTTAGGCTATTTGTGGAGACCTTGCAAGATAATTTTGTAGATTGGTTTTACCATCTTCCCACTAGAACCATCACCGATTGGACTACCATGACAACTCAGTTTGAGCAGCATTTCAAACCTACGAAGATGTGCATGCTTTGCTAGCTCAAATTTCTCAAATCAAGAAGGAGCCACATGAGCCTATGAGATAATTTTTGGCCAAGTTCAACAAGTTGATTAACAAGATTCCACAAAATACTAGGCATGTTGATCAGATTTAGAAGTGTTTCTTCTTGAATGCTCAATTTTTAGAAGTAAGATATGCCCTAAGGAGAGAAAATCTTGTAACTTTGGATGTTGATCAGAGATTTTCTGTCAATGTGGAAGATGACTTGATCATGTCTGGCAAGCTGAAAAGGGATCCTTTCAAATCCAAAGCATCTTCTTCTTCCTCTTCTCTTAGAGGTAATGTAGATCAGTTGGTGCAAAAGCTAGCTAATGACCTCATTGCCATCAAGAAACAATTGGCTCAAAGCATGCTCCATATCAAGATGTTCCAAGGAAGAACTTTCAACCTAGGAACCACTTGCCCTCTTCTCAAACCGGGTTACGTATTGAAGGTCCACCCCTCAAGGTGCCTGTCAATGCTACTTGTGAAGTTCTTGAGCTTGATGATGAGGAAGAGAATGGGCTCTATGATGAACAAGAAGAGGAAGCTGATGAAGAATTGGAGGATCCTAGTTGTTCTCAAGCTCATTTACTCACCATTGAAGGTGTGGATGATGAAGATGACTTTGATGATGTAGTGGCTAAGATGAATAGTGAGTCATATGTTGTTATGACCCAAGAGAAGACCAAAAAAGGAAAAAGTGGTGCATCTTGCAAAAATATCCAAGGAGTACCTCGTCACCATCCCGATGATTGCAAGAAGAGGAGCTCCTATTCCAACTACTTCCACCTAAAAGGTAAGCTCTGTTATTCCTTCTCCCTCTACTTCTACTTTTGAGAATTCTTGTCTAACAAATGATAAAGCTGATAGATCAAAAGATCCTCCTACTCCTAGTAGTGATTCCCCATCCACATCTGGATCTTTTGACATTATAGACCATCTTAAAAAGACCAAGATTCAGATTTTTGAGGCAGATTTCTATCAAACCCATCCTAAAGCCTTTGCCAAAATGGTTAACTTTGTAAATTCTAAATCTAAAACCCCATCCCATTCTTCTAAAGGCATTTTTCCCACTCCTTCTTCTCCACCTCAACCCAACCTTGTGGCTGTAGTCACTTCACCTAATGAGAAGATCAAGCCCTTCTATGTGACTCTCCTCATAGCTGGCCATAAGATTAGCAATTTTTTCATTGATTCGATTCATTTGATAATGTAATGCCTGCAAAAGTGGCTCATGATTGGGGTCCAAACCTAACCCACACTTAAGGCTCTTGCTATTCCATGGAAAGTAGAGAAATTCCTTTGGTTGGGAGAATCAAGGATGCACAAGTAGTGTTTTCTTCTTTACTAGAGAAGGTGGTCTTGGCTACCATCTTGGTTGTTGCTATCCCTCCTTCTTATGTCATGCTACTAAGTAGGAACTTTTGCAAAGATGTTGGAGGTGAGATCCAAATGGATTGGTCACATTCCTTGATCCTTGTCAATGGGAAGATGAAGAAGTTGCTACCTAAGAAACAAGAAAAGTATATTGTGCAAAAGACAGTGATCCTAAAGTACAAATATTGTATGAAGACATTGGGAATGGGAACTACATGATCATGTCACAAGAGGAGACAAGTATGTCAAAGAAAGTGTTGCTTGATCCTAATGGTGTGTGGACTTTGGAGTTTGATGGAAGCTTCTCTTTAGCTGGTTCGGAGCCAGTGTAGTGCTCATTTCTTGTGGGGTAAGGTTCATCCTTTCTCCTTCAATTTCCAGTTTGAAAATACCAATAATACTACTGAGTATGAGTCCCTCATTCTTGGGTTGAGCATGGCAAAGGAGATGGGAGTGAAGAACCTTCTTGCTCGTGGAGATGCAAAGTTAATTGTAAAACAAGTTAGAGACCTTTATCGGGTAAAGAACAAAATTTTGAAGCACTATAGGAATTTGGTCTAAGATTCCATTGAATTCCTTGATGCTTTTTCCATTGAAGTTGTGCCAAGGGAAAGGAACACTAGGGATGACTCTCTAGTTGTTTCTGGGTCCTTGTTGATTCCTCATCCTGATTTCCCTCAAGATAAATTCACCATTGAGATGATCCATAGACCCAGTGTGCTTGAAAATGCAAATAATTGGCAAGTTTTCAATGATGACCAACATTTTCTTTCTTTCTTGGAGCTCAGAGACAACTTTGATCAGCTATACTTTGAAGGAAGTGACAATATGCCTAGAGAGTATGTGTCATCAAATGAAGAGGGTGTCAAAGAAGAGATGGATCAAGATGGATGCATCAAACTGAAAGGCAACAAAATCCCTAAAGGGATGGTGAGTTTGGAGGATATTTTTGATAAACATGATAGGTATATGAAGTCTAAAGTTTCTCAAGGAGCCCGACAATCTGTTGAGACTAAGAAAGTGAATATTGGGAGTCTTGATGATCCCAAAATGGTCAACATTGGAAAATGCTACACTCAGGAAGAGAAAAAGAAGGTGGTGAATCTGTTGAAGAGGTATGTTGATGTTTTGGCTTACTCTTATGATGATCTTAAGGATTTTTCAGCCTAAAGAAATGTAACATTTCATTCTTCTTAATCCTGGGATCAAACCCTTCAAATAGAAGCAAAGGAAATATAATCCAAAGATAGTTGATACAATTTTCCAAGAAATACAAAAGATTTTGAAGGCTAAGATCATCTTCCCCATCCACCATTCAACATGGATTGCTAATATAGTGCATGTCAGAAGAAGAATGGTGAGATCCGGATCTATGTGGACTTCAGAAATCTAAATTAGGGTTCTTTGAAGGACAACTACCCTCTCCCCATGATGGACCAAGTATTGCAAGCTGTCACATGCTTGGAGATGCTATCTATGTTAGATGGATTCTCAGGGTACAATCAAGTAGAGGTGAATACTGCAGATCAACATAAGACTACCTTTACTACTCCATGGGGCACCTTTACATACAAGAGGATGCCATTTGGTCTCATCAATGGTGGTACTACTTTCTAGAGGGCTATGGACTTGTATTTTTGGTAGTTTGAAAGGGAAATGCATTGTTATGTATTTGGATGACTTGACAATGTTTTCTAAAGAAAGAACAAATCACTTCCAACACCTTGAAACAATATTGCAGAAGTGTAGAGAGCATGGGATTTCTTTAATCCCTAAGAAGTCTATGTTTTGTTTCACAGAAGGAAAGTTTTTGGGACACATTATTTTAAAGGAAGGGATCAAGATTGACCTAAAGAGAGTTCAGGCCATCCAACAAATTCCTCTTCCATCAAGTAAGAAGGGTGTCCATTCTTTCTTTGGTAAGACCAATTTTCTAAGAAGATTCATCCCTGATTTTGAAGAACTTACTATGAGCATTGCTCACATGATGCAAGGGAAGAAAACTTTTGGTTGGTCCTCTAAAGGGAAGAAATAATTTGAGGACATTAAACATGCTATTGCAAAGACTCCAATCTTGGCATGCCCTGACTTTAGAAAATATTTCATTATCTATTGTTATGCCATGAAAATACCCTAGTCTGTTGTGTTAACTCAAAAGAATCCTGAAGATCGGGAACTCCCAATTGCATTCATAAGTTATGTATTGAAAACTCATGAGATGAAGTACACCATGATGGAGAAATATAATTTTACAGTTTTCAAATTTTTCAAGTAGTTTAGGTTTTACATCTGTAATTCTCATTCTATGATGTTGGTGCCTAATACAACAATCAAATCCATTCTTACTCAGCAAGAATTTGGAACCAAGAGAGGTAATTGGGTAGAAAAGGTGCAAGAGTATGATCTTGACATCAGGCCAACAAAGATGGTTCAAGGTAAGGGCATGTGTGAACTCATTGCTGAGGGAGTTTCCAAGGAGTTGTCCAAAGATGGAGTTGATGTCCCTGCTGTTTTGTTCCTCAGCTTGACGGATGTATGGTATGCTAACATTGCTCACTTTCTAACATATGGAGAATGTCCATCTCACTTGAGTTCCAAAGATAAGAGAGCCATCAAACTGAGGTCTACACAATATGTGTTATGGGAGAATTCTTTGTTAAAACGAGGCATAGATGGAAGGTTTTTGAAGTGTGTAGACAAGGAGCAAAAAAGAAGTTGTTTCTCTGCTTTTCATGACCAGGATTGTAGAGGTCATTTCTCCTCTACTGTAACATCTCATAAAATAATTCATGTTGGTTATTATTGGCCCACTATATTCAGAGATGCATCAAAATGGGTTGGTAAATGTGAAGTGTGCCAAACATTTGTTGGAAGACCTAAGTTGGTTGTTTTGCCTCTCAAGCCTATAGTGATTGAAGAGCCATTTCAACAATGGGGTTTAGACTTCATTGGAGCACTCAATCCATCTTCCAGTGTTGGGCATACCCATGTGTTGACTACCATAGATTACTTCACCAAGTGGGTGGAAGCCATCCCAGTCAAGAGCACTACTTTTGAGGTAGTTTGTAACTTCATTAAGGAGAACATATTGATCAGGTTTGGGACCCCAAACAAAATTGTGACTGACAATGCTTCCAAATTTTCTTCTACTGAGATGATGGACTTATGTTATGGGTATGGGATCTCCCTTGCTCATTCTTCATATTACTACCCCTAAGGGAATGGATAGGTAAAATCAACAAACAAGAATTTGGTGAACATAGTTAGAAAGCTTGTAAATTATTCTCAGAGGAATTGACACAAGAAGCTATATGATGCACTTTGGGCTGATAGAATTACACCCAAGAGAGAAATTGGAATGTATCCTTTCCAAGTGGTGTATGGTGTGGAAGCTCATATGCTAGTCACAGTGGAATTTTATGCCTTGCATCTGATGAAAACCATTGAAGATTCAAGTTTCAGTAGCTCTTTGGACAAGAGGATCATGTACCTTCAAAATATTGATGAGGATAGATTAAAAGTGGTTGACAAGATAGCAGCTCATCAGTTGAAAGTGAAGGCTTTGTTTGACAAGAAAGCCAAACCTAGAGTTTTCCAAGTGGGAGACATTGTGTTGCTTTGGGACAAAAGACATGAGCCACAAGGAAGTCATGGTAAGTTTGATTCTCTTTGGCTTGGTCCTTTTAGAATTAGACATTTTGCTAGAGAGAACTCTTTTTATCTAGATTACATGGATGGATCTCCTCTCCCACTTCCTTATAGTGGGAAGTATCTGAAGTTGTTCAAGTCCTAGGTGACTAGGTGGTCCTTTTGTATATTTTGTATAGTGTTTTGGTTTTGGGTCGTTCCTTTGTTGTTTTTTCTGTTCTTCCTTTTTGGTTTGTTTCTTTTCGTGTGTTTTGTCTTTTATGTTGGTTTACCTTTGAATATATTTTCCCAATGGATAAGGCACTAGTCCGCTTTCCTTGACAGTCCTCAAATAAGCACGGAGTTTTCCACATGTCCCAGTCCAAAATTAAAAAAACAATCCCAAATCATCTAAGTATGGAAGGGCACAACGCCATGTGCCTCATTGGTGAAAATTTAAGGGATGTGGTGGTTCTAAAACTTGCATGAGTGATTTCAATATAAGAAAATCTTCTTTTTCTTATTCCCCAAATCTCAAGATAGTGCGAGAGGGGGTGAATCAAGTATTATGATATTCTTTTAAATTTAATCATATTTGTAATCACAATTAATCAGTTTCATAGTGAATATATCAAAGTAATCAATGAATGCAAAGCAAACCAACACACTACAAATAGACATGAATTTACATGGAAACCCTTTTGGGAGAAAACCATGGAGAAAATATTCTTTATTATATTTCTCAAATGTTTGTAGGCACCAACCTACAAGAGACACCAATCCCCAAGTTACAATTTTGTAGGCACCAACCTACAGGAGCACCAACCCCTTTTTTCTAAGCACCAACTTAGCAAGAGACACCGATCTCTTCAAATATGAAGGCACCAACCTTCCTTATGAAAAACAAACTCTTTCCTATCTTTTATGTTGTTGTTGCTTCAATAGATGATAGAACAAAAATGTTGCTAAGAATATTCTTCTAATTTATTTCAGTCCCTTCACATATATAAATCGTTGCAACTCTTCATTAAAAATAAATCTGCCCTTCACTCCTTTTTATATTTCATATTTTGCTCTTCTTCTTCTCTCCCTTAAACTTGAATGAAGCACTCAAATTGCTTGCCTAAATCAAATGATTCCATCTCCTTATATTTCCTTCTCACATCCTTTCAAAAAGACACATCATTCCAACCAACACAACCTTTCCATTATTTAATTAACCATCTTTTATTTTAATAATGCAAATACACATGTCGGCCATAACTATAAAGTGGCACTATTTTCCAAAGGGGGTCGTCCAAAATAAAAACAACATTTTTATATGTATTTTAAACCATCCTATGGACATATTTATTGCTCCTTTAATCACCCCTTATCATACTAAAACATGGAGATTTAATTCTGTCATTTGAATCTTTGTTTTCCCCATAAAACATGGCATATGAACACCTTAAAATGTTGATATCTCTCTCCTATGTACAGCTGTGTATATCTCGCTTAAACCATGATAATCCTTATGCAAAAACACTTATTTTCATGTATTTAAACTTTCATTTTCAGCCCTTCTATACTGCTGGTTATTTCCGTTACTTTCTACCATTTCCATCAAAATCCATCAACATCCGTCAGTAGTTCCGTCAGCTTCCGTTACACGATTCCGTTAACCAAATACATCAATGATTAAGCCTTTGACATCAATGAAAATATTTCCAACAATCTCCCCCTTTTTCATTGATGGAAACCTTCCAAAAAAAATTCTTCTTTTCTACAACTCCCCTTATCTGTCATTCTCCCCTTTGACATCAATGGCAAAGGGTCAATCTAGGAGCTGAATATTGCAATGTTTAGCTCCCCCTCAACCGATGCTTCTCTTGGTTTTTCAATGGGAAGAAGCAAAGGATATTACTCCCAACTTCTATCGTAGATATTCAAATGTCTCCTTTGGAAGTGGCTTGGTGAAGATATCTGCTATCTGTTCAGATGTAGCAACAAATTCCAACTTTACCTGCTTTTTTGCCACCTGCTCTCTTAAGAAGTGGTATCTTATGGGAATATGCTTTGTTCTTGAATGCATAACTGGATTCTTTGAAATACTTATCACACTGGTATTATCACATAATATGGAGATTGGATGATCATACTCTACTTTGATATCTTTCAAGGTTTGCTTCATCCATAGAATTTGAGTACAACATAACACTGTTGCTATATACTCTACTTCTGCTGTTGATAAGGATACAAAGTTCTGCTTTTTACTCAACCAAGATACTAGGTTGTCTCCAAGGAAGAATGCTCCTCCACTTGTACTTTTTCTATCATCCACACATCCTGCCCAATCTGAATCTGTATAAGCTACCAATGTGAAGTCTTTACCCCTTGGGTACCATAACCCATAATCCATAGTTCCCTTTAGATATCTGAATATGCGTTTTACAGCTTGCACATGTGTTTCTTTTGGACCTGCTTGAAAATGTGCAGCCATACCCACTGCTTGCATGATGTCTAGTCTGGATGTTGTCACATATAGTAAACTCCCAATCATTGATCTATAGAGAGTTTGATCAACATTCAGAGATTCATCATCTTTGCTTAACTTTTTCCGGTAGCCATAGGTGTGCTAACAGGTGCACACTCCTCCATGCCAAATTTCTTCAACATTTCCTTCACATACTTGGTTTGGGATATAAATATTCCTTTATCAGATTGAGAAATTTGCAATCCAAGGAAAAATGATAACTCTCCCAACATGGACATCTCAAACTCCTTTTGCATGTCTTCGGAAAATTTCTTAGACATTTCCTCATTGTCTCCTCCAAAAATTATGTCATCTACATACACAACAACAATCAGCTGGTGCTCACCTTCAATTTTAATGTAAATATTGCTATCAGCAAGTCCTCTCTTGAACCCTTGGTCTTGTAGATACTTATCAAGCCTAGAGTACCATGCTCTAGGGGCTTGTTTTAATCCGTACAAGGCCTTCTTCAACTTACACACATAATCTTCATTTTTTGATAGGAGGAACCCTTCAGGCTGTTCTATGTATACTTCCTCTTCTAACTTCCCATTTAGAAATGCTGATTTGACATCCATTTGATAGACTTTGAAGTTCTTGAATACCGAAAAAGCAAGAAACATTCTAATTGCTTCTAATCTAGCAACATGAGCAAAAGTTTCTTCAAAATCAATACCTTCTACTTGAGCATACCCTTTACATACTAACCTTTCCTTGTTTCGAGTGACTTTTCCATCTTCATTCAATTTATTTTGGAATACCCACTTAGTGCCAATCACATTCTGATCCTTTGGCCTAGGTACAAGTTCCCATGTTTCATTCTTCTCAATTTGATCTAACTCTTCCTCCATTGCCTTTATCCAATGTTTATCATGGTTGGCTTCTGCAAAGTTCTTCGGCTCTATTTTGGATAATAAGGAGAAATTTACTAGTTCTGATGCACTTACAATTCTTCTTCTTGTCTGTACTCCATCATCAAGGTTTCCAATGATCTGACTTTCAACATGATTCTTCTTAACAAAATGAGATGGTGTTTTGGTGTCCTACCTTTCAGATTTACTTAATTTTTCAACATCTTCTTCCTCTTCCTTTTCTTCTACTACCTCGGGTATTTCTAAGGGCTCTTCTATAGGTTCTTTAGCTTTTTGATTCACGATTTCATCCACTCTCACATTTGCACTTTCTACTATAGTTTGTAGTCTTTTGTTATAGCATCTGTAGGCTTTGCTTTTAATAGAGTAGCCAAGAAAAATTCCTTCATCCACTCTTGAATCAAATTTTCCCAAGTTCTCTTCATTTCTTTTAATAAAGCATCTACTCCCAAACACTTTGAAATATTTTATAGTAGCTGGTCTTCCTTTCCACAATTCATAAGGAGTTTTGTCATGATTAACTCTAATTTCCCTCTATTCAAGATATGAACAGCCATATTTACCACTTCTCTCCAAAATCTATCTGATAGCTTAGATTCATTTAACATG
Organism: Taxus wallichiana var. yunnanensis; assembly: GCA_018340775.1. Lineage (NCBI taxonomy): Eukaryota > Viridiplantae > Streptophyta > Pinopsida > Cupressales > Taxaceae > Taxus > Taxus wallichiana. Next base: position 1,000,324,060 of record CM031237.1, on the reverse strand, counting down.
GTTCTAGCCATCTCTTGGATGGTTTGATTCTTTCTTTCTTCCACTCCATTTTGTTGTGGAGTCCTTGTAACTTGAGTACTATCTTTTGATTCCATGATCTTCACAATATTCAATGAATTCATTTGAGGTGAACTCACCTCCACGATCTGACCTCAAGCACTTTATTTTCAATCTAGTTTCATTTTCTACTAAAGCCTTGAAATATTTGAACTTCTCAAATGCTTCTGAATTTTCTTTTAGAAAGGCTACCCATGTCATTCTAGTGTAGTCATCAATGAATAACATGAAATAACTCTCACCTTGTATGCTTTCTATTCTGGTAGGTCCACATAAATCCGTATGAATCAGCTCTAGTGGTTTGGTGGTCGAATACTCCTTCATTCTAAACCTTTCTCTGGTTTTCTTTCCATGCTGACATTGCTTGCATAGAGTACTTGTAGGTTTCATTACCTTAGGCATATCCCGCATAGCCCTTTTTTTGATTTTCACAAGATTATCAAAATTTATATGCCCCATCCTTTTATGCCATAGCCAACTCTCTTCAACCTGACTTAGACAACATTTCTCTCCTTTTACTTCTCTAAGCATGTATAGGTTATTTGTGGTTCTATGTGCATCTGCTACTAACTCTCTCATGTTTTCCTTCCTTATCTCACACCCTTCAACATAAAACTTAAGTGTGTGTCCTTGATCACACATTTGGCTTACACTTAAGAGATTATGCTTTAATCCATCAACATATAAAACATTCTTTGTTTTTGTTTTACCATTATCAAGACTTAGCATACCTTTTCCAGTGATCTTTTCTTTAGCGTTATCACCGAATTTCACCATACCTTCATTTACTTTCTTCAATGAGATGAACTTACTTTTATCTCTAGTCATATGTCTTGAACATCCGCTATCAATGTACCACAACTGCCCTTCATCCTGTGCATGGAATGTTGTTTGAACAAGCATAGATTTCTCTTTATCTTGCCCATCATCCTCTTTCTTCTATTTCCAAAATTTTGTAGCTTCTTTCTTCTTTATTTCTTGAGCATTTACCTTCTGGTTCGATTTAGATGGTTCTACAAAACCACTTCTACAAAATCTTGCCATATGTCCATAGTTATTGCAGTTATAACAAACAATATCTTCAACATAGTTCGATAAAGGAGCAAAGGAGTTGTAATTTCTATTTGAGAATCCATACACACCTTTGTTCTTTATATTGTTGTCTCTCACCCGTATTCTACAATCTATTGCTTTATGACCAAAATGATTACAATAGAAGCAATAGCCATAGAAAGAATTTTCAAACCTAGACATGTGAGTATATCTTGGAGGATTTGGTCTTCTAAACTTGTTCTCATCTTTTCTTTCCTTGTAAGAAGTGTTGATCTTCATAAAGCTCTTCTCCCTTTTCAACTCTTCATTCTTCATAGGTTCCTTGAGTGTCTCTGCATAGGTCTTTGACTTCTCTTCTCTTGTCCCTTTCAACGACTCTATACCTTTTGTGTTAGTGGTGTCTTGTCTTTCCGTATATCCAAGACCAGTCTTGTCGGATGTTGACTTCTATTGGTTCAGAATTTCATCTAGTATCTCGATACTTTTCTCAAATTTTAGATTACTTGTAACTTTAGCATTTGCTTTTTCCAAGTCCTTTCTCAAAGCAACGATCTCTGACTCATGCTTTTCACAATCTTCTTCCTTAGTCCTTAACTGATTTCTTAATTCTTCTTCAACTCATTTTGCTTCTTCAATTTGGGTTTTTAGATCCACGATCATCTTTCCGATTCTTCAAGAGATTGTGATATCTTAGCTTCAAAGTTACGATCTTCTTCTTCATACTTTAGGAGCTGTAACTTTTGTTTCTGATTTTTCTTTTTAAGAGCTTTCAACTCTCCCAAGGCACATATAAGTTCCTCTTCAAGATTCACTTCACCTTTTTCTTCCATGTCTTCATCTCTTTCTAAGTCATCTTTTATAGCCATGAATAATATTTCTTCATTATCGCTATCTGAGTCACTTATCCCACTTTCTTCGGATGATCTACTACTTCCTTTTGAATATAAGCTTTTCTTTTGCTTTCCAAATATTTTCTTTCCTTTTCTTTGCTTGAATTCCCTTTTGAATTTAGGTTTTCTTTCCTCATCATCACTATCTTCTTTCTCTGGACACTTAGCCACAAAATGACCAATTTTACCATAGTTAAAACATTTAAATGGTAACTTACCTTTGTATTTTAGATCCTTTCTTTAACTTTTGAATGAACAAGGCTTCTTTCTCATCTTCTTCATGTTTGAGTTCTCATTCGACTCAGGTTCTTTGATTTTTTCTTTCTTTGAGACTTTGAATGTAGCTTCCTTCTTTGATGGTTTATTTGACTCAGTCCTCATTTCATACATGGTCAGTATTCCATGTAGTTCGTCCATGCTCAACTTATCAAGATCCTTCATTTCTTCAATGGCAGACACCTTAGCATCAAATCTTAATGGTAGAGACCTTAGAATATTTTGAACGATCATGGATTCTTCAATATTTTCACCTAACCCTCTTATGGCGTTGACAACCTCATCCACATGAAGAAGATAGGATGCAACATTCTCCTCATCCTTCATTTTCAAGCTCTCAAATTGTCTCCTATGAGTTTGAAGCTTAGCCCTTTTAACCTTGTCATCACCTTTGTAGATAGTTTGAAGTTTGTCCCATATCTCCTTTGCCATGTCACATTGCATTACTTTAACAAACTCAGATTTTGATAGGCCACATAGGATAACATTCATCACCTTGGCATTGTTTTCAAAATCCTTCTTTCCGGCTTGATCTATCGGTGGAACTGATGGGATTGTATATCCAACTGTTACTATTACCGATTGCCAAATATCAAACCCTAGTGCCATTAGATATGTTTTCATTCTTATGCTCCAAAATGCATAATTTGTTCCATCAAACAATGGAGCCTTGTTCGAAGAAAAACCTTCTTGTACTTGATGAGTAGCCATATGTGCTTCTGAGATCTACCTTCCAATTGTTAGATTGTTCCTGAAGGCACCCGCTCTGATACCAATTGTTAAGCACAAGATAATACTGAGAGGGGGGGTGAATCAGTATTATGATATTCTTTTAAATTTAACACTTAATCTCATATTTGTAATCACAATTAATCAGTTTCACAGTGAATATATCAAAGCAATCAATGAATGCAAAGCAAACCAACACACTGCAAATAGACACAAATTTACATGGAAACCCTTTCGGGAGAAAACCAATGGAGAAAATATTCTTTATTATATTTCTCAAATGTTTGTAGGCACCAACCTATGGGAGACACCAATCCCCAAGTTACAATTTTGTAGGCACCAACCTACAGGAGCACCAACCCCTTTTTGCTAAGCACCAACTCAACAAGAGACACCGATCTCTTCAAATATGAAGGCACCAACCTTCCTTATAAAAACAAACTCTTTCCTATCTTTTATGTATGTTGTTTTGCTTCAACAGATGATAGAAAAAAATGTTGCTAAGAATATTCTTTTGATTTATTTCAGTCCCTTCACATATATAAATCACTGCAACTCTTCATTAAAAATAAATCTGCCCTTCACTCCTTTTTATATTTCATATTCTTCTCTTCTTCTTCTCTCCCTTAAACTTGAATGAAGCACTCAAATTGCTTTCCTAAATCAAATGATTCCATCTCCTTATATTTCCTTCTCACATCCTTTTGAAAAGACACATCATTCCAACCAACACAACCTTTCCATTATTTAATTAACCATCTTTTATTTTAATAATGCAAATACACATGTCGGCCATAACTATAAAGTGGCACTATTTTCCAAAGGGGGTCGTCCAAAATAAAAACAACATTTTTATATGTATTTTAAACCATCCTATGGACATATTTATTGCTCCTTTAATCACCCCTTATCATACTAAAACATGGAGATTTAATTTTGTCATTTGAATCTTCGTTTTCCCCATAAAACATGGCATATGAACACCTTAAAATGCTGATATCTCTCTCCTATGTACAGCTGTGTATATCTCACTTAAACCATGATAATCCTTATGCAAAAACACTTCTTTTCATGTATTTAAACTTTCGTTTTCAGCCCTTCTATACTGCTGGTTATTTCCGTTACTTTCTACCATTTCCGTCAAAATCCGTCAACATCCGCGTCATAGTTACTTCCGTTCGCTGCATGATTTCGTTAACCAAAACATCAATGATTAAGCCTTTGACATCAATGAAAATATTTCCGGTCTACCGTGTTGAGGTCAAACCTTATCTTATTTTCCTCTTTGAATTGATTGACCCTGGCCTAGAAGTATTGTGTTGTGAAGGAGAATGAAAATTACACCGGGGACCCTTGGCACCTATTATCCAAAATTCACCCCCAGGGGTAAATTTGATAACATGCATCAAAATACACAAGTCCTAGGCAAATAGATTGATTAGGGCAAAAATCATGTTTCTAGGGTCCCCTCGGATTTTTCTAAATCTCTCTGTTCACTCCTTATGGGCATCCTTCACGTTGTCACAAGTGTATTTCTTAAATATTTTAGTGGGGAAGGGTTCTCATTTGGGTAATCCCACACAAATTTATCTAGCCCATCGGCACTCTAATCTTTGAAATGACAATTATAAGGAGGACATTACCAAACATGATCATTTCACCATTACGCTTGACATTGGTGATTTATTATGCTATGAAATCCAAGAGGTTATAGATGGTCCCCTCGAGATCTTACGAGAAAACATTCAACCAAGCCTTGTTAATCTATGTCCATTTCTCCCGCCCATTCAGCTTTGTGACCAAGCACATGGCCATCCTCATTACCGAGATGGAAATCATATAAATTATGATATGTGTAGCTCATGGTAATCTTATTTTCCTCTTTGAATTTTCCTCATGGTAATCATATAAATAAGATGAGGGCAAACCTTATCTTATCTTCCTCTTTGCATTTATCGACCCCAGCCTAGAAGTATTGTGTTGTGAAGGAGAATGACAATTTTCCTTATTTTCCTCATGGTAATCATATAAATAAGATGAGGTCAAACCTTATCTTATTTTCCTCTTTGAATTGATTGACCCCAGCCTGGAAGTATTGTGTTGTGAAGGAGAACGACAATTTGCATGAGGGACCCTTGGCACTAATTACTAGAGTAAACCTTCTAATAAAAAAAAATTGGTAAATGGAAAATTCAGCCTTATCTTATAGTAAAATAGGTAATTGTTCATATATTCTCCACTCAATGCCGAATTCGTCACACATCCACTTATATCATTTTTCTAGGCATGCCTTGTGGGCGGCCATCATGTTGTCACAAGTGTATTTCCAGCTATTATCGATTTCTAAATATCAAACCCTAGTGCCATTAGATATGTTTTCATTCTTATGATCCAAAATGCATAATTTTTTCCATCAAACAATGGATCCTTGTTCGAAAAAAACCTTCTTATACTTGATGAGTAGCCATATGTGCTTCGAGATCTACCTTCCAATTCTTAGAATTGTTCTGAAGGCACCCACTCTGATACCAATTGTTAAGCACAAGATAATACTGAGAGGGGAGTGAATCGGTATTATGATATTCTTTTAAATTTAATACTTAATCTCATATTTGTAATCACAATTAATAGTTTCACAGTGAATATATCAAAGCAATCAATGAATGCAAATCAAACCAACACACTGTAAATAGACACAAATTTACATTGAAACCCTTTTAGGAGAAAACCACGAAGAAAATATTCTTTATTACATTTCTCAAACGTTTGTAGGCACTAACCTATGGGAGACACCAATCCCCAAGTTACAATTTTTAGGCACCAACCTACGGGAGCACCAACCATTTTGCTAAGCACCAAATCAGCAAGAGACACTGATTTCTTCAAATATGAAGGCACTAACCTTCCTTATGAAAAACAAACTCTTTCCTATCTTTTATGTTGCTACTGCTTCAAAAGATGATAGAACAAAAATGTTGGTAAGAATATTCTTCTGATTTATTTCAGTCCCTTCACATATATAAATACTGCAATTCTTCGTTAAAAATAAATCTACCCTTCACTCCTTTTTATATTTCATATTTTTCTATTCTTCTTCTCTCCCTTAAACTTGAATGAAGCACTCAAATTGTTTTCCTAAATCAAATGATTCCATATCCTTATATTTCCTTCTCACATCCTTTTGAAAAGATGCATCATTCCAACCAACACAATCTTTCCATTATTTAATTAACCATCTTTTATTTTAATAATGGAAATACACATGTCAACCATAACTATAAAGTGGCACTATTTTCCAAAGGGGGTCGTCCAAAATAAAAAAAACAACATTTTTATATGTATTTTAAACCATCCTATGGACATATTTATTGCTCCTTTAATCACCCCTTATCATACCAAAACATGAAGATTTAATTCTGTCATTTGAATCTTCGTTTTCCCCATAAACCATGGCATATGAACACCTTAAAATGCTGATATATCTCTCCTATGTACAGCTGTGTATATCTCACTTAAACCATGATAATCCATATGCAAAAACACTTCTTTTAATGTATTTAAAATTTCGTTTTCAGCCCTTCTATACTTGCTGGTTTTTTGCGTTACTTTCTACCATTTCCATCAAAATCCGTCAACATCCGTGCAGTTCGGTCACTTAAACACCTGCGCATGATTTTGTTAACCAAATACATCAATGATTAAGCCTTTGACATCAATGACGATATTTCCAAAACCTTTATTGTTATCGATTCTTCTTTCGCAGAGGCATCTCTTGCTCTAGCACCTCTTCTATAGGGGAATTCTTCCTCCGTGCATAGGAGCTTTGTTTTGCACCTGAATCCTACTCACCTACAGACATTGTTATATGTGGACTTGGTGCCTTTTTCTCAGGGGCCTCCTCTCTCTCCCTTATCCCTGGTGTAGCCTTCTTCCTTACGATGGGGTCTTCTAGGATAGAGACATCATTTTCAATGTAAGCACATTTTTCATACTTAGGTCTTATACATAGGTATACCCTTGTTGTGGTCCTCCCAGAAACATGCAATTTCACTGGATTCAACATATCTATGTCATGGGAGACATAATTCTCCACATATGCATGCTTATTTAGATATATCAATGTTCTGTGTAGCTCACGGTAATCTTGGTCTACCGTGCTGAGGTCAAACCTTAACTTATTTTCCTCTTTGAATTGATTGACCCTAGCCTGGAAGTATTGTGTTGTGAAGGAGAATGAAAATTGCACAGGGGACCCTTGGCACTGTTATCCAAAATTCACCCCTAGGGTAAATTTGATAACATGCATTAGAATACACAAGTCCCAGGCAAATAGATTGATTCAGGGCAAAATATCATGTTTCTAGGGTCCCCTCGGATTTTTTCTAAATCTCCTGTCCAAGGAGAAAAAAGCAAGTTCTAAAAAAGGGTGAAAAAGTTGCAAAAAACAAGCTTGGGCAGAAAAATCATGAAAATCGGCTAAGTCCTAGTCCAGGCGGTCCTTGGGACAGTTGGGACGTCGGGCGTGAACCGGCCGAAAAGCCTCTAGGCGGTCCACGTAGCAAAGGGACATCCGGGCCGTGGGGACGCATGGGACGCGAAAGGGCGAACCAGCTGAAGGTAAAAGCAAAATTGACTAACTGCTGAGTAGAACAAGCTGGGACATCTAAGCCATGAGGCCTTGAAAGGACATGAACCGCCCGGATCGGCCAAAGCAGAGAACTTTCGCCTTTGGGGCGGTTGGGACAAAGGGATGCGTGGGATGCGGAAAGTGAAGGAGCCAAGAGCCAATCAAATCACGCCACATGTCTTCACCTCAAAGAGGGACATGGAAGCCCGAATCAGGCGGATCTGAGGAATTTTTCCCAGACAGTTTGGGACAACCAAGCCAAAGGGATGCGAGGGACATGAAAAGCCGGCCAAAGCGAGGCCCGTAGGACGAATCAGAAACACCACATGTCACAAGGGAAAATGTTCAAAATTTCAAAGGACTTGGAGAATTTGGCAAAAGTTTTGGCCAAAAACTAAAAGGTAAAGGATGACCCTATGCCCCTGTCCTCCAATCAGATCATGCCACGTGTCCCAAGTGGCAGGGACGCGGGGAAAAGATGGGTAATTTTCCAAAATTACAAAAAGTCAAAACTTTCAAGGAAAACCCACGGGTAAGGGAAGGAGAGAGAATTTCTCATCCAATTAGCACCCGACACGTGTCATCCAGGTGGCAAAGCGCAGTTAAAAAGACATTTCAAAACCCATTTTCGCCTATTTTGTGCCCTAAATCTTCAGATCGCCATATCTTTTGATCCAGAGCTCAGATTTACACGTTCTTTATATCATTGGAAAGCTTATAAAATTCTCTACATGATTCTAGGGTCAATATTGAATTTTGGTTTAGTTTGGAGAGAGAAAGTTAAGAAACGGCTCTGACGCGTGTTCATGGCCAGAAGTGACATTTCAGTGACCAAATTTAATACAGAATGGGTCGCATTCTCCTCCAATTTGGTCAAAAATGGTAGGGTATGGGTTTATAAGGTCCTCCATGCTGATTTAATGCATTTGCAATCAATGAGGAATGGGCTCCCACGTTTTGTACATTTTCTCTCTCCTGGGCTCGACCCATGCAATGTAAAACCCAGTTTTGGCTCATTTCTAAAAAGGTGGAACACATTTTGACATAGCAATCTTCTTCTTTCACCTCTAGCAAGTGATTGTTTGCAAGAATCAGACCTCTTCAAAGATTGTAACAGTTTTTCTACCTCTCTGAGGTTGTAATGCAGTGGTTTTGACATTGGAAATGATAATGCAAGCTTTGTGAATGGGTTTCAGTCCTTTGTTTGTATTATTTTCTTCATTTCAGACCCTAAATTATATCTTATCAGCCTATGTATGTTTTATGTTGTAATCTTTGGTTTGTGTCTATTTGCATGACAAAAATATTCACCACTCCTTTTGGTGCATCACCATCTTTAGTTAGTTTCATTTTTGCATTTCTATCCCTATCTCCTTGCAATTTAGAGTAGGATTAGGATCTGAACCTCTGTAGTTATGCAAATATAGATCTAAATCAGAGGAGTTTGAGGAACCAACCTCTAATCTGGAGATTCCTCTCTCAGTTTCATAAGTCCCACACTTGGAGAGAGGTTTCCATGTTGTGCAATCACACTGGATGCCTAAAACATCAACCTAGAAGCCTGATGTGCGTCCAGGGGTGCTGTGATTTTGCACTAACAGTTTTGGCATGCCCGGTGGGACCTAGAGGTCTCATTTTTATTGCAGCAAAGTTGATGTGCATCTGCTACAATTTTCTTGCTTGAAAAGAGATATTATTTGCATATCTGGCGACTCCAAAGGGAAGAATCAACTGGTTTCAACAGTGTAGGCCTAAAAACTCATGAGAAGAGTCACCACAAGGTCAAGAGTTAGAGAAGAAGAAGTGTTGTTTGAATACCTGCAATTATCTCCAAGAAGAAGGCAAAGAGGAAGAAGGATTCAAAGGTCTCCATCTCCACCAAACAGAACTCTCTCAACTCCTCCACCTGGTAGGCCTTTCATTCAGTCAACAAGGGTTTTAAGACCAATTAGAATGGCACAAAACAACCCCTACGTCAACTTCACAGGCAGCAGCCCACTTGCCCTCAATGCACAACATCCAATTCCCATTGCAGCCTTGAAGAACATTCCTTACTTCACTAGAGAAAATTAGACTACTCTAGGTGATCATGTTAAAGATATTGCTAACCTTTGTGCAACTCATGAAATCAATGAGATGCAAGTGGTTGTCAAGTTATTGGCATCTTCATTTAAGGGTAAAGCATTGCAATGGTTTAGGAGCCTTGAGTGGTTCTATCACAAATTGGAATCATTTGTGTATAGCACTTCATGAGCAATTTGAGAAAAGGGAGACAACTTGTCTCTTTTGGGGCAGTGACAACCATCAAGAGAGATCCCAATGAGCAAATTTGACCGATTTCAACTTCAGATTTCAAAAGACTTGGGAGAGAATTCCAGTGGCAGTCAGGCCAACAGTAGAAGGTGCTTTTCTCTACTATCTCAAAGCTCTAAATTCTGATATTTCTATGTTAATTCAGTCCATGGGAGGCATAACTATCCCTATGGCTTATAGCATTGCCATTAGGGCTGAAAATTGTTTAATCCAAGCTGGCAAACTTGCCCCTAGACCTCCCATGCCATTGTTTCCAAGTTTAGAGAGCCCAAACACCAATCAAGCACCTAATTTGGCTCCTTCTCCCACTCCTAGAAATCAGAGTTCAAATGAAGCTTCCACTTCATCTCCAAGTACCCCAAATGAGCTTCAAGAAGTCATGAAGCAATTACAAAACCTAGGCAATGAGCTGGTTACTCTCAAAAGGAAATAGGCCCAAGGTTTTAGGCCTTCTTATCAACCCCAAGCTCACCTAACAGCAGCCATACCAACCACAAAGGCCTCCTAATCCATTTGCAAATATGAATCAAACAAGGCCTCCTACCTGTTGGTCGTCAAATAGGACTTTTAAGAAGAGCAACAGTCAGGGGACAAGAAGTCCCTCCTCTTTAATGGGAGAGGTTCCCTTATTCAGAAATGAACTTATTTACAAATATACAAAACAGGATTTTATAGTTGAACTTGGATATTACGAAAGTGTTTTCCACAAGGATCATCGCCATTAAAAGGATCGAGGAAAGGGAATACGGGGGTGAGCAGAAGAGAAACATGCAGGATTATAGATAGCAGAATAATCCTTTATGTATACGAAGTTGCAGTGAATTTAAAACAAGATCGTTTGTACAAGATGAGATTACCAGACACAAAGTTCTGTAAATAACCTTCTTCAGATTCATTAATCAAGGACACAAAGTTCCTTCTTGGTTATACAAGATCACTATACTCGCAATATTTGAAAATATGCAATCAGTGAGACTAACGAACTAGAAACAAATGATCTTCACGAAATTAAAAGAAAACACAGAGATAACAGAGATTGGATAGACAATGAATGGAAAGCCCTTTTGTATTGATTTCTCTCTGATCTATTTACACTTCCAGAAAATATGCCAATTTCTTCCTCCTTTCACCTGTGGCGTAGAAATGCCATTATATAGATTACAAATCAGTTACCCTTCGTAACTGTTTCTTTAATCAAGAACCATTAAGGACTGCCAACCACAATACCTCAACCTATTACAAAGAAAACGGAAAAGAAAGGGAAGAGGAGAAAAGAACAAGGAGAAGAAGACAGGTGGCCAGTCGCTGAGAGGGACCCACTGACTTCAGAAACCGCTGTCAGAATCTCTCTAACGCCTCAGCTATGTCCCTACCACGAGTGTCGACGTCTTTGGCGAAGGTGCGTCCAAAATCCAAGACGTTCCTCTATCTCTTTATCAAACTCGACGTGAGTATGATAATCATTATTGGCTTCTTCAATGGCAGACTCGAGCGGTGAAATTTGTTCCTGTTCCTGAAACTTGATCTTCATACCAGTTTGAAAAAACAGCATATTCGGGTAGAGCGGGAAAAACCAAGTATGAATGGCTTTTGGTTCACTAGGGACATGTGAGACGCGAATGCGCGAAACACGCGGCTCGGCCGGTTCGGACGAAATAAGGAGAAGACGCACAAATGTATTTTGGGACATTTGGGACAGAAATGTGCGAAGTACGCGGTTCGAGAGTTTCGGCCGAAAATGGGACAAACTTGCCCAATTTGACTTTGGGACATTCGGGATGAAAATATGTGAAGGACGCGATTCGGGTGCTTCGGCCAATAATTGGAACAACTTGCACTTTTGGCTTCGGGACAGATGGGACAGGAAAGCACGAAGTACGCGGTTCGGGCGGATCGGCCGAAAATGGAACAACTCGCACAATTGACTCTGGGATAGTTGGGATGAAAACTTCCGAAGTACGCGGTTCGGGTGGTTCGGCCGATCGGGGAACAGAGTGCACTTTGAGTTTTGGGACACTTGGGACAAAAACTTCCGACGGGCCCGAAAATGGGACAACTTCGGGGATTTCGGCCGGTCGGAGAACAGAAGACCCGTTTGGACTTGGGACAGTTGGGACAAAAAGTTCCGACAGGCCCGAAATACTTACAAAATGACCCAAAACACAGATTTTCTCAATTTCACGGCCTTTTCACACCACCAGCTCGACAGAAAAGACACTTAAACTCAAAATTTTGAAATTTTTACTATTATCAGGGCGGGGAATTTTGAGTGGACAACAGCTGGCTCCTTCTGGGGATGACTTGGTATAAATTCAAGGAATGAGACAAGGCAAGAACTTAGACAAACTCGGTGGAAGTAGACCAGTGCCTTATCCATTGGGCAACGGAGTCAAGAACAGACCAATACAGAGGGCAACACACCAAAACAAAAGGAGGAAGGGAAACACACCAAAACACAGAAGCAAAAGCACTGTACAGAATATACAAGGGGCTCCCTAATCACCTAGGACTTGAACAACTTGAGATACTACCCACTATAAGGAAGTGGGAGAGAAGAACCATCCATGTAATCAAGATAAAAGGAGTTCTCACCAGCAAAGTGCCTGATCTTGAAAGGTCCGAGCCACGAGGAATCGAACTTTCCATGGCTGCCACGAGGTTCATGCCTTTTATCCCATAAAGAATACAAGATGTCTCCAACTTGGAAATCTCTGAACCTAGCTTTCTTGTCAAACAGGACCTTTACCTTCTGCTTTGGTGAGCAGGATATCCTATCTGCAACCACCAATCTGTCTTCATTCGGAAACATGCAAGTACATAATTCTCTTGTCAGGGCATCTCTCGAAACTAGTATCTTCAATGGCCTTCATTAGGTGCAAGGCTGGTAGTTCCACTGTCACTGGCATTGAGCCTCTACTCCATACACCACTTGAAAGGGGGACATTCCAATGGCTCTTTTAGGTGTGATCCTGTCTGCCCAAAGGGCATCATAGAGCTTCTTATGCCAGTTTCGTTGAGACTCATTGACCAACTTCCTTATGATAGTCACCAGATTTTTGTTAGTGGACTCTGCCTGCCCATTTCCCTTGGGGTAGTAATCTGAAGAATGAGCCAAGGAGATGCCATATCCGTAGCAGAAGTCCATTATCTCAGCTGAAGAGAAATTCGAGGCATTATCTGTTACAATCTTGTTAGGTACACCATACCTTACCAAGATATTCTCCTTGATGAAGTTGCAAACCACTTCGGAAGTAGTGCTCTTAACTGGAATAGCTTCCACCCATTTGGTGAAGTAGTCAGTGGCAGTTAGCACATGAGTGTGACCGGCACTAGAAGCAGGATTGAGTGCACCAATGAAGTCCAAACCCCACTGTTGAAATGGTTCCTCAATCATAATCGGCTTGAGAGGCAAAGAAGCCAATTTAGGTCTTCCCACAAAAGTCGACAAGCCTCACATTTATCCACCCACTTGGATGCATCTCGAAGAAGGAAGGCGAGTATCCTCCACGGAGTATCTTGTGAGTGAGTGGACCGTTGATGAATAGTGCCCTCCACATGCACGATCATGAAAAGCCGAGAGCAATTTTTCTCTTGTTCCTTGTCTACACACTTCAAAAATCTCCCATCTAAGCCACGCTTGAACAAAGCATTTTCCCATAATACATATTGTGTTGATCTCAATTTAATAGTCCTCTTTCCTTGGCAGTTAAATGAGAGGGGCATTCCCATAGGTGAGAAAATGGGTGATGTCAGCATACCATTCATCGATTGAGCTAAGGAACAGGACAGTAGGAATGTCAGTTTTCTCCTCCAGCAACTCATGTTTAGCTCCTTCAGCAATGAGCTCACAAAGACCTTTTCCACGAACCAGCTTGGTCGGCTTAATCTCAATGCCGTACTCTTGGACCTTAGCAACCTAGTTCCCTCTCTTGGATCCAAATTCTTACTTGTGTGAGGATTGACTTAATGATTGTATCGGAACCCAGCACCATGGAATGAGAGTTGAGGATGTAAAAGTGAAACTGCTTCACAGCTTTGACCACTGCAAACGCATGCTTCTCCATCATGGTGTATTTCAACTCATGGTCCTTTAGAATGTAGCTCATGAACGCAATTGGGAGTTCATGCTCATTTGAGTCTTCTTGAGTTAAACAAGAGCTACGGTATTATCTGTAGCATAGCAATAGATGATAAAATCTTTGCTAAAATCAGGACAAGCCAAAACTGGAGTTTTAGCGATAGCTCTCTTGATACCTTCAAAGGATTCCTTTCCTTCAGAAGACCAACCAAATGTTTGTTTCCCTTTCATCATCTGAGAAATATTCAAAGTTAATTCTGCAAAATCAGGGATGAATCTTCTTAAAAAGTTGATCTTACCGAAGAAGGAGTGCACGCCCTTTTTACTGGTTGGGAGAGGAATTTGCTGGATGGCTTGAACTCATTCAGGATCAATCTTAATACCATCCTTGGAGACAATGTGCCCTAATAGTTTTCCCTCTGTAACACAGAAGACAGATTTTTTAGGATTCAAAGAAATCCCATGCTCTCGGCATCTCAGCAGAACTGTCTCTAGGTGATCAAAATGATCCGCTCTTGTCTTGGAAAACACTGTCAGGTCATCAAGGTAGATGACAATACACTTCCCTTTTAAGCTTCCAAAAGCCAGATCCATAGCTCTCTGGAAAGTGGCACCAGCATTAATAAGCCCAAAAGGCATTCTCTTGTAAGCAAAGGTGCCCCAAGGAGTAGTGAAAGTTGTTTTATGTTGATCTACAGTATCAACCTCTACCTGATTGTATCCAGAAAATCCATCAAGCATAGATAACATTTCAGAGCCTGTTACTGCTTGCAATATTTGATCCATCATGGGCAAAGGATAATTATCTTTCAGAGAAGCCTGATTTAGGTTCCTGAAATCAACACAGATGCGGATCTCACCATTCTTCTTTCTGACAGGCACAATATTTGCAATCCATGTTGAATGGTGAATAGGAAAGATAATTTTAGCTTTCAACAACTTCTGTATCTCCTGAAAGATGGTGTCAGCTACTTTGGGGTTGTATTGTCTCTGTTTCTGCTTGAAAGGCTTAATTCCAGGCTTGAGGGGAATAGAGTGCTGCATATCTTTTGGTTTGAAAGCTTTCAAATCTTCATAAGAGTAAGCGAGAACATCTTTATACCTTTTTAGAAGATCAATTGCTTTTCTCCTCTCATCTGCTGTGCAACATTTTCCAATGTTCACGAGCTTGGGGTCAGTAGAACTCCCAATATCAATCTTATCATACTCAGCTGATTGCTGAGGCCCAGAAGAAGCTCTAGATTTCACATACCTGTCATGCTTATCAAATAGTTCCTCCAAACTCACCAGCCCTTTAGGAATCTTGTTTCCTTTGAGTTTAATGCACCCTTCCTGATCTGTTTCTTCTCCTTGGGTGACAGCTTGGCCAAAGGACACACTTTCACGAGGCAGGTTGTCACTTCCCTCAAAATACAGTTGTTCAAAATTACCTTTGAGTTCCAGGAAGGAAAGCAAATGCTGATCATTATTGAAAACCTGCCAGTTATTGGTGTTGTCAGGTACACTAGGCTGATGGACCATTTCAATGGTGAATTTGTCCAGAGAGAAATCAGGATGAGGAATCAACAGTGACCCTGAGACAGCTAGCGAATCAGCCTATTTGTTCTTTTCCCTAATCTTGCTTCAATAGAGAAAGCATCAAGGAATTCAATGGAATCCCAAACCTGATTCCGGTAATGCTTCAGCCTCCCATTTTTTACCTGAAAAAGGCTTCTGACCTGCTTTACAATCAATTCTGCATCACCACGAGCCAGAAGATTCTTCACACCTCGTTCTTTGGCCACCTGTAATCCGAGAATGAGAGCCTCGTACTCTGCTGTGTTATTAGTATTCTCGAACTGTAACTTGAATGAAAAGGGGTGTAGGCTTCCTTCAGGTGACACTAGCAGGACACCAGCTCCAGAACCAGCTGAGGAACAACTTCCATCAAATTCTAAAATCCAAACCCCGTTAGGATCTCTAGGAGACACTTTGGGGGGTGGGATTTCGTCAGGGGACATAATCATGTAGTTGCCATGACCCATATCCTCATAGAGTATTTGTGCTCTAGGATCATCCGTTTTCTGCACAATATACTCGGACTGCTTTTCAGGCAACAACTTCTTCATTTGTCCATTGACAGGCACGAGTGCATGCGACCAGTCCATCTGGATTTCCCCACCTACATCTTTGCAGAAGTTCCTACTTAGCAACATCCCGTATGAAGGGGGGATATCTGCTACTAGGATGGTAGCCAACACTTTCTTTTTAGGCAAGGCAACAAAAGCCACTTGCGCATCTTTAATTCTCCCGACCAGGGGCACTTCTTTACTTTCCATGGAGTAGCAAGATCCATAAGTACGAGTGAGGGTTAAGCCTAAAGCATGAGCTACTTTAGCTGGCATGACATTGTCCGAGGCTCCTGAATCTATGACACAATTACTGAGTCTATGGCCAGCTATGAGAAGTGTTACATAAAATGGTTTAATTTTGTCACCAGGTGAGGTGACAGCAGCTACCAGACTGGGCTGTGGCGCAGAAGGAGGAGTAGGTAGAAGGCCTTTAGAAGTGGTCTTAGAGTTGGAATTAACAAAGTGGATCATTTTGGCAAAGGCTTTGGGATGGGTTTGATAGTACTCAGCTTCTGAGATTTGTACCTTGGTCTTTTTCAGGTGATCAACAATATCAAAGGATCCAGAAGTGGACGGGCCATCATCATTTGGAATTCTAGGCTTATCAACTTTAGGAGAAAAAGAAGAAGCAACTTTGGTAACTGGATTGATAGGACTCACCTTCTGTGTAGACGAAGTAGGGATAGGAGATCCTCTTCTTGCAATTACAGGGATAGTTGCCGACTGCTCCTTGGATTTCTTAGGTGGCTGGGTCACCTTCTCCCTCTGCTTTGTCTGTTCTCGAGTCATGACAACAAAAGATTCATTGTTCATGTCTGCTACCACTTCATCATAATCATCAATGCCCTCAGTGGTAAAGAAATTCACTCGAGATCCCTCAAGTTCCTCTGCCTCATCATCAAATTCTCTCGCAAACTCTTCACAAGCTTCGTTATCTTCATCATCATCTGGTTCTTCCACCTCGCAGGTCGCATTGACAGGGACTCTAACAGGAGGTCCTTCAAGTGCTAATCTTGTTTGAGAAGCAGGCAAACGATTCCTGGGCTGGAAATTTCTCCTCGGAACGTCTGCATAAGGAGCGTGCTGAGCCAGTTGTTTCTTTATAGCAAGAAGATCATTCGCAAGCTTCTGAACTAATGGGTCAGTGTTAGGTCTAGGGGTGGAAGAGGAAGAAGCAGCAGACTTAGATTTGGAAGTGTCTCTTCTCAACTTCCCTGACATGATCAAGTCATCCTCGACACTAACAGCCAGTTCTTGATCTAGAGCTAACGTTCCGAGATTAGCCCTTCTTAGTGCATAACTAACTTTAGGTGATTGGGCATTCAGAAAGAAACATTTTTGAATCCGATCAACAGGTCGAGTGTTTGTTGGAATTTTATTTATCAACCTGTTGAATCGAGCCACAAACTCTCTCATGGGTTCTTGCGAATCTTTCTTTATCTGAGAAATTTGGGCAAGCAAAGCATGCACATCTTCTGCCGGCTTGAAACGATTCTCGAACTGGGTTCTCATGGTGTCCCAGTCGGTTATAGCACCGGCAGGAAGGTGATAGAACCAATCAGCAGCATTATCCTGTAATGTCTCCACGAACAGCCTTACGGAGACGTCTTCATGTTCAACTCCCAAAACTCCACAGGCAACAATGAAAGCTGCGATGTGTTCATCAGGATGCACTTTGCCATCGCCTTTGAATTTGGGGAAGTTCTTCCGGTTACCTCTAGGTAACTCATGCAGCATGGCTGAGCAAGGGCCAGGGGCCCGACACGATGACCCCAAGGTAATGGTGCCGCCATTCTTTGAAAAACGGCTTGGAGAGGAACTGTAACACCAGCAAGAATCAAAGCTTGAAGATTAGGGCTAGCTGGCTCTGAAGGAATACCACCCGCAGGACTTCTTTCTTGAACAGGTGGTGTGCTTGTCGAACGAGTCCTTCTATTTCTTGTGGAAGGAAGAGGAAAACCCTGCTGCTCCAAAAGCTGAAACTGAGAGTCTTCAATACCAAGGGTCCTTCTCCCTCGAGTAAAACGCGGAGTCGCCAGATCAAAAGATGATCAAAAATTACTGAACTGGAATGTGATTTTCCCCAGCGGAGTCGCCAAAAACTGTTGGTCGTCAAATAGGACTTTTAAGAAGAGCAACAGTCAGGGGACAAGAAGTCCCTCCTCTTTAATGGGAGAGGTTCCCTTATTCAGAAACGAACTTATTTACAAATATACAAAACATGATTTTATAGTTGAACTTGGATATTATGAAAGTGTTTTCCACAAGGATCATCAGTTACAAAAGGACTGAGGAAAGGGAATACGGGGTGAAGAAGAGCAACATGCAGGATTATAGATAGCAGAATAATCCTTTATGTATACGAAGTTGCAGTGAATTTAAAACAAGATCACTTGTACAAGATGAGATTACCAGACACAAAGTTCTGTAAATAACCTTCTTCAGATTCATTAATCAAGGACACAAAGTTCCTTCTTGGTTATACAAGATCACTATACTCGCAATATTTGAAAATATGCAATCAATGAGACTAACGAACTAGAAACAAATGATCTTCACGAAATTAAAAGAAAACACAGAGATAACAGAGATTGGATAGACAATGAATGG
Organism: Taxus wallichiana var. yunnanensis; assembly: GCA_018340775.1. Lineage (NCBI taxonomy): Eukaryota > Viridiplantae > Streptophyta > Pinopsida > Cupressales > Taxaceae > Taxus > Taxus wallichiana. Next base: position 1,000,305,316 of record CM031237.1, on the reverse strand, counting down.
AAAGCCCTTTTGTATTGATTTCTCTCTGATCTATTTACACTTCCAGAAAATATGCCAAGTTCTTCCTCCTTTTACCTGTGGCGTAGAAATGCCGTTATATAGATTACAAATCAGTTACCCTTCGTAACCGTTTCTTTAATCAAGAACCGTTAAGGGGCGCAACCGCAATACCTCAACCTATTACAAAGAAAACGGAAAAGAAAGGGAAGAGGAGAAAAGAACAAGGAGAAGAAGACAGGTGGGATCCGAGAGGGACCCACCGACTTCGAAACCGCTGTCGCCGAATCTCTCTCTAACGCCTCGGCTATGTCCTTGCCACGAGGTCGCGTGCTTTGGCCGAAGGCTGCGTCCAAAATCCAAGACGTTCCTCTATCTCTTTATCAAACTCGACGTGAGTATGATAATCATTATTGGCTTCTTTAATGGCGGACTCGAGTGGCGAAATTTGTTCCTGTTCACGAAACTTGATCTTCATACCAGTTTGAAAAAACAACATATCACGCGAAACACGTGGCTCGGCAGTTCGGATGAAATAAGGAGAAGACGCACAAATGTATTTTTGGGACATTTGGGACAGAAATGTGTGAAGTATGCGCATTCGGGAGTTTCGGCTGAAAATGGGATAGCTTACTGATTTGACTTTGGGACATTCGGGATGAAAATATGCGAAGGACACGATTCGGGTGCTTGGCGATAATGGAACAACTTGCACTTTTGGCTTCGAGACAGATGGGACAGAAAGCACAAGTACGCGGTTGAGCGGATCGGTGAAAATGGAACAACTCGCACAATTGACTCACGCGATTAAGGAAACAACCAACAACAAGAAACAATCAACAAAGCAATCAGCCCCAAATGACACCACATTGGTAAACTGGCAAGCAGAGGATTTTTGTGGCATGAACCAGGCAGTTTCTCAAGGTGTTACAGCCAACACAAGGTCGAAGAGAAGGAATTTGGGTGAAGAACAGCCATTAGCCCCAACCAATCCACAACCTCCCATGGCTCCACAAATGGTTGGCAAGCAAAATCCAATTTCAAATGCACAAGGACAGCCGAGAACAGCTCCTAGACCAACTCAAATACCAGTTATTGCTGCCCACATGCAAGGAGTGAATGTACAAGCAAAAGGATAGCAGAGGGATACTTCATCTCCATTTAGTATCATTGATCAGATGAAGAAGACAAACGTCAATATATCAATGTGGGAATCCCTATCTATCCCAGGCCAAAGAGATCTGCTGCAAGCTGCCATGAAGGACTGGCCAACTTCGAATCAGCAAGTTCAGATGCAAGACAAAGTACTTACAAATGCTGCCCAGCCTGAGGGAAATCATGGAGGACAGCAAGGTAAAATGTTGAAGCCCCCTCCTTTCTATGTTTCATTGATCATTGGAAATCAGCTAGTGCACAATTGCATGATAGACTCCGGGGCAAGTAGCTCAGTAATGCCTAAACAAATAGCTGATCAGCTAGGGCTCCAGTATGAAACAATATCCAAAGGGGTAGTGCAGCTAGATGGGACAGCAATAACAACAGTTGGGGTGATTAGAAACTTGAGTCTTACCTTGCATGCATGTCCAAATGTTGTTTTTACAAGATGTATCAGTCATAGACCTTCCACCACTCTTTGCCCTATGCTTGTCAAGGGACTTCACAGCCAAGATTGGGGGATATTTTTCTGCTGATTGGTCACACATGTTGTTCAGAATGAGGTATGGAACTAAGGCTACAATCAGGTCAGAACCTATTGCAAACTTCCATATTGAGCCTTACACTCCAAGTCAGATTAATGCCAATTGCTCAGCATTTGATCAAGAAGATCACCCAAGCACTGATGAAGCTGACACTAAGGTTGGAAGCATCCCAGATCTAACTCTTGATGAATGGGAAAACAAGATACATGTTTTTGATCCTTATCAAGAAGTGGAAGAATCTGAGCTAGGGTCTATTGCATACATGAAGAAAATCAGCCTATTCCTAGCATCACCAAGCCAAACCACAAGGATGACAATGAGGTATGGCAGCTATTTTTGATGGATCAAGGAGTAGACAAGGTGCAGGAGGTGGAGCTATGCTTGTTTCACCTCAAGGAATAAAGTATTATTTAGCTTTTAGATTTTAGTTTGCATGCTCCAATAACACTGCTGAATATGAAGCCTTGGTGCAAGGGATGCATTGGGCAATCAAGAGAGGAATAAAGAACTTGCAAGTCTTTGGTGACAAAGTGAATTGATTGTAAATCAGGTGAAGGGACAGCATGCTATTAAGAATGATCTTCTCAGTGCTACAAGAACAGGTGTGGGACCTCATGGAAGATTTTGAGGGTTTTGGTATCAAATCCATTCCTAGGAAGGAGAATCAAGCTCATTGAGCGAGCTTGCAGCAGAGGGGCAGCCTTTGACATTGTGGAAAGCATTCAACAAGACAAGGTACAGCCAAACATCCACGTGATTGTGAGGCCTTCAGTGCCGGATAACAATGTTAGTTGGCAAGTGTTTGAAAATGACCAACAAATCATCCATTTCTTGCAAGAAGAAGCTGAGTTCTCAGCCAAGAATCAAGAAAGATTGGAACAGCAGTATGGTGACCAAGTGGTACAGCTGAGAACTAACAAGCTACCCAAGGGACTTATCACTTTGGAGTCCATTTTTAACCCCAATGATCAGTTTAGAAAGGAGAAAGCAAACATTCAGGTCAAGAGAGAGGATTCAGTATCCATCTTGGTAGAAGAGAACAAACCATTACAAATTGGAAGGATGACAACTGAACAAGAAAGGTATGAGTTCATACAACTGTGTCAAGAGTTCCCTGACGTGTTTGCTTGGAGCTATGAAGACTTGAAAGGTTTCAATCCCAACTTAGCTCAGCATACCATCGAATTGGATCCAAATACTAAGCCTGTCAAGAGAAACAAAGACCAGTCAATCCACACATGGAGCCTCTCATGAGGAAAGAATTGGACAAGCTGATTGAGTCAAGGATCATATTCCCAATCAAGCATTCTAGTTGGGTTGCCAACTTAGTTCCAGTCAGAAAGAAGAGTGGAGAGATCAGATTGTGTGTTGACTTCAGAGACTTGAATAGAGCCTCTCTCAAGGACCATTACCCACTCCCTTCCATGGAGCAAATCTTGCAAGTTGTGGCTAGCTCCGAGAGGTTTTCACTACTTGATGGCTACTCAGGCTACAATCAGATTATGGTGAAAGAAGAGGACCAGTTCAAGACAGCCTTCACAACCAAATGGGGAACTTTTGCATACAGGAAAATGCCATTTGGGTTGTCCAACGCTAGTGCTACCTTCCAAAGGGCAATGGACATGGCATTCAAAGGTTTGATTAACAATGTGGTGCTGATTTACCTTGATGATATCACTGTTTTTCAAAGGATGCAGCAGACCACCTCTCTCATTTGAGACAAGTCTTCACGAGGTGCAGGAGATTTGGAGTGTCTTTGAATCCTAAGAAGTGTATCTTTCTTGCACATGAAGGGAAGCTCCTTGGCCATATTGTCTCCAAAGAAGGATTAGCAATTGATCCAGAAAGGGTTGAAGCCATAAGAGCACTACCATTGCCAAGCCACAAGAAACCCTTCAGAGTTTCTTGGGAAGGATAAACTTTGTTCGGAGGTTTGTCCCAGATTTTGCAACCCTTGTCAAGCCCATCACCAAAATGTTAAAGAAGCGCATGGCTTTCAAGTGGATAGCAGAAGGCAAGGGGAGTTTTGAAGCAATCAAAGAAGCTATCTCTCAAGCACCAACTCTCATCAACCTGGACTTCTCCAAGGATTTCATCCTCTATGCATTTGGAGGTAATGACACTATTTCTGCCATTTTGGTACAGCAGAACAAGGATAATGATGAGCAGCCAATTTCCTTCTTCAGCCGGAGCCTAGATGACTATGAGGTGAGGTACTCTTTTATTAAGAAGCATGTACTTGCAGTAATCAGAAGCTTGAAGAAATTCAAGCATTTAGTCTCAAACAACAAGGTCCAGTTGCTGGTCTCACATGTTGGGGTTAAGGACTTCCTCCTCAACAAGGATTTAAATGAGAAAAGAAGAGGTTGGGTCACCCGTGTCATGGAGTATGACATTGAGATCAAGATCACCAAGCTGGTAAGAGGGAAAGGATTGTGTGAGTAGCTGGTTTTGGGGAAGCAAAAATAAGTATGCAATGAAGAAGAGGTTGTTTTTTACAAAGTCAGACAGCCATGAGCCAAGTAGCAATCGAGAAGAAGACGATGTTGCCCCCACTCCTTGCTGGACCCAAGGTATTATACAATTCCTAGGCACATGCCTATGCCCTCCGGAGATGAACAAGACCCAAAGGAGACACTTCAGATTGCAGGCTGTCCCGTATGCCATTGTTGATGGAGTTTTGTTCAAGAAAGATGTGAATGGAGTGCTGCTGAGATGCATTAGCACAAATCAGATTCAAAGGGTGTTGGAAGAGTTCCATGGTGGACCAGCTGGTGGTCATTTTGCACCAAGAGTGACAGCTCTAAAAATCATGAAGGCTGGTTATTATTGGCCTAAGCTCTTCAGTGATTGCTATGCATGGATCAAGAGGTGTAAGAATTGTGCATTCTTCATAGGAAAGGAGAGACTTGCTGCCCTTCCATTACATCCAATCTCAGTTGACCAGCCATTCATGCAATGGGGTTTGGACTTCATTGGAGTCATTAATCCCAATTTAAGCCAAGGGCACAAATGGATTTTGATAGCCACGGACTACTTCACCAAATGGACAGAAGTAGTAGCACTCAAAGAGGCAACTGAGTCTAGCATCTTAGACTTTTATGAGGGGATAACAACCAGATTTGGTGTACCTACTACAATAATCTCTGATAATGCATTGGCATTCATTGGATCTAAGGTGACTAAGTGGGCTGTCAAGAACGGTATCTACCTAAGCACTTCATCAAACTATTACCCTCAAGGTAATGGCCAGGCCGAGTCTACAAACAAGAACTTGTTGAGGATCATTAGGAGGACTCTTGACGAGAATCAGAGGTCTTGGCATACCAAACTGAAATCAGCCTTATGGGCTGATAGGATAACTCCCAAAAGATCCACAGGTAACTCTCCATTCAAACTTGTCTATGGAAGAGAGGCAATCTTACCCATGTCGCTTGAGTTGCCAACATTAGAACTCATGAAGCAGCTGGAGTTGCTAGAGTTTGAGCCCATGGAGGTGAGGTATGCAAAGTTGATGGAGCTGCAAGAGATCAGAAATCACGCATCCCAAGCAATGGAAAAGGATCAAGCTTTGATCAAAAAGACCTTTGATAGGGAGGCCAAGGATAGATCTTTTCGGGTTGGAGATCTAGTGTTGAAATGGGATGTGGATAGAGCAAACCGGGAAGGCATTCAAAATTTGATGCCCTTTGGAGTGGCCCATACATGGTCACGAAGTGCAAGGAAAACAATGCTTTCCAATTGGCCTCATTGGATGGTGAAGAACTACTGATTCCAATCAATGGAATCTATCTTAAGTGTTGCTTCTAGAGGGAAATTCACCACCTTGTAAATATTAGATTAGATTTTCATTCCTCCAAGTGCTTGTGCACATTGTTTTTTGTAGAGGTTAGTTTTGTTTTCCTAAGTGCTTTGGCATAGCTTGCTATCCATGGAGATGTTTTGCAATCCTTGCTTTCATCGGGGATATTCCATCTTCCTCCTTGCACATACCGAGTCAGTCGGGGTTCTAAACAGAATATTTGATGACTCCATGCCCAATGGATTGCTTCAGGCAATTGGTATCTTCTACCTAGCAGGCAGGTAACCCCATTGAGTCACCAAATTGTTATCCAAAATTCACCCCTAGGGTAAATTTGATAACATGCATCAGAATACTCAAGTCCCAGGCAAATAGATTGATTCAGGGAAAAAATCATGTTTCTAGGGTCCCCTCGGATTTTTTCTAACTCTCCTGTCCAAGGAGAAAAGAGCAAGTTCTAAAAAAGGGTGAAAAAGTTGCAAAAAACAAGCTTGGGCAGAAAAAATCATGAAAATCGGCTAAGTCCTAGTCCAGGCGGTCCTTGGGATAGTTGGGACGTCGGGGCGTGAACCGGCCGAAGGTAAAAGCAAAATTGACTAACTGCTGAGCGGAATAGGGTGGGACATCTAGGCCGTGAGGATGCAAAGGATGCAAACCACCGCCGAATCGGCCAAGCAGAGAAATTTCACACCGGGATAGTTGGGACAAAGGGATGCATGGGACGCGAAAAGCCGAGGAGCCGAGAGCTAATCAAATCATACCACGTGTCTTCACCTCAAAGACGGACAGGAAGCCCGAAATGGGTGGATTCGAGGAATTTGTCCCTGCATAGATTCGGGACAATCTGGGCCAAAGGGACGCGACGGACGTGAAAATGGCAGGCCGTGCACGAATCAGAAACGCTAGTGTCACAAGGGAAAACGTCCAAAATTTCAAAGGACAAGGTTTGAAGCGTTGCCCGAGCTAATAAAAAGAGGACACATGTCCTAAGGAGAAGGGGGGCGTGGAGCTCGGGGAGGAATCAGAGAAATTGGAAAAAGTTTTGGCCAAAAACTAAAAGGTAAAGGATGACCCCGTGCCCCTGTCCTCCATTCAGATCATGCCACGTGTCCCAAGTGGCAGGGACGCGGGGAAAAAATGGGAAATTTTCCAAAATTACAAAAAGTCAAAAATTTCAAGGAAAATCCGTGAGTAAGGGAAGGAGAGAGAATTGCTCATCCAATCGAGCCCGACGTGTGTCGTCAGTGGCGAGAGCGCAGGAAAAAAAAAATTCAAAACCCATTTTCCCCTGTTTTGTGCCCTAAATATTCAGATCGCCATATCTTTCGATCCAGAGCTCAGATTTGCACGTTCTTTATATCATTGGAAAGCTTGTAAAATTCTCTACATGATTCCAGGGTCAATATTGAATTTTAGTTCAGTTTGGAGAGAGAAAGTTAAGAAACAGCTCTGACGCATGTTCATGGCCGGAAGTGACATTTCAGTGACCAAATTTAATACAGAATGGGTCGCATTCTCCTCCAATTTGGTCAAAAGGTGGTATGGGTTTGTAAGGTCCTCCATGTTGATTTAATGCATTTTTAGTCAATGAGGAATGGGCTCCCACGTTTTGTACGTTTTCTCTCTCCTGGGCTCGACCCATGTAATGTAAAAGCTAGTTTTGGCTCATTTCTAAAAAGGTGGAACACTTTTGACATAGGAATCTTCTTCTTTCACCTCTAGCAAGTGATTGTTTGCATGAATCAGACCTCTTCAAAGATTGTAATAGTTTTTCTACCTCTCTGAGGTTGTAATGCAGTGGTTTTGACATTGGAAATGATAATGCAAGCTTTGTGAATGGGTTTCAAAGTGCTTTGTTTGTATTATTTGCTTCATTTCGGACCCTAAATTATATCTTATCGGCTGTGTATGTTTTATGTTGTAATCTTTGGTTTGTGTCTATTTTCATGACAAAAATATTCACCACTCCTTTTGGTGCATCACCATCTTTAGTTAGTTTCATTTTTGCATTTCTATCCCCGTCTCCTTGCAATTTAGAGTAGGATTAGGATCTCGAACCTCTCTGTAGTTGTGCAAATATAGATCTAAATCGAGAGGAGTTTGAGGAACCGACCTCTAACTGGAGATTCCTCTCTCGTTTCACAAGTCCCACACATGGAGAGAGGTTTCCATGTTGTGCAATCACACTAGATGCCTAAAACATCAACCTAGAAGCCTCGATGTGCGGCCTGTGGGGGTTGTGATTTAGCACTAATAGCACCAATTACCGAGTAAACCTTCCAATACAACAATGTTGTTAAATAGAAAATTCAGCCTTGCCTTATAGTAAAATAGGTAATCTGTTCATATATTCTCCACTCATTGCTGAATTTGTCACACATCCGCTTATACCATTTTTCTAGGCACTCCTTGTGGGTGTCCTTCATGTTGTCACAAGTGTATTTCTTAAATATTTTAGTGGGGGAAGGGTTCCCATTTGGGTAATCCCACACAAATTTATCTAGCCCATCTGGCACTCTAATCTTTGAAATGACAATTATAAGGAGGACATTACCAAACATGATCATTTCACCATTACACGTGACATTGGTGATTTATTATGCTATGAAATCCAAGAGGTTATAGATGGTCCCCTCCGAGATCTTACGGAAAACATTCAACCAAGCCTTGTTAATCTATGTCCATCTCTCCCGCCCATTCAACTTTGTGACCAAGCACGTGGCCATCCTCATTACCGAGATGGAAATCATATAAATTATGATATGTGTAGCTCACAAGTAATCTTATTTTCCTATTTGAATTTTCCTCATGGTAATCATAGAAATAAGATGAGGTCAAACCTTATCTTATCTTCCTCTTTGAATTTATTGACCCCACTGAAGTATTGTGCTTTGAAGGAGAATGACAATTTTCCTTATTTTCCTCATGGTAATCATATAAATAAGAGGAGGTCAAACCTTATCTTATTTTCCTCTTTGAATTGATTGACCCCAACCTGGAAGTATTGTGTTGTGAAGGAGAATGACAATTTGCATGAGGGACCCTTGGCACTAATTACTAGAGTAAACCTTCTAATAAAAAAATTTTGGTAAATGGAAAATTCAACCTTATCTTATAGTAAAATAGGTAATTGTTCATAAATTCTCCACTCAATGCCGAATTCGTCACACATCCACTTATATCATTTTTCTAGGCATGCCTTGTGGGCGGCCATCATGTTCTCACAAGTGTATTTCTTAAATATTTTGGTGGGGGAAGGGTTCTCATCTGGGTACTCCCACACAAATTTATCTAGCTCATCATGCACTCTAATCTTTCAAATGACAATTGTAAGGAGGAAATTACCAAACATGATCTTTTTACCATTGTGCGCGGCATTGGTGATTTCTTCTGCTATGAAATCCAAGAGGTTATAGATGGTCCCCTCCGAGATCTTACGGAAAACGTTCAACTAAGCCTTGTTAATTTATGTCCATCTCTCCTGCCCATTCAGCTTTGTGACCAAGTGCATGGCCATCCTCATTACCAGGTTGGAAATCATAGAAATTTTGAATTATCACGAACCCTTCTTGTAGTCATAAGCTTCAATAATTTTCTTGATGGCCTCCTTATCATCCAAGTCATCATCGATGGATTCTCCTTCATAGGTAAGACCAGTAAACTTAGAAATGAGTTAGGGAGTTATTCACATCCTCCATCCTGCAAAGTAGAAGTTCTCTTCATTTACGTGTGAAATTAATCATTGGTGTAGTTGCTCGGGTTTAGCCGAAATAGGGAAAATCATATAATTGCAATAACCCAGCATTCTCCATCTTCACCTTTACCTCGCTATCATAGATAAGCATTCCATCCGGTGTCCCTCTTATCTGCAGGGGTGAACCATTTCTAATGAAATCTTGTTCTCTATGGTGCTCGTTTGATGGTTGTAGTCACTCATGGCCATCTTTCTAACATGAGACACCCATTCTTTTCCAAGAAATATGTCATCTGGATATTACATCTTTGTGTACCATTCTTCATTGAAACTAGTGGAAATGGATTGTTTCCCCTTGCCATTTCCCTTCTTTGGTGAAACATTTGTTGCTTTCCTTGGTGTCATTTCTCTGTCGGGTCACTAAAATTTCTTCCTTTCCCCGATCATGGCTCTTCTCAATTCAAGCAGCTCCACTCCTTTGTGAAAATCCCTCAATCCTATAAGCGCTGAGTCGCGAGGGAATTTGTCGGGTGGACAAATTTGTGAATTCCTTTCCAACTCTCTAGGCATCTAAGCCCTCTACTTAACCAATGCAACTACCATGTATGCATGTGTGAAAAAGCGTTGATTTCTATGGTGGCCTTTCAATCGGGGATCTAACAGGCACTCCATCGACCCTATTGAAAAATCTTGCAGCTTATCTGTAAGGGGGAATTTTCTACGAAGGTGGAAAAGGGAGTGAAAATGAGGTAGGAGAACTAATGTCACAGTAGAAAATTAGATTCCTAAACACACACTAGTTAGAAACTTTAACACATGCATTTATGGGAAGAAACAAATCATGTGAATAACAACAAGACGAGATAAGATTGTGAATCGAAAGTTTCCAAAATCTCCTCATCAAAGAGGCTAAAAAATCCTTCTTATTGTATTGATGCTTAAATAGAAGTTGTACATAATGTGGGAATGGAATAAATTTGAGAATGGAGGAAAGTAGAAGAAAATGACTATCTCCTTTGCTTTCTCTAAGTACAAGTGCACTCGTGAGTTTACAAGATCAATTGCTAACCCTGTACAATGGCATGAATAATCCATTAAATCTCGTCCAAGAAATGGTTACAACTTCTTCTTTTTTAGCAAGAAATAGTTTACAATTTATTTTCAATCATTTGCGTCCATTCAAATTCTTGATTCACAAAGAAACACAAATGGTGATAAAAACCAGCCTTTTCCTAATGCGGTCATTACACTTGTTTTGTAACTTTGAATTTGAACCATTCAACTTGCCTTTGATACTTTAAAATAGAGTTGTCCACGTGGGAGAAATTTACTGGAGTGGGCACAAAGGATGCCTTTTGCATTTTTGACTTTATAGAGATTTGGTATTTTTACATTTTTGGTCCGCCTTCCGCTTTTCATATAATCCCGACACATGGCTTCACTTGAGTGGAGCCGAGTTGTGGGTCACTTTTATAATTTTACTTTTTCAATGTGGCCTCAAAAACACAAATTTTTCGCTGACCGCTTCCCGCTTTGACTTTCCAAAAGTGGTCCCAAGATTTGACTTTTCTTTAATAGCATGATCAGGGTTATAGGTCACTTTATGAATTTTATCCTTTTTACAAAAAGAATCAAAACCTCAAAGTTCTCCGCCGACCCGCTTCCTCACTTTGAAGTTCCAACGGTGGGCCCAACATTTGAGTTTTTCCTTTGTGTTTGGCGGGGCTACGGGTCACTTTTTAATTTTAAGCCCCTTTAATGAAAAAGGCTCAAATTCTCAAATCTCCTCGATGATCCACCTCCCCACTTTGACTCTTTTGATGCAGGATCAACATTTGAATTTTTCCCTCATAGCATGATCGGGGCTATGGGTCACTTTATGAATTTTATCCCTTTTTACATAAAGGCTCAAAAAAACAAATTGCTCCACCGGCTCGCCTCCAATTAGATATGTCCATGTACCCATGGATAATGGAGCCAAAATTTGATGGGGAAGAAAACACCCATCATTCACGACTATGGAAAAATGCAGAGAAGAAGAAAACTCCACCATTTCACACCTGATTTTCAAATTTCTTTCGTGAACCAAGGAATTGAAAACAATACAAGGTTCAATGATCCATGGCCATAGAAAGATTGAAAATTTCATTCAAATGAGGACAACAATAAAATTTTCATGCGTCTAGACAAGAAAATGGAAAATTTATCAAAACGTGTAGACTGGAGAGTTTAAACAACTTCAAAGCATGAATTTCTCTATCTTTTCGGACTTCTAACTTTACTTGAACACTTATGGAGGGTGTGAGCTCAAAATTTTTAAATTTGACTTAAAAATGAGGGGGTATTTTGAGGGTGAAAATAGCTGGCTCTAGCTTGGGGACATGACATGGACTGAGCATAGTGAAGACATGACATGGGAATCTAGAATCTCAATCTCTAGACCTTGTAATTCGTTGACCAGTGCCTTATCCATTGGGCCTTGCAGAGTCATGTACAACCTATAACAAGAGAGAAATAAGAAGGAAACACACACGCACACAAAAAGGATGAAAAGGAAACACATAACACACAACAAGAAGGGAAACACACCTAGCAATCACCTATGGTACAAGGCGGGGGACAACCCACTTTCACTGATGATACAATTTCAAGTATTTCGCTCCGAGGCAATTCTAGTGGTATTCCATCCAAATATGAGAGAAGAAAAGTGTTCTCACCATAAGCTTCATGAATCTGGAATGGGTCGAGCCATAATGAATCAAACTTTCCATGGCTGCCTTTTGGTTCTCTTCTCTTGTCCCATAGCAGGATGAAGTCTCCAAATTTGAATTCTCTTACCTTGGCCTTCTTATCAAAAATCTTCTTTACTTTCAATTGGTGCTCCTTAATGTGATCTACCACTTGGAGTCTATTTTCTTCCAGCTTCTCAAGAAAGAGGATCATCTTGTCAATAGAATCCTTGTACTAACCATCTTCTATTGCCTATAGTAGCTTAAGAGCTGGCATCTCGATTGTGAGAGGAATTTCTGCTTCGACTCCATAAAGCAGTTGGAATGGTGACATACCTATTGCCTTCTTAGGAGTGATCCTATCCACCCACAATGTGTTGTACAACCCTTTGTTCCAATTCCTTTGATTCTCGTCTACAAGCTTGCAGAAAATGGTCACAATATTCTTGTTGCTTGATACGACATGTCTGTTTCCTTGTGGATAGTAGTCAAAAGAATGAGATAGGGAGATTCCATAGTCATAGCAAAACTCGATCAACTCTCTTGAGAATAAATAGGTAGCATTATCTTCTACAATATTTTGTGGCACTCTGAAATGGACTATGATATTCTCCTTAATGAAGATGTATATTGTTTCAGTGTTGGCTTATTTGGCCTATTGGTACCCAAATTTGTTCTCCTTTTCAGTATGAGCAGCCTCAGAAATATGGCATGAAGCTTGAAGGCAGATAGATCTTGATGTATGTCATTTTGTAGTCGGGGATATGATCTAACTGGCACTCAGATTTATGGAGAGATGGATAGCACTTTGAAAGGATTTTGATCTAATCCTCACTATTTTAGGTTGTGCCTTTCAACCAAGGTAAGAGAACCTATATTGCAGCCTCTGTTTTTGTGAAGGAGGTGGAGATATCCTTATATTGTGCATATTGTATGGAGATGGCCTTGGGAAAACATGATCAATTTTCCATTATTCAAACTCAACAGAGCTGTCACTACTAAATGATGGAAATGCTTTCAAGACAAGGCTGAGGCTGCTAGAGACATGGTATGATCCTGATTTGCTTTGTGCATTTTTGTAAATGGATTGTATTCTTTTGTTGACACAAAATGCAATGCAGGGGTAGTATGGGGTAGGATTAGTTATTCTGAATGAAATTTTTGGTGGGATATTTTTAGACAAGACCAACCAAAATTTGCAGATTCTTTGAGGACATTTGCAAGAAATTTGTAACACCTAAACAACAGAATGCTTTAAAGGGGTTAAGGTACTCCTTCAACTAGGATATGTGCACCAAATGGAGGCCCAGATCTATACTCTTCCACACAATCTTTGACAACCTTCCACAAAAGCTTGAAGTAGATGAACCAACAAAGTATCCAAAAATCTCTATTTTATTATGACCTAAGGTGCACCCAAAGGTTTACAAAGAATCTCTTAATTCAAGGAAGGTAAAGTGATTTTAAATCTGTTTATCTCTTTATCAGATGAAAGCTCTTCTGAATGTGAGACTACAGATGCCACTAAACTATCAACAAGAAATGAGACCATGTATGATTAAGAGAGATTTTAAACACAAGACTGCAACAGGAGTAAGAAACACAAATTGAAAACATTTTGAAACATAAGTGCATGCAAATTTTGCCAAGAGACAACACAAAATAATCCAGAATGACCAAATTTATTAGTAGGGGAATGTTATAAGAACAATATTAGAGCTTTTTGATGGCTTTACAACTGAAACCAACTCAACATGATACAAATATGATGCAAAAAGGAATTAGAAATGGTTCTCAGGTGGTTTCTCAGAGAATGGGCTTCTTCCTAGATTTTCTGTGAAATTATAAGTTTCTCCAACCTTTTACATGTCTCAAAACATGCATTATATAACTTTCAATTACATTTGATCCTTCTTTCCCAAGAAAATAATATGCCAAGCATCAAGTTTGTTACAAAATTCCAACATGATTTGCAGATAGGGACATTTAACAAATTTGTAACCAAAGTTGCCAGGTGTTTCAAAAATGGAAAATCATTACAAACCCTTGATCTTCTCTTTCTCCTTCAATCTAGGCCCTCCACATGTCAAAATATGATTGGGAATGAATTCGGGCTCACTTTTTGACTTTTTAACATTTTTGGAAAAAATGGAAAGAAATGAATTTTTTCTTCGCCCCTTCGCCTTTGAAATTTGGTGATGACACGTGGCATATGGTGGGTCCCATTGGGATCACAGCTCAATTCTGTGTATTTTGATCCTTTTTAGAATTTGGAAACTTTTCACTTTTTCCCCACGGGCCCGCACCTCCGCCTTTGTCCTTGACACGTGTCATCCTCTCTATCGCTAAAAATCTGCAGGCTTATTTCATGTTTTAACCCCTTTTTACCATGGGAAAATTTTCAATTTTACCTCCATGGCCCATGCCTATGGTTCCTTCCTTGCCACGTTTTGGTCATCTGGTTCGTCACGGAGCCACACCTCAAATTTTCATTCTAAGTCTTTTTGCTAAAAGGGAAAAATTTTGCTTCGCCCGCTGCCCGTGCCTTCAAATTTTCACCTAGTCGGGGATGCACTCATAATTTTAACTTTGAACCATTTTTCCAAAAACTGTAAAATTTCCAAAGTGCCTCCCGGAGTCCGAACCTCCGCCTTTTCATTTTGACCAAAAATGTGCAAAAGGCATTAATTTTAACTTCAGCGGCCCTGCGGACCTTTTTATCACTTTGACACTTTTTGCCTCCAAAGGTAAAAAAATTAAAATACCCCCGAAACTCCATTTATCCGCTTAGCATACAAATTTCTTCCTTTGTGGAAATGCGGGCTTCATCACAACATTTGCTCCTTTTCACCCAAAAAGTAAAAATTTCACTAAGTACCCCATCGGCCCGCTCCTCCGTTTTTACTTTTAAGGACACGTGTCCCTTCTTGGTTGGTTGTGGAACCTCGGCCCATTTTCTAACTTTGATCCATTTGAAGTTAAAACTTCAAAGTCACCCAAAAATCCACCTTCCATTCTAACTTTTCATGGACATGTGTCCACTCCCGATTGGCTGTGGGGTTTTGGGCCAATTTTTGACTTTTAAAAATTTGCAAAATAAATTCAAAAATCTCCAAGGAAATATGACTCCCCCACTTCTCCTCAGCCAATCAAAACATGCCATGTTACCAATGCATGCTGAGGAAGAATGTGACGGGAAAATGATGCCCGTCTGATCAAAATACAAAAATGCCAGGGATGCCCTAGAATTTGATTTTTTCACCAAGGATGGAATTTTTTTCGATTTGGAACCAAATAAAACATGATTCCAAGCATTTCTCGACCTTGGAATCAGATTTTTGAATACATACAAGTATGAATCAATCAATTTTGATTTTTCACAATTGCAAAAAGGGAAAAATGACAGAGCCCGCAGATTTGGAAAAATTAGGGCACAAACAAGGCATGCATGGATTTTTCTCTCAAACTAGGGTAAAACAACAAGTTTGTGAGCATTTTTAAAACATTCGACTAGAAGGGACAAGTTGTAGACCATCAAACTCAAAGAAAAATGTTTTTGAGCACGTAGAACAAAGGGGAAAGATGGGAAAATAACAAAGGATCAAAATGGGCACCAACATCGGCTCCTACTCGAGGATGGGCACTCCCAGTGAGTGCCATAAGAACAACGTAGACCAAGTGCCAAAATAATCCATTGGGAAAATGATTCATGAGCCCAAACCACCAAAAACCATCTAAGAAACTGACAAAAATGGCTACCACACACCAAGGCAAACCAGAACCACCAAAACACCAAAAACAAAGCAAAAGCCAAACACTATACACTGTACAAGTTGGTAAGCAAACCTTGATTAAAAAAAAAACAAATCAAGGGAAACCCCAAATGTCCTCCATGCTGGATATGACCATGCCAAGAGGTTCTGATATGTTTTTAGCAACTGGAAATATACCTCTTCTTCTTCTTTGTTTAATTTGTAAACCATCCAGTTTCTTTGAAGCTCCTCCATTGTGCTCAGGTCAAACCTTTTAGCATTTTTCAAGGTTGAATCAAGGACCAAATCTCCAGAAAAAACAACATACTTAGGAGATATGTTTTCAACAACTTCATACTCCCTAAAATCCACAAAACTCACAAAGTGATCAGTACTAGCATCTTCCTACAAAACTTCATAAGATGCATTGCTTGGGTCTTCAATAAGGTACATCATCTTCTTCTCTCCACATAACTTCACTAAGTTTCCTTTAATGGGGATAGTGGCATAAGAAATGTCCATTTGGACACTCCCACCAACACTTGCAGCTCACTTTCTTGACAATAACAAACCCCATTTGGCAGGGCAATCAATAATCACAACATATAACTTTAAATTCCTCTTGGGATAAGATGCAAGCTGCACCACTAGATCTTTGACACAACTAACTACCAGCACTTCTCTTGAGTCTATGGTTGTACACTTTCCATAGGCTGCTATCACTTTGATATCCAACTCATTCATGACTTCTAGAGGTATGACATTACATGATACACCGGAATCAAACATACAATTGTGAAGTAGCCTATCCTTTATGATCAAAGTTGTGAAGAATGGATCAACCTTCCATTGGGAATCAACCAAGGATGTCCCCAAATATACCTCAGATGTCTCTCCAAGATCCTCTAATGATGGTGGTGTTTCAAAGTCTGCAATGATCTAATGAGGAGTTTCAATAATATTTATATTTCTGCTCGGAGTAGTCTTCTCCTCCTTTAATCCCAAGTACTCAAATGCTCTCTTCTTATGCTCAGGGATCCTAAGCAACTCAATGATTGGAACACTCACTTTGATTTGGCTCAATACTTGGGCTATGTCATAGGGAAAACTCTTTGGAAAAACAACATTGGAAGGGAGACAAGAAGATTCATCAGATGGCATGGGATTCTTGGTAGCTTGGGCATGAGGAGGACTATAATTTTTGCTTGGGACAATAGAGTTATTGGCTGGTGCTTCTCTTCTAGCAGAGCTTCTTTGGGAATTCTTGTGAGAAAGGGTGTTTTATGTTTTACTTGAGGCCCAACTCCCTTAACAACTTTTCTTCTAGATTTATAGTCCTTCTCTTGAGCTACAACAACATCCATCAATAATTGTCTATCTTCCTCTCGAAGGAATACCACCATCATACTTCATAATCATCAAAGATCTTAAATATTCAAAGTCATCATTAGGAATTTCAAAAGCTTGCACTACATCAACTTCAAGAGTATGAGGGGAAGGAAAACTTGTACCCATTTGATGCAATCCCAAAAGGTTGTAGTTGTCCTTGCACTTATCACTTCAGTAGATGTTGCTCCTCCTTGTGAGCTTGAAGAACAACCCACCATGCAAATATCATCATCAGTACCATCATCATTATTAGCTTCACCTTCTTGCTAGTCCACTTCACATGGAGGATGGGGTAGAAAACACCTATCACACCAATCAATATCAACAACTTCCTCAATAGTAAAGAACCCTAAAGCAGTTAGGGGATCAGGTAACACTCTTCCTTCATGTGCTTGAGGATGTCTATTTACAGACCCCATGGGTCCTTTTCCTCTATCATCTACCCTTTGATCACCTCTAGGATGATTGTAAAATCTTTCATGGTTTTGTGCTCTTGGCTAACCTTGTGAAGTTTTCCCAATTCCTTTCTCAGCTCTTGCTAACTTATATGAGATTTCTTTGGCAACCCCTACCAAAGTTTTCACAACCTCCTCTAAATCATCACCCTTTCTAGCTTGAGGTTTTTCAGGGTTTATTAACTTTACACCATCTCTCTTGAGAGGTTTCCCAATTTCTTTGATATTGTTTTCAATTTGAAGTGCCATGGTGAAATCTTGTCTTAGATTGGTAGGGTTCTTGTCTCTTAGGTAATAGGATGTCTTTTTATCAAATGCATCTGCATATTTGATTAAACAAGACTCATCACAAGGCCTCAGACTAACAGGAAGCCTTCTCAAAGTTTTGTTAAACCTTGTGTTAAAGTCATGGACTGATTCATTGGGGTTCTTCTTGATATTCTCAAAATCAAACAAGAGAAATCTAGGATCATTCTTGTCACCATATTGCAACCTAAATGCATTCTTCATCTCAGTCCAAGAATCAATTGAATTATTAGGAAGAGCCTTGTACCAATCCCTAGCATCCTCTTCTAGTGTATGAATGAACAATTTAATATACACATCTTCAAACTCTATCTAAAAATATTTCATCATGTTAACAAAAAGTTTGAGATGCTGATCACCAGTTATTACATTATTACCTTGGAATTTTGGCAATCTAATTCTGACATCTTGTGGGACAACATTTGGGTAACCATCCATTCCTCTAAAGTCTATAGGACCAAAGGTGTTAACAACAAATATAGGTCTAGACTGAGCCATATTATTTGGTGGAGGTGATCTTGGGGGTGACATAAGTGATGAGGAGTGAAAGGTCATTGGGGCTCAAGAATTTGATTCACAAGACCGGTATTCTCTAAGTGCTGAGTTTTTTGAAAATTTCTATTTGAATTGAAACATAGAGGTGCATATTGGAGAAGGAACTTACCCGGTACAATAGAAGGACCTTCACTAGCTGAGGCAAACAAGTTTATGAGAGGATTGCTTGAATCAGAATCACTTGAAGAAGAGTGATAATCCTCTACCAAAGGTTGATCTCTCTCACCAATGGATATATCTTTCCTGATGTCTAACCTTTAACAACTTTCCAAACTCTTCTCCCTTCCAACTCTGAGTTTCTTGAATCTGTAAACAACTTCTTAGTAGAGTCTCTAATGAAGAGAGATCTTCTTCCTTCCATTTTTGTAGAGATTAGCAACACCAAAGTAAATGACAGAAAGGTTAAGACACTGGTACTTATCAAGATCAGAACAACATGGATTCGCCACTAAGGAATTTCACCCTAGTTGTGAAAATGCACTAAAATACTCTATCAAATATCTATCAGCACTAAAAATATTGCCAAACTTTATAGATCAGACCTTCCTTTCTTTGAATTTATCAATCAAAAATGCAAATGAAGTGCAACTACTGCTGGAAACTAATAAAATTTGTAGGTAGAACTTATATCTTCACTCAATCCTTACAAGTTTGATTATAAAATGATGCTTCAACAATGTATTTGCATGCAGAATTTGCAAGGGACTTTACCAGGGTTTGATATGCATTCAAATATCTCAAATATGTATGCACATGGATCATATTGAACTAAGAGAATATCAAACTCAAAACTCTACTCTTCATTCCAATCTTATAAATTTGATCAGAAGATGATACTCAGATTTGTAATTGCACATAAATCATACAAGAAGTATTACCAGGGATCTAAAATATTGAAATAATGAATAATGTCCCTAGCAACGATGCCATTTTGGTGTTGATGGGCTAAATAGACATGGACTGAAAAATGAATCAGAAAATCAATCTCAACAATGTAAATTATTTCCCAAGAATTCAAAACAACTCCCCAACAATGGCACCATTAAGTGTTGGTACCCAATTTTTTTCTCCTTTTCAGTCTGAGCAGCCGCATAAATATGGCATGAAGCTTGAAGGAAGATAGATCTTGATGTATTTCATTTTGTAGCCATGGATATGATCTAACTGGCACTCAGATTTATGGAGATATGGATAGCAATTTGAAAGGATTTTGATCCAATCCTCACTATTTTAGGTTGTGCCTTTCAACCAAGGTAAGAGAACCTATATTGCAGCCTCTATTTTGTGAAGGAGGTGGAGATATCCTTATCTTTGTGCATATTATATGGAGATGTCCTTGGGAAAACATGATCAATTTTCCATTATTCAAACTCAACAGAGCTATCACTACTAAATGATGGAAATGCTTTCAAGACAAGGTGAGGTCTGTTAGAGACATGGTATGATCTGATTTGCTTTGTGCATTTTTGTAAATGGATTGTATTCTTTTGTTGACACACAATGCAATGCAGGGGTAGTATGGGGTAGGATTAGTTATTCGAATGAAATTTTGGTGGGAGATTTTTAGACAAGACCAACAAGAATTTTCCATTCTTTGATGACCTTTGCAAGAAATTTGTAACACCTAAACAACAAGAATGCTTCAAAGGGGTTAAGGTACTCCTTCAACTAGGATATGTGCACCAAATGTAGGCCCATATCTACACTCTTCCACATAATCTTTGACAACCTGCCACAAAATCTTGAAGCAGATGAACCAATAAAGTATCCAGAAATCTCTATTTTATCATGACCTAAGGTGCACCTAAAGGTTTACAAACAATCTCAAAATTCAAGGAAGGTAAAGTGATTTTAAATTTGTTTATCTCTTTATCAAATGAAAGCTCTTCTGAATGTGAGACTACAGATGCCACTAAACTATCAATAAGAAATGAGACCATGTATGATCAAGAGAGATTTTAAACACAAGACTGCAACAGGAGCAAGAAACACAAATTGAAAACATTCTGAAACATAAGTGCATGCAAATTTTTCCAAGAGACAACACAAAATAATCCAGAATGACCAAATTTATTAGCAGGGGAATGTTATAAGAACAATCTTAGAGCTTGTTGATGGCTTTACAACTGAAACCAACTCAACATGATACAAATATGATGCAAAAAGGAATTAGAAATGGTTCTCAGGTGGTTTCTCAGAGAATGGGCTTCTTCCCAGATTTTCTCATGAAATTCTAAGTTTGTCCAACCTTTTGCATGTCTCAAAACATGCATTATATAACTTTCAATTACATTTGATCCTTAAGTAGATAGGGACATTTAACAAATTTGCAACCAAATTTGTCAAATGTTTCAAAAATGGTAAATATTTAGAAATCCTTCATCATTATCCATTGTGGAGGCTTGTTTTTCATTCTCCAAGCATGCAGAACCCTTTCATTTCATCATTTCATCCTTATCATTCCAAAATCTTATTCTCAGAACTTTATAATTTGATATTTCATGTTTTACACAGATCGAGTAAACATTTATTTTAAAAACATGTCAAATATACAAATTAATCTCTAAAACCACTTGCATTGATATTTGCAAGCACATAGGACACGAATTCACCAAAATTTGATGAAAGACAATGCAAAATTTGCATCTCCAAGCTTCCTGGAGCAAAAATGGCGGCCAAAAATGAAAATGTATAGTTACTCTTGATCTACTCTTTCTCCTTCAATCTAGGCCCTCCACGTGTCAAAATATGATTGGGATGAATTCGGGCTCACTTTTTGACTTTTTAACATTTTTGGAAAAAATGGAAAAATTTGTCTTTTTCCTTCACCCCTCCCCCTTTGAAATTTGGTGATGACATGTGGCATATGGTGGGTCCCATTGGGATTGTGGCTCAATTCTGTACATTTTGACCCTTTTTTGGAATTTGGAAATTTTTCACTTTTTTCCCCGTGGGCCCGTACCTCCACCTCTGTCCTTGACATGTGTCATCCTCTCTATCGCTAAAAATCTACGGGCTTATTTCATGTTTTAACCCCTTTTTTCACCAAGGGAAAATTTTCAATTTTGCCTCCATGGGCCAAAGCCTCAAGTTCCTTCCTTGCCACATGTCAGTCACTGGTTCGTCATAGAGCCACACCTCAAATTTTCATTCTAAGTCTTTTTGTAAAAAGTGAAAAATTTTATCGCCCCAAAGATGGCTCTCGCCAACCCATTATGCCTTCGATTTTCACACAGTGGGGATGCGCTCATAATTTTAACTTTGAACCATTTTTCCAAAAATGCAAAATTTCTAGAGTGCCCCGCAGTCTAAACCTCCGCCTTTTCATTTTGACCAAAAATGCGCACAAGGCATTAATTTTAACTTCAGCGGCCCTGCGGACCTTTTTATCACTTTGACACTTTTTGCCTCCAAAGGAAAAAAACTTAAAAGACCCCGAAACTCCATTTATCCGCTTAGCATACAAATTTCTTCCTTTGCAGAAATGTGGGCTTCATCACAACATTTTCTCCTTTTCACCCAAAAAGCAAAAATTTCACTAAGTACCCCATCAGCCCACTCCTCCATTTTTACTTTTAAGGAAACGTGTCCCTTCTTGGTTGGTCAGAACCTCGGCCCATTTTCTAAATTTGATCCATTTGAAGTTAAAACTTTAAATTGACCCAAAAATCGCCTTCCATTCTCGACTTTTCATGGACACATGTCCACTCCTGATTGGCTGCGAGGTTTCGGGCCATTTTTGACTTTTAAAAAATTTGTAAAATAAAGTCAAAAATCTCCAAGGAAATCTGACTCCCCCGCTTCTCCTCGGCCAATCAAAACATGCCACATTACCAATGCATGTTGAGGAAGAATTTGACAGTGCAAATGATGCCTGTTTGACCGTCAAAATATAGAAAATGCCAGGGATTCCCTAGAATTCATTTTTTTGCCAAGGACAGGAAAAAATTTCGATTTGGAACCAAATAAAACATGATTCGAGCATTTCTCAACCTTGGAATCAGATTTTTGAATACATACAAGTATGAATCGATCAATTTTGATTTTTCATGATCAAGCAAAAGGGAAAAAATGGTGAGCCCACAAATTTGGAAAAATTAGGGCACAAACAAGGCATGCATGGAGTTTTCTCTCAAACCAGGGTAAAACAACAAGTTTATGAGAATTTTTAAAACATTCGACTGGAAGGGACAAGTTACAGACCATCAAACTCGAAGAAAAACATTTTTTGAGCACATAGAACAAAGGGGAAAGATGGGAAAATAACATAGGATCAAAATGGGCACTAACATGGCCGAAATGGCTTCCACCCATTTGGTGAAGTAGTCTATTCGTTGTGAGTACATAGGTGTGCCCTGCGCTTGAGTGAGGGTTCATAACACCAATGAAGTCCAGCCCCCACTATTAAAATGGTTCTTCAATAACCACACACCTAAGTGGGAATGCAACGAGTTGTGGTCTTCCAACGAACTGTTGGCAAGCTTTGCATTTAGAAACCCAATCTTGGGTGTCTGCAAAGATGATGGGCCAATAATACCTTCCTCAAAGGATCCTGTGTGTAGTGACCATTGCTGAAAATTTTCCACCACATACTTGGTCATGGTATGCTTTAAGAAAACTTTCTTTTTTCTCTTTATCTATGCACATGAGTAAACAACCATCCAGAATCTTTTGTAAAGCACATGATTCCAGATTACAAATTTAGCTTCCTTCACTTGAGTGTTCTTATTTTATTATAATTGAGATGGGAGGTCATTCTCCATATGTCAGGTAATAGGAAATATCATCATACCAATCATCACTAGTGGTGACAAAGAGAACTTGTGGGTTGTCTTCTGAACAAGTTGAGAAAGCACAATTTTTTTCACCATGTTGAACTTTGAGTGTTTCATCTTCAACAATCAACTTGCACAAGCCATTTCCCCTAACCAGATTGGAGGGTTGAATCTCCAAGTCATATTCTTGAGTCCTTGTAATCCAATTTCCTCTTTTAGCTTTGGGATCATGTTATGTCAAGATGGACTTGGTTGCACTGCTAGGGACCATCACCACCGTATGGGAATTGAGAATGTAAAACCTGAAGTTTTTTACAGCCTTTACCACTACATAGGAATGCTTATCCAATTGGTTGTATTTTAGCCCATGCTTTTTCAAAGGACAACTCATGAAATCAATAGGTGCTTCCACAAATTCATCATTTTTCTGAACGAGAATGGAAGAGAGTGTATGTTCTGATACATAACAATACATGATGAATTCTTTGTTAAAATATAGAGATACAAGAGTCAGAGCCTTGGAAATGGATTTCTTGATCTCTTCAAATGCTGCCTTCCTTCATTGTTCCATTTGAAGTTTTCTTGTGGTTTCATCATGGAAGTGATGTGCTTCGTCAACTCAACAAACTTAGGCACAAAATGACGAAGAAAGTTCACCTTTCCGAAGAATGAATGAACTCCTTTCTTTCTTGTGGGTAGGGCTAATGCTTGAATGGATCTAATCCTCTCAGGATCAATGTGTGCTCCATGTTTGTTCACAATGTGCCCCAATAACTTTCCTTCTGTGACTCCAAAAATGCACTTTTTTGGATTTAGTGATATGCCATGTTTCCTACACCTTACAAGTACCTGTTCCAAGTGATAGATATGATCTCCCCTCTTCTTTGAAAATATTGTGAGATCATCAAGATATATGACAATGCAATGCTTTAGATCTTTAAAGGCCAAATCCATCGCCCTTTGGAATGTAGCTCCTACATTGATTAGGCCAAAAGGCATTCTGCTGTAGGCAAAAGTGCCCCAAGGTGTTGTAAAGGTTGTCTTGGTGTGGTCCTCCTCTGCCACTTTGATTTGATTATATCCTGAGAATCCATCAAGTAATGAAAGCATTTCAGATCCAGTGACTACTTGTAGGATATGGTCCATGATAGGAAGAGGATAATTTTCCTTTAGTGATGCCTAGTTTAGGTTGTGAAAATCTACACATATCCTTATTTCACCATTCTTCTTCCGCATTGGCACAATGTTAGCTACCCACATTGAATGGTGGATGGGAAAGATGATCCTTGCATTAAGCATCTTCACTACCTCCTCCTTAATGGTATCTATAATCTTTTGGTTATATGAACTTTGTTTCTTATTGAAGGGCTTAACACCCTATGTCAAAGGAATTGAGTGATGCATTTCCTTTGGCTGGAAGGATTTGAGTTCATCATAAGAGTAGGCTAAAACATCTGATTAGTTCTTGAGCAATGCAACAAACCTTATTTTTTCTTCAGGAAAGAAACATTTTCCAATATTGACCATCCTTGGCTCCTCCGGGGTACCAATGTTTTCTTTATTAAAATCAGCTGGGCACTATGAAGATTGATTTTCTTTCTCTTGAATGAATTTGTCATGTTTTTCAAAGAGGTCTTCTAAAGAGACTAGGCCTTTGGGAATTTTGTTCCCTTTCAATTTGATTATTCCCTAATCATCAGTCCCTTCAATTCCTTCTTTCTCTTCTTTGGGGACTGCTTCTCAGTGTGTATTTTCACCTCCTTTGAAGAAGAGATTATGGAAATTATCCCTTTTCTCTAAAAAGGATAGAATTTGGTTATCATCATTGAATACTTGCCAATGATTTGCATTGTCTAGTACACTAGGCATGAATACCATTTTAATGGTCACTTTATCTTTACCAAAAGAAGGAAGGATGAGGTGCCACTAGGGAAGCTAACACTACAAGAGAATCAGCCTTTTCATTGTGTTCCCTTGGAATAGCTTCAATGGAAAATGCATCAAAAGATTCAATGTAGTCCCACACTCTGTTTCTGTAATGCCGGAGTCTTGGATTCTTCACCTGATATTGTTGGTAGACCTTCTTTACTACAACCTTTACATCACCTTGGCATCTATGTTTCTTGATTCCCATGTCCTTTGCTGCACTCATGCGTAAGAGTAGTGCCTCATACTCTACATTGTAACTTGTATTATTAAATTGTAGCTTGTAGGAAAATGAGTACAACTCATTGGAAGGAGAGTAATACACCAGCTCCGAGCCTCATGACTTTGGAATGACTACCATCAAATTCCATTGTCCAAATTTGATCTTCCTCTTCCTCCATGAGAAGTGGAAAGTTCTCCTCTTTTTTTGATGTGAGGAAGTAGTTTCCTAGCCCACAATCTTGAAAGAGAATGTTTTCTTTCGGATCATCAGACTTTTGTACTGTGAACTTCATCTTTCTTACTGGTAGCAACTTCTTCATCTCACCTTTTACTAGGATAGTTACAGATGACCAATCCATTTTTATCTCTCCACCCAGGTCTCTACAGAAACTCCTACTCAATAGCATACCAAAGGATGTTGGGATGTCTACTACTAGTATGGTTAGGAGCACCTTCTTGTCTAGAAAATCAGCTAGTGCTACTTGTGCATCTTTTGGCACTTGTTTGGATTCCATTGAGTAAAGCAGTGCCATTTACTCAAGTCAAGGTGAGGCCTAGAGCATTTACATCTTCTGGTTGGAATCACATTGTACGTGGCTCTAGAATTTATGATACAATTATTTAGCTGGAAGCTTTTAATGAGGAGTGACAAGTAGAAAGGTTCAACCCGGTTGGTTTTAGAGGCATTGAGGGATAGCATGTTTTGGGAAGGTGGTGTGGATGGTGTGGGAAGTAAGCCTTTAGAATTAGGACTCAAGGATACAGGTTTACCACCACGAATTGTATTAATGAACCTATCAAACTAGGTAGGGTGTGTTTGTAGGTATTCTATTTCTGAGAGCTAGAATTTGGTTTTTCTTGCATGTTCCACAAATTCAAATGGGGTTATGGTGAGCAAGGAAGAGGTTCTGAAAATGGAGGAAGATTTACATGGTAGAGGATTTGCTACTTTGGGTGTTGAATTCTCCTTTTTAGGTGTAGCAATTGGCTTGGAAGGGGGTGAGGGTGTAGCTTTTGATTGAACCTTAGATGTTTTTATAGGAACAACATTTAAAGGAGAATTGTTCTTAGCAAATTTTGAGCTGGGAGAAGAATTAGATGACTTACTTGGCATAGTAGCATGATCCCTGACAACCAGTGAGTCTAGTTTTTCTTTGGCCGACTCCATAGAAGGTGGTAATGGTGATCCTCTACTGATGATTTTATTTTGTGTGACCTCTAGGGGAGAATCTTCTTTATTCTTCTTATCCTTTACCGCAGTTGTTGAGGATGAAGCACCTTTCTGGATTGTGCACGAGTGAAAACAACACATGAGAAACTTGGAGCTTCTTCATCATCAACGTACTCAATTAGACCATTGTACATATCAACTTCCTTGACCTTAATATAGTTTTCATAGTCTTCCATATTTTCTTCTTAATTTCATCAATTTATTCTTCCTCCTCTGGCTCTTTGGTGTCATAGATGGCATTGACTTTTGGTGCTTCAAGAGCAAGCCGGAGAGGAGGTGGAGCAATCCTTGGTCTATCTGGAGGGTTTGGTCTCCTTGAATCATTCTACATTTTGATATGAGATAGCTACTTCTTCAAGGCAACGGGTTATATTCCATTTTTTGGAACATCGATTTATGGTGACAGAGTTTTAATTTCGACCCCTTTGCTTTCCACTAGGGCCTTTCACATTTGTGGAAAGGATTATATCATCGTCGGTTTCTATTACATAGTCCTTGGCTTCCCTCAATGTTCTTGCTTGGGCTCTTCTAAGGAAGAAACCTACTTCTGATGGCAAAGCACTAATGAAAAACCTCTTCAAATTATTTTTGGAAGGCACGAAATCTTCAGTGATCCTTCTTATCACTCTATCATATCTTGCTATGAAGTCTCTCATTGACTTAGAGGTTTCTTTTTTCATTTGTACCAATTGGACCAAGAGATCCTGACAATCTTCCATTGTCTTGAACCTGTGTTTGAATGCACTTCTTATATCTTCCCAACAGGTGATAGACCTTGGGGGTAGTATGTAGAACCATTCAACAACTTTCTCTTGAAGTGACTCCACAAAGATTCAGACTAACACATCTTCATCCTCAATGCCCAACACACCGTAAGTGGTGATAAATGTTGCTACATGTTCTTTGGGGAGCTGAGAACCATCCCCTCTGAATTTTGGGAAGTTTTTTCTTGAGCCTCTCGGTAGCTCATGGAGTGGTTGAGTGAGAGCAAGTGGACCGATGTTTCCTCCCCATGGTACATTAGGCCTACTGGGCCTCACGATCACATTCACGCTCACGATATCCCATTCTATTTATGTTTCTAGCTTCCAACCTTGCTAAGGTTGTGGCTTCTGCTACTACTCTTTTATCTACCTCAGCTTGAAGTCTCTCAATTTCTTTGAGTTGAGCTCTTATTTCTTCGTCAGCTCTCACCTCTCTTTCTCTAGCTTCTTCTTCGGTCTTCACGTCAGTGAAGTCTACAAGGTTCTCATTGATGTATGGAAATTCACTGTCCAAAGGATTGGCAACACTCAGGTTCCCAACGTGACTGGTTGCTTGAAAAGGAAGCCTCTAGATTCCGAGTAGCTCTTGTCTCCTTTGAAGTTCCTCAAAAATGGGATTAGTTTGTCCTCCTTGTCTCTATTGTTGGGTGAATCTTCTATCCACTAACTTGAAAATATATGCTCTTCTTTGCGGTGCTGGAATTTGTCTTTGCCTCTCCAATTCAACAATGCATTCTTCTTCAAGGTCTAGAATTCTTGTGGTAATGAAGTAGTGATTGGAACTTTGTCTATTATGCTAGATAGCTTCCCTCAAATCTGAAGCAACATATTCTTGGATGTGGAAGAGAAATTTAGGTCTTTCAACAAGAGGGTTTCCTAGAATAGCCATGATTTGAATCCATGTGGCTCATATAGCCATTCAAATTCCAGAAATTTTCTCTTTTTTGAATTTTGAATTTTCTGACCTTGTGGTCGCATTCAGGTGTAGATGTTGCTAAATCTACCCCATGGTGGGCACTAAAAATTGTTGGTGAGGAAATTTTTCGAGTGGAAATTTTTTTGAATTCCTTACCAATGATCTGGGAATCAACTCCCTCGCTTAACTAGTGAAGTTGTCGTGTATGCATGCATGAGAAAGCATGGATTTTTATGGTGGCCTTTTGGTCAAGGATCCAACGAGGGCACTCCACTGACCCCCGCAGAAAATTCGTGTAGTTATCTCGCAAGGGGGGAAGTTTATATGAAGGTGGGAAAGGGAGTGAGAAAAGAGGTAGGAGAACTAATGTCATAGGTAGAAAATTAGATTCCTACACACACACTAGTTAGAAACTTCAACACATGCATTTATGGGAAGAAACAACTCTGTGAATGGCAACAAGACAAGATAAGATTGCAAACCCAAAGTTTCTAAAATCTCCTCATCAAAGAGGCTACAAAATCCTTCTTCTTGTATTGATGCTTAAACAAAAGTTGTATATAATGTGGGAATGGAAGAAATTTGAGAATGGAGGAAAGTAGAAGAAAATGCCTATCTCCTTTGCTTTCTCTAAGTACAATGCACTCCTGAGTTTATAAGATCAATTTCCAACCCTGTAAAATGGCATGAAGAAGCCATTAAATCTCCTCCAAAAAACAATTATTTCTTCTTTTTTAGCAAGAAATTGTTTACAATTTCTTTTCAATCATTCGCGTCTGTTTAGATTTTTGATTCGTGAAGAAATGCCAATGGCAAGAAAAACCAAAATTTTCATAATGCAATTGTTACACTCATTTTGTAACTTTGAATTTGAACCATTCATATTGCCTTTGAAATTTTAAACTGGATTCATCCACGTGGGAGAAATTTACTGGAGCAGGCACGGAGGATGCCTTTTGCATTTTATGACTTTATAGAGATTTGGCATTTTTTACATTTTTGGTCCGCCCTTCCACTTTTGATATAAGCTTGACACGTGGCTTCACTTGAGTGGAGACAGAGTCATGGGTCACTTTTACAATTTTACCTTTTTTCAATGCGGGCTCAAAAACACAAATTTCACACTGACTGACACCGCCGCTTTGACTTTCCAACGGCAAGCCCAAGATTTTAATTTTTCCTTCATAACATGATCGGGCTGTAGATCACTTTCGACTTTTAGCCCTTTTTACAAAAAGGCTCACAACCTTGAAGTTCTCCGCCGACCCACTTCCCCGCTTTGACTTTTTACAATGACGGGCCCAAGATTTGACTTTTTCCTTTATGTTTGGCGGGGCTGCAGGTCACTTTTTAACTTTAAGCCCCTTTAATGAAAAAGGCTCAAATTCTCAAATCTCCTCGATGTTCCGCCTCCCTGTTTTGACTCTTTTGATGCAAGCTCAACATTTGAATTTTTCCTCATAGCATGATCGGGGTTGTCAGAGGTCACTTTATGACTTTTATCCCTTTTTACATAAAGGCTCAAAATCATAAATTGCTCTCGCCAACCCACTTCCAATTAGATATGTCCACGTACATGTGGATAATGGAGCCAAAATTTGATGGGGAAGAAAATTCCCATCATTCACGACTATGGAAAAATGTAGAGAAGAATAAAACTCCACCATTTCACTTTGATTTTTCAAATTTCTTTCGTAAACCAAGGAATTGAAAACAATAAAAGGTTTGATGATCCATGGCCATAAAAAGATTGAAAATTTCATTCAAATGAGGATAACAATAAAATTTTCACACATCCAGACAGGAAAATAGAAAATTTATCAAAACATGCAGACTAGAGAGTTTAAACAACTTCAAAGCATGAATTTCTCTATCTTTTTGACTTTTAACTTTACTTGAACACTTCGAGAGTATCAGCTCAAAATTTTCAAATTTGACTTAAAAAATGATGGGGGATTTTTAGGCGACAACAACACCCTAACCTAGAAAACCCTTTTTCGTAAGATAGTGTAATCACCCGTGGGATTCTTCCACACAACCTTCTCTCGATTACGCTGTGTACTTATTTTTCCACTTCAGTTCGTTGATCGAACTAGTTATGCATGCAAATCTTCACAACCCTTTTTTGCACAACTTTTCTTTAAGGATGCCCTAGTTCATGAGAGCTCTTCGATAACACAAATGTAAGGTAAAAATAATGCACCCGACCTTCTACTTATAGCTTTTGATTTTTCTTATAATAAATGCCATGCCACCTACCAACATACTCTTGCAATAAAGGTGTATTTTTCAAACTGCCAACCTTCAATGCTTTTACCCCCACACCCAATCCTGTGTGAAAACTTCTACAACCTTTTGGCATGTAAAAACCTTATTGACCAAAGATCCTTATGAGCGTGCTTTTAGTGCCGAAGGCACTTCTTCTGTCTTTATCCTGATTTTTGACATCACCTACCTCATGTTGTTCCTACACTTCTCACCCTTGTACATGGTTTTTGTAAAGCCTTCCTGACACCAAACTCCTCATGTTCACCTTTTCTATGTGTGCTCTTCCAAAATATGTGATTTTGATCCTTCAACTTGGGCCATCGAAACATAACTTCCAATACCAACTTCTAGTGCTTGTCACATCACTTCACCCCAAACAAAAATATGGTCCTCTACACATAGAAAATTATAAAATTATAAATGGCTATCCGCTCATAATGCACACAAAAAAACAAAAATAAATGAAACAAGCAACAAGAAAGGGAAACACAAAGAAAGGAAATGTATTAAGGGAAATCCTATACTAATTTGAAATACTACCTTATTTACAAACACAAATAAGACTTATTTATAGTAGGGCTTCAGCCTACTCCCATTGAAAAGGCCTTATAACCATGTTCAATCCAATGCTTGTAACTAGCAAGCATCTGAATCAAGTATATATGATATAATGTATGGGCCCATCCAATGTACTTTGAATTTCCTAAGATGGTGTAAAAACTTGGAATCATATAATAGAACCATCTACCCAACCTTAAACTTTTTTTTCTTGATGTGTCTATCATGTCATGCCTTCTACCTATCTTTTTATGTTTTCTGACTCTAGCATGCAATATCCTACCTCTCATCTAACTACATCAACTTATCAATCCTCTCCTCAAGTGCTTGTTCATCACCTAATCCTCATGCGTGCACTATATACAATGATGGTAACATGAATTCAATAGGTAACACTATTTACATGCCAAACACCAATTGAAAAGGTGTGGCCTTATTCGTTTTTGTAGATTTTCCTATACGACCATAGTACAGATGATGAGAATTTATCATCCCAATCTTGTCTTCCCATATCACAAATCTTGGTTAACATGTGATTCAGAATTTGGTTAAACATCTCATAAATCCCATTAGCTTTTGGGTGATAAGGGGTAGTCTTTTGGTGGGCTACCATGAATTCTATCGACAAAATCCTAATTGTCTCATTTAAGAAATGAGTACCCCTATCACTTGTTAAACTCATTGGACATCAATATCTATTGATTATGTTTTCCCACAGGAACCTAACTAATATTGCCATTGTGCAATCCCTTTTAGGCACTGCCTCTACCCACCTTGTTAAGTAATCAATTAAAGTAATGATATAACATGAAACAGTCCTTTGCGCGATAGGTTAAATCAGTCCTACAAAATCAATCACCCAATTCTCAAATGGTTCTCGCACCACTATCAAACTCAAGGGCATCTCATCTTCTCTTCTTGGTTTGTCAAGGCACTGGAAATAGTCACAGGCCTTGCAAAACTCAATACAATCCTAGTAGATGCTTTCCCACCAAATATCTTCTAGTGGAATATTCCGCATGGTGGCATTCCCAACATAGTATCCTCCTGAAATTCCACTATGTGTTTCCTCCATGATTGCAACATGTTCATGCTCTAACACGCACCGACACAAAACCTCATTGTGGCCTAGCTTGTATAAGTCTCCACCAATTAACATGTAGGGCATGACGCGTATGGCTAACTACTTTCTTTCCAAAGTCTTCATTCCCTCCGGTGCCACACCTATTTTGAGAAACACAACAATATCTTCCAAGTTAGAGGATGTGCACCATAATCTAAATAGTTGTGCATCTGACATTGTATCCTCAATACTTTGGGCGTCCTCCACTAAGACAATCCTCAATAAATGGTTAGGTCCCAAATTACTCTTACGGTTTCACAATAATTGTAAACTTGAATTCTTGAAACAACAAGACCCACAGAGACACATGCGCCACTATAAAATGGTCTTGTTTACTAGGTACTTCAATGACATGTGGTTTTTGTAGAAAATGAAGGGCATTTCCAATATATACTTCCGAATTTGTGCAGCACCTAGATCATTGACAATGCTTCACGCTTAATAGTAGTATAGTTTTATTCGATGGGGTTAACTTTATAATAGTAAAACACAAGGGGTGGTCAATAATTCCCTCTCTAGGTTGTGCTAAGATTGCCCCAATCACCATCCCTCGAAGCATCAACATGTACATGGAACAACTTATCCCAAGGAGGAAAGCGTAATATGGGTCGGTGATAAGATTAGTCTTTAATGTATCAAATGCCATCTGTTGTGCCTCTCCCTAGTGAAATGGATTTTTGTTTTAGTAACTCTTCTAATGGTGTGGAAATCTTGGCATACCCCTTAATAAATTTCTTGTAATACCCTCGTATGCCCAAGGAATCCATGCACTACGCTCCTGGTGGTAGGTTTTTCCAATCCCACAATAACAAAAACTTTGGTAGGATCCACCAGCAAGCCTTCCTTACATATGATATGCCCTAAAAGGGTTCCAAATGGAGTAACAAAAACACATTTCTTAATGTTGAGGGATATCCTCAACTACTGACATCTTTCAAACATCAACCTCATATTTTCATAATGATCCCTTACTAATCCATATAATGTCCAATCATCAAGGTAGACTTGAAGAAACTTATTGATGAAGTCTTGAAATTATTGCACCACAATGCGTAAAAACACAACATATGTGTTCTTCAATCGAAAAGGCATGACTTGTGTAGGTAAAGCTTCCCCATTCAGTTTCAAAAGTTGTCTTTTCTTTGTCCTCCTTTGCAATTCTAACTTGATGATATCTTGAGAAGCCATCTGTGAATGAATAGATCTTGCACCCAACTACTCCTTCTAGGACCTCCTCAGTAAAAGGGGTTGGAAAGGGATTAATGGCACATACCGCATTCAAATCCATGTAATCAACACAAATCCTTATCTTCCCATATTTTCTAATTCTTATGACCATCGAACTTATCCATTCTCGAATCCTCAACGGCCTCAATGATGCCGTATGTGATCATTTTGTCAATATACTCCTTGAATTTGATGCAAATATTCATATTCACTTGATAATCTCTCTTCCAAATTAGGACCACACCTTCCTTTAACTTGATTTTCATTTCCCCCAAGGAGTGGTGAAATCCTTTAAGCTCATGGTATCCACACAAAAACAAATCCTAAAATTCATACAATGATCAATGATCTTTGAAACCTCCTTTTCTATCTAGTAATCCCCAATAGTATCCTCCTTATGTTCAACCTCCAAACCAATGTTAACCTTCTTGGTTTTCAGGGGTTCATGGTAGGTATGTTCTTTCTCATCAAGCACTATCCATAACTTCACATGTACCTATAGTATGGTTAACATGTATATTTTCCACCTCTTCACCATCAATCACATAGACCAATTTTCATTTCTCTTTTTCCATACATGTGCACTCGATTTGTATCTCCTCCGATTCTTCCTCATCAAAGCACACTTTTAAGTTAGGTTCATCAAATAATTCTAGTATTCTATCCTCCTCCATGGCACTATCTCTAAGTTAGGTGTTTAATAACTTGTAACACCTCATCCACCAATGGCTTGATACTCAGATATTTGAAATATTGAAGGAGGTCAGTTGTCAACTCCTTCCATTTTCCTGTCTGATGGTGCATCTTTGAGTGAATGTACCATGCACATGCACAACCTTGTAAGGTGGAGTAAAACTTACACACCTATAAAGAAGGTGGCAAGGCTTCGCACCTTTGATCCAAGCCTTCTCACATATTTGGACATTAAATGAGGCAGGTTCCTTCCCATGATAATTTTGTATGATAGTACGTGCATTGCTCTAGAAAATCCTAACAGAGAATGAAATTCTCACTTCGTGCCACTTTAGAAGGTTATTGTGATGGGTCACCCATCAATGTTCTATGGTCCTGAGAAAGGTATAACTAAGCATCCTTCTCCTTTAGATCGACATCTCCACTAGGTCTCCATTTCTTATAGGAAAAAATCAAGGTTGGCTCCCCAGAATAACTTGGAAACTTATTTCCTTTTAGGTGCTTGGTGAGCGTGCCTTCATTACTCTCATCAAAGAGCCTCTTAACTTCCTTCCAACCAACTCATATGTCCCATGCACCAAATTTTTGTGTAGTCATTTTATACCCTTAGATTAACAGTAAAATCCCATGTGTGCCAAACCTATCACCCAGTTGGCATTGGGCACTCATACGAGGCATGCGCAGGTGTCGATTCTCACCTTTATGTGATTCTTGTGAGAATACATCATCTTATGATAGATAATCAAGTGTACAAGAATAAAAATAACCATGCAACATTCTGAGAACATAGAATGAGTTATTACATCAATGCATCCATAGAAGAGAAATAACCAACAACATATAGAAATGGTTCATACATAAAGGAAATACACAAGGATTATAATCATGAACACATGTATGATTCAAAACACATTATTAAATACATAATGATGCATCCAATAATCACATTACATCCCTTAGAGTTATAAAAAACCCTCATATAACAATGAAGAGCCAAGTCATGCATCAGAACTATACTATGCCCATCATATTACAAAGATGAATACATACCCATCCCTCTAAATATGCCATCACTCCTATATTTTCCTAATCCTAACCCATAGAATCCTCCATAAGATCTCTGTAGAGATTTTCCCCCTTTCCTAGTACCTCTGCTCTCTCAGGATGACTCCATGTATCTTTGCAGAGCTTCACCTCTCTTCCATCAGTCTACCACACTAATCACTCTCTATCTTCTCTTAGCACACATACCCATCACCCTTTCTACCATATGTGCACCTCAATATATAGCTTTCCTTCCTTCACCACCATGCCTTCTAAGGTAATAGATCAACTGCCAAGTGTCCAAGTGGTCCTCCAATGGAGCATGCCTCCTTTGATCCGAGCTCTCCACTTTGTGTAATGATGTTCTTCTGGAACCTTCCATCGCATGCATGGAATATTCCCTTTTTGATCCTATAGTCACCAGTGGCACCTTATCCACTCCACATGCTAGATGGGTCATACTTTTCTCGTGTGCTTCCTAGGATGCCAAATATGGCTAAGTCCAAAACCCGCCTTATCTTTTACATGCATCATGTGTTCTCAGTAAAACCCTTCTAGAACCCTTCGTATGCGCCTTTTATCCACATGCCCTTCTTCAATTAGGCCCCAAGTGCTAACGTACCTTCTTATACTTAGCCAAATTCTAGGGCCTAACATCACCCCACACTATACCTATTCTCTTTCCGAAAACACTCTTCAAAGAATAAAGAATGGTGGGCTCTTACAATGGTTGGAAAGAAAGAATAAAGGAATGAAGAATTGGGAGAAAGAATGAAAGAATGGGGAAATTTTTATTGCTGGAGGAGGAGAGGGAAATCCTTTCCTATTTCTAGCCTCTAACTTCTCCCAAGCATCGACCTCATTCTAAGCTTATTTGTGAGTTCACCCACCGTGGAGCTCACCTCCTCAAAAATCAGCTCCTCCCCTTTGGCACTCATGGTCTCAACAATACCCTTCAAAATTTTTCCCAAGTCCTCAAGCGCATCCATCATGTGAGAGATCTAGGGGTATAATTCCTTCATTCATATTTTGATCGAGCCTCATAGGGTCTTGATTGCTTCGACTTATTTTCCACCTCGGCCTAGGAGCTTATGTCTTTTTATTTTATTCCCCTTATTTTTCTCTTAGAAATCCTTGAGTTCCATTTCATGGGTGGCAACCAAGATGCTTGCCACTCTATCCATATCTGTGTAATTGTCATAAGTAGCTTCAGTGACTTGCGCGGTGGCCTTTACCTCTGTAAGAAGCTTAGTGTATCGAGCCACAATCTCAACAACCTTCATCTTGTTCTCTTTCTCTTGGCACACCTACACCTCTTTTGTAGACTCTAAAGTAAGTGGTCACCTCTCCATTGTGATAATGCAAGTCATATCCTCCAGACATTGCAAGGTTGATTCATACTTTTGATCGGGTGGCACTAAGTTGGGGTTTTTCAGGTCAATGGCATCTATAATCATCTCCACCTTTTTGGAGACTTCACACACCTTATATTTTTCTGCTTTCAACTCACGCCTCAACCGAGCACCGATTAGATCCTCTTGCATTAGGTTCTTGCTCTTTCCATGAGCTCCTTCTCTTACTTCTCCAATTCCTCCTCCAATAATCTCTCTCTATTGTTTCTCCCAAATAATCCGGCCTTAATTATTTGCAGACACCTATAATTTAGCTTGAGAAATTTAAATACTTAAATTGCACTAATTATACCCTTTCCCACAAATGGATGACATATCATCAATATAGCACACTTCCTCTTCTATCACCGTTAATTAGCTACATTACACTAGTTAATTAACCCTTCTATCCAACAATGATGCTAATTAATGACATTCCATTAATAAGCTCCCCTTTTTATCTAGATTAATTAATTATTTCTAATTAATTAAGCTCCCCTTTTCTATCTACATTAATTAATTATTTCTAATTAATTAATCCCCTTTTCTACCTAGACTAGTTAATTATTATTAATTAATTAGCTTCCTCTTCCATTAAATCAATAAATCATCATTTATTTGATTAAATCCCTCTCATAGTCTAAATCATGCTAATTATTCCTCTAAAAAGCTTCTATAAGCTTGCACATCTATTAATTAACCCCTTGATTAATTAATAAAGCCCCTCAAATCCCATGGGTCACTAAAGGACAAACTAAACTCTCCTAAGGTTGACTTAACCCTTTCTAAACCTCCCTTATCCACAACTAACCCAACCTCTCCATTTATCCCACATGAAGGAGGATGTAGAGATTCTTCTATCCATTGGGCTATATAAAGAGCCCTCCTCCTACCTTTACACTTACACCTTTACACATCTAAATGAGCATAGAGCCTAAGCTATAGCCATTTATCATCTTTGAGCATTCTTCATTAGAGAAGCTAGCTATTTTCATTTCTTGTATTCATCCATCCAAGTTTTGAAGTCATATGGGGCTATGTAAAATGGTCTTGTAGCCATGGATTGACAAGACCCAATTCTTGAGAACCTTTGGATTCAAACATAAAATCAAATCTGTTATTGCTAAGGATATAAATAGGTTCACTTCATTTGGATAACATTCAATATAGATATGATTAACATGTTAGTTTGAATATTTTTTCATGTTCTAATGCATAGATGATAGTAGATTAGTCTTGCTTAAGCTCTAAGCATGATGGTGCATTGATTTCTGATTTAGCTTTGTTTTAGGACTACTAGGTGCTAGTTCTAACTCTTTTTGCATTGCTAATAAATTCATGTACACATATGGCATGCCGGTGGGATGGGTCTTTAGTTCCTTAACTTCTAGCTCATATTTTATTGTTATTTCAAGTTTTTGACTAACCCTTGATATACACATATGGAAAATAATGTTAAAATTCTTAGGATTTTTGCTAATATTACATGTGTAGAATCTCATTTAGAGCTTTAATTCTAATGGGTTGTTGTCAATTTCAAGCTAACATAATAAAATTTGGAGTGTTTTGAACTTTTTTTTGTCTTTGGCCGTATTTTGACTACAAGAAGGGCGCAAGCACACAAACCATGGCGCTAGCACGCTAGACTGGTGCGAGACACATGTTTCGGTGTGCACACACTTTTCTTGTATTGTACCTTCATTGATCTTTGAAACTGTCAAGATAGTGCATGTGCCATAATCGCACACATACCATAATCCCTGGCATATGAATCTTTCGGTTAGTGCAAGCACTTTGTCTAAATTCTTGTACCACCTTTTTACTAATCCCTGGCACATGCATCTCTCGGGTGGCATAAGTGCCCTTTTTGATTTTTCCTACCTCATTTTTGCTAACCACAGGCGCACACACCTACACCCTATCAAATATGCATATACCTTGGTGCAAGCATCTCTCGGGTGACGCAAGAACACTATAGATTTAGATTTATATAGACAATGCACATGCCCTAAACCATGTGCACACATCCTAACCCACGCACAGTGCTTTGGTCCGAGTTGGCATATTACTTTCAGATTTGTGGAAATTTGTTTCCTAAGGTACTAACATCATTGCAGGTTTTATTTTTGCATGGATATGCTAGACTAGACATGGAATGAACCTTGCATGTTAATTATAAGAGTAAGATCATGTATGCTCTTCCCTCACATCTTTTGGGGTGATCTTGGGAATCAGAAACGATTCTTATGTCTTTTGTTTCTTTAAGAATATGTTGAATGTCTAAAATTGAGCAAAGATATATTTCGCGTTTGAATTAAGTGTTTCCATTTGTTGAATTATTGTATTTTTTGTTGCATATGCTCTTCTCTTGCATCTTAGGGTGATCTTGAGAATCAGAAACGATGTTTATTCATTTTATGGAAAATTACTAATCCATTGTGCAGAACCACAAATGCTTGTCAAAGAAGGGTGGAGTTGAAACAAAACCAAATTACTAATACAGTTTCCATGTAGGTTGCCAAAAGGTGTTCAAGAAAACCACATCCAATTTAAAAAGATAAAAAACACACCACAATCAACACACTATATTTGCAGGTTTGGATAAGGGTACGTCCCATCCACTTAAAACTAGGACATAACCCCTTTGGCATAAGCCTTAAGCTACAACAATGGGGGTGGTCCTAGGAACCCCAAAGTAGTCCATACAAGAGGGAACCTTATGGATGAAACGGAAGTGCTCCACATAACCTACTTGACTAGTATACACGTGATATTTAGCATCACAAGTCATTTGTATCACGACCTCATTGAGAGTACATGATGGACACATTTATTGCCCATTGTGCTTGATGGGGTAAAGTAAAGCGAGATACTCCCAAATTAGTCAGTGTGACTTTTTGGGAAATCGAGCTCGCTCTTAGATGACTTGTGACACCTAGTTGAGTGAACCACCCAGGAAGCTATCTTTGACCAGAGCCCACTTGGACCACATCAAAGCCAATTTTGAGTTAAGATCGATTTTTCATCATGAAACATGTGAAGCGTTACTTTTGCTTAGTTTTTCACTCGCCTAAAGTGAGGTGAAACTATGCCAAAGTGAGGCTAGCATTTTTCAACCCCAATTGATCTACTTCCTTCACTTTCTTTTGAAAATTTGTTGATCAAAAGAGGAGTGACTGCCTTTGAGTTATCAATTGATTGTTTCACCACTTTTTTCGTTTACGCCCATCTATGTTTGTGGTTAGGTTGTTAAACGTCTAAAGTGTGTGGAGAAATTTTCATATCATTGGTATAATTTTTAATCTTGATACCCAATTCAAGATCATCATCATAGTTAGGCTTGGTTCATCACTTTGATTCTCCTTTGAATGGTTATCTTGTTTATGTCGTGACACTATAATTTTGGTATTTACGTCTTGTTTATTGTAAACTTGGCTTAAATATCTATATTGTAAGGTTACACTATATACACTTTAACAATTCATAGGTATACTATTACTTTAGTTTGATTTCAATTATTACCTTGATCTTGAAGAGTGTTAAGTGTTATCACTTGTGTGTGTTATATCAATATCATCTTGATATCAATACCTTACTTTCTTGCAAAGTTTGGTTAACATATCTCAATGAAATCTTTGTGTCACTCACAATGAATCGACACCATTTGGAATATAGGTATTGATTGAATTTGGATTTTCTTCTAGTATAATTTGTTTGAAGGTCATGTTAACTTTTTGTTATTACTTATGCCTTGTTCATTTATTTGAACTTGACATAAGTAGGGACATTTTTTCTCATCATATGACACCAAATACTTGGAAAAATATAGGAAGTGCTTCATTCGATTATTTAGTTTTAAACTCAACATTGTGTGAATGATTCTTGCTTCACTCATTCATTTAAGAGTAAATTATTGTGTCACTTTAGTTCTTTGAAATTCATAACATAACCTTAATTTCTATACATTCCTTCTTTTACTTAGGTTTGATAAAAATCTTTGAACATGTTCACAGATACCTTAGTGAAACTACTACATGTCATGGCTCTTAAAACAATATTAGGACTCAACAAGTAGGCTTTGGAAACCAGAAAAATGCAAACTTGGGAAGCATAAAAAAAAAGGGTCAAACCCTTTTATTGGCCATGATCCAGGCCTTTATTTTCCTGTAAAAGAAGTAAAAGAAATGATAGATCATAGCGGTGATGAGTTAGAATCCCCACATGTGGATTTTGAATTCAACCCAACCTTGTTACATGAATTTCTTTTTGAAACAAGGATCGGGTACTTGACATGAGTTGTAGAATTGGGAGCCGAATGCCTATTGAACAAGAAGTAATCCCACCTACAAATGATGTTAATGAAGAGGATCAACCCTTTATTAACATGGATGATATCTTAACACATGGACATGCTTCTACTT
Source organism: Taxus wallichiana var. yunnanensis (assembly GCA_018340775.1). Lineage (NCBI taxonomy): Eukaryota > Viridiplantae > Streptophyta > Pinopsida > Cupressales > Taxaceae > Taxus > Taxus wallichiana. Next base: position 1,000,264,378 of record CM031237.1, on the reverse strand, counting down.
CTTTTGTGGGAAATGAAAATGCAATAGGATGTAGAATACCTTTCCTTAAAGTACCACGTAAAGTCAGAATAGAACATGAAAATGTTGAACAACCTCTGCAACATGAAGAAGAAGAGGAACCTTTCAAGGAAGAAGTCATTATTTAGCAACAAATTAGTAACCTTAGTTGACAATTGGCTTTGTTAACATCTCATGTACAAAAAGAAACAAACAAGAATGTACAAAATACAAAACCTAATGTCAAAATTAGTGAACTTCAACAGAAAAAATGAAGAAGAAAATATGGAAAACCATCACATATATATCCTTGCTTCTCCTACCAAAGAACAATTACTCGCTCAAGAAACACTAGTCTATGAAAGTGACACTTACAAGCCTCCAAGAGAGCACTATGGGGAATAGCAGAAAATATCAATATGAAGAGCTATGTCCCTATCCATTTGACAAAACTATGACATTGTTAGGAATAAAACTTAGCTTAATTCATCATTAGTTGATATTTGAATAAATGTAATAAGTTAAAGTATTTAATTTAAATACTTTAAACTTATGTCAATAGGTATTAGTTATCCTTAGTCATTAGTTAACTAAGTGATAGTGTTCTCATCCCAATGTTTGTGGGATCATGTTCTATCTTGCATATTTTGTTCCCGGATGATTTCCATGAGGGGCAATAGGGGCAATTAGGGGTAATATGTTATTTCTACATATTTTCTTAGATTAGATGATTTGTTTCCATATATTGTGGATGAGATAGAAGTTGTCCAATATCTATAAATATTGTAGCTCTCTCATTTGTCTGTAATGCTTGATTTTGATATTAATAAAATACACAAGCATCGTCTTGTTTCTGTGCAAATATTATGTGTCAAATATTGTTTTCAAGTATTCATTGTCAAGATTTGGTATCCTAGTAGTATTCGATCCAGAGAGGAGTATAGGAAGTAATATCGAAGTTTAGGGAGATCTAGAGAAATTACAGAGCTAGAAGGAGCCATAGTTGTCCCCATTTGTTTCACAACCCCTACCTAGATCCACACCCCGAATCATGGTTGATTTACAATTGAAGAACATCCGGAGTGTAATCATAAGCCCTTGCAGATGTGGATTTAACTCTCTGCAAAAAGGTTTCATTGTTTTATTCTCTGCTTTTTTTTTAAATTACATGCACTGTAATTTAATTTATTTTTTAAATTGGAAGTATTTTAAATATATATATAAGATATTTTTTTATCTATGGGGACCGAATCTTTTCAATCTCACCACATTACTTGTTCTTCCTCTTCTTTGTACTTTGTATTCTTCTTCCTCTTCTCTGTATTTGAGAATTTAAAAAAAAAGATCCAATCAAACATGGAAGTTTCTCTATGAACTTGAACCTGCCATATGAGTAGAAGAAAGGATATTTCAACAAACTCCAACATGCATGCATCTAAAACGAAGACTACAAATTGAACATGGAGAAGATTTGCGCAAACAACAAAAAAGTTGTGTTGGAAGAAGGAAGAACAAGTCCCCCTTGCCTCAAGTAAAAAACGTACATGTGTATAAAGAGAAACAATAAAAGAAAAGTGTGGCCAAGGGTTATTATAACGCATATGCAAAGTGTATGAACTGATTGTGCCCTAAAATTCACTATGCATGCATATAATCCATTACAAGTAATAAAATAAAAATTTCCATTTTTGGAAAAGGAATTTGGGAAAGATATTAAAATTGTAATTTAAAAAAGGCATAACTTTCAACTAGTACCTTGGATTGAGGTGCCATTTTTTTAAAGTGTGTGTTTTTATGAGCTCTACATCTTGGTCTAGTTTTTAATCAAATTTGGAAAAGACTTATTTTGTAAAAATTACAAAAATAAGATTTTTTTATTTGAAAAGAGGCCAAAGAGTCCAATTTTTTTGCAAATAGACCAAGAGACATTTTTATTATTACAAATCAGCCACAGAGCCAAATTTTTAATAGGGACAATAGTGCCAAAAATTCATTATACACGACCGAAAAGGAGCCCAAAAATAAATAAAATAATATTTTTGGGGGTGTGCATGCTTTAAGGGGGGAAAAGTGTTTAATTTTTTCTTCTATTGTTTATCACTTTTCACAATGGCCGCAATTATGACACCAAATTTATTTTTTCCAGATTCTCAACTTTTGCATTCTGATAATTATCTAGCATGGAAAACAAAAATTCACACACAACTTGATTTTGAAAATCTATGGTCTGTTGTTTTTGGTACATTAACAAGATCTACAACAGATGTTACACAACAAGCTACATTTGATCGTGTAAATCAAAAAGCAAAGTTAATAATCTTGTTTAGTGTTTTAGATGAGGTACAACCTCATATTCGTGAGACCACAACAACAAAAAAATATTGAGACACATTGAAAATAGTATATGAGTCAAAAATAATAACACAATACTTCATCTCCAAAGTCAACTATTGAACTTGAAAATGCAACCAACTGAAAAAGTTGAAATGTTTTTTAGAAGAGTAGAAAATTTACGTGCATCACTTCAAGCTTTGGAAGAAGAAGTAACTAGACACATCACTCGTGCCTATAGTATTAAGAGCTCTTCCTCCTTCTTATAGGATTTTTGTGACCACATTAAATATAACTGGTCAAACAACAAATTTTGAAGAGTTAGTGAATATGCTACAACAAGAGGAATCTATTCACTCAACTACTAAAACTGAAGAGCAGGCACTTGCTTCTAATCAAAAGGAAAAAAATAAGCTAAGTCTAGTAAACAACCCCATAAGCAAGGTAATACTCAACAAGGCCAAAAGGACCAACCAAAATTTCTTATTTGTGGTCAAAAAGGACACGAGTTTAAAAATTGTTGGTACAACACATTCCAACAAGGATCATCAAGTGTTAAAATAATTAATTACCAAAAAACAAAATCTGATCAACAATAGAGTAAACAAAAACAAAATAATAAGTGGAAGAAGAAACCAACTCAACAAGGAAATGTAGTTGAACAGGAAGATTAATTTGATGATGATGACTTCTTATATTTTGCATAGTCAAATGAAGTATCCAATTCTACAAATCAAATTTGGTATGTCGACTCAGGGTGCAACTCGACACATGACAGGAAAGAAATATTGGTTCTTCACAATGAGTAAAACACCCACCAAAAATCATGTCTCTTTGGGTGATGATACATCATACAATGTTGAAGGAATTGGTTCCATTTCACTACCACTTGGGCATCATAATTGTAAAATTACATATGTTCTTTATGTCCCTAGTTTAACAAAAAATATGTTATCTATGAGTCAATTATTAGATCACAATATCAAAATTGACTTTGATTGTAAAGGCGGTAAAAAGATGTGCCTAATTTGAGATAAGTCACAAAGCTCAAAAATTGTTGCAAAAGCTTCGAATGTGGGAAGAATGTTTTAGTTGGATTTTGTTCAACGAAATGATCAAGCACTTGTAGCCAAGGATACATCATTGGCTCAATTATGGCATCGAAGACTTAGACATGTGAGTTTTGGTTATCTTGACACACTTCGTCGATACGACATGGTTAGGAATTTAACACCTCTAAAAAAGGGTACAGATAAATGTTAGCATTGCTTAGCAGGAAAAAAAATAGAGCACCATTCAAACATAGTACATTTCAGGCTAAGGAAAAACTTGACTCTAGTGCATACCAATTTGTGCGGACCAATGAGACCTAGCCACTCTGGGTTTCAATATTTCGTGCTCTTTGTTGATGATTTTTGAGAAAAATGTGGATATACTATCTTTCTACAAAATACCAAGCTTTTGAAACTTTTAATAAGTTTAAAGCCCTTGTTGAAACAGAATCTGGTAGGAAAATAAAAACACTCCGCTCAGATTGAGGGGGAGAATACACCAGTAATGAGTTTAATAATTTTTTAAAAACACATGACATTCATCTTCAAATGGATCCTCCTCACACACTGGAACAAAATGGTGTTGTTGAAAGGATAAATCATACTATCATGGATATGGTGTGATGTATGATTGATGATGTAGGTTTATCAAAAACATTTTTGGCCGAAGCAGCTAAAACAACAATCTATTTACTAAACAGGGTTCCCACTGTAGCTCTTGATGGAGTAGCACCATAGGAAGCATGGTTAGGGCATAAGCCATCTATTTCACACCTTATAGTTTTTGGATGTAAATAAAGTATGCACATTCCTAAGAAACAATGAACTAAGCTTGATATGAAATCATAAAAACTTATCTTCTTGGGATACAGTGATGAAGCACTTGGCTGCTGAGACTTAGGAATCCAACAACAAGAACGGTATACACTAGTCGGATGTTAATCCTTCCTCAGTTTTAGAATCCTTATAGTCTAAACCTTGGAAAGATGTTATGGATGCATAATATAAGTCACTTATCAAAAATAATACATGGCAACTTACAGATCTTCCACCCGGGAAAAAGTTGATTGGATGCAGATGGAAAAATTGATAAACATAAGGCTAGACTAGTTACTAAGGGATATGCTCAAAAAGAAGGCATTGATTATGAGGAGACTTTTGCTCCCACAACTAAGATAAAAACTTTTAGGTTAATATTTGCTCTAGCTACACAATTTGGTTGGAAAATACACCAAATGGATGTGAAAATTTCCTTTCTTAATGGTGATTTACAGGAAGAATTTTACATGACTCAACCAAAAGGTTTTGTCATACCAGGTAATGAGGAAAAGGTATATAAACTCTTAAAATAACTATATGGTCTAAATCAGACTCCTAGGGCATGGTACATAAAAATCGACAAGCATCTCATTCAACATGGATTCAACAAGAGTCCATACAATCCTAATCTCTATCTTAAAAATAAAGGGGGAGATAGTGATCATTGTAGTATATGTCAATCATCTAGTCATCATTGGAGGATCAATGAGGATGATTAAGTCAACAAAGAAAGATTTAACATGATCATTCAACATGACCAATCTTGGGCTTCTGCATTATTGTCTTGGACTTGAATTTTGGCAAAGATAAAATCATATCTTTGTGTCACAATTGAAATACGCCAAGACAACACTTGAGAAATTCAATATGATGGATTGTAATCCAATTTCCACAACTATGGAACAAGACTTCAACTTTCATGAATAGATCCATCACCACAAGTAAATGTAACTCTCTATCAAGCATTTGATCAAGAGTCTCATCTACTTGACTTACACTAGGCCGGATATCAGCTATGCAATCAGCTATCTTTCATGGTTCATGCAAGAACTAATGTTTTCTTACTTTGGAAAGTAGCAAAGTAGATATTGAGGTACATTAAACGAACTATGGACTATGGCCTAGAATACAAGAAGAAGAATAACTTCTTCTTGACATGATATTCAAATTTAGATTATGCAGAAACATACATGATAGGAAATCCACTTCAGGATTTGTATTCTTTTTGGTTTACGGACCGATATCATGGGAAAGTAAGAAGCAGACTTGTGTTTCAAGATCCTTCATTGAATCAAAATATTGTGTAGCAGGTGGAGCTATTTATGAAGTGATATGGCTCTGACATATACTTGAAGGATTAGGAATACCACAAAAAGATTCAACTATCCTACATGTTGATAACGAAGGAGTAGTAAAACTTGTTTAGAATCTAGTTTTTCATGAGCACACTAAACACATTGAGGTGTAGGTACATTTCATTCACAAACATGTTCAGAAAAATAACATCCAACTCCAATATTTCCCAATAGATATGCAACGTGTAGATGTCTTCACAAAGTCACTTGCTCGAGGTAAATTTGAGGGTTTTAGAGAATTTCTCTCCTGTTCACTTGAGACCATGCTAAATTAAGGGGGAATGTTAGGAATAAAACTTAGCTTAATTCATCATTAGTTGATATTTGAATAAATGTAATAAGTTAAAGTATTTAATTTAAATACTTTAAACTTATGTCAATAGGTATTAGTTATCCTTAGTTGTTAGTTAACTAAGTGATAGTGTTCTCATCCCAATGTTTGTGGGATCATATTCTATCTTGCATATTTTGTTCTGGATGATTTCCATGAGGGGAAATAGGGGTAGTTAGGGGCAATATGTTATTTCTGCATATTTTCTCAGATTAGATGATTTGTTTCCATATATTGTGGATGAGATAGAAGTTGTCCAATATCTATAAATATTGCATCTCTCTCATTTTTCTGTAATGCTTGATTTTGATATTAATAAAATACATAAGCACCATCTTGTTTCTGTACAAAGCTTCTATGTCAAATATTGTTTTCAAGTATTCATTGTCAAGAGACGCTTCAACCCTTCCCTAAAAATTTTGACATGCCAAAATTTGACAAATACAGAGGGAAAGGTGACCCATGAGACCATGTAAAATATTTTTATATGGCATGCCAAGAAGTGGCCTACAAAGTGACAATTACCTCATACGACTCTTTCCAAAGAGTCTAGGGGGCCAAGCCTTAGAATGGTTTACTCGCTTACCTTGTGGGTCTATTTTTACATGGCCCGAACTAGAAGAAAGATTTATACGACACTTCTCATACAATATAGAAAGTGACATAACCATGGCAAACTTGTGTGGCACTAAACAACATCCCAACGAAACATTCGCTAGCTTCCTACAAAGATGGAGAGGGATAGCTAGTTGCTTCCCTTGTACATTCCTGAAAAACAACTAGTGAGTATCTTTGTGCCCAATCTCAACCCAAACATCACTTTTCATCTGTAAATGCATTGTGTTTGCACCTTCAAAGAGGTTATTGAGAAGGGAATTCAAATAGAGAAAGCCCTTGTTGCCAAAGGAACCATTAAACCTCATTCTAAGGATAACCAAAACGCAAAACCTATGGAAAATCTGAAAATATTCAATAAAAACAAGAACGTGGTGGGAGACAGAATCACAGATTCCAAACGTGTGAAAACAATTCAGACTGGTCAACCTTTTAAACTGACTAAAGGGCCTATTCAACCCTTGCATAAATGTAGAATGTTCACTCCTCTCAATGATCCTTTGTTGGTCATATTGAAACAATTAGATGCAGCTCACATGGTGACTTATCCCATAACACAACCCTTTGATGAAAATGCTCCGAACCATCATGGTACAAAGAGCATGAATATTGTGAATTACATCATGTCAAGGGAAATAAAATAGACAAATATCTACAACTTCATCACTACATCCAAGACCTCATCGACAATGGGGAGATAAAAGTGGACAACTCGAAGAAAACTCAGATGCCTAACAAAAAGATGGGAATATATAAAGAACCATTCCCTAAACATGGCAAGTCAGATGAGCCAAATCCAGATCAAGGAGAGTCATCCCAAAGTTACAAAGTGGTGAATTATCTATATACCAAGAAAGACAATAATCATTATGATTCGCTCATTGGATGTATCCACTCCCCTAGTGACCATGTGAACACCATTTAGATCAAGGGGAAGGATTGTGCTGTGGTAACAAGGTGCGCTTGCCTCACAATTCTGAACCCTCTCTGTCGACCCCACAAAATGGTAGGTACAACCTTTTAGAACAACTTGAGAAGACATCTACCAAGATTTCAATCTTGGATCTCCTCAAAATATCAAATGTATATAAGGACATTTTGTACAAAAATCTTCAGGGGTCAGGAGTGCCACTAGAAGTAGATCCTATGCATCTTCAGGCTACGATAGAAAATATTGTACCAATTGAGCACATTTCCTTTAATTATGGGGAGATCCCCATTGAAGATCCAACACATAATCTCCCCTTATATATTGAGGTATTCGTCACACCCGCCGTAAGATAAAACGTTTGCTTGTGGACAAAAAGTCGGGTTGAATGTATGTACATTGAAATTAGTTAAGCAATTAGGACATACTGAAGAAGATCTTGAGTCTCATCATTACCATAAATTTTTACAACAACGCAGAAAGGGAGTCCACTGGCACAATCATATTACCCATAGAAGTCGACCCACTTATGATCACATGAAATTTCATGTCTTGGACTTAGAACTCCCATACAATATGCTTCCTGGTCAACCATAGATTCACGCCATGCAGGCCATGCCGTCAATGTTCCATAAATGCATCAAACTGAAAAACAAGGGACACACTATCACAGTACAAGGAGATCCAGAGCCCTTAGCTCACTACAGATCTCTCAATACTTTTACGTATAAGGGTACCTATATGTGTCCCTCTGCTGATATAGTTGTTCCTCTTCAATCCAAAGCCATGGAGTCCTGAGTAGATTTAGATTCCCTAAGTTCTTGCACCTAGGAGGTTTCTACATCAACTTCTCCTTTCAATTCATGGGAGATGAAGGTTCTATAATATGGTTGTGGGGAGTATAATGTACAATTTTGGTTTCAAAATTCTCATTGTCACCTAAAACTAAACGCCGACCCAACTATCATTTCAGATAAACCTAGAGATGGTCGAACTATTGGGTCATTTTTTTACTGGAGGGTTTCTTGCTTTGAAGAGAAATGGTTAGACCCACCTATGACCTACATCCTAGAACATAATTAACCAACTTGTTACCAAATCCCATAGTATGAGAATTCTAGTGAATGACGTATTCCATGGGATACACATGCCTAGGATGCAGAAAGAATGAGCAAGGACCAAGAGAACTAATTCCTCTCCCACATTTCAAGATGGAAAGGTATGGCATTGACATTCGACCCTATGGATCACACCCCAACAATCAAGATGCCACCTATTCTGAGTGCGAAGATAGCTCTGATTATTTAGATAGCGATACAAATTCCCACTATAGCCAATACGAGGATCTTTCCTCCACGAACTTGTTCATGAATACCGTTTTCCTCACCATAACCCCTACTAGAACCTAAAATTGACCTTGTTTACCCTTTCCTTTTCAAATGGGACCAACAACATCATGTGCCACTAGATCTCTTTGAAAATGATGAAGCCATTGCAGAATTCATGGGAATTCAAGATACAATTCCAATTGGAGACCATAAGAAGGGTTTCTACATTGAATTAGATACATGCACGTACTTTGGTAAGGAAGCTGAGCTTCGTGGTTAGAAAAACTTGAGAAAAAGCTAGGTCAAAATTTCTAATGAAAATCCTCAACAAAAACAAAAGTCCAAGTCACACAGTGAAAACCTCTTTGAGGTGTTGACTAACAAACAAGTAAAAAATCAATGGACAAGAAAAGTGACCATGCCAAGGGTGAAAATATCATAGAGACACCCTTGGAAGAAGATCTCAACCTTCCTCCCAATCCTATGCATATGGAGGATTTTTCAACAATTCTAGTAGAAGAAACCATTGATGTGAATATTGGAACAGAAGAGGATCCAAAGATAGTAAAACTAGGAGCTTCACTCTCGACACGAGAACAAAAAAACATTCACCATGCTTCTATGGGAATTTGTAGATGTATTCACATGGTCCTATAAGGATATGTCAGGCTTGGATCCAACTTTGGTAGTGCATAACCTAGTAGTGCATGTAGATGCCAAGCCCATTAAACAAAAGCTCAGAAAAATACATCCGCATGGGTGGCCCTTCTAGTTAAAGAAGAGTTAGAAATATTGTTAGTGGTGGTCTTTATTCAACCTATGGATTGCTTAGAATGGATATCAAGCATATTCCTCGTACAAAATAAACCTATCGGGATAATAATCTGTATGGATTTTAGAGACACTAATAAGGCATGTCCAAAGGATAATTTCCCATTGCCAAATATTGATATGATTCTTGATTAAACTAGGATATGAAATTTTATCACATATGGATGGATTTTTAGGCTACAATCAGATCAAAATCACATATGAATATCAACACAAGACAACCTTCACAACACCTCTCGGGAACTTTTTTGTTATCAGGTAATGCCCTTTGACCTTAAAAATGCAGGAGCAACTTATCAAATGGCAATGACCATGATTTTCCATGATATGATTCATGACATCATGGAAGACTATGTGGATGATATTCTTGAGAAATCAAAGACAATAGGAGATCATATCGATATTTTTGGTATATCTTTGAATGCCTGCGGGAATACAAAGTCAAATTGAATCCAAATAAGTGTGTGTTTGGTGTACTATCAGGAAATTTGCTTGGATTCATTGTATCACAAAGAGGGATTGAGGTAGACCCAACTAAAGTTACTACCATTACTAAAATGCCTCCTCCCAAAAACATCAAACAACTGCACAACTTACAAGGAAAGATACAAGCCATTCATTGCTTCATTTCCCAACTTGCTGAAAAATGTCATTCATTTCCCATCTACTAAAAAAAGATGTTGCCTTTATTTGGGGACTAGAGAAACAACAGGCCTTCACCTTGCTTAAGAAATACTTAGCCAATCCACCTGTCCTCATGCCTCTAACTCCTAGGTGAGCCACTCCTACTATATATTTCTACTACTCAATTTTCTATTGGTGCGTTGCTCACCCAATATGACCTTGGCCATAAAGAAATTTTTTTGTATTATCTCAGTCGTACTCTCATTTCTTATGAGCTCAACTACCCTCGATTGAAAAGGCTTATTTGGATTTAGTTTTGCCTTCCAAAAAAATTTCCATTACTGTTGAATGCTAAAACCAAGCTCATTTCCAAAGTTGACCCGCTTAAGTACCTGTTGTCAAAACCTGCCCTTACAGGTAGAATGGCTAATTGGATCATTCTACTAAGTGAATTTGACATTGAGTATGTACATTAAAAGTCAAGTAAAAGGAAAAGTACTCTCGATCGGTTAACGAAGCATCGTTGCACTGTGCACAGAGCACGTAAGTCTAGAGCTACCGGATGCTTCATTATTACATATTGAGGAATTTTTCATGTGGCAAGTTTACTTCAATGGATATTTTACTTTTCATGGTTTAGGGAAGGTGTGGTATTAATTACTCCTTCAGGAAACCCTATACCTCAAGCTTTTTGCCTTGGTTTTCCTTGTACAAACAACATTGCAGAATATGAAGCGCTCATTACGGAGGATGAAAGCGGTAATCAAATGAGATATCCATCATGTTAAGATCATTGGTGATTCACAATTAATCATCAAGCAAGTTAAAAATTAATATAAAGTCAAGGATGAGAAACTCATCCCACACAAAAACCTGATGGAAACCTTGAAATATTATTTTGTGCGTATCACATTCGAGCAGATTCCAAGAGCACAAAACATATCTACAAATGCTATGGTAACTGTAGGTTCTATGCTACAAATTCCACCAGAGAGCAATGGCATGCCATTATTTGTTGAGAATCTATGCCAACCTACGTATGATATGCCCGAATCATGTCTAGCTTGTGAATTTGTTGGTCCCTATTCCCCATGGTATGTGCACATCTATGCCTATCTTAAACATAATACCTTCCCTCCAAAAATCTCTTACTCCGAAAAACAAAGCCTTATCCTCCAGATAGCCTGTTACACCCTCTTAGGAGATAAACTCTATTGTTATGGCTATGATGGGAATCTGTTGTGTTGTCTAGATGTAGTAGAGTCAATCCAAGAAATTAAAGAGGTGTATGAAGGGGTGTGTGGCACCCATACAAATGGAATGGTTCTAGCTAAGAAATTTTTGAAAGTAGGTTATTATTGGCCTACTATGGAAATAGATTGCTGGAACTATGTAAGGAAATGCGTACTATGTCAAAAGTATGGAAATTACATCTATGTGCCATCACAACCGTTGCTACCAATCATAACCCCATGGCCATTCTCCAAATGGGGAATAGATTTAATAGGAAATCTCACCCCTACCTCATCTAATGGTCATACTCACATCATCATAGCTATAGAATATTTCACTAAGTGGGTGGAGGTTGTTCCTTTGACTTATGTTACAGAAGCCCATATTTCAAAGTTTATCATGAATCACCTTATCTGTCGGTATAGCATCATTGCGGTCATTGATACTGACAATGGAAAATCATTCAAGAACAAGAAAGTGAAGGACCTTTGTCATCAATTTCAGATAAAATTGAAATGGTCTATGCCATATTATCCACAAGGTAATGGGTAGGCTGAAACCACTAACAAAACATTGATTCAAATCATGGAAAAATGGTGAGTAAGACAGGTCTCAATTGGAATTTGCAAATTCACTCCGCCCTTTGGGCTTATAGAACCTCCATTCACACTCCAACTAGTGCGACACCATATTCCCTACTATTTGGAACTAAATCCATTATCCCATTAGAAATTGAACTTCCTTCCTTGAGAATATCTCTTAGGGATTATCTGGACAAGCATGAGGATTATAGAGTGACTAGGCTGGCAGAATTAGAACTCCTAGATGAAAAGTGCATCCGCACCCTTAACCATCTCAAATTGTATCATACATGTGAGTCTCCATAAATTACAACAAAAGGATCATACCTCATTAGTTTGAGGTCGAATATTTGGTCATGAAAGAAAATCAGTTCAACATAAGGGCGAAAGAGAGAAGAAAGGAAAGTTTGAACCGCATTGGTTAGGACCTTACGTCATTGTGGCCAAATATGGTACGGGAGCATACAAACTTGCCCATCCCAATGGTGATGAGATCTCGCAAACCTATGAATGCCATGCACCTTAACTAGTTCTATTCTTAAACATGGTGCAAAAATTAGAAAAAAAAACCAAAAAGAGTAAAAATGATCAAAATACAAAAAAGTAAAATAAGAGAAAATAGGTCGTCCATATGTGAAAACCACGCAATTGTGGCATGTTGGATAGGTCCCTTGGTGAAAATCAGTTTTCGGACGACTTGAGAGGATTCGTTGTTCATAAGCATCTTGCATCTGGAGGGTACTTTTACTTAGCCTAGGGCTAGTTCCACGTCTACATCTGAGATTCCCTATGAACCTATCCTATCAAGCCTTTATCCATATTTGTATCCTCTTGTTAATATGTGAAGGGATGGTCTTTGCATATTCCCCATCTAACGATGGGTTCACTTCTGTGACTTCACCTTCCTATTTATAAGCATGTGGTGCCGCCTTGCATATTTCTTTGTCTAATGTTGGGGGCATCAACATTTCTTGGTTAACTATTCATAGCTTCAAAAACCTTAGAAAATTTAAAAAAATCAGATATGTTCGAAAATGCAAAAACATTCAAATATGTTTGAAAATCACAAAAACATTCAAATATGTTTGAAAATCACAAAAACATTCAAATATGTTCAAAAATCACAAAAACATTCAAATATGTTCGAAAATCACAAAAACATTCAAATATGTTCAAAATTGCAAAAACATTCAAATATGATCAAAATCCAAAATAATAGAAAACAACAAAACACAAAAACAATAGAAAATTGTTTCACAAAAGCACAAAAACAATAAAAAAATGTTTCACAAAAGCACAAAAACAATAGAAAATTGTCTCACAAAAGCATAATAACAAAAGTAGAAAAGTGTTTTGCAAAAGCAATCTTGCAAAAACATAAATTTAGTTTACTTACATAAATTTTGCTTGTATAGTTGTTGCTTGTTTGTACATTTGTATAGTTTGTTTCTTAGACATAATTTGATAAGATTCATATTTTCTTGCTTAGATTAGATTCATTCTTACTTATACATATGTAGTGTGTTTTTGCATGCTTGTAAATAATTGTACATAGTTGTGTTAATTCATGATTGGTTGGCACTATGTATTTTGTTAACATTTGATTATGTTTGCTTGTTGCATGTACATTGTTTTGTTATCACATCATCATCTCTCCATCAATATCATCACATCTAACATCATCTATACATCATATAAATAAAAAGCTAAGTATACATCACACATGAATGCTAAGCTAATCATCACATATCGTATCATCACATGGGGGCAAGAGGGATCGCAAATATCAAAATCTATCCCCCTACACCAATATCATCATGTCATCCCATCCACTAATCTAAAGCATCACAAGTACAATCAATTGATATCATCTATGGATCTATCATATCAAAATTAAACACATGTGGTACAAACATCTCAACTATCATCATGATACATACACAATGTGAAATCAAATCATATAACATCATGACACATCCATAATCCATGCATCAATCATCAAAACAATAAAATTCCATCATCTCATAACAATGGTGCCACATCAAAATGTCCATATATACAAGTATAACAGGTTTGTCTCATAAAAGATATACATCATTGATACAAAATGGGCCATCAAAGGGCACAAATCATAAAAATGCCTTCATCAAAGGCGTACATCAAATAAACGGGTACATCATATACATCTATCAAGTATAACACCTTCATAAGAGGCATGTATATCATGATACAAATAATACAATGAGAGTCAAGGTTGACTGGAACCCTCAGAGAGAGTGGCTGGTCTGCACAATGGAGGACCCATAACCTGTGTCCCACGTGGTCCTATAGGCTGCACTCGTGGCTACTCCACTGATACCTATGGCCTCTCTGATCTCGTTGATCCACTCATTCGCCGACTATAGCTAGGTGCTTGGCCAATTGAGCGCCTCATAGTAGAGTGACTAATAATATGAGGATCTACCCTCTGTTGTAGCTAAATCTTGATGAGTATGGGTTATCACTACTGTCCCTTCTGTGCATTAAAATGACACTACCTCTATTGCTAGTTTTGTAACCTCATCTTGACCCACTACTTACTCTACACAAAGTCAATCTCTTGTGACTATCATTGGCCATAGCTAGGTCCGAGCACGATGTAGTAGGCTCATCACCTAAGCCATCTGAGAGGCCATCTAACATATCTACTGAAAATGTGTGGACCCATCTCTCCCCCCGGTGGCATGGGCTCGCCTAGTCCACTTTTGTTATCATGGCTAGAATGCGAGATCGGGCTTGACCTCTCTTTTTCTCAATTTCCGCACTTGCCATGGGAAGCTAGTTGTGCCTCGACATCTCCACATTGGGCTCAAGCTAACCTCGGAGGAATGATTGGAGCTTGTCCCTATCCCTGGCCCTATCTCAGTACCTCGCCCTATGCCTGTCCTTGTAAGGAAACGTCTTTTTGCCTACTTACCGGGATCATGTACTAGACCCTTCTCATCATGTCATTACCCATCAAACGGATCATCATCCTGACTTCCAACTACAACCTCATCACTAATGTATGCGACCTCTTTGGTAATCTCACACTTGCTAACCATGTCTCATCTTATATGGTCAGGCACCGTGGAAAAATGGTCCCATACCAGTTAATGTAATCTGGTGTGGTGCCTAGGTCTCTAACCTATCGAGCAGGGTCCCAAACTTGTATGTGTGGCCCCATAGTCTGCCTCTCTGCATCTTGGTAGGCATACCACATATCGGGATAAGTGATGCCCTAAACTCTACCCACCTTTTTTTCGGCATCGATCCGCTTTGTATACTCGTTAATATAACCGTGACTACCAAGAAGGAAGTGATCTACCACACAGACACTAAGCTCCACTCCGTCCTCAGGCCACTGTATATGTCTGTAAGGCCTCCAAATGATATCTCTATCCAATAACTCATCAAACTCTCAATGGTAGTAGTAAATTCTTCCTAAGTTCCCTCATACATCATCCCCATAGAGACCCATGCCACAAATGTTGGCTCCTCCGGTGCTCAGGTGTGCAATGTACCTATGGGACACCTGATTGCTATATGGTCCCAAGATCGGATCTCGTAGTAAAACATCATCCCCACCATCTTTTGATAATGGTAAGTAATCAGGTGTAGATCCCAGTATAGATGTGCTAGTATGCACTGGCCCCAGCAGTATTGCTCGCCATTAAACACTCCATGTACTAATGTCATCAGCCCCATCAAAAATGATGTCCCAGTCTTATCAGTGAGTAAGAACCCACTGATAAGAGCCATCAAATAAATTGGTCCCTGGTGCAGGGTCAGATCAGCTATGCAGTCATGAAAGGACACTATCATACCCTCGTGGGGTATCTCCTTGTAGCTAAAAAGGTCACTAATTGCAGCATTAATCTAACCAAAATCACTCGTATACTCGATCGTTGAGCCCACAATAAGAACATACAAGATCTAACATTATTCTTCTTATTCACCTGGGGCATCCTGCTCCTACCCATTCTTCTATTTCCTTTCTCTCACCTTTTTCGATTGTCAATCATCTTTTTCATCACCCCATCGACACTCGAGGGTGTATCTCTCACTTCTACTAATTTTTCTTCTACATCTTCAAAATTTTATGTCTACTATCTTTGAACTGGCATCACTTACGCCACCTCAAAGAGTGGAAAATGTAGACACCTATAATTTAAGTTGACCAATTTAAATACTTAAATTACAATAATTATACCCTTTCCCACAAATGGATGACATCTCGTCAATATAACACACTTCCCCTTCTATCACCGTTAAGTAGCTACATTACACTAGTTAATTAAGCCTTCTATCCAACAATGACACTAATTAATGACATTCCATTAATAAGCTCCCTTTTCTATCTACATTAATTAATTATTTCCAATTAATTAATCCCCCTTTGCTACCTAAACGAGTTAATTATTATTAATTAATTAGGTTCTACTTTCATTGAATCAATAAATCATCATTTATTTGATTAAATCCCTCTCATAGTCTAAATCATGCTAATTATTCCTCTAAAAAGCTTCTATAAGCTTGCACATCTATTAATTAATCCCTTTGATTAATTAATAAAGCCCCTCAAATCCCATGGGTCACTAAAGGACAAACTAAACTCTCCTAAGGTTGACTCAACCCTTTCTAAACCTCCCTTATCCACAACTAACCCAACCTCTCCATTTATCCCACATGAAGGAGGATGTAGAGATTCTTCTATCCATTGGGCTATATAAAGAGCCCTCCTCCTACCTTTACACTTACACCTTTACACATCTAAATGAGCATAGAGCCTAAGCTATAGCCATTTATCATCTTTGAGCATTCTTCATTAGAGAAGCTAGCTATTTTCATTTCTTGTATTCATCCATCCAAGTTTTGAAGTCATATGGGGATATGTCAAATGGTCTTGTAGCCATGGATTGACAAGACCCCATTCTTGAGAACCTTGGGATTCAAACATAAAATCAAACCTTTGATTGCTAAGGATCTAAATAGGTTCACTTCATTTGGATAACATTCAATAGAGATAGAGATTAATGGATTAACATGTTAGTTTGAATATTTTTTCATGTTCTAATGTAAGGATGTTAGTAGATTAGTCTTTCTTAAGCTCTAAGCATGATGGTGCATTGATTTTTGATTTAGATTTTTTAGGACTACTAGGTGTTAGTTCTAACTCTTTTTGCATTGCTAACAAATTCATGTACACAATTTCAATCTGAAACCTTGTTAAGCACATTATAGACATGTTCATCGATAGTTGTTGAGCGTTCACCAATGGATTTATTCCTTTTGTTTCTATCACCTTCATTAGCGCTCTCTGACTTACTTCAAATTTTGGTTCATCCACGTGGGACTCAAACGCCCAAGATAGCATATTTCTTGTTCATGGGTATGCGCCTTCTTCATCAAATGATGACATAGCTAGGAGTTTCTCTATTGGTACGGTGCTCTAGAAGCATGCGTGTAACACCTTGTTAGGATCATCAATGTATCACATTCCCTACCCTTGTGCCACCACTACGCCTTTCCCACCTATTCACATAGCTTTTAGGAAGCTTACTGCCAATTTGGGATCTCCACCCATACTGCCATACTCCTTCCCAACGCTTTCTTCTTCCATCTCCTTCATAATTTCATCCACACTTCTCTCCAACTCCTGTTCCACCAACTCCTTCATGATGCCAGCCACTTCTCTCTCTGTAGATTTCTCTACTTACTCCTTGGTGAGGCTTGGGGTTCTTTTGTTTTTGGTGCTTACTTCTTCACTCACCCCTTTTCCTTGAGCCTCAACTTCTTCCTCGTCATTCTTCTCCTCATCTCCTTCCTCATCTAAGTCATGTACATCATATACTAGATGGTCTTCACCTCCTTTAGGCTCGTCATCATCCTTGTTGCCGATGTAGGCATCTAGACTTTTCGTCTCTTCTGAGTCTACCTCATCTGTCACCTTCTACTTCTTCCTTACTGGGGATTCTAGTACAAGAGATTCTTCTTTCTCCTTCTCCTTGATAGGTGATCTCTTCATTGGTGAGGTGCTCTTCATGCTCTGGTGCCTCTTCTTCTGGGGTCTTTTCCTTAGTAGGGGACCTTTTTCTCCGTGTGTAAGTGCTATGCTTTGCAACTGCTTCAAGTGTGCCCACCGATTGTGCATTCTATACACTTGGTGCTTTCTTCTCCTACCCCTCTTCTCTTTCTCTCTTCTTCGATATGGCCTTCTTCTTCCTATGGGGTTTTCTGGAATGGAGACATCATTCTCCAGATATGCACCTTTCTCAAACTTAGGTCTTATGTGAAGGTATATCCTTGTTGCAACCCTTCCAGTGATTGGTAGCATTATTGGTTTCATCATTTAAAATTCATGGGAGACATACTTCTCCATGTATTCATGTTGTTTAGGGCATACAAGCTTTTGGCATAGCTTGCGGTGGTCTTGGTCCACCTCACTAAGGTCAAACCATGGACCCTAAGTCCAATTTGTCAAAGTAAATCTACCAATGTAGAAATGTTCGTACACTACAAATTCTGCTTCTCCATCCAAGAGCACGGACAAGTACTCTGGGATCCTCCACTCTCTCATATATGCGTCACACATTCATTTATACCACTTCTCCAAGTGTGCCTTATGAGTGGTTGTCATGGTTTCACAAGTGTAATTTTCAAACCTTTTTGCGGGTGAGGGATCCTTATATGGATACTCCAAAATGAATTTTTCTGGCCCATTTGGTACTCCAATCTCTTAAAATAAAATGGAGAGGAGGACGTTTCCGAATAATATCTTCTCTCCCTCCTACGTGTTGCTTATGATCTCATCCGTGACAAAAGTAGAAAAGTTATGTATGGTTCCCTCTAATATCTTCTAGCATACATTTAGCCATGCCTTGTTCACTTGCGTCCATCATTCTTGATCATTGAGCTTGGTCACCAAGTGCATGACCATCCTCATAATAGGGTTTGGAATCTCTGTGATGTCAAAGTATCGTGAACCCTTCTTGTAGTCATACATTGCTATTGTCTCCTTGATATCCTCCTTGTCACTTAGATCATCATCTATACTTTCTCCTTCACAAATAAGGCATGTGAACTTAGATATTAATTGTGGTGTTATGTGCATCTTGTGCCCTATAAAATAAAAGTGATCCTCATACATGCGTGACATCAACCATTGATAAAGGCACTCGGGCTTGCCAAAATAAGGCAACTCATACAGTTGCAATAATCCTACCTTCTCCAATTTGACTTTTACCTCATCGTTGTATATAGGCATCTCATCTAGTGTCCTTTTGTTAGTTGGATGGACCAACTCTAATGCCATTTCCTTCTCAGTTGTGCTTGTGTGATGGTTATAATAGCTCGATAGTCATTTTTCTTAGATGCGACACCCATTCCTTTCCTAGCAATACTCCATCTGGGTATTACATTTCTACGTACCATTCTTCATTGGAGCTTGGAACGGTAGCGGTTTTCTTTCCTTCTCTCTTTCCCTTTGATTTCTTCATTGAAACAGTCACCTTCTTAGGTGTCATGCTTTTGTTAGGATAAACTAAGAACCCCTTACTCCGCTCTACTACTCTTCTCAACTCCAAACTCAACTCCAAAGCTTAAATCCTAGAATAAATCCTTCTTTCTCCATGCCCTAGCTATCAAACCCTAACTAGGAAAACCTTCCACAAGATGGCGCACCACAAACAACCTTCTCTCATGCCCGTGTACTCCTTCCTCCTGGTTTGCAGATCCACTCTAGTCACACACTTAGATTCTTAGGATTCTTCTTCCTTCACAAAAATTTCTCTCTAGATGCCCTAGTTCGCAAGAGCACTTCAAATTTATAATAGCAAGGTAGAATAATGACTTTCCCGACCTTATATTTATAGTTTTTGCTTCCCTCCAACAATAAATGATATGTCACCTACCAATGTACTTTAACATTAAATACAACTTTTTCCACTAATCCAACTTTAAGTGCCCTTACCCACGTACCTAATCCTGTGTAAAAACCTTCTACAACCTTTTGGCATGCAAAAACATAATCTAAACGAAGACTCTTACACATGCTTCTATAGTTCTAAAGGCATTTCTTATGTCCTTTACCTAATTTTTTCCCTCACCTACCTCATGTTGTTCCTATGCTCTTCATCCTTTGTACATGGTCTTTGTTACAACCTTCTTGACACCATAATTCATTATCCACTATTTCCTCACATGATTTCTCAACCTTACATGCTTCCTTCTATTGGGCCACTCAATTTGTATTACAGGCCTATAATTTTCTTTACATTACTCCACCCCACACTAAAATAGATGTGTAGTCCTCTGCGCATACACAACCTTGGAAAAATAATGTGGTTACCAGTGCACAAGGTGCAAAATGAAACAAAAAGAAAGGAACAAGCAACAAGAAAGGGAAACATAAGAAAATAAAATCATAAAGGGAAATTCTAGACTAACTTGAAATATTGCCTTATTACAAACACCAAGAAGACTTATTTATAGTAGGGTGTCACCTACTCCAATTGAATGACCTAGTAATCTCATCCCATCTAGCGCTTAGAATCGGTAAGCATCCGATCCAAGAATGTATGAGATGATGTAAGGTCCAAAAAAATGAAATTTCAACTTCCCAAGCTGGTGTAGATACTTGGAATCATACAACAACACCATCTGACCAACCTCAAACTTCTTGTTCTTGATATGACGATCATGCCATGCTTTTTTCCTTGCTTTTTATTTCTTTTGACTCCATCTAGCAAGTGATCTCCTTTCATCTAACTACATCAACTTATCAATCCTTTCTTCCAACACTTTTTCATCAACTAACCATCCTACGTGCACTATACAAAATGATAGTAACATGAATTCAACTAGGAAAACAACCTCCACGCCAAACACCAATTGAAATGGTGTGGCCTTGTTCAACCTCTTGTAGGTTTTCTGTATGCCCATAGAACGGCTGATACTTTTTCATCCCAATCTTTTCTTTCAACGTCACAAATCTTAGTCAACATGTGACTTAGTATTTTGTAAAATGCCTCAATAGTTTCATTTGCTTGAGGGTGATAGGGGGTATTCTTGTGATGGGCCACCATAAAGTCTCTGCTAATAGAATCCCGAACATTTCATTGTGAAAGTGTGTACCTCTCTCAATTATTAAGCTTAAAGGATAACCACACCTATTGATTATGATCTCCCATAAAAATTTTGCCAACGAGTGTCGATTAATCAGTGCAAGTAATGATATACCACAAACCAGTCCTTCGTGCACCTGGAAAAATTGGCCTTACAAATTTGATTGCCCATTTTTCAAACGGTTCAGTGCTAGCTATTAGTCACAAGGGAATTTCATCTCTCTTTCTAGGTTTTCCAAGGCACTAGCAATGGTCACAAGCCTTGTAAAACTCAATACAATCCTGGTAGATGGTTTCCCACCAAATCCCTGCTAGTAAAATCTTCCACATGGTAACATTTCCTACATAGTGTCCTCCTGCAATCCCACCATGCACTTCCTCCATAACTATCATGTGTTCATGTTACAATACGCATCGGCATAGAATCTTATCATGACCTAACTTATACAGGTCTCTACTAATCAACATGTAGGGTACATCGGGTATTTCTAACTCGATTTCTCTCTAGATCCTTCATCCCTACGATGCCACACCTTTGGTTTTCAAGAACATTGTGACATCTTCAAAGTTTGAGGGCATGTGCCATAACCTGAATAGTTACACATCTGACATGGTGTCCTTAATGCTTTGTGTGTCCTACCCTGAGTTGATTCTTGATAAGTGGTCAGGTCCTGAATTGATTTTTCCTAGTTTTACAACCACTGTGAATTCAAACTATTGGAATAATAGGACCCAACGACATAGGTTTGCTTGTAGAATGGGCTTATTGACTAAGTATTTCAATGCCATGTGGTCTGTGTAGAATATAAATGGTGTTGCTAACAAATACTTGCTGAACTTATGCAGTGCATAGATCATAGACAATGCTTCACGCTCGTAGTTGTGTAATTTTGTTCTGTTGGTGTCAACTTTCTACTTGCAAAGCACAAGGGATGATCAACAATTCCCTCACCAGGTTGTGCTAGTACTACTCCCATAGTTATCCCTAAGGCATCAACATGCACATGGAAAGGCTTATCCCAAGAAGGAAAATGTAATATGGGCATCGTGACAAGCCTATCCTTCAAAGTGTCAAATGCCTTCTATTACGCCTCTCCCCAATGAAAGGAACTCTTGTGTTTTAGTAATTCCTCCAAAGGCACGGTGATCTTGGCATACCCCTTGATGAATTTCTGTAATACCTGTATGCCTAAGGAATCTATGCATTGCACTTTGACTAGTAGGCTCCCCTAATCCCACAATAACTATAACTTTGGTGGGATCTACTAGTAAATCTGTTTTGCATATAATGTGTCCTAACAGGGTTCCAAATGGAGTAGCAAAGACACATTTCTTAATGTTGAGGGATATCCTTAATTTTTGACATCTCTTAAACATAAACCTTAAAATTTCACCATGGTCTTTTACCAACCCATACACAGTCTAGTCATCTAGGTAAAATTGAAGAAACTTATGGATGAATTTCTAAAATGCTTGTACCACGATGCGTGAGAACACAATAGGTGCATTCTTCAATCCAAAAGGCATAACCATGTAGGAAAAACTTCCCCATTCAGTGGAGAAAGTTGTCTTTCTTTGGTCTTCCTTTACAATCCTAACTTGGTGATTCCCGAGAACCCATATGTGAAAGAGTATACTTCACTTTGGACATTCCCTCCAAAATTTCTTCAGTAAAGGGAGTTCGGAAAGGATCAATGACACATACTACATTTAGATCCCTGTAGTAAAAAAAAATTATCCTCCCATCCTTCTTGATACTGATAACTATTAGGATTATCCATTTTGATTCTTCCATTGACTCAATGATAGATGCTATCATCTCGTTTATTTCTTCCTTGACTCATAAATGCAAATTTGGATTCATCGATAAGGTATATTCCGAATCGAGGGTGCATCTTCCTTCAAATTTATCTTTATCTCCCTAAGGAATGGTGGACACGTTTGAGTTCATGATACCCACGAGGGAATAAATCCAAACTCATGTAACAGATCAATGACCTTTGAAATTTCTTTTTCCAACCAATAGTCGCTAATGATAACTTCCTTAAGTTTTGTCTCCATCCCATTGTTAACTTTATTTTTTTCAAGGGCTCATAGTAGGTGCATGCTCACTTATCAACACTATCTATGACTTTGCGCTTCCCCTTCAGAATGGTTAGCATCCAAAGTTTCCATCTCTTCACCATCTACTACATAGACCATTTTTCCTTTTTATTTTTCCATGCAACGCACGCTCAAGCTGTACTTCCTTTGATTATTGTTCATTGAGGCACACCTCTAAATAAGGCTCACCCAACAAATCCAATAGCCTATCCTCTACCATAACACTATCTCCCATTGTAAGGCACTTGATTACTTACAACACCTTATCCACTTATGGCCTTGAACTCCTATACTCTAAATCTTGAATGAGATCATCTCACAACTCCTTATAATTACATGTTTATTGGCACATCTACGAATGAATATACCATGCGTACGCATAGTCTTGTAAGGGGGAATACAAATTATGCACCCATAATGAAGGTGATAACGCTTCTGTGCTTCCCATCAAGGCCTTCTCACATGCTTGGATATGAAATGGGGTGGTCTCTTTACCTTGGTAGTCTTGTATGATAGTGGGTGAATTTCTCCTAGAGAACCTTCATGAAAATGTGATTTTTACCATGTGCCACTCTAGGAGGATATCCCTATGTGTATCCCACAAGCACGTTACAGTTCTGAGAAGGTTATAATTGAGCACTCCCCTTCTCTCGTCCTTCTTCTTCCACTGAGCCTCCATTTCTTGTAAGAAAATTTCAGGGTATGTTCCTCCAGAATAACTTGGCATCTTCTTTCCTCTTAGGTGCTTGATTAAGCATGCATTTGTTACCCTTGTTATAGATCCTCTCAACTATCACCCAATTGTCGCATGTCATGCTAGTGGTATCACTCGAGGACTATGCATCTTCAAACTGGATAACTCCCTCTATGGGATGAATTATCTCTGGATCTATGATGGAGCACACATAGATTTTATCAAGGACTTATTCTCCTAAGGGCTTAGTATTTAGTGCTGACTTTCCATCTGTTAAAGGGATAATCACCCTTTCTTCCTTTTTCTCAAATCTGATATACCCCATGTTAAACCGTAGGTCGGTATTGTTCTTATAACACCATGGGTGCCCAAGTAATGCTTTGAAACATTTTCTACCTAGGAAAGCACCGAGACCTCGAAGTCTCTAGATAAAATGGCCCCTAAAATGGTGATAATTGCATCCTTGAACTTAAATGGGCATTGCCTTAGTCTTGTTTTCCATATACACCACATTTGAAGATGGTTGTAATGCGGGATTTCCGATTTAATGTTAGTCATCTAAGGTAAGAACATTGACCTCTTCTCACATGTTGATGAGGATATTACTCATAAGCCATCCATCAACAACTGAATTCAAAGTAATCTTGTTATCATAGTCAAGAAATTTTGTGAGGAGGAAGGTTTGCATGCGAAACTTTCCTTTCACACTCTGCTCGACATGTGGTACCTTCTCCTCAGCCATTCTTCTAGCAAGGGAATAATATTATCTTTCCTTAACATCCTATATAATTCCTTGACCTCATCTAGTCATATTTTGGAGCATTGGCATTCTTCTTTTCTCCAACTGCTTTGATTTCTCCTTTAGACATTGGATCTCCCCTTAAAAACTCGAATCACATCCGAGCGTCTCTTAATACACCTCCTTCTGATGAGTAGGGTCCAGATACTTTCCATGTACCACTTCCTCTCTTGAAACTAGTGTGCTTTTTCTTGGCATCTCACGGTGTGTGTGGCCTCTTCTTGCATCGTCACCAATACAGGTTCTAGTCCTGACTCACACACCACTCTTGACATCCACTGTGAATCATCTTTCTTGATGCTCACCATCCCAACACCTTTTTCTTTCCAGTGTTGCTAGTTCGTATGCTCATAAATCTTTAGAAACTCTTTGTACTTATGTTTCTTTCGAACCATGAGCATTGTAATAGATCAGGACACTCACGTTTATAATGCTCTATAGATCTACAGTTATAATAGGTTTCTCATGGGAATTCACTTCATCCTTCGTTGTGATTACCGTGACCATAAAATCCTCCATGGAAACCTCTTCCGTGCACTCCTCCATCTGCGTGCCCTTCATAATGACAGTCATCATCCTTAGAACTACTTGTAAGACTAGTTTGGTGCACACCAAGATCAATAGTATCATCAATCTAATCAATCAATCTGTAATCCTTGGTATCATAGGTCATAGAGGTATAGATCTTGCAATAGCAGGAAAACTTCTTATGGATTGTGCATTAGATTAGAGGGCATATAATTACATCATGATCCCCATGGAAAATATCATAATCTACTGCCATTGCATGTACCTACTTCGAGGGTAACTATCCTTTGCATTCCCTTCCACTTCATAGGCTATACACCAAAGCCCACTAGGAACCTCATGTGTTGAGTTTGCAGACAAATTTTCCAAGTGCTTGGCCATTGCAGAAATTTGAGCCTCTAGAAAAGGACTAACACCAAGTATCCATGCTCTTAATAGCCTCATTATGCAAAGCAACTTCCAATGCCTCACACACAGTCTGCATGGAATTTTTGTGTGATAGAGTCCTTCTAAATGGAGTTATCAATCCTCCAAAAAACCATTGAGCATGTTGAGAAGGATGAATTTCATAGGATAGTTTAGAAAAAGAGTCTTGAAATGCGCATCATACTCCCACACACTCTCTGTCATTCCTTACTAGATCTCCTTCAGAGTGTTGATGCTCTTCTGTCCAAACTCAAGGATATGGAACTCTTCTCGAAGGTGTTCTTTAACATGGTGTAGTATACCACTATTTTATGGGTGTCATACTTCCTATACCAACTATGTGTGGATTCTTGCAACATTGTTGCAAACTAACTTGCCTTCTACTCTAGGGTAGTGATCCCTTTCATGTGCCATAGTAATTCACACTTGTGTAAATGCTCTCTAGCATCTTCAATACCTTTGTTATAGTCTGGTAATTGCAAAGACATCTCAAAGAATACTTGTGGAGATTTTTGAGGCCCTTGTCCTCCTGATCTAGAGCCTTGGTTTCCTCCGGTGTTTCCTCCTCCACCAGATCCATTAAATCCACTAGGTCTTGTTCCTCCTCACCCTCCAGATCCACTAGGTATACCAGGTCCTTCATCCCCTATACCACCATATCCACCCCCTGTAACTAATAAATGGATTGAAGTGGTCGCACCTAGTGTTCCCAACATTCGAATGAATGGAACACCAATGGTTTGCGATATTGTCCCACCACCAGTTGTGTATCCCGCACCACTCCTAGATACGATACCCAAACCTTGTGTACTTACAACTTGTCCAAAAATTCCTCCAAATACCAGAATGGTTTGTGTAGCCATGGACATTGCAAATGAGAAATTATATCTCATGTGCACATATTGGTTACTCCCACTAATGTTAACAATACTTCTCCCTTGATCTAGAAAACCAAGCCCTAGGGGTTGGTCACTAAATGGGTTTAGATGTGCGCTGAAGGATCTTATTTCTCCATGCAACAAACTCTCATCGGAAGCTAAAGGGCCTTCTCTCCCGTGCTTGCCAAGATGGGGTAGCACAGACTGCTCAGGTTTCATGTCCTCTACATGAACCTCAACTCCTTCCCATAACATTTGCCTCTATAGATCCATCACACTTATAACCTCATGTTGTCTAGTCATCTCCCTTTCACAAGATTCACTATACTTGAGTCATCTCTCCTCCCTTTCCTTCTCATCCGCAATGTCTATCATCTTCCTCCACCCTAGCTTCCTCTCCTAGCACTCAGAGAAGCTTATTTGGCCATGGGAAATGCCTCTAAACTCAAGGTAATGACCAAGATCTTCATAGCCAAAGGAATAACACACAAAA
Source organism: Taxus wallichiana var. yunnanensis (assembly GCA_018340775.1). Lineage (NCBI taxonomy): Eukaryota > Viridiplantae > Streptophyta > Pinopsida > Cupressales > Taxaceae > Taxus > Taxus wallichiana. The sequence continues at coordinate 1,000,237,289 of CM031237.1, read as the reverse complement.
ATGATCCTTTGGGCTCCCTTAGAAACTCAAACTCAGCAAATTCTAGGCAAGAATATGTATAAATGGCGTATTCTAGAGTATAACTGGTCAAAATTATTTTAATCAACAACACACATCCAAGTCAGATCTACATCCTGTAGCCTCTGATAATCATCTTGGGTCCATACGCATGATCTATAGTACTAACTTGATTTGGATGCATATGTTGAAATCCATTCATATAGTTCTACTGGGAAATAGTAGAAGAATCTCTCATACAACTCATGGTATAGGTTCTCTTCTCCCCATCTACACACATTGAACTCAGGTCCAGTGTTGAATCTTTGAGAAAACTCATCCTATGTGCTCTTGAACCATGCTTCAACACTTCCCAAAGTTAAAAAAATTTCATCACGCATCACAAGGACCAAGATGTATGTCATTTCTCACAACAAATTCAAAAAGAGGTCTTGGAAACAAAACCAAGATGTAGTCATTTTTATACCCTTAGATTAACAATAAAATCCCATGCGCGTTGGCATATCACCCAGTGGTCATTGAGCATTACGCGCTCACCCAAGGCACGTGTGGGCACTTTGAGTATCTGTTTTATGTTATTCTTGTGAGAATACATCATCTTATGATATATAATCAAGCGTAAAAGAATAAAAAAACCGTACAACATTATGAGAACCTAGGATGAGTTATTACATCAATGCATCCATTAAAGAGAAATAACCAACATATAGAAATGGTTCATACATAAAGGAAATGCACAAGGATTATACTCATTAACATATGTATGATTCCAAATAGAGTCTTATATTCACAATTATGCATCCAATAATCACATTACATCCCTTAGAATCATAGAGACCCTCATATAACAATGTAGAGCCAAGTCATACATTAGAACTACACTATGCCCATCATTTTACAAATATGAGTATAGACCCATCCCTCTAAATATGCCATCAGTCCTATATTTTCCGATCCTAACCCTCCATAAGATCTCTACAAAGCTTTTCCCCCTTTCCAATACCTCTGCTCTCTCAAGACAACTCCATGTATCTTTGTAGATATTTTCCTCTCTTCCAACAACAGTCTACCACACTAATCACTCTCTATCTTGTCTTAGCACACATACCCATCGCTCTTTCTACCATCCATGCACCTCAATATATAGCTTTCTTGCCTCCACCACCATGCCTTCTAAGGTAATAGATCGGATTCCAAGTGTCCAAGTGGTCCTCCAATGGAGTATGCCTCCTTTGATATGAGATCTCCACTTTGTGTAATGATGTTCTTCTGGAACCTTCCATCGCATGCATGGAATATTCCCTTTTTTAATCCTGTAGTCATCAGGATGGAACCTTATCCACTCCGCATGCTAGATGGGTCATGATTTTCTTATGTGCTTCCCTGGGATGCCAAATATGACTAAGTTCAAAACCTACCTTGCCTTACGCGCACACCATGTGTTCGCAAAACCCTCGCTAGAACCCTTCCATGCACGCCTTCTACCTATGTTTCCTTCTTCAACTAGGTCCCATGTGCCCACATGCCTTCTTGTACTTAGCCAAATTCTAGGGCCCAACATGTCACATACCACACTAGTTGTATCACGTATAGATTAAGTGTATTCCTATTGAGTAATGCCCTCCTTTGTCGGTTACATAAATTCGGGGCCTTGGATAATGTGCATGAAAACTATGTCTAGGGTTTCTTCTCCTAAAGGTTCAATATAGAGTGTTGACTTCTGTTCGTGAAAGGAATGATAACATATTCCTCTTCATTCTCAAAAATTATATACCCCTTATTAAAATGTAAGTTAGCATTGTTCTTATAACACTAGGGGCACCCAAGTAACACTAGAAATTTTTCCACCTCGAAAGTACTAAGACTTCAAAGTCTCTAGTGAATTTTTCCCCTTGGATAGTGATAATAACATCCTTTAAAACACCAATCGGCATTGCCTTTGTCTTATTATCCATATACAATACATTTTAATATGGTTGTAATGAGGTCCTTCCCATTTGATTTTAGGTGTCCAAGGTGAGAACATTGACTTTCGTTCCTATGTCAATCAAAATATTTCTTAGGATCCATCCATCACAAAGTTGCATTCAAGGTAATCTCCTTATCGTAGTAGAGGTTTTGGGAGGAAGGTTAACATGCAAAACTTTCCTCTCGCACTCTGTTCCAAAGCACTTGGTATCTTATCCCACAACGGTCTCCTTACGGAAGAATGATATTCTCATGGCACAACATCTTACATACCTCTTTGATATAATCTATATCCGATCGAGGGACCTCGGTGCTTTTCTTCCGCCCCAACTTCCCGAATTGATCCTTTAGACATTGAATTTCCCCTTAAAGACTCTTGATTACATCCATGGTCTCTTGATAGACTTCCTTCGATGGGTAGGTCTGGAAAACTTCCCATACACCACCTCTTCACTTGTAATTAGTGGTCGCTACTTTGGTATTTCCCTAGCACACGTAGCTTTATCTCACGTTGTCACTAGTATAGGTTCTAATTTTAACTCGCGTGCCACCCTTGACATCCACTGCGAGTCAACATTCTTCACATTTACCATCCTTGTGCCTTTATCCCTATATTTTTGTTGGCTCATGTTCTCAAATAACTTTGGGCACTCCTCATACTTGTGATTCTTTTCACACCAAGAGCATTGTAATAGATCGGGAATTCATGCTTGTAATGCTTCATAGACCACCGGTTGTAACAAGTTCCACTCAGAACTCACTTCTTCCACCTCTACAATTTCCTTGACCTAGAAATCCTCCACTGAGAAGATTCTTATGTGGGCTCCTCCATCTGCGTGCCCTTCATAGTTGTGACCATCATCCTTGGAATTGTTTGCAACACTTCTCCGGCACACACCAATATCAATGGCATTATGTATCTGGTCAATCAATCTATAATCCTTGGTGTCATGAGTAGTGCAGGTGCAAGTGAAAATATTGAAATAACGAGACACATTCTTATGGATCACTCACCGTAGTAGTGGAAACCTACTTGCATCATGATCTCCATGGAAAATTTCACAATCTACTATCATAGCGCGTCTCGATCTCTCGAGGACAACCTGTCCTTCGTATGCCCCTCTACCTCACAATCTATGCCCAATAGGACACTACGAGTCTCATGGGATGATTTCACATATAGCTTCTCCACTACTTTTCCACAACATAAATCCAAGCTTCAAGAAAAGGACCAACACCATTATCCATGCTTCTTACCTCGGTGCGTAGGGCAGCCTTTAAGGCCTCACGTCATTTTTGTGAAAGTTGTGTGCAAGAGCACTCTCCTAAAAGGTGTTATTAATCCTCAAAAAAACCATTGAGCATCTTTGAGAAGGATGAATATCATAAGACAGCTTTTGATAAGAGAGTTTTAAAACACACATGATACTCTTGCACAATGACTTTCATACCTTGTTGAATCTCCTTCAATGCGCTAATTCTCTTCTATTAAAACTTAGGTATATGGAATTCAGCTAAAAAGGAATTATGCATCATATTATAATCTACTCTTGTTTGGTGGGGTCATACTTATGGTACCACATATACGTGTGACCTTGCAACGTTGTTTAAGCTGACTTTCCTTCCGTTCGGGGTAGTGATTTCCTTCGTGCATCATAGCAACTCACATTTGTGTACATGTTATGCAACATCCTCAACACCTTTGTAATCTAGTAGATGTAAATAAATTTCAAAAATACTTGTTGAGGTGGTTGAGGCCCTTATCCACCTACTCCAGAACCTAGATTCCCTCTGATGTTTCCTCCACCACCAGATCTAATAGATCCACCAATGTTTATTCCTTTTGACCCACCGATCCTCCAGATCCACACGGTCCGATAGGTATAATATTTCCTATTCCACCCAACCCATAAGATCCACCTCTCATAGCTAGTAAAGGTCTTGAAGTGGTCACGCCTGTGTCCCCACCTTTGTCACACTAAAATATGTGCCAACAGTCTTTGATATTACACTTCTACCATATGTGTGTCATGTGTCACTTCCAAATGTGATACCCAATCTTTATGTACCCTTAATTTTCCCAACTTCCACTCCAAACAATATACCTCCAAACGCAGGAAATGATTTTGTAGCCATATATGTGTTAAATGAAAAGTTATACCTCTTAGGTGCTGATTTATTACTCCCACCAATACCAACTAGGTTAGTAATACATATCTCTAGATTTGGAAGACTAAGCACCAAGAATTGATCACTGGGTGGATTCGGATACACGTCGACAACTCTCCTTTCTCTAAGTGATGAGCTCTCATCAGAAGCTGAAGGGGTCTCTCTCCTGCACTTTCCAAGATGGGGTAGCATAGACTGCTCAGGCTCCATGTCCTCTGTGTAAACCTCAATTCCTTCCTATAACATTTACCTTCATAAATTCATCACTCCTATAACTTTTATTTTCTATCTAACTCCCTCTCACAAGCTTCATTATACTTGATTCATCTCTCTTCCCTCTCCTTTTCAGCCGCAAGGTCCACCATCTTCCTCCACCCTATATTCCTCGCCCAATGCTCAGGAGAATCTTAGCTGACCATAAAAATGCTTCCAAACTCAATGTAATGATTATAATATTTACAAAGCAAAAGGGATAACACATAAGAATGATCATGTTGGCTCCTCAAGAACTCAAACGTAGAAATATCTAGACAAGAATACTTAAAAACTTCATACTCCAAGGTGTAACTTGTCAACACTCTACTCCACCAATGATCAACAAAGCACATGTCCAATTCAGATCAGCATCATGAAGGATTTAATACTCATCTTGGGTCCATACATGAGGTCTATAGAACCATATTGATCTAGATGCATATCTTTGAGATCCATTCATACAACTCCATTAGAAAGCAAGATAAGAACATCTCATATAATGCATGATACAAATTTTCTTCTACCCATTTGTGTGCATCAAACTTAGGTCCAATACTAAATCTCTAAGAAAAATCATCCTCTGTGCTTTTAAGACATGCTTCGACACTTTCCAAGGTCAAGTGCTCTGTCATCATGCACCATTCTCACAACTTGAGAAAGAAGTCCGGTAACGGAACCAAGATGTAGTCATTTATTTACCCTTAATACTATTTTCTAACCCCAAGCACATTGGCCTATCACCCTACATGCCCTAGGCATTCACCTAAGGCCCGTAGGGGCACCGAGCCTCTCCTTTATGTGAGATTTATGAGAAGGTTCCACCATTAATGGAGGATGATTTGTAGAAGTACAAGTATGTTCACTTATTTAAAAAGGTATAAGGTGTAACTAAGAGATCCACACATTAATGCATTACAGAAGCTAAATAACATTTTTAAGAAGCATAATAAACTAGATCGGGCCATGATAAGTCATATAACATGAGAGTTTACACCCATAAAGAATTTATACAGAACAAACCCACATATATATTGATTTAAAATAGTTATGGTAGCCACATTACAGTCAAAAGGGTCATCTCAGACCATATATAATAAATGACAGAGACTTAACTCCTGTAAGCTTCTCTGATATGAGATCCTAACTATACTTTTCCCATTTTAACCCTTGTTACAGATCCCAGTGTCATACAAATGATTATGGCATCTCTTACAACCCTTTATCACTAAGTGCTCTAAACCCTAGCATTATTGTAGCACTTTGTTACTCTCCTTCTCATTCTTTGCATTCTCTATGTGTGTATGTCTCTATCTTCTCTCATCTCCCATATATTTGTCTCTAGCTTGAGCTTTACTTTATATAAGATCAACACCCATTGACATGCCTTCTCTAATTACAAATCGTGTGCCAAGTGTTGATGTGGTCCTCCATTAGTGGATGTTTATCCCTTTGCAAACCCTCCACTCTCTATAATGATGTCTTCTGGGAATATTCCCTATTGGGAATATCCTTTTATTGACCTCCAAGGTTTCAGGCTAGAACCTTATGCACTCATTACACCTATTCGGGTCCTCATGCTTTTCCTCAAGTGCCTCTAGAATGCCAAATATGGCTAAGTCCTTTAAACCTATGTTATGCCTCCCGTGCGCCCTAGTTTCACTTAAACCCTTCTTAAACCCCTTTGTCTTGCGTGCTTTCCCCTAAGTGCCCTTCTTCTCACCGCACCTCCACATGTGTGCCCTTTGGTACTTATCCAATATTTGAGGGCCCAATAATTACTCCATATTATTCATTCACATGCTTCCCAAGAGATCACTCAACTCACGAGTCACTATACTAAAGAAACGTGAAAACTTAAATAGTTTGAGACATGTAACACAATCACTAACAGGTATGCTCTTGAAAATCAATAACGTGCAAAACAAAGTAAAATTCATTCAATGGTGGAGTCTCAGGAACCCTGTGTATCAAAATTATAGCCCATTCAATGGTTTTCAAATTCAAGAAACTAATTGTCTTGATGTACGATTAATACTTTCAAGACTATGACTTCATTTCTTGCCTTTTTGTCTTTATAAGCTATCATTGCTCACTTTGTACATATGGAATAATCACTATACACTCACAATAGATATATATAGCTCTTCATTGTACACACCCAATGCATATCAAAACTATAGGGGCCAATTCCAATATTTTATATCTCTGAGATCCTTAATCTTCCATTGTCCACTGGTGATTATCTTGACATCTAAGATCATTTTCTTTCTGAAGATGCCGACAGACCAGTTAAAGATCATTTTGAAGATGTTGACTCTATATTTTTATTAGTTTCAAGGGGCTTATTACTCCATACATACTTGAATAATATTCCTTATCTCACTATGAACTTATATACCTCCAAGGTACTTACATATTCACTCTTTAATTGACAAGTTATACCCTCAAGCTTTAAAAGAACTTTCACCTTCAAGGCTTCTCTTCAGAGATTCTTCCAAGATAGCTTAGAAGAAACCTATAGAATTGATAGTTAGTTTACCATTTCATTACCAGTTTCTCCTTGATCATGATTTAATAAACATTTACTTAGCCCTTTAAAGCAATGACTTTAGGGTTTGAAATTAGAACTTCTCCTTCTTTGAGAACACTAAGACTTGATTCCTTTTTATGTGGCTTAATCAAGACAAGATTATTGAAATTAGGTTAACCCTTTCACATATGACCTTATTTCATCATCCATTGGGAGAGTAACCAAAGTATTAAATTGAGATCACTAGAAATCTAATGAAGAACATGAATTAGGGTAGCTTAGACCACTTGTAACTTTGTTTTTCAGAGCAAGAAGTAATTCATAGCACATACATGATTGTACCTTCATCCTTTTACCATACCTTTATGCTTTTATGAGACAATAAAATCCCTCATAGCACCACAAATATGAAAAATATGACACATACACACTTGATTTGCAAGGGATTCAAGCACACTTGTTTAGATCAGGACATTTAATGACACTTTTTACAAACTAAAAGGATGACTCAGTTTTGAGAATATTGACAAGGACAACACAGACTAACCATCTTTTTGCAATATTGATCAACACCCATTTATACCTCTAAGAGCTAAGAAATTCAAACTTGACTTACTTTCTCTTGATGACTGACACTAAGGATACATAATCTAGGTTAGAGAAACTTCAAATACTACCTCATGCATGACTTCATGTTTGAAACATTATAATGGTAAATTTAACTTTTGTCATTCACTTAACTAGACCTGTACAAAGACTTGACATGATTTAGAGCCAGATTGCATACTTTCATAACTTTGTAACCCACACACCTACATGGGCAGTCACAACATTATCATGCACAACCCTCTTAGAGACATGAATACCTCATTTTAATTTACTCATGGATCATGACAGTTGCTCAAATCTCATTCACACAAGATCATGATGGCATTTTTCATCACCTCAGTATGGTATTTCTAAATTTGAACAACATATGTATTTTGAGGACTCAATTTTCTCCATCTATGCAATCTAGAGTAAGAATAGTGACATTGTTCACACGCTTTACTGAAAGACATTGATTAGGATAAGGAAATTCTTCTTTGATTCTTGAATAGTTCACTTAACTCACTCAATGCATGTTAAAATTGCATCAAGACATACCTTTTGACTTGATGTGCACTTTGCAGCTTGAAGGATTCCTCATTAGCACCTACTGATGAAAAATCCTTCCCAAGTATACACCAATGCTTCTTCCATGAATACATACCTCCTAGAAGCTTAGAGAAGGTATATCATGCCTCTTAGATCATGTCAAAACAACAAGAAGTCATCAAAATAACATGATGACTCAGTCTTATCCTTTCTTGTCCTCAAAACTTTGTCAACCTTCTTAGATGCATTCCTTGGTGTGCCAACCATATCACCTAAGACATATTTTTTTGACTTGAAGCCTTATTGGTACAAAAATCGTCGAGGAGGCAGATCTATGGATAGATGAGCCAATAGTGTGCAGGGCATAGCCCCTCTTTGAGATAGCAAAGTGAAACTAGTTTATTATTATTCTACCAACAGGAATCTGCGCAAGTCCTATGATTACGCCTTCGAGGGGATTTATGATCTCATCCCAGTTGGGGTATTTTCGACTATGAGCATAAAGGAATGAGAGGAGATAGGATAGTTTTGAAGGGAGAAAAGAAATGAATTCCAAAGCAGAAAGGTTAGAGGGTTTATGTTTTGGGTTGGTAGTAAATAGAGCCAAACCTACTTGCATAAACGAACAAAGCAATACTAATGAGCAAATGACAAAAAAGTAGAGATATATCTAACAAAATAAACACACAGATCTGACATAAGAAAGGTCTGATGCACATAACACATGTATTCAACACAAAGTCTCAATATTTGTATTAATGTTTTCTTCATTACATAAAAAGTATAAACCCTTTATTCTCACTTCTATTTTTCATCTAAAAATGTCCACCACCTGAATACAAAAACATTCAAGTATATATAGAAGGAGAAGGAGAGAGAAGGAAAAAAGAAACCAACGACTTAATTACAAAATATCTAAAAGTCAAATGTTGACTTTGGGGCAACTTGGTGGATAACAACATCCCATGGTGCAACATGGATGATGTCATCATTTGTGTCAACATACTTTTAAATATTTTACAAAAATGAGAAGAAAGCCAAGAAGAGGAAGGCTATTCGTCATCGTCTTGCGGCTAGAAAGGGGTATCCTACTTCTGCTCAGGAGAGGAAATGTGGAATTGAGCCTGGTACTCCATGAATTTGCTAATCATCAGTTGAAGTTGATCCTGGGTAGGACCCTTGGTGTGATCACCGATGACTTCACAAGTCTCCCGTTCATCTCTGAGCTTTTCTGGGAGTTTGAAGTACTCATTTCCTACCTCCATCAGGTAACCCACGAAGTCGTGGCAAGCCAGAAGGTTGTTGATGGATTCCGCATCAAAAGTAGCTTCTGAGCCTAACCCTTGTAAGATGATCTCTTTGAAGAGCCAGATGGTTTCATCTGCCTTCCTTAAGGTGTATGAAGGAGTGAGAAATCCTGGAGACATTCTCAGGACAATTTTCTCCATTTGATGCATCGCATCCAAGGCTTCCTCCTTGACTTTGTCTATCTTCTCTAAGAAAAATTCCATTTGATCGACCCGGTAGTCCAAAGCAGCAAGAACTTTGTTGGGTGCTCTGGGGTGATCAAAGACGCTGAATTTAACTAAATCATCGGCTGAGCAATCGAGCATCTTCTAGAACATCTCATGTTGTAACCTAGCATGGTCCAACTCTTGGGAGATAGGTCTTGCTATCGCCTGGAGTTCCTTGTTCGCCTGACCAATGTTCTGATATAGCTTAGTGAGCTTCATGATCACTTCCTCACTATATTTCAAGATTTGGTCTCTCCATGTGGATACTGCCATGCCTTGTTCGCCAATATTGGTGTATTCATTTATCTTATCCTGACTAAGGGCCTTGGGAGTTTCAGTGGTAGTTGTAGGAGGTCCACTGCCCATTTTCTACAAGGCTTAGAGAAGGTGTTTGTATTGCTCTTTTAGCATCCTCTTCTCCTCTGCTTCCTGAAGCTTCTTACAAAAGGAATCCACCACAGATAGGGCCTCTCCTTGTAGGCTCTCGGAGGACATTCCCATTATGACCTGTGTCACTGTATAAGCCATAGGAGACAGATCCTTTTTATCCTTTGTGGGATTAGGATACACAATCTCCATTACTCTTTCACCTAAGGCACTATGAGAGAAGCGGGTTATTGGCTTTTGCTTCTTAGCTCCTTTTGTTGGAATGACAGAGAAGTCCATAGGTGCAATGGGGACTTTCCTCTTGTGCTAGCTCAGGTGTTGGGAGATCTATGCTAGACTTAAGGGAGTGGGACCAGCGGGAGAAGAGGGAATGGTGGAAGAAGGAGCAACTACAGTGTACTCAGGGAAATGGGTTGAGACACTTGGTGGTGGTATTGATAAAGAAGCTAAACCTCCAATGCTCACAGGGGTAGGAGTTACTATAGGAGAGGAAACTATGGGGGTGGAAGGGAGCTGAGAGATGAGGGAATAAATATTAGGGGATAGCTCTTCGGGGGAAGAGAAGATGGAGGAAGAGGAAGGGGGAATAGTAGAAGATGGGGGAGAAGACACAACCAAAGGAATGGTTGCTTGAGTGACATGAGGATGGGAAGGAGTGGGAGAAGGGATGATGGGAACCTCGGTGGTTGTAGCAGTGGCAACATCCTGAGTGGATGTGCCCGTTGGAACACTTACTACCACTTCCTTTTCTGGGGAGGCAAGGCACACGACCTACTCCTAGGTGGTGGAAGGAGGAATCTCGGGAGCTTTCTCTTGGGTGGCACTTGAATCCCCTTCCTTATCTTTTCCTTTTCCCTTTGGCAAATGTTTCAGCCTGGCAGGTGCATTACCTAAGGGAGACGTGGTGAAGTCTACCCCAAGGTAAATGAGACCATTAAATCTGCACCAATGTTTTGTGCACTGCAAGGTGCCTTTTACCCTCTCCTCAATAGTCTGAGGTGCCCTTGTTCTATCTATTTCGGCAAATGGCTAGTTGTCCCCGTCCATATCTAGATATACCTAATCAACTTCTTGATCAGTCATTTGGAAACCTTTCGGAATAATGGCCACACCATACTAGATGATCTCTACTAAGGCCAGGTGGGAGTGATCCTTTCTTCTAAGCTCAACCTCATGATAGAGATCGATATAGATATCCTCGATCTGTGGGACGTGGATTGGATCGAGCTTTTCCTTTGGGAGGAAATTTTGTGGATCAAAGGTTGGCCTTACCAGAAATTATGCTTTAAGTTAAGCAGCTCCAGTTCTGCAAACATTTCTGGGCTTTGGTGTGAGAAGTGCATGTGTACCTGCCCACTATGAGGGGGAAAGGAGTTCCACCCTTCTTTCTCTTCAAGCACTTCTCATGATATGTGATGAGTTGTGTGGATAGCTCCAATAGGATCAACTTTTGCCCCACATATCCTGCAAATGTTGTTTTGCAAATCAGCAACACCCCTGGATGCAAATCAAGGTTCTAAGTTGATGTTTAGGGCATCCAGTGTGATTGCACAACATGGAAACCTCTCTCCAAGTGTGGGACTTGTGAAAATGAGAGAGGAATCTCTAGATTAGAGGTTGGTTCCTCAAACTCCTCTGATTAGATCTAGTATTTACACAACTGCAGAGGTTTAGATCCTAATTTTACCCTAATTTGCAAGTAGACAAGGATAAGAAATGCAGAAAATGAAACTAACCTAATGATGGTGATGCACCAAAGGAGTGGTGAACATTTTTGCTCATACAAATAGGCACAAATCCATGAAATGCAACATGAAAAACATACACAAGCTGATAAGATGCAATAAGAGATCTGAAAATGAAGTAAAAACAATACAAACAGAGGACTGAAAGCATTCACAGAGTTTACACTGTCATTTCCATGTAAAAATCCCTTGCATTACACCATCAAAGAGGTATAAACCTATTACAATCCTTGAAAAAGGCCTGATACTTACAAAATTCACTTGTTTTCAGGTGAAAGAAGAAGTCTAATGTTCAAAAAAGTGTTCAACCATGAAGAAATGAGCCAAATATGGCTTTTACAGTACATGGGTCAAGCCCAGGAGAGAGAAAACATGCAAAACGCATGGGAGCCATCCCTCATTGAATGAAAATGCATTAAAACAGCATGGAGGTCCTTACAAACCCATGCTCTGACATTTTTGACCATGCTGGAGAGAAAAGTGACCCATTTTGCATTAAAATTGGTTGTTGAAATGTCATTTCTGGCCATGGACACGTACCAGAAGTGTTTTTGATTTTTCTCTCTCCAAACTGAACCAAAATTCAAAATTGACCATGGAATCATGTAGAGAATTTCATAATCTTTCCATTGATATAAAGAACGTGCAAATCTAAGCTCTGGATCGAAAGTTATGGAGGTCTGAAGTTTTAGGGCAAAAACGGCCCAAAAAACGGATCGGCGGGCAAAAATTTAAAATTTTACCTCTTTTTTGGTCTTTGGAAAAATTTTCAAAAAAACCCCCGCACTGCCACCTAGGTGCCACATGGCATGATTTGATTAGGCGCGGGCTCCTCCTAGCCACTTTCCCTTCATTTTTTCCTTTGGAATTTTTTTCCAAAAACCTCCACCGGGCCCACGAGCTGGACACGTGGCGGCTTCCTATTAGCTGCGAAAAAGGGGGGGCGGGCTTTCCTCCATGAATTTTCCTTTGTTTTTTTCCATTGGGAAAAAACTCCCAAGTCCTCCCACGCCGCGAACTCCCCTGCCACCTCTGCCACCTGTCATGTTTCTATTGGCTCGGGCCAATACTCCAAAATTTGCCCTTGAAAAACTCGGCAAAAACACTTAGTGAAAATTCTACTCTCTCCTCCAGGGTCGATGGTGGAGACACGTGTCGATGTTTCATTGGCCTGCGGGCCATGCGGACCAAAATTTGCACTTGAAACTTTTGGCAAGACTTAGCCAAATTTCACATTTCTCCTCCGCCATCCGCGACCTTCCTCTGGACACGTGGCGAGCTCCTATTCACTGCGGGCCAAAACCTCAAGAAATTTCCTTGCACCATATACTTAGCCAATTTTTTACCTCGCCTCCCCTTATGACACGTGTCACACCATGATTGGTCCGCGGGCCCCGCGGGAAAAATTTTCATTTGAACCTATGCCAAACACTTGGAAAATTTTTTAAACTCGCCTCCGACCTCCGAACTCCTCTGCCACGTGGCAGCTTCCTATTGGCTGCGGGCTTCCAAAGGGGAAATTTCCCACAAAAACTCCACCGAGCCATAACTTGAAAAATACGAGGAGTTAGGAGGCAAACTTTACCTTTCTAGAAAGCTGAGAGAGAGCTCTATCTGATGGTGCCATTTCTAGAAAGATTTGAGTGCCTAAAAATCAAAAATGAAGACTGAGGCATAAGAGAGGCAAGAACACAAGGAGTTAGCCAACAAAATGAGCAGGGGCACATTTTGGCTAACAAAGCAACTTAGTGGGATCCCCAAGAAGTTGGCAGCTCTCGAGATAAGTGAAAGTGGGAAATTGCATAAATAACGCTCCCCACTTCTCTGTTGCAGTCACTATGCTCTTGGTTGTTCGACCGTGAGTCATATTGGGCCTCAAAAGGAAGATGATGTCGTAGAAGAAGGCATCGTTGATCTTGGTGAACTGTGGAATGTTGTTTTCTAGTTTCAATTCTAGATAATATTCATATATTTTCACCTGGGGCCATACCCCACATCAGCTCAATGCCGAGATAATCTCTCTCAGAGGCAGCAATGTAGACAACGTAGGAGTTCATGTAGAACCTCCCCGTTGTTGAGAGTTGTTGGAGTTGTTTAGAGATGGTGCTGCTGATGATCTCTACCCACTCAAAATATTGATCAGGAACATTTTTGTTCATTGTCTCCATATACCTGAGCATCCATTTGTGGAAGTAATGGGCATCAGGAAGCCCAAACACCCCGCTTTCAGAAGGTAATGGTTTTCTCGGCTCCTCCAGAAAAGTTATCGCAATGAATAACCTGGGGCCACCTGGTTATTACCTTCTTATTTTTAGGTATATTGTTATGTTTGTGGAGCCTATTTTCATGTTAGAGTGTGGTACACCTTCTATGTGTTACGCTCGGGTATTTTTACAGCGGTCCCACTCACTTTGGTGAGCGGGTCGTGGGGTTCGGGGCGAAGCCCGTGAAACAAATTTTCATGGGTGGTTTATTAACCCATGGGTAATTGGTAACCGTTATGGGCTATTTTTGGGCCCATGGTTTTGATACCCATTGTTTTGTAAAACCACCTCTTCATCTACCCATAGGTTTATGGGACATTTTTTTTTTTCCCATTGTTTGATACCCATGGTTTTTTAAAACTCGCTTAAGTAGTTGTAAATTTATATGGTCTTATGCATAAGATAGAAATACAAGCAAATGTATTGCAGATGTGTATTGAATTTGGATGTGAATTCTGTAGAGTTTGTTGAGCATAGCTCCAAATGGATCTGGGTATTGTATTAAGAGAGTGGAGGCTTGTAATAAAATATGAGCAAGTGATTCGTGGTGGACGTAGCCCAAATTGGGTGAACCACGTTAAATCTTGTCTCTATGTGTTATGTTATTTATTTTGCACTTTTATTTGAGATATGTAATATTTTCTCGCATATTAGTTTCTATTTCATTCGTAAGGGATTATTCCACATATTTTATCTCTTATTTCCTAATAATTGGTATCGAGCTGGTTTAGCTTGTTGAAGTGTTGAATTGCAAGGAAATTTTTATCTTGAGTGGGAGCTATGGCAGATGATGGAAGATCTAGGGTTGATAAATTCAACTGGTAGAATTTCAGTCTTTGGAAGATGCAGATGGAAGATTACCTTTATCAGAAGGATCTTTATACTCCATTATCTGAGAAGGTGAACAAACCCTCAAGTATGACAGATGTGGAATGGGATTTGTTGGATCGGAAGGCACTTGGAATGATCCGGATGTGTCTTGCATCTTCGGTATTATTTAATATTTCAAAGGAAAAGACTACAAAAGATCTAATGGATGCATTAGGGAAGTTGTATGAAAAACTTTACGCCTCTAACAAGATATTTTTAATGAAAAAGTTGTTTAATATGAAGATGTCTGAGAATAGTTCAGTAGTAGATCATTTAAATGATTTCAATATGGTTGTGAATATGCTAGCTTCGGTTACAATAGAATTTGATGAAGAAGTTAGGGATTTATTAATTCTGTGCTCTTTACCTGAAAGTTGGAATAGCCTGGTAATGGCGGTAAGCAACTCGGTTCCAGCTAACTCAAAGTTGAAGTTTAAGGATGTTGTAGGGGTGATTCTAAGTGAGGAAATGTAAAGAAAAAGCTCTGGGGAATCTTCTACTTCAGGGAATGCTTTGACAATGGAAACTAAAGGGAGACAGAAGAATAGAGGAAACCATGGAAAATTGAAAGATTGGGCAAGGTCAAAATCCAAGAGCAAGATTATATGTTAGAATTGTGGAAAGTCTGGGCATGCAAAGAAGGACTATTGGGAGCTTCGAGAGAAGAAGAAACAACAAGAAGAAAATAAGGAGGTAAATGTGGCATCGGGTAATGTATGCCAGGATGATTTGATTCTTTCTTTACATAATATTACTCAATCTTGGGTGTAAAATTCAAGGGCTTCTTTTCATGCTACTCCACATAGGCATTATTTTGTTGATTATGTTCAAAGGATTTTTGGCATGTTTTTCTTGGTGGTGATGAGCCTTGCAGTATAGTTTGAAAAGGTTCTGTTCAAGTTAAGATGTAGAATGGGAATACATGGCTATTGAAGGATGTCAGACATGTGCCTACATTAAGGATAAATTTGATATTGGCGGGGTAATTGGGAAGTGATGGTTATATTGTGATATTTACAGCTAACTCTTAGAAGGTTACCAAGGGTGCTCTTGTAGTGGCAAGAGGTAAGAAGGTTGGAACCTTGTATTTAACCACTGATAGTACTAATGATTGTAATCTTGTGGCTTCAGATGTAGATACAACATTATGGCACTATAGGCTCGGTCATATGATCCATAAGGGCATGAACATCATAAAGAAGAATTTTCCTGGATATACAGAAACAGGTTTGGATTTCTGTGAGAACTGCATATATGGGAAGCAAGTGAGTAAGGTTTGTCAAGGTTGGACCTATGAAGAAAAAGAGTAAGTTAGAGCTGGTACATTTTGATGTGTGGGGATGGCTCAAGTATCGTCTCTTGGGGGTTCAAGTTATTATGTTACTTTTATTGATGATGCAACAAGGAAAGTTTGGGTTTATTGTATTAGAAACAAATCTGATGTATTTGACACTTTTGTTAAATGGAAAGCCTTGGTAGAGAATGAAACAAGTCTTAAGCTAAAATGTCTCAGGTCAGATAATGGAGGGGAGTATTAGAGCAATGAATTTAATGATTATTTTTCTAAGAATGGAATCCACAGGAAAAAGACAGTTCCAGGAACTCCACAATAGAATGGGGTATCAGAAAGGATGAACAGAATAATAATGGAATGTGCTAGGAGCATGAGGTTACATGCAGGACTACCTCTTTCTTTTTGGGTAGAAGTAGTGAGCACAGTTGTGTACTTGATAAACAGAGGACCCTCAAGTGCCTTGGATGGAGGCATACCTAAGGAGGCATGGTATGGTAAGAAAGTTGATTATTCATTTCTTAGAGTCTTTGGATGTGAGGTGTTTGTTCATATAGACAAGGATGATAGGACCAAGCTAGAGGCTAAATCAGAAAAATGTACTTTCATTGGTTATGGTGGTGATGACTTTGGGTTTAAATGTTGGAGTATTAAGGACAAGAAAATCATTCGGTCTAGGGATGTGGTCTTTAATGAGAAAGTCATGTATAAGCAACAGTTGCAGGAAAATAGGGAAGAATCCAAGAAAGAATATGTAGTGGTAGAGGATCTTCCGGATGGGAAAGTGACCCATGAATCAGTTCAGGAACCTACTCAACAGGAACCCCAAAATCCTACAATGAGGAGGTCTTCTAGGGTAAGAAAAGAACCTGAATGTTTTTCTCCTTCTCTTTATTATTTATTACTCACTGATAGTGGAGAGCCAGAGAGCTTTGATGAAGCAATGTAGGTAGATGCCAGTAAGAAGTGGGAGCAAGCCATGGATGAGGAGCATCAGTCTCTCATGGAGAACCAGACTTGGGATTTGGTGAATCTACCGGAAGGAAAAAGAGAATTGCAGAACAAGTGGGTGTATAGATTTAAAGATGGAGGAAAGAAAATATATAAGGCCCGGTTGGTGGTCAAGGGGTTTACACATAAACAAGGTATAGATTTTTATGAGATATTTTTCTCCTGTAGTAAAAATGACTTCTATTAGAACTGTTCTTGGAATAGTGGCAACTGAAGACTTGCACTTAGAACAGTTAGATGTAAAGACTACATTTCTCCATGGTGATTTGGAGGAGGAACTATATATGCAACAACTAGAGGGCTATGAGGTCAAAGGTAAAGAGGAGATGGTGTGTAAACTAAAGAAAATATTGTATGGCTTGAAACAAGCTCAACGTCAATGGTATAAGAAGTTTGATAGCTTCATGTGTTAGGAATATCTATGTCGTAGTGTGAACATAGAATATTATGTAAGTGATTATATTATCTAGGATAATATAATATGTGTTGTAATAATTAATTACATTATTGTAAATGTAATTATGAGTGGGTGAGTAAATATTGTTATGAGTTGTTGAGTAAACAAATCATTAACAATATTAGTTTTGTGAGAAAACAAAATCTCACATAAAATAGCATGGAGTTGTTTTAGGAGTTATGTGTGGAGATATTTATGGAGATTATATCTCCTTAAATATAGGAACAACATCTCCTATTTAAATGGATGTAATACTTCCTATGAATGTCGCAAGAAAAAAGAGTAAGATTTCGAATTTTCTTTACGCAATTATGATATTAATTTTTCATTTGGTATCGGAAGCGAGGTTTGATGCAAGAAATTTCAGTGCTTTCATGATCAAATCCATCTCAAATAATATATCATAGTTTTCGCTTTCCGGATGTGGGTTTTTCTATAATTTTGTGTGCGAGAATCACATGCTAATAAAAAAACTACAAAAAAATTCAATAGAACCCAAAGTACGTAGTTTGGAAGAAATATGGATTTTACTATGAAGCTATCAAATTAAGCACATCAATTCTTCTCTGAAATTTTTCTCCAATTTTCAATAATGTTGAATTGTTAATACAAGTTCTTGACTTGCTTGGAGGTTAAAAGGTATTCAATATAAAATTTTAAAGTACTTGATTCAATTTTGTATTTTTTTATCAGTATTGTACAAAATAATGGAGAAACTAAATCTGATTGAAAATTTTGAAGGACAAGATTTCCATACATGGCAACTACATATGCAATTACATTTAATAGAAAAGGATCTATGGGATGTGGTGAAGTATAATTCAACTCCACCCACTAGAGGAAATGAATTGGAAAAGTGGAATGTAAAAGATTAGAGAGCATTGGGTACCATTGGTCTGGGCTTATCAAAAGCCTATCTACATCATGTGGATTTCACAAAATCTGCAAAAGAAATTTGGGAGTCTCTTAACAAATTGTTTGGTTCTGAAGCTGAAATGGCAAAGACTACACTGAAGCAACGCTTGTACGGGTTGAAAATGGAAGAGAAATCAAAAATGGCAGATCATATAAGTAAGTTTTATTCTTTGCTAAATCAACTAGCTGGAATTAAAGAACATGTAAAAGATGATGATGCTAAAGCTATTCTTCTTAATAGCATGCCTAAGAGTTACTCAAATATTGTATTTACTTTGATTAAAATTACTATTAGTCTAGAATGAGTGATTTCTACATTGTTAGAACAAAGCGAGTCATGAAGAACATGAAGAAGTACTATATGTAGGAAACAAACCTAACTCCTCATCTAAGAAGGAAAAACATAAACCAAAGAAGGTTCCTTCACATGGAAAAATAAAATGAGTTTATTGTAATGAGATTGGGCATGTAATCTTTGAACTATAAAAGAGAGCTCAGGATCTTCTTGATGACAAGATAGATCAGAAAGCCCTTCTAGCTGAAGTAGAAACTGATTGGGAAGTCTACTCAACTGATGAAGAACTTTCATGTCCTAGTGATGAGGATTTCCTATGGTAGACTCTTTTCTTGTTGGAGGAAGGAGGCAAAGGAGGAAGGAGGAAAATCAGTGTCCTCTCGTCATTCACCAACGATGGGGTCGCAGACAGATGCGGTGATATTTTATTTCAGTTATGTGGTGTGTTTATACACAAGGGGGTGAAACTAGTTTCATGTTTTGATTTTAATGTGTTCACATAGACTAACAACAGTTCCTGAGTGTCTATTTGGTGTGGAAGAAGCAAACTGCTTGACTCAGCTTACAGGGGAAAATCATCTACGTACGGTCCTCTGACTGCCATACTTGATGGAAGGTACTTCATTGGAAGGTGATCAGTCGATGAAGATGTTCATACGACAAGGATGATCATTAGCAGCAAGATCCAGATAGCAAGATCCAGTAGCAATGGCTACTCCGACAAGTTTGATGTTTCCAGGAGCTCTTACCCCATGTTCACACTAAGGGGGCGAATGTTAGGAATATCTATGTTGTAGTGTGAACATAGAATATTATGTAAGTGATTATATTATCTAGGATAATATAATATGTGTTGTAATAATTAATTACATTATTGTAAATGTAATTATGAGTGGGTGAGTAAATATTGTTATGAGTTGTTGAGTAAACGGATCATTAACAATATTAGTTTTGTGAGAAAAAAATCTCGCGTAAAATAGCATGGAGTTGTTTTAGGAGTTATGTGTGGAGATATTTATGGAGATTATATCTCCTTAAATATAGGAACAACATCTCCTATTTAAATGGATGTAATACTTCCTATGAATGTAGCAAGAATAAAGAGTAAGATTTCAAATTTTCTTTATGCAATTATGATATTAATTTTTCATCATGATGGAGCATGGTTATATTAGATGTCATTCGACGATTGCGTGTATATAAAGAAATTTGAGGATGGAAGTTATATTATCCTATGTTTGTATGTTGATGACATGATGGTTGCAGGTAAAAACATGCAGGAAATAAAAGTACTCAAGAAATAGCTAAGTGAATCCTTTGGTATGAAGGATTTGGGGGTAGCCAGACAAATCCTTTGTATGAGGATATCTCAAGATAGGAAGGAATGGAAGTTGACTTTACCTTAGGAAGAGTACATTAAGAAGGTATTGGACGGAGTTTAACATGCGGGATGCTAAACCGGTTGGGACTCCTTTGGCAGGCCATTTTAAGTTATCAAAGGAGCAGTGTCCCAAGACAGAGCAGGAAAGAAACCAAATGTCTAAGGTACCTTACTCATCAGTAGTTAGTAGTTTGATGTATGCTATGGTGTGCACTAGGCCTGATATTGCCCATGCAGTGGGAGCTATGAGTAGATTTATGAGTGATCCAAGTAAAGAGCATTGGCAAGCAATAAAGTGGATCCTTCGGTATTTGAGAGGGACCATGGGGAAAGTTTTGTGCTACAGTGGATCAGACACCACTTTACATGGTTATGTAGATTTAGACATGGTTGGAGATGTAGATAGTATGAGGAGCATGACAGGTTATATTTATACTGTAGGTGGGACAGCAGTGAGCTAGATTTCATGACTACAGAAGCTGGTGGCTTTGTCAACCACGGAGGCTGAGTATGTTGCTGCCACAAAAGCAAGCAAAGAGATGATTTGGTTACAACAATTGCTTGAGGAGTTGGGGCATAAGCAGGAGGAATGTAAGCTACATAGTGATAGTCAGAGTGCTATACACCTAGCTAAGAACTTTGTTTTCCACTCTAGGATGAAGCATATACAATTGAGATATCACTTCATCAGGACAGCTTTAGAATATAAGTTGAAGTTGGAGAAGATTCATACCGGTCGAGAATCCTGCAGACATAATGACCAAGGTGGTCACAAGGGATAAACTAAAGCTATGTTCGGCTTTGGTTGGCCTTCGTGGATGACAAAGTGAAGGGTTGAGAAGCTTGCTCGGTGGAAATCGGTCTCAAGTGGGAGATTGTTATGTTTGTGGAGCCTATTTTCATGTTAGAGTGTGGTACACCTTCGATGTATTACACTCGTGTATTTTTTACAAAGCCATCCGCTTAGCCGATGAGCGGGTCAGGGGGTTTGGGGCGAAGCCCGAAGAAAATTTTCATGGGTGGATTATTAACCCATGGGTAATGGGAGTAACCGTTATGGGTTGTTTTTGGGCTCATGGTTTTTCAAGTACCCATTGTTTTGTAAAATCGTATCTTGACTACCCATAGGTTTATGGGATGGTTTTGTTTTTTCCCATTGTTTGATACCCATGGTTTTGTAAAACTACTTAAGCGCTTGTCTATTTATATGGTCTTATGCATATGATAGAAATATAAGCAAATTTATTACATATGTGTTTTGAATTCGGGTGTGAATTCTCAGAGAGTTTGTTGAGCATAGCTCCAAACAGATCCGGGTATTGTATTGAGAGAGTGGAGGCTTGTAATAAAATCGAGTAAGTGATTCTTGGTGGACGTAGCCCAAACTAGGTGAACCACGTTAAATCTTGTCTCTTTGTGTTGTGTTATTTATTTTGCACTTTTATTTGAGATCGTAATATTTTACGCATATTAGTTTCTCTCTTTGCGATTCTATAAGGGATTATTCCACATATTTTATCTCTTATTTCGTAACATATACTTCATTCATGAGCTGCATACACTTGTCCTCATTTTCATCCCATGCCTTTATGCATTATGCCTAACTTACGACCACAAAATGCCGGTGGTGGGGGATACCCAGCATTATTTTAAAGTGTCAGCAAGAAGGTTAATTATAACCTCACCCTTCTCATTCTCGACACACCTTGTGTCTTTATTATAGCAGTGGGCCACCACCATCATGAATTCATTATTCACTTTGTGTTTACAGGAATTCCCCCAATGAAGTGTAGACCACTACTGACCAATTTTTCCATCCAAGGACTTCCTGTGACCCTCCTGGTTCTGGCCCAAAAATCTTCCATGTCAATGTGGCCAATTTCGGCATCCCTGATGTCTAAGTCACATTTTGCATGGGACTTGGGCATCCTGACTCTTTGATACTTGTACTTCATTTCTTCCTCTGTGAGTTTGGCCTTACCCTTTGACTTGGTCGGTCTCTTGCTTGATGAAGACATGTGTGAATCTAAGTTTAGTTGCTGATCTGCAAGAAGAAGGAGCGAAGTCCAATGCAAAAGAGCCATGTTAGCTGTTAGATTATCCATCGAAGCTTTGTAGAAAGAAGAGTTAGCAATTTTAGAAGCCTCTGGGTGCAGGGCGCAAGTATACTACAGGCTACAAGGTCAGAAAAAGTAAGGTGCACTGATGCAGAGTGTTGCAAGGAAGAAAACAACACCAAAGGGCGCAGGGCGCAAGAATATTACACATAACATGCAGTGTTGATGTTAAAAGATATGCGCTTGCACCATTACGTAAGGTTTAAACTGGGCGTAAATATTTTTGGTGTTGTATGGCAGTAGAATGATCCAATGGCGTAGGCATGGAACATGTTGCAAACAGTTTTGGTGCGCCAATGGGGCGCATGTTTAAATGGTGTATCACTGACCTGAGGTGCACCAGTTCTTAGCCTTTGACGCGGTGCAAAAAGGCTTGCATAACATTTAGATGTCGGTGTAGGAAGGATTGCGCTTGTGCCTGTGTTAGAATTTTAAGAATTTTAAAGGGTGCAGGGAGGGTGCATGCTACAGGCAGGGATAGTGAGCCCTTTGGAGCTACTGTTTTTTATGCAATAGGGATGGTGTTTGCACCAAAGGAAAACCATAGGTTTGGATATGTAACAACTCAATATTTCTTTCCCTTTTGGTTGGTTCATGTGGTTTTTAGGGTTCTTTTAGCATAGATCTGGACAGTGAAGGGGGACAGAGCAAAGAGGATCTTGGATCACTTTTGAGACAAATCCTCTAGGCTAGCAGATCTAGGAGGAGGGTGAAACTGGTTTGGGGAGAGAAGATGCAAAATGGGCTGGAGGGTGCATATGTTTCTTTAGATTCATTTCCTTGTTTTTTAACAAAACAACCCTACAGACAACCAAACCAAACCAAAAACCACAAGGAACGCAAGGACCACTTACCGGGAATATATAGACTGGAAGAAATGATGTGGGGTCCATGAATGTGACGTAAAGTGACACGAGGATGGCGGGAGTGCTGATAGGTACAGAGAAAAGAGCTTTTCACGTGTTTTTCAATTGTGAAAATGATAGGTCAGATGCGCCTATATATAGCAAAAGGTGCAATAAATGCGCCACCAACTTTTTTAAAGGGCACACAAAAATGAATGCCAACACGAGATTATTTGTGCCTTTGGCATAAATTCAGGACTGTCAACATGGGGTTTTTAGCACTTTGGTGCACCGCTTAAGGGCGCAACATTTTTAGTGTTAACAGTGGGGCGCATGCGCCGTGGCGTAGGTTTGAAAGGTGCATCATGGGAAGGTGCAACATTTTTGATGTTGACACGACGGAGGATGCGCCAAAGGAAAAGAAGAGGGTGCAGATATATTTGATGTTGCATGAAAAAGATCTGCGCCCAGCCAAAAAGGACCAAACGACTAAGTTCGAAAAACCAGATTTTCCGGAAAGGGATATTATGCCATTCCGAACACTGAGGGACCTTGGTGGGGAACCAAAACAAAATTTTGGTATGGTTACCTACAAAATTACCCTTGTCAATTTTACAGGATAATAGCTAGCTCTTTCTAGGGACTATCTTTGAGTGAAGCTCAAAAGGTAGAGAATCCTATATCAACATATGCCTATCCATTGGGTTACAGAGTCAAAAACAAGGGCAACGATAAAAGGAAACACATAAAAAAACAAACACACAACATAAAGCAAACTGTACAAAGAAGAGAGAAATCTCTACTTCCGAATATTTTGAGATGTTTCCCACTATAGGGAAGTGGGAGCTCGGGTTCCGTCTGGATACGAGAGATATAAGCTATTCTCTTCATTGAGCTGCTTGATCTTGAAAGGTCCTCTCCATAAAGAATCAAACTTTCTGTGCATGCCCTTTGGCTCTCTTCGCTTGTCCCACAAAAGGACGAGATCTCCCACCTTAAAATCTCTCTTCTTGGCCTTCTTATCAAACAGCCTCTTGACTTGATTCGATGTGCGGTTGTCCTGTCGACCACTTTTACTCTCTTTTCTTCAAGCTCTGTTAGGTACATGACCCTCTTTTCAAGAGAATTCTGAAAAGTCTCATTTTCGATCGCTCATGCCAAGCGCAGAGCGCAGAAGTTCTGCAGAAATGGGAAGTTTAGCATCGATTCCATATAATAATTGAAAAGGTGACATACCGAGGACCTCTTTGGAGTAATACGGTTTGCCCACAAAGCATCGTACAATGACTTGTGCCATGGTGTTGATTCATATCGACTAGCTTCCGTATGATGGTCACTAAGTTCTTATTGCTGGATTCTGCCTAACCATTTCCCTAGGGGTAATAATCTAAGGCATGGGCCAAGGTTATCCCATATTCATAGCAAAAACTGATAACTTCCTGTGAGGAGAAGTTGGAAGCATTATCAACAATGATCTTGTGTGGGATGCCAAACCTCACGATGATATTTTCCTTGATGAAGTTGCAAACAACTTCGAAGTGGCATGTTTGATGAGTATGGCCTCTAGAACCGGTGCACAAGCAACAGAGGCTTTTATATCCTCAAATGACATCTTTCCTTCTTCACTCCACTGGAAAGTTTGTGACCCTTTCATCATATTTGATATGTGGCGAGTCTTTTCAGTAAAGTTAGGAACAAAGCGCCTGAGAAAATTCACTTTTCCGAAGGAGTGAACGTCGGTCTTGCTTGTGGGTAAAGTAAGGCTCTGAATAGCCTTAACCCTTTCGACATCTATCTTTTTCCCTTCCTTTCTTACAACGTGTCCTAGAAACTTTCCTTTGGTGACCCCAAAAATAGACTTTTTTGGATTTAGGGAAATCCTGTGTTCTCGGCATCTAATCAATACTTGCTCCAAATGATCACAGTGATCACTTCACTGTTTAGAGAACACTGATTAAGTCATCTAGATAAACCATGATAGCCTTTCCCATCATACCTTTGAATGCAAATTCCATCGCCCGCTGAAACGTAGCACCGGTGATTGGTCAAGCCAAAAGGCATCCTGCTATATGTGAATGTGCCCTAGGGAGTAGTGAATGTTGTTTTGAATCGATCTTTAGGCGAGACTTCAATCTGATTATAGCTCGAAAAACCATCAAGCATGGACAGCATTTCTGAACCATTTACACTGTAGAACCTGATCCATTATGGGAAGCAGGTAGTTTTCCTTCAAGGATGCTTGATTCAGGTTGCAAAAATCTACGCATATGCGTATCTCGTTGTTCTTCTTTTACACTGGCATGATGTTTGCAACCCAGGTACTATGATGGATAGGAAAAATGATCCTTGCATCTAGCATTTTCTATATTTCTACCTGGATGGTACCTAAGATCTTGGGATTGTAGTGCCTCTGTTTCTGGCAAAAAGGTTTGACCTCTTCTTTTAATGGGATGTCATGCTGAATTTCCTTTGGCTTGAAAGACTTTAGATCGGCATAAGACCATGCCAATATGTCCATATATTTTTTTAGCAATTTGATGAACTTCCACTTTTCTTCGGGTGTGCAACACTTCCCAATGTTCACAAGCTATGGGTGTTCCATAGTACCCAGATTAACCGATTCGGTCTCTGGAGAGGAGTTAGGGTCATCTTGCCACTTCTTCTTGACAAAATGATCATGTTTTTCAAACAATCATTCCAGAGAAACTAAACCTTTTGGGATTTTATTTCCTTTGAGCTGACATATGCCATCACCTCCTTTCGATTCGTTCGCTTGATCAGTGATGATTCATGACATGCGAAGTAGATCCTTCAAAGTGAAGCTCACTAAAATTATCTCGCCTTCTCTAGAAAGGCAATAAGTTGATTGTTTTCATTGAAAACTGCCATGATCTTGAGAATTTTTCGCATGCTTGGGTAGAATATTAATTCAATAGTATATGTGTTTATTTTTAACCTTGGGTGAGGGAGCATGAGAGAAGATGAGACGGCTAGTGAATCGGCCATGTCATTCTGAGCCCTTAGAATGGATTTTATTGAGAAGGCGTCAAATTCCTCAATGCTATCCCACACTGTGTTGCGGTAATGCCTGAGCCTTTCATTCTTTACTTGGTATATTCTTTTTACTTGATTCACGACTAGCTCAGCATCACCTTGTACCTTCAAGTTCTTGATTCCCCTTTCTTTTGCAGCTTGCATGCCAAGTAGCAAAGATTTATATTCAGCAGTATTATTCGTGTTGAAAAACTGCAACTTAAAAGAGAGAGGAAAATACACATGCCAAAAACCTGATATTTGAGTGAAAACATCCTCCTAGAAAATACATATGTCTATCTCAGCTCATAAAACTGAATTCTAGGCTTAATTATTCTACATGTTTCTTATAGGAAAGGTTTAGGACTTGGGTCCCTAAATTGAACTTTCAGAGCATTTTTGGGAATCTTTAACCTATTTTAGAAGCTCATTTGTCTCATTAAATTCTCCTTTCTACCTCCCCTTGAGGTTATACCATCTATATCTAACTGATTTTGTAAAAATTTGGTCCTCAAAACTTGATCTCAATTTATATGGGTGTGTCAACACTTCCATCACTATCCTAAAACATACTTCTAATGTTCATTATCCTTGTTTGCTTGGAAGAATGACTCACTTGGTCATCCACTTGTTCCCCTTGTCAAGGTAATTTCCACCATCATTTATCTCACCTATCTTACCTTATTAATACCTAGATCATTCAAACAATGATCAATTTTAACTCTCCTTTGCCTCTATATATTTAATTAGCTATGTAGATCACTGTTTTAGGACTCAGATATGAGTCTTACATTTGTAAGAAATAAAAAATTTCTTGACCATCATTATGCCTACAGTAATCATCTACCCTTCCTATCTAACTGTTTTGAACTCTAGATCATTGAGTAGTGGGTCATCATCAATTTCCTTTGCTCCAAATAGGATTTTCTCAAGTATGGGTCATTGTCTCATATTTATACCATGCTTTGTTAGGGATCAGTATGGAGAATTCATTGTTCATCTTTACTCTCTATCACCATCTTTAAGAGCTCTATTAAGCCTCTTCTCCATACGAGATCATCTTATCTCATTCTTCGACTTATGCCCTTCACTATCCTTCAAGGATCTAACACCAAAAGAAGCAAATTTTGATTCTTTAGACCTCACTAGCTCTTTTACACCTTGTATTATCTCAAGCACTTTCTCCTGGTAGTTTCATTATTGGAGTCATTTGTGCATACCTAGAGAAAGTTAAATACATTTTCTATAACCCATTTTTATTTTGATGGTATTCCTCATCTTTTCAAATCCAATTTTTAACCTAAGTCACCTTTCCACCTCTTCAATTTTCTCACTACCTTTTTGTTCAACAAACCGTGATTTCACAATTTTATGAGCATATATTTTGTTGCAAGGGTTTCCTCAACTAATTAAAGACAATTTCTAATTCCCATTTTGGTACTCCTATGTGGAAATAATCATAAGGTATTTCTTTTGAAATCTACTTCAACTTTATTGTCCTATATTTTCCATTAGGCGTTCATGAACATTTACAAGATTGTGTTAGAAATTTTCAGTCTTTTCCATTGATTGAAGATGTTTCTTTGTAATATTCCTCTTAATTCCTATTAAGGTCTCTTTATGGATAGATAATTGAGGATTTTATCCTTTTAACTAGATTCTAGACTCTTCAAACTTTGTTTTTCCATAAAACCCTAGGAGGGTTTTGATGCAGGAGTGAGTTTTTTCTCACCAAATTAATCATACTTGTCCTCAAGGGCTCGATCACTTATAATATGTCTATATGAACGTTTATGAGCTTATAGTTTTGGCGAGTAGGCTAATGTTTTCACCAATTCAAGAATTTACATCCATAAACACCCTACTCTACCCTTTGAATTAGGGTTTCTAATGCTTTCTAAGAATATTTCAACCAAAATGATGATTCCTCATACTCAGTGAAGTTCTCTAATGACTGAATGAGGCTATCAACACATTCAATGGATTATATTAAGTTTCATCTCCTAGCCCATGGCTCTGTTTACTTAGGGAATTAAACTTTATTAGGACATATTGTGTTATAAGTTTGGATACCATACCCCAAGCAATAACCTCACACTAAGTAATGTCTAATCCTCAAGATCGATACAAACCAGATTTTATGAACCCTCGCCAAGCATGAATATCCTCATATTCAAGTTGAATGCCCCGATAAACATCATTGAGCTCGGTCACGTGATTACTAAGAATTTGTCTTCCTTTATTCACAGATCTCATAATAACTTGGTTTTTCGTGTGCATACTTAATGATCCAAGAAAATTTTGAGCTACATCATGACTTCATTGAGAATTTGAAACTCTCTTGCAACATTAATAGTTTGATTCCTTTCTCATTTAGTTCTTACACCAATAAGATCTTTATATCATTTTTATGCCTCCAAAACTATTTTCTCCATTTGTTGACAAATCCCGATTATTTTTGGTTTCATTTCTCGATTTTGATGATCTCAACACATTCTAAATGACCTCATTCCTTCAAATAATTTTTTTCATGATTTTCTTTATACTCAAGCTCGGTGGTACACCTGATTGCCTTATTGCCTGAAGTGAGATATTTTTACTACAACTCTACCTCAAGATTATTTAACATTCCATGTACAAACTATAAGAGACCAGGAGTATCTTTAATGACTTACATACCTTATGATCCTTCATTTTGCATCAAGTGCTAGAAAAACTAATCACTTATCTGTCTTAGCTTCACTTTATCTTTTACTGAGCTTGTCTATATACTTTTTCTTCATAACACTTCATACCTTTGATGAAATTTTCCAAGTAATATCCAAAGCCATGAAAAATCCTATTCTCCATCTTCTAATGTTTCTTGAAAGCAATCATTCAAATAATGAATTTCCTTCTTTGAGACTACCATGACTTTGTATGCTTATTATAAGAACACACATTTTCTTCACAATACTAGAGCATTCAATTAAGAATCAAATCCCTTGTTACATAATTTGATAATACTTGAAAGACCTTGTTGAGGTTCATTCTCTTTAGGAATCAACATTTGAACAATTGACATACTTAACCAAGACTGGATCGGATGATTAAGTATACACTTGACTAGTTTTTCAGCATATGAATTCAAGACATTTCTTTACAATATTACAAACTTTTTAAGACTACTCAAAACTTTAATACTGATGACCATGCTTCCAGATTATTGTCACCAATTTATTTGACCGCACAAAATTTAAAATAAATAAATAAATAAAATAAAAATGGAAATTTTGAAATTTTTCAAAATTTGTTACTTTGTGTGGTTTGTCACTTTCATCACGACCGTCTCATTTTTGTGATCGTTTCAGTCTTCGTTTCATCCTTTTCGGGTGAGAACTCCTCCCGCTAGGCATTAAACTGCGTTAAAATTAATTAATTAATATTTAATTAATTAATTACTCTTTGTTTGATAAAATTAATTTTTAATAATTTTGGAGTATTTAATTAAATAAATATTAATTAAAATTCGTTTGACAAGTTTTATTTTAATTGCCGGGGAAAAATAAGCTTCCGCTTCCCATTGCTAGGAATGCCAAATTGGCTTCCTGGGCCCAGATTTCCCTTTTCTGGCAAAATTGTTTTAAATTCCCACTCGTGGGATTTCTTCCCCCAATTGCCAAATTAATAAATTGGCAAACGGCAAGAAATCTCCCGATTTCCCACATGGGGAAATTAAACAAAGATTGCTAGCCCACTTTTCCATTCCCGTTGGCAATTGGTCATTGCTTTCCCCATTTCCCCTAGCAATTAATTCCACTACCCGGGAAGAGGGGAAGTCGGTTTAACCCTCATAAATTCCTCCGACGAACTCGGTGGAAAGATTCGTACAAAGCTTTCTAAAATTGCTTCTCACTTCTTCTAAAGAACATAATATTTTTATCACATTCCACAATCTTTGTGAATGTCATTGAGGAAAGAGACAACATAAAGCCAAGGAACAGCAGTTACAAGACAAGGAGATTCCACGCCATTTTTCGGGAGAACAATCTAAAAATAGCAGCAATAACAGTCCCCACAACCAAGGAAAGAAAGACCACATGGGAGAAAGAAAAGGAACTAGGCCACGTGGGAGAGGAGGGGATAAATTTTTAAACAGAAAAAGGCATTTCAGAAGTCTTCACATATTCACGAAGGATTAAGCAAGTGTATTCACGCATCGATCAGAAGATCGCAAGGAAGAAGTGAATCTCAAAGTACACGGTTATTTAAATCAGGCCATTTTTACACATACCAGGGAGAATTTTCTCCGAGAAAATTAAATAAAAATCAATATTGAACTTGGGTGATTTCGTTTATTTAAAATAAATAAATAAAAAAGTTGTCGCCGAGTCGAATTCAAACCTAGTCTCGGTGTGTGATTTTGTAAACAAGACTAGTTATTATTATTATTATTATTATTATTAAATAATAATAATAATAATATTAAAATGAATCATATTGTTCTTGCACTAACAGGGTTTCGAGACTGAGACCCGACCCCATTTGCATTGTTTTGCATGCCTGAGTCATTTTTCTGTGAAATTCATAATGGTCGAAAAATCTAACAAATTTATAGGAAGATCAAGGAAGCCAATGCAGAAATCAAACAAATCTATGCTCAAGTATGAATTCCAAGGAATCATACCTCCCAGTTTCATTAATTCGGCATATGAAAATATCACTGATACAAATTTGGGTCACATCAAAGTGCAACAATTATGCGAATGGGTGAAAACTGAAGGCAAAACCATATTCTCAAATAGGCTTTACCATAGTGGTCTACCCCAAGCAGCAGCATTTCCTATCTTGGTGCAATGTCCAAAGCTGGTTATCACTTGCACGGAGCATTATGATCCTGAAAGACGAGGAATTTTTAAAGATAACCATGAGCCTTTCCTCTTAATCACATCGGAGCATATTGAGGAATTGCTCGGCATACCTGACTTTCCTGAGAATGCAGATATCACTCACCAATCAGCACAAGAATTTTGTGATGAAGATCCCCTAGGTGGAGCAAGATGGTTGATAACAACTAGTTAGTAACCAAGAGACCTCGAATTGAGCTTCCTAAAGAACTGTACCGCATTGAGTTCATGGAAGAAATCGGGGACATGATTACTCTCCTAAGTCAATTTTTCAGTCTACCCTCTACTAGGATTTTCCACCCATGGATGTATCAGTTTATCTATATCATCCTTGCCAAGAAAGAGTTTGTGGATTAGGCCACCATCATCAGTAATACCCTTCACAAACAATTGATAGAAGTTAAGATGATTGGATGCTTCTACATGACATCGTATCTAACTTATGCAGTAGCAAGAATAAATCTATTTTTAGGACTTGAAACAAGAGGATTCATGGGGCCATCAAATAGTGTTTTTCATTATTACCCTCAACTCAGTTTCAAAAATAGCTCTCACCATTTTAGAAGAGTCAACGATGCATTCACCTTCTCGCGTGATTCGGAACTGAATCAGATTACTAAGGAAAGATTTTCTAAAGAAGCCATGAGTGTCCTTTCCCAATGGGGAACCTGGTTTATTCAATTTTCATCATTTTCCTACATTCACGTGAGTGGCTTTATTGGTACCCCATGGAATCTTCCTAAGTACATCAGTGACAGATGGGCATTAATGGAGCTTACATGAAAACTATTCCAAGTTCACTATCTTCTTAGTAATAAGCACCATTCAGGAATTCATTTCCCAATCCAAATTAGGGAATACCAATATCCAAATCTTTTCAGTGCACAACTCATAGAAAAATATTCTGCTCTAATAACAATCCATCCATATGTGAAGAGATCCTAGTTTGATATCAATGGATATATGCAAAAGATTCGGGAGTAAAGTATAAACATAACCCTACCATGGATGATTTTTGGGTTTCCTGCTCGAGACAAACATGAAGTAAGAAGATGAGAGTTTTCTCACCTAAGCACTTGATCAAATCAAGGCCTTCCACATTAAGAACCCTCTCGATTCATTCATAAATGATGAAGATGTCATTGATCCCTCATATGATGTAATTGCTTTTACCCCATTTCCTTGAATTGACTGGACTAAAAGAGATGAATTTTCTCTTGATAGCAAGAATCAATGATTCTTGAAAGAAGCATATCTTGCTACTGACAGAGAACTTGCCAAGTTTAAATCAATTCAAGATCATGCTTCGGGATCACAAAATTACCAACACGAGGAGGCCTCATTCAACCAAAGCCTCTTCTCGATCAACCTCTATACCATCTAATCATACACAACAAGCAAGACAGAGTGGTTACCAAAGTCCACTTTGCCAAGTAACGTATCACGAGGAGAAAAATCTAAAGATCCTAACCCCGAAGAAGGAAGAGAGCGTGTATCAGGATTTTCTACCTCGATTAGAGATTCTTCTACCCACATTATTACTAGTGCTCAGAAGCTCGTGGAAAATGATCCTCACCATGCTTCGAATAAGCGCTCACTTAGGTGCATGTAATTCAAATATCAAACACTTTGAGCATGTAGTTCATGAAGGGATTTCCCAAAATCTCCGAATAATCAAGAAGTGGATATTGAGGTTGTGTCTCCTCAAATCGAGGTCATAGATAGGCTTCAAGTAGGATCTCATGATGTCGAGAACAATGAGAATATTGATTTGAGCTCTAGGATTTTATATGCAGAAATAGTGCATGATACTCCTTCCGGGTTAATTCCAAGGTTAAGAAAAGGAAGAGAGTTATCAAAGCAATTGACATTGATTTTGGAGCCCTTTTCAAACTTTTAAATGAAATCATTCCAAAGAAGCCTAAGGTGCTTTCTCGAATAATGGTGGATAAATACATAAATAGATTTGCAAATCTCACCATCCCACAAGTTGATAAGGAGCATGATGTCATGACACCTCACCGATTATGAATTCTCTAGAATTGGAATTGGGAGGTCTACATTAGAAAGTGACATAGCAATGGCTCGAGATTCAATTGATATTGTGCTAAAGAGACTTGAGAAATATAAGTCTCATGGTGATGGCTCGAGATTTAATTGATATCATGCTAAAGAGACTTGAGAAATATAAGTCTCAGAACTCTCAGCTCAAGGCCAAAAAGAATCAATTGGTGGAATATGTTCAACATTTGATAAATCCCATATCATCCACTTTCCCAGTACCTAATGCAGTGGCTGCCCCTGATGAAGAAACTCTCAATTTGTCAAAATAAATAAACACATTAGGCCATGTCACTAAAACTTGGCTTTCAGAGATTCTCGTTTTAGGCCAAGGGATGATCAAGACCATGGTTAAGCTTCATGAAGATGTCAGTGCGTATCTTGATCCAATTCTTTCTTTCAAAGAAACTTTTGTTTCTAATATATCAAATTTGGATGAGATATTGCCCATTTTGCAGGAGATGACAAGTATGGAATCCTTAGTTTTAGCCATTGAAGGAATTATCGAATTTGAACATCGAGGGACACATTTTCTTTGGTGTCTGCATCTCAAATCAAGGAAGACACTTCTCGAGGATTATATTATCCATTATGACAGCATGTCCAATGAATCCTTCACTTCACTCTCCTTGATTTAAGAATTCATAGCTGAGATTCCTTGCAACCTCGTAAATGAGAATAATCAAAGGTGTTCATCGGAGCAGGTGGAAGAGCAATTTTCACAATTGTTTAAGGACATGTACACTCCCGCCAACAATTTCTCATCAGTTTCAATGGAGCGGTGCATCAAATTAAAGAACTTATTTGAGAATGCTCAATCCAAAATTATTAATTTAAATGATATGCTAAGTAGGATTCTTGAATTGTAGGTACTTTTTGAAGCTATTCTTCGACCAAATGAACCTCTAGAAGAAGAAAAAATGTTTGAAAATTTGGGAAGGTTTAGATCTTTTCAACTAGAAAAAGCGGTAGATCCTAATTTCACTAGCGGTTCAGGGGGATAATTTTCTTGGTATCTAATGAAGTGGGAGAGTCCATTTCTCATACGCTTGAGATAGGCGGACCCCATTTCAATGGATAAGGCACTAGTTATTATTGTATATTTTAAAAGGTGTTGTTATTTACTTTCGGGAAACTATGGATAATTTAAGTAATTTCTATTTTTGGTTGTCTTTAATAAAGTTGGTTGACAAAGTCAAAGGTCACTTAAGTGCCTTAATTAATGATCATCTAAAACCCTAACTACTTTGTAACCAGATTTTGGGTTATAAAAGGAAGTGAGGGGCTCATTTGTAAGGGTGAATTTGAGAGAGGAGAAGAAATAATTTTGTGTGCAAGCTTTGTTTTAGGAAGAAACTTTGTGTTCTTTTGTGAAAACATTTTGAAGTTAATGAAATATTAACTTTGTGTCTCATTCATTATCTCTTGTAGGATTTGATGTTCTTATGTTCATTAGATGTTAGGTGTTTGAATCTTACATGTAAATATTATCTTTGATCTTATTGTCAACGTTATTAATCTGTTGTTCTAGTTCA
Organism: Taxus wallichiana var. yunnanensis; assembly: GCA_018340775.1. Taxonomy (NCBI): domain Eukaryota; kingdom Viridiplantae; phylum Streptophyta; class Pinopsida; order Cupressales; family Taxaceae; genus Taxus; species Taxus wallichiana. The sequence continues at coordinate 1,000,202,605 of CM031237.1, read as the reverse complement.
AAGTGATCAAGCTCTAATTATCTACTTGCTCACGTGTGTTCCCTTTTACACATTCTTGTTTAGCTAACTCAAACTTTGTTTTATTTTTGTTAGTTATTCATCTTTCCTCTTCGTGCGATATTAGGCTCTATTTTTACCTAACTCTTGCATGTTCTTTCTATTCATTTCATTCCACTCTTTTCATTCATTCCATTCCATCCCCCTCATTCAATTTTTCTTTCCATTGATGTTCCAAAACACCCCCCACATACAATTTTGAATGTATAGATGTAAATACAGTTTTGGTTTTCAATAAAGGCAACCTCACCTTCATTGAGGAGGGAATTCATTCCCACACTATTGCATGTCATTTGTATGTGTGAAAATCCATATGCTAACAGTTTTTGGTGACTCCGCTAGGGATTTAGGAATCGTTAACCAATGCTTAGTTAAATCTTTATGACTATCCCCTCTGCACAAGCTCCAGTTCTTCAACCAAACCTTATGCCCAATAAATATTTTCAAGGAGACATTGCTGCCAACCTTGAACAGTAGCTTGGGAAAACCATGAAAGTTTGCAGCAATTTGTGGTTTTTGATAGAGCCATTGACAGAGAAATCTACATTGAAGACCTTAGAAGAAGAGCACCCGCACTTGTGGCCAGAAGACCTCTGGACACGTGTTGATCGTTGTTCACCAACACGGTCCTCTTCCACCAAGGTAATAATTTGTATGACTATTACAGGTAACCCACCTATCTTGCAACCAAATCTTCTTTTTGCAGATACTCAAGAAGACATATCATCATATTTGAGGCAAGCTATTTGGGAAAAGTGCATGAACAATTATCATTTTCATCTCACCACATCAATACTAGATAACGAAGAAGAGAAAGCTGTGAGATTTGCTAGAGTTATTCAGGTGCAAATAGCTCAAGAAAGAGAGTGAAGAGAAAAGGCTAGAGATGATCAGAACATGCCAGTGATCCCTTCACAATAAAGATTTCAAACTGGAAGGAAAGAGGTTTATGTGAGGAGAAAAAGCTAAAGGTCGATCTGATCCCATTTTTGACTTTCAAGGAAAGTTTGGTTTCAAGTTATCTCCTCCAAAGAAGAACATACCTCGTAGATCTGCAAGCCTTACATCAAGTCTTAAAAGAGAAAGCAAGGAAGGAATCACTACCAATCAAGCACTTGTCCTTGCTCACATTGTTTTTCCTTCGCATACCACCTTTCCCAAAATGGCAATCAATGTACCATGGGGAAATGCCATAGGCCCATTGGCCCTACCATCTCAACATGACCTCCCAAGAGGATTGAGGAAGATTCTTCCCAAGTTCGATGGAGATGGGAAGACATCACTAGATGACCACATTTCTTCTTTCTTTGTGCATGTGCTATTTTTTCTAGTAGAATATGAAGATGTTGCTATTCACCTCTTCATCAAAACATTGCATGATGTTGTTGCAGATTGGTTTCATCATCTACCCAATGGATGTATCACAAATTGGAATGATATGAAAACTAAGTTTGAAAATTGATTCAAGATGGCAGAAGATGAACATGCTCTTCTTGCCCAACTATCTCAGGAAAAGAAAGAACCAACAGAACCTATGAGGAATTTCGTGGCTAAATTCAAAAAAATGGTGAACAAAGTTCATGCCGGAATTCGCCCAAACCTTGATGGACAAAAATGTTTCTTTATTAACACACAAAAACCAGAAGTGTGCTATCAGCTAAGAAGGGTTAGAGTGGCTACTTTGGAACTTCTCAATCCTTGGCCATAGAAATTGAAGATGACTTAATCATGGTAAGAAAATTCAAGAAAACTTCCCTCAAGGGAAAGATTCAAGAAACTCCCAATGCTTTAGAAGCTATACTTAATAAGTTGGCTAATGATGTGCTGGCTTTGAAAAAGCAAGTTTCTCAAAGTAGTAAACCTGCTCCTTACAAAGACATCCCAAGAAAAGGATATGTTCTCAAAAAAGCTAGGATTACAGGTGCTCTAACGAAGCTTGCTATTGAAGAAGCTCCCATAACTAACTCAAAATGTGATGTTATTGAAGAAAGCGATGATGAAGTTGAAGTCGTTGAGGTTGATGAGGAAGATCTAGATTCTGGAACATCTGAACCTAAAGTTTAAGATCCTGAGGGAGAAAGTAATAATTATTTCTTCAAGTATCATTCATAAGAAGAAGACGAATACAAAGAAATTCTAGAAGATATGACTAGTCAATCCTTCATTGTCTTCACATGCTCTCGAAAAAGAGTAGGATACCACTAAGGTAGGAGATAAAGAGGTTTCTAAGGAACTCCAAAAAGAATCCCGGACTAAGGAAACTTCTACATGATCTAAGATAAATGAGGCTTCTACAGAGACCAAGGTGACCGAGGTTTCAAAGGTTAAAACTATCTCAAAGAAAGGAAGGCCTTTGTTAGATCAATCAGTTGATAAATCAACTATGAAGAAAGTTTCTTCTTCCACATCCATATCAACCAAGCCTGAAGCAAAGGTCAAAAGTGTGCCATCATCAAGTTTGAAATAACTAGTATTTGAGACATCAAGTACGGTTATTTTTCCCAAATTTTATATTATTGGTCATATCAATAAAATAAAAATTTCCATGTCATAGGAAAAGTACTTGAAGTCCAATAAGGATCAACTCGAGAAATTGGTCCAGTTTATCAAAGGTGACTCTACTATTCATTCCTCCAAAGGAATTTTGAAAACTCCCAAAGATGGGAAAACTCAAAATATTGTGGTGGCCACTACACCTTCAAATGAAAAGATTGAACCTTTCTTTGTGTCCTTTCTGATCAACGAATGCAAATTAAGCAATTGCATTATAGACTCTGAAGCCTCGGATAATGTGATGCCATAAAAAGTAGCACATGCTCTTGGTTTGACTTATACGAGAACATTCAGATCTTGTTACTCTATGGAAACCAAGAAAGTTCCTCTGATCAGGCAGATTAAAGACACCCAAATGGTTTTAGCCCAATTCCCTCAAAAATGAGTTAAGGTAACTATTTTAGTTGTTGATATTCCCACCTCATATGGAATGTTGTTGAGTAGGAAATTTTGCAGATATTTGGGTGGTGAGATTCAAATGGACTGGTCTCATGCCATGATCCCTATCAATGGAGAAATGAAAAAGCTTGTGCGTAAACTCAGAAAAATTTACTGATGTGACGAAAACCAATGATCCCCGTGCACAAGTCTTGTTCCAAGGCTCAGGTATGGGTAACTATATGATGACTACAGAAATTCATACCCCTGAGATCACTTGCCAAGATTCCAATGAGATCTGGACTCTTGAGTTCGATGGAAGTGGTTGATCAACGGGTTCTAGTGCAGGAGTGGTGCTCATAGCTCTAAATGGTAAAATATTTCCTTTATGCTACAAACTTTAATTTTCAAATACTAACAACACTATAGAGTACAAGGCATTAATCCTTGGCCTTCAAGTTATAGAGGAGAAAGGGATCAAAAATTTGGAAGTCTTTGGAGATGTGGAATTGATCATGAAACAGTAAGAAATCAGTTCCAAGTAAAGAATGATCATTTGAGACACTATAGAAATAAAGTGTGGGACGCAATAGAAGCTTTTGATGCTTTTTCCATCAAATATGTCCCTCGTGAAAAGATTGAAAAGTAGATTCTCTAGCAGTCTTAGCTTCATTAATGATTCTTCATTCAGAGGTTGATCAAGTCAAATACACCATTGAGATGGTTTTTAGGCCAAGTGTTCCTAATAATGCAAAAATTGGCAAGTATTTAATGATGATCAACAGATTATTGCCTTCTTGGAAAAGAGGGATAATTTTGAACAATTGTACTTTGAAGGAAGTGATTCTACGTTTCGTGAATCAACTACCTCACCCATTCAGGAAGGAGTTGAGAATGAAGATCCTGGTGATGGCATCATCCAACTCAAAGGAAATAAAATTCCCAAAGGATTGGTTTCACTTGAAGAACTTTTTGACAAACATGACAAGTTTATCAAAGAGAAAGAGCAGGCAAGACCTGTGAATTCTGTTGACTATGAGCAAGTTAACATCGGTACCAAGGATAAACCTCACCTGGTCAATATCGGTAAGTGTTGCTCACCTGAGGAGCGCAGGAAATTCATAAGCCTCCTTACCAAATATTCTGACGTTTTGGCTTACTCATATGAAGACTTGAAGTCTTTCCAACCTAGGGAAATGGAGCATGTCATACCCTTAAAGCTGGTGCAGTTCCATTCAGAAAAAGCAAAGACAATATAATCCCAAGATTGTAGGGACAATATTCCATGAAGTTCAAAAGATGTTAGATGCACGAATAGTGTTTCCTATTTGACATTCGACTGGATAGCTAATATTATACCGGTTCGCAAGAAAAATGGAGAAATTAGGATTTGCATGGATTTCCACAATCTTAATCAAGCTTCCTTGAAGGATAACTACCCAATTCCAGTCATGGACCATATTCTGCAAGCAGTAACTAGATCAGAAATATTATCTATGCTAGATGGTTTCTCTAGCTATAATCAGATTGAAGTGGCTAGAGAAGATCAACATAAAACCATGTTCACCACCCCCTAGGGTACGTTCATGTATAGAAGAATGCCTTTTGGTTTGATTAATGCCGGCGTAACTTTTCAAAGAGCTATGGATATGGCATTTGCAGATTATAAAGACAAGATCATCATGATATACCTAGATGACTTGACAAAGTGTTCTCAAAGAAGCGAGAAGATCACCTAAGAGATTTGGAGAAAATATTGCAAAGATGTAGACTTCATAAGATTTCTTTAAATCTAAAAAAGTTTGTATTCAGAGTTACAGAAGGGAAACTCCTAGGTCATATTGTTTCTAAGGAATGAACTAAGATCAATCCTGAGCATGTTCAAGTGATCAAGAATCTTTCCTTGCCTACAAGTAAGCCTGGACTCCACTCCTTCTTTGGGAAGGTGAACGTTTTGAGAAGGTTTGTGCTAGATTTTTCGAGCTGACTAAAGAAATCGCTAATATGATGAAAGGAAAAGAATCCTTCAAATGGTCTAAAGAAGGTGGAGAGGCATTTGAGAAAATCAAGGGTGCTATTGCAAAGGCTCCTACATTGGTGTGTCCCGATTTTAAAAAGGATTTCATAATTTATTGTTATGCTTCACCGCACATAATCTCTACCATTTTGACTCAACACAATCAAGAGGGGATCAAATATCCTATTGCATTCATGATTTCTAGATTCAAGAAACATGAACTTAATTACACTCCTCTTGAGAGACATGCGTATGTCATGGTGAGATCCCTACAACACTTTAGGTACTATGTGTTGAATTCTCACACCAAAGTCCTAGTTCCAGACACCGTAGTTAAATCGATGCTGACACAACAAGAACCAGGATCTAAAAGAGGTAATTGGGTCTCCAAGATCTAGGAATATGATTTGGATATCAAGCCTACCAAGTTGGTTCGAGGAAGAGGACTCTGCCAACTCATCACAAAGAATGAACCACGAGATAACTTTGAAGAAGAACCAATTGAAGAAAATTTACCATTGGTAGTTTTTGTCAATACCACAAATGAATGGTATTCTGATATTGCCTACTTTCTCACATATGGCGAGTGTCCAGAGAATCTGACAACTAAGGAGAAATGAGCTATCAAACTAAGAGCTGCCAAGTATGTCATTTGGGATAACACGTTGTTCAAGAAAGGAATTGATGGCATGTTCCTTAGATGTGTTGATAAAGAGCAACAACCTAGATTGTTGGAATCTTTCCACAATCATGCTTACGGTGGTCATTTCTCTGGCCCAATGTGGCTCATAAAATTCTACAAGCACATTATTACTGGCCCACTATGTTTTCCGATGCTTAGAAATGGGTGACAAAATGTGAAGCTTGTCAACAATTTGTTGGAAGACCAAAGTTGGCAGCTTTGCCTTTGAAGCCAGTTGTCATTGAAGAACCCTTTCAACAATGGGGTTTAGATTTCATCAAGGTTTTGAATCCTAATTCTAGTGCTGGTCATACTCACGTGCTCACCACAACTGACTACTTTACAAAGTGGGTAGAAGTTATACCAGTGAAACAAACATCTACTGCAGTAATTTGTGACTTCATCAAAGAAAATATATTGGTTCATTATGGAATTCCACACAAGATCGTGACGGAAAATGCCTCAAATTTTTCTTCTATAGAGATGATAGGTTTTTGTTATGGGTATGGGATATCTTTGTCTCATTCGTCAGATTACTACCCTCAGGGAAATGGTCAAAGTTGAATCTAGTAACAAGAACATCATTACTATCGTGCGTAAGTTAGTCAAAGAAAATCAAAGAACTTGGCATAAAAAGTTATATGATGCATTGTGGGCTGACCGCATAACTCCCAAAAGGGCAATCAGGATGTCTCCATTTCAACTTTTTTATGGAACCAATGCTCAAATTCCTATCACACTAGAGTTACTAGCATTAAAATTAGCCTAGGTAGTTGATGATGAATGCTTCACCAATGCATTAGATAAAAGAATCATGTTCCTAAGAAAGCTTGAGGAACAAATAAGTCAAGTGGCAAACATGATCGAGGAACATCAATCCAAGGTAAAGAGGTTGTTTGATAGGAAAACCAAAGAGAGGCAATTCCAAATCAATGACTTGGTTCTTCTATGGGACAAGAGACGTGAACCAAAAGGAAAGCATGGGAAGTTTGACTCACTGTGGCTAGGCCCTTTCAAAATCAGGCATTTCTGTGGAGATAACACCTATTACTTGGCATATTCTGATGGAACTCATTTTCCTTTGCCCTACAGTGGGAAATATCTCAAGCATTATCAAAATTGAAAATGGGTTGTTCCCGTATGTACATAGGTAATTAGGGATTTTGGTTTGTTTCTTTTCCCCATTTTTCGGTCTCCTCTCTTGTGTCACCCCATTTTTGTGCCCCATCATGTTGAGATCATGTTCATGAATATTTTGTTCGGGTACATTCTATGTCCATGAAGTCCTTGTCCCCAATTCGAGCATTTGTTATCGTTATCAAAAATTTTTGACACGCAAATTTTTTAAAAATAAATAAATAAAATAAAAATGGAAATTTTGAAATTTTTCAAAATTTGTTACTTTGTGTGGTTTGTCACTTTCATCATGACCATCTCATTTTTGTGATCATTTTGGTCTTCGTTTTGTCCTTTTCGGTGAGAACTCCTCTCGCCAAGCATTAAACTGTGTTAAAATTAATTAATTAATATTTAATTAATTAATTACTCTTTGTTTGATAAAATTAATTTTTAATAATTTTGGAGTATTTAATTAAATAAATATTAATTAAAATTCATTCGACAAGTTTTATTTTAATTGTCGGGGAAAAATAAGCTTCCGCTTCCCATTGCTGAGGAATGCCAAATTGGCTTCCCGGCCGGATTTCCCCTTTCCTGGCAAAATTGTTTTAAATTCCCGCTCGTGGGATTTCTTCCCCAATTGCCAAATTAATAAATTGGAAAATGGGTAAGAAATCTCCCAATTTCCCACATGGGGAAATTGAACGGAGATTGCCAACCCACTTTTCCATTCCCATTGGCAATTGGTCGTTGCTTTCCCCATTTCCCTTGGCAATTAATTCCACTACCCGGGAAGAGGGGAAGTCGGTTTAACCCTCATAAATTCCTCCGACAAACTCGGTGGAAAGAGTCATATGAAGCTTTCTAAAATTGCTTCTCACTTCTTCTAAATAACATAATATTTTTATCACATCCCACAATACTTCGAATGTCATTGAGGAAAGAGACATGACATAAAGCCAAGGAACAATAGTTACAAGACAAGGAGATTCCATGCCATTTTTGGGAGAACAATCTAAAAACAACAGCAATAACATTCCCCACAACCAAGGAAAGAAATACCATGTGGGAGAAAGAAAAGGAACTAGGCCACATGGGAGAGGAGGGGATAAAGTTTTAAACAGAAAAAAGGCATTTCAGAAGTCTTCACATATTCGCAGAAGGATTAAGCAAGTGTATTCACGCATTGCTCAGAAGATCGCAAGGAAGAAGTGAATCTCAAAGTACATGGTTATTTAAATTAGGAAATTTTTACACATACCAGGGAGAATTTTCTCCGAGAAAATTAAATAAAAATTGATATTGAACTCGGGTGATTTTGTTTATTTAAAATAAATAAATAAATAAGTTGTCACCCGAGTCGGAATTCAAACCTAGTCTCGGTGTGTGATTTTGTAAACAAGACTAGTTATTATTATTATTATTTTTTAAAATAATAATAATAATAATAATAAAACGAATCATATTGTTCTTACACTGATGTGGGTTTTGATACTAAGACGACCCGTTTGCATTGTTTTATGTGCATGAGTCATTTTTCTATGAAATTCATAATGGCCAAAAAATCTAACAAATCTGCAAGAAGATCGAGGAAGCTAGTGGAGAAATCAAACAAATCCATGCTCAAGTATGAATTCTAAGGAATCATCCCTCCCAGTTCCATTAAGTTAGCATATGACAATATCACTAATACAAATCTAGGTCACATCAATGTGCAACAATTCTGCGAACGGGTGAAAACTGAAGGCAAAACCATATTCTCATATAGGCTTTACCATAGTGGTCTACCCCAAGCAGTAGCATTTCTGTCTTGGTGTAATGTCTAGAGCTAGTTATCACTTGCACGGAGCATTATGATCCCAAAAGATGAGGAATTTTTAACAACAACCGTGAGTCTTTCCTCTTAATCACACCTTTGGAGCATATTGAGGAAATGCTCAGCAAACCGACTTTCCTGAGAATGTAGATATCACTCACCAATCAGCATAAGAATTTTGTGATGAAGAACCCCTAGGTGGAGCAAGATGGTTAATAACAACTGGTTAGTAAACAAGAGACCTCGAATTGACAAGGCTTTGAAAGAACTGCACCGCATTGAGTTCGTGGAAGAAATTGGGGACATGATTACTCTCCAAATTTGATTTTTCAATCTACCCTCTGCTAGGATTTTCCACCCATGGATGTATTAGTTTATCTGTATCATACTTGCCAAGAAATAGCTTGTGGATTGGGCCACCATCATCAATAACACCCTTCACAAATAATTGATTGAAGTTAAGATGATTGGATGCTTCTACATGACATCGTATCTAACTTATGTAATAGCAAGAAGAAAGTTATTTTTAGGACTTGAAACAAGAGGAGTCATCGGGCCGTCAAATAGTGTTTTTCATTATTACCTCAACTCAGTTTCAAAAATAGCTCTCACCATTTTAGAAGAGTCAATGATGCACTCACCTTCCGCGTGATTCGGAACCTGAATCAGAATACTGAGGAAAGATTTTCTAAAGAATCCATGAGTGTCATTTCCCAATGGGGAACCTAGTTTATTCAATTTTCATCATTTTCCTACATTCACGTGAGTGGCTTTGCTAGTACCCAGTGGAATCTTCCTAAGTATGTCAGTGACAAATGGGCATTAATGGAGCTTGCGGCAACTATTCCAAGTTCATTGTCTTCTTAGTGACAAGCACCATTCAGGAATTCATTTCCCAATCCAAATCGGGGAATACCAATGTCCAAATATTTTCAGTGCACAACTCATGGAAAAAGAGTTCACTCTCATAACAATCCATCCATATGTGAAGAGATCCTAGTTTGATATCAATGGATATATGTAGAAGATTATGGGAGCAAAGTATCAACATAACCCTACCATGGAGTAAACTATCAATATTACAATTTCTCAAATCAAGGCCTTCCGCATCAAGAACCCTCCCGATTCATTCATAAATGATGATGAAGATGTCATTGATCCCTCATATGATGCAGTTGCTTTTACCCCATTGCCTCGAATCGACTGGACCAAAAGAGATGAATTTTCTCTTGATAGCAAGAATCAACCGATTCTTGAAAGAAGCATATCTTGGTACGATAGAGAACTTGCCAAGTTTCAATCAATTCAAGATCATGCTTTAAGATCACAAAAATTTCCAACATAAGGAGGCCTTCATTCAACCAAATCCTCTTCTCGATCAACCTCTATACCATCCAATCATACACAACAAGCAAGAAAGGAGTGGTTGCCAAAGTCCACTTTGCCAAGTAACGTATCACGAGGAGAAAAATCTAAAGATCCTAACCCCAAAGAAGGAAGAGAGTGTGCATCAGGATTTTCTACCTCAAGTATATATTCTTCTACCCACATTATTAATAGTTCTCGAAGCTCATGGAAAATGATCCTTAGCCATGCTTGAACAAGTGTCCACTCAGTGACAGTAATTCAAATATGAAACACTTCGGAGCATGTACTTCATGAAGGGATTTCCCAAAATCTCCCAAATAATCAGGAGGTGGATATTGACATTGTTTCTCCTCAAATCAAGGTTGTAGATAGGATTCAAGCAGGATCTCATGATCTCAAGAACAATGAGAATATTGATTTCAGCTCTAGGATTTTGTAAGTGGAAATAGTGCATGATACTCCTTCCTGGGTTAATTCGAGGTTAAGAAAAGGAAGAGGGTTGTTAAGGCAATTGACATTGATTTTGATGCCCTTTTCAAACTTTCAAATGACATCATTCCAAAGAAGCCTAAGGTGCTTTCTCGAATAATGGTGGATAATGATAGAAATAGATTTGCAGATCTCACCATCCCATAAGTTGATAAGGAGAGTGATGCCATAACACCTACTGATTATGAAGTCTCTAGACTTGAACTTGGGAGGTCTACATTAGAAAGTGACATGGCAATGGCTTGAGATTAAATTGATATCATGCTAGAGAGACTTGAAAAATATAAGTCTCGTAACTCTCACTCAAGACCGAAAAGAATCAATTGGTGGAATATGTTCAACATTTGATAAATCCCATATCATCCACTTTCCCAATACCTGATGCAGTGGCTGCCCCTGATGAAGAAACTCTCAATTTTCCAAAAGAAATAAACACATTAGGCCATGTCACTAAAACTTGGCTTTCAGAGATTCTCATTGTAGGCAAGGGACAATCAAGATCGCGGTTAAGCTTCATGAAGATGTCAGTGCGTATCTTGATTCAATTTTTTCTTTTAAAGAATTTTTTTTTCTAATATATCAAATTTGGATGAGATATTACCCAGTTTGCAGGAGATGACAAGTATGTAATCCTCAGTTTTAGCCATTGAAGGAATTCTCAAATTTGAACATGGAAGGACATGTTTTCTTTGGTGTCTCGCATATCAAATAAAGGAAGACACTTCTCAAGGATTCTATGATCCATTATGAGCATGTGTAATGAAGCCTTCACTTCACTCTCCTTGATTAAGAATTCATAGCTGATATTCCTTGGAACCTCGTAAATGAGAATAATCAAAGGTGTTCATCGGAGCAGGTGGAAGAGCAATTTTCATAATTGTTTAAGGACATGTACACTCCCGTGATTTCTCATCAGTTTCAATGGAGCGGTGCATCAAATTAAAGAACTTATTTGAGAACTCTCAATCCAAAATTATTAATTTAAATGATATGCCAAGTAGGATTCTTGAATTGCAGGTATTTTGTGAGGCTATTCTTCGACCAAATGAACCTCCAAAAGAAGAAAAAATGTTTGAAACTTTGGGAAGGTTTATATCTTTTCAACTGGAAAAAGTGGCAGATCCTAATTTCACCGACGGTTCAAGGGGATAATTTTCTTGGTATCTAATGAAGTGGGAGAGTCCATTTCTCATACGCTTGAGATAGGCGGACCCCATTTCAATGGATAAGGCACTGGTTATTATTGTATATTTTAAAAGGTGTTGTTATTTGCTTTCGGGAAACTATGGATATTTTAAGTAATTTCTATTTTTGGTTATCTTTAATAAATTTGGTTTAAAAGTAAAACGTCACTTAAGTGCCTTATTTAGTGATCATGTAAACCCTAACTACTTCGTAACAAACTTTTGGGTTATAAAAGGAAGTGAGGGGATCATTTGTAAGGGTGAATTTGAGAGAGGAGAAGAAATAATTTTGTGTGCAAGCTTTGTTTCAGGAAGAAACTTTGTGTTCTTTTGTGAAAACATTTTGGAGTTAATGAAATATGAACTTTGTGTCTCATTCATTGTCTCTTGTAACATTTGATGTTCTTATGTTCATTAGATGTTAGGTGTTTGAATCTTGCATGAAAATATTATCTTTGATATTATTGTCAATTTATTAATCTGATGTTCTAGTTCACAGTGATCAACCTCTGATTATCTACTTCCTCACGTGTGTTCCCTTTTACACATTCTTGTTTAGCTAACTCAAACTCCATTTTATTTGTGTTAGTTATTCATCTTTCCTCTTCGTGTGATATTAGGCTCTATTTTAACCTAACTCTTGCATGTTATTTCTATTCATTTCATTCCATTCCATCTCCTCATTCACATTTTCTTTCCATTGATGTTCGAAACACCCCCATATAATTTTGAATGTACAAATGTAAATACCGTTTTGGTTTTCAATAAAGGCAGCCTCACCTTCATTGAGGAGGGACTTCATTCCCACACTGTTGCATGTCATTTGCATGCATGTAAATCCATATGCTAACACAGAGACTTCATGAGGTGCTAAGTAGGGATATTTGCAACTTTATATTGGTTAAAATTACACATTATGACTAATAGACCTTATAAACAAATTAGACTTTCAATTACTTGACACGGTTCAATCATACCAAATAGACCTTAAGAAATACTTAGGAAACACACCTCTTGAGTTCTTACATATTTGCAACATCTTGATAACTTTGACCAATATGACACCTTGCTACCTTCAAATAGTAAATTTCTTCTAGAATCCTAGAGAATGCACTCACTTTATCATTATCTTGCTAAAACAATAGATATTTTTCAAAAGAACATGATGACTCTATCCTTTCTCTTTTTTCCTTTGACACTTTCTCTTTCTTATTGAATGTCCTACTAGATGTGACAATTTAATCTCTTGATTATTCATCACGTGATTAGATTCCTACAAAAAGTGTGTTGAACTTCATTACCTTGCTTTCTACTAACTATGATGAAGGTTCTTCATGGCGGCACTTGGCTTACTCTCAACTTTCTCAATGTGGTCGCACCTTCTAATATCTTGTTTGAGCTAATATCTCCCATGAATTTCTCTCGGCTCACTCTTAGGATTATTTTTCACTTTATAGACCTTTTTAACTTTCCTTTTACTAATTGAGATATGTTGTGTTTTCATGCAAATGTGCAACAAGAAAATTCCCAATTTTCAAGCATGATAACGATACCCCTCTGTCAAAATTTTCAAATTTTACCTTTATGAGACACCCGAGTCTACCCATCCTCAACACAAATCTTACCTATTCAGTATAATGACCCCCATTGGATGTAAAATCAGTCTCTGGGTGATTTAGGAAATTAAATTCAATCCCCTAGGTGATTTTAGGAGTTCTTGAAGAATGCCAATTTTGGGTAGTTTTGGGAAGGGGCCACCACTTTGGACTTCTTGGGACTAATGCAACCCCCTAGAGTAGAAAGGAGGAGAAAAATTCAACATATAGATACATTAAAATTATATTCACATCAAGAAAATTATATTGGAAGATTCATGGAAGATTTGGAAGTTTTGGGGTAGATTCATTAAAGCAGGGTTCTCGTGGCTAGGTAGTGCACAGTGGTAAACAAACCTAGTGAGCTTTAGGAATTAATTACGGGAGATATGGAAGGATTTAGGAGATAAAAAATACATCTTAGGAAAGATGACTCAGATCTCTACAAGATTGTGGAATCATATATTTCACAACACTTAGGCGCAATATGTTTGTATCTAGTTTTTCTCATGTTCAGTCATGGAGCCAGAATTAAAATCTATTTTCCAGGGATAAAATGGAGGAATCAAGAGCTGATACCTCCACCATTTGATTTAGAAGGAAAATTTCAGTTGAATTCATATAATATTTTGTCAACAAACTCCATCGAGAGCTATAGTTATCGTCGTCACAAGTTGGCTCAATGTGAGTGTTTGATACTTAGCCAATTGTTGAAGTGGACATGTGTCAGCTCCAGGAGCCTTGAAAATTTTGATGTCCCTTTAATCCCTTTATAAAAGGTACTTATGGGAGATTAAAATGTTTCCAGCACATTTTATCCCCCTAATCACTCATAGGACCCTCTACATCGCCAGTTTAGCCCATAGGAGCTTACAGAGCCTATCCCCTCGGTGCGCTGATAACCGCCAAGTGTCCCAACCTAGCGCAATGTGAAAATTAATGTCCCTTTCATCCCTTTAGCTAAAGGGACATTAGGGACACAAAAATTTCCTAGCCCCTAGTATGTTCTTTTTGAATTCTTTAAAGCCAAGACTTAGCATTTTTTTAGCTCCATTTCATCTCCCCCACATTGCACTGACTGCCAAAACTACGGAAAAAAATTCTAAGAAATTCATTCAACCATTTTTGCACTAAACCAGCTCTACCAAATCCATCACACTATGAAAATATAGAGATATCAAAGGAAAAATTGATCGAAGAAATGAAGAATGGAAGAGAAGAACAAAGAACTTCATCTAAAAACCCTCGTAGCTGAGAGACGAAGAAATCAACATAACTTGCAAACTAGGGCATGGATTGAGATGAGGTTTTTTTCTATCTTCACCATTTTTAGAGGCCATAAAAACCTCAATAATATATCTCCCATTTGTAGCAATTATTTTTCATAGTGAAGAAATCTCCTTCTTGGCACAATGAAAACAAAAGCTAATTTCCCGATCAACCGGTGATCGATTTGCAAAGAAAATTCACCAGTGAAATAAGAAGGAAAAACCCACATCGAAAATGTAATTTTTTCATGATCCGAGGTGGAAAAGGAAACCTATAATTTTCAAGCTCCATTAATGGTTGTCATGTTCGTAGCTTCCAGGTGAAAAATTTAAAGTTTTAAAATCTCATAAACTAGTGATCGGGTAAGCCTGAAATTTCAAAGGGGTGATATTGGCAAAAAAACAAATTATAAAACTTCATTCTACTATGATTTGATCACCAAAAGTATACTTACTAAAAATAACAAGCCTTCCTACATGGGAGACTACTATTTCGGGTAAGCCACCATCTGAAGAAGCTGCAAAGGAGGAGGTGAACACAGAAGAAGTATTACATGTGAAAATCATTGGAATGATCACCTTGGTCTAGAATTGATACTTACTAAAAATAGTAAGTGGTTCCATAAGAACCTATTAAAAATAGTAAAGCTGGTTCGAGAAAGTGAGGGGAACATATGGAGAAGAAGGAATTCGAGTTTTCATATCCAATTGAGGTTCGAAAGAGCTGAATTTTCATACTAAAAATAGTAAGTTGTCTCATAGGCACTTACTAAAAATAGTAATTCATTCTCGAGGGTGAATTTCACAAAAGGAGCATATGAAGAATTGGGCATTCAAGTTGATGACTGATTGGAGCTTGAAGAAGAATTTTTGCCACTTACTAAAAATAGTAAGTCACCCTTCCCGAGATATAGTAAGTGTTGAGTAATCATGAAGTACAAGTTTTGAGGACAAAACCAGCACAACCTTTCACTTCTGAATATGAGATAGAGGACAATGATGTCTCATATATGGTTTTCCATGATCTGAAGACTCGCATGACAACCAAGGAATGAGTGAAGATCAAAGATCAAGTATTCGTAAGTGGGTTGTTCACGTCTACAGGACACCATGTGTCTGTACAAAGCATTGAGCTATTCAGGGCCTACTCGCACCACTATGAGCCTGAAACATGGAAAATTCAAGCTAAAAATGGTGTGGAAATGGTATTAATTAACCCCAAAACATATCACTTCATCTATAAATTCTAACATCACCCAACATGGTCATCATCATGAAGGAGAAGGCCAAGCATGAGTGGGAAAAGATGGATGTATATGTGCAAGGGATTACACTAGGATCATGGCTGAATATGGAGATAAATCCCTTAAGGATACCAAAAACACTTTCGAGATGTGATTTTCGTGAGGGATATTCCGATGCAATCACCCTCCTCAACAAAGTGATGGGAGAATCAAGCATGAGGCACTTTCAGGATTAGACATCCCTTTTCATCCTCACAGTGACTGAAGGAAAATAATGGATTGATTGGGGGTGGATAATAAATGACAACTTGTATCTCCAATTTCTCTAGGTTCCCATGACAAATAAGTTCCATATGAATTCTTACTTGGTCTATTTTTCTCACAAACTCGAGGTCATTCAAGGGATTGGCTAACATTGTTGCCAAGGTGCCCGCATTCAAGAAACTCTCAGAGTTGGTAATGGAAGAAAGTCATAGACACTTCACCCACATGAATGATGTATTCACAATGTATGTGGTCTAAACTTTAGAGGGTTATTTGGAGGAAAGGATGTCACCACAATCGGTATCCTTAATAAATAAATATGGCTCCTATTTCATACAATTCTCAACTTTCTCCTACTTGCGAGTTTCGGCTTCAACCAAGCTCCCCTAAGGTTTCCCAAGTACCTTAGTGACCAAATTATATTGTTTGAGATCTGCGGCAGTAGTTTATATAGGTAAACATCAAACTCGAAGTAGGAAAAAGAAGTTGATCTCATTTCCCATATCTCTCGAGGTGTTCACATGTAAGAATGCAAATGATGCATCTCATCTAGAGGTTGCCTTCACACATTTGACTCTGCATTCCTACATTGCTAGATCTAATATCAATATTTAAGATGATCCTAACTCTTTTCATATCCCATAATTACACCACAATCTATAAATTGAAGAATATTGGGCCAACTGTGTTGACAAATTTGAAGTACGAGATAAGGATCACATGAGGATGAAAATTGATGAGATGAGGAAATTCCAGTTCTCTTGGTACAAGGATATTTTACAAGATGATGGAATAGAAATGTATGATCTTGAATATGCAGAAATAAAGGTTTCCTCATTTCCTCAATTCAATTGGCACATTCATGAGTCAGGAGACATAAAGGAATGAACTGAGAAAGTGGTCAGAAGAATGAGGGATTGGTTCCAAAGAAAGAGTCATGGACATTCAATCATGAGGTACCCCCACAAGTTAGAAATAAGCTTCGCAGTAGTCATCATTAAGAGTGGTGGAAGTTACTTCAATTTCAAGGCACTTTGGAGTAAGCTCAAAGTGAAAAGATGTAGAATTGGAGACCCCTTCTCATGAAAATTCACTAAAGAGATCTAGCACAGAAGAAGGCTCACTTGCAACAATGCAAGAGGAGGACTTGGTTATAGAAATGCAAGAAGAAGACCTAGTGGTAGAAACATAAATGAATAAGAGCACATAGTTCAAGACCCAATCTTTGAAGCACCATAGGAGGTCTCACCTATTTTAGACACTAATTCCTCTCCCATCCAAGTTGTCCCTCATCTCGCTCGAGAATGGAATGGTTTATATGCCTCTCATAGATCCTCAGTCTAATGAAATGTTACCATGGATGTAAGAGATAATAACACCTAATGCTCACACTATTCAATAAGTGGTAGTCCCTAATTTATTGACAATTACATCATTAGCCAAGGGAAGAAATAAAATCTCACACACACGACCTCGCAATTCTATAGTGGAGAAATAGGTAATTAGTATATTGAAGTATCGATCGAAGGTAATCAATCCGAGTTGATTAAATGACACAAGCTGAATATTAAATTAGCACAATCCAACTAGGGTCAGCTACTAATGAAGGGGATTTACATATGTACGAAGTCTTCCACTTGCTTGGAGGTGAGGATCAAAGAGTAAAAGAAAAGGATTGATGAGCTGGAAGAATAGGTGTAAACTATTTCATCCTATGTATAGTATTTTGTGGATCCACGTTCCTTAGAAATTCCTATCAAGGAATTTGGACCCATCAATGACTTTAACCGAGGATCCATCGGGAAGGCACAAGATATCACGATGTAGGGGTGAGCTAATAATGAATGGATCGACACAATTTCTGAAAAGGGAAAGTCGGTGCTCCAAGAAGTAGTCAAAATCTTCACCTACATGTGTACAATCTGCAATGCAAATAATAAATGGGAACTTAGAGAATATTTGGAGAAAGAAAGGGATCATTGGGATCCTCTAGGTCCAGTGGTGAGTGAAATGAGCAACACTTGCTCTCAGGAGTTGATTAACAAGAAGGTTTTTGACACCCCTTCTAAATACTTGTCATGTGTATGGGAAAGGGCCTTAGTTATCAAATTTTAAGCAATCAACCAAGCCATCGTTGAGTTAGATGAAAAATAAGAACAAACATAAAATTTGTAGGATAGTATCAATCACCAAATTTAGAAACTTAGAGTTCTGCAATGGGAGAAGACACAACAACTAATGATTTCATCATTCCATTTGAGGAATAAGTTAAAAAGAGGTGGGAAATCCATTATCCTTAAATAAGGATACCCTGGAGTTCCTCTTAGAGATTCAGGCTGCCATTGCACTCATTGCAGAGAAGCATCCATCACGGTTCAAAAAGGTCAAAGATATCAATGGTATGTCTAATGGGTGGTTAGAGACTCTAAGTTGTGTGTGTATTCCTCACACCAAAAGAGTGGGACTAGAAGCTCGTTTTAGCAAGGAATTTTGAGAAACATAAATATTCTTAACAACACGAAATAGAGATCGGTCGGGAAGTGAGATCAATTCCAATGGAGCATATATATCTCTCTCTCTCTCATTTCACATTGGGGTATGTAATTTTTGATACGTCTTTAAGTGACTTTAGAAACATGATGTAAAATTTAAGTCACCTTGTTTTTATAAAAGGGACTTAATATTTGATAAGAATATGAAGAGTCACTGGGAAGATGAAGAGTTGTTCCTCTTCTATAAATTGTAATGAGCTCCTCATTTGAGGTCTTACAGGTTGTTTTTGTGAATTCATGAGAGATATATCCTTGTGAAAAAGAAAAGAGAGAAAATTCTTTCATTCCCCCTTTCTCAAATTTCTCTATTCTCATACTATGTACAAATGTGATTTTGCAATATAATAAAGGAATAAATTTGTGTCTTCCTATGTATATGAATGTCTATGTCTTTATACGTATTGTTTCCTATAGCTAGTATCCCCAAAATCATGTTGTTTTCTTCTTTCAAAATGCATGTGTAAGATTTTCTAGCTAGTGTTTGTAAGCATCTGATTTTCTACTTATAACATTAGTTTCCCCAACTTCATATTCTCACTCCCTTTCCTTCTCTCTTGACAAATTCTTCTCTAGTAAGAAATTTCTAGCTTTGCCACAGGGTCATTAGAGTGCCCCTGTTGGATCCCTAGCCACAAGGATAACCCAGATAAAACTCACTTTACTCACACATGAAAATATGGAATCTGCACCATTTGAGTATAGGGACTTTGATTCCCAGAACATTAGCAAGAAATCCACAAGTTTTTCCACCTAAAAAAATTTCGCCAACATGTTGTTATGCCTAGGAGGTTTATTTTGATAATAATGCTTTGTAAAGTGTCCAAGTTTATGGAAATTGAAACACACAACTTGATTCTTGCTTCTATATGGGTATGGACTAAGATTCCAACCATACTTATCACTCTCATGACCATAACACTTACTAGCAACATGTCCAATCCTGTTATAGTTATAACATACTATCTTATTCATACCTCTTGAGTATTTTGTTCTCCAAAGCTAATTATCTGGTTTATAACGGAAGTACTAAGCTATGTGACCTTTCTCTTTACAATTAAAGTGTACTATATTTTTTTCTTTCTTGTTTTTTTGTCCCTCCATAGATTGTCATTTATGATGTTTTTCCTACTGATTATTAGCTCCATGTCCAAAATTATGACAATAAAAACAATAACCATTAAATTTTATTTCATACCTGGATGCATTTGGTTTCCTAATTGATTTAGGCCTTCTTGAATTTGTCCCCTTGGTCATTTTCATGTTTGATTATCTACTTGGCACACCTCTTCATAGGTTCTTCTATGAATCATATTCATGTATTCTCACCTCCCGATTTTTTCTATTCAAAATTCCATTCAAATATTTAGAGCTCTTTTCCATATTTCCATACATCTTCAATCTTTATTTTTCTTCTTCTAGTTCAATTTTTAAGGATATCAATTCTTCTTCATGTCTCATGCAAGTGTATTCCTTTTCATTAAGGAATTTTTCACTTTTTCAACTTTAGACTTCAGCTTTGTATTGAATTTGATGTACTCTTCTTCTTTGAATTTGAGAGAGGTTTAAATTATCGCATTATTTGGGCTTCAAGTTCTTTGAGTCCATCTTCATGTTATTCATCTTTCTTCTTCTACCTTTCCTCAAGAATATTGATTTTATCTTCATATTATTTCACCATTAGCTTTAATTTGTGGTTATTTCTTCTTTGGTGTTTCAATTCTTCCAAGGCACTTATCAATTCTTCTTCAAGATTTACTTCAGCATCATCTTCATCGACATTTAATCATCATTGAGATACTTATATCTTGATTTTCTTTGAAACTATATTTATATCCATGATTGTGTTTCAAAATGATATACTCCCAGTTTTTAGACTTGATTCAAGAGGACCATGCTTTGATACCAATTTTGAAAATTCTATCCATTAAGAGGGGGTGAATCAGTGCTTATTCAAATTTTTACATGCAATTCAATTTTCTTAACTTAGTTGTGATGAAACGACAAAATAATTCACAAGCTATAAACAAGATAACACACACAGATAGACAAGATTTAATGCGGGAAACCCTTCAAGGGAGAAAAACCCCTGAAACCAAAGAAATAGCTTGGAAAAAAATGTCCTATAAATGTTACAATTATTTCATTGTTGAACATCTATTCAAATTAGACCATTGACTCCAATACTTTAGTCAAGATTCCACTTGACATTTAACAATATTCTACTTGCATGGAATATTTGAATCCCAACACTTACACCAAGCTTCCACTTGATCTTTTATAATCTACCACTCACAAGGAAGCATCAACTCCATGTGTTCTAAGAATCCACTTAGACTTCTTCACAATGTTTTGATCACTTTTCTCATGTTATATCTCACAACAAATTATGATTGCTTCTTCATCTCAACTTCTTCTCTTCTCACTCTCCTTCATCTATTGCAAGTACCCTACTCAAGGATTCTTATTTATACACATTTTATCTTTCTTCTCATATTAGATATCCCTCTCAACCATCTGATATTTCATGTATACAATTGCTACAAAATTTTAGCCCTTAATGCATTAGGTACATACTCTTATTTTCATGCCCTTATTACACCTTCAAAGGTATATTCTTCAACAAATCCAACAATAAATACAATCAGATGTTTAAATAATCAAATCAGACCTCCTCATGGAATCTTGCACTTCACCTTACAAAAACAAACTCTTCAACTTCACTCTGTAACTCAAATTGGGAAGGGAATGTCACCAAAAAAACTATCTTCTTTTAATGATTACATATGATTTTGTGTCGATTCTGAGACTCAAGTACTTGAAAACATATCAAAATGATTCACATTATTATAAATTACTAGGAAATATTCCTAAACTCTCTTCCCCTTATGACATATATGAAATTTTCCTCTTACAACCTTACCTACAATTTGACATCTTTGATATGTAGCTATCATTTCTCTTGTCCTCTTCCCTTTGTTGAGTTCCTTTTATATTTTTTTTTCTCTCTTACGCTAGTGAAAAAGTATCCCAAGCATGAAAGGATGTTACAATACTCCTTATTCATCATTATAACTCATTGGCTCCTTATATGCTCACCATTTTTTCTTCATGTTTCATTAGAGCTTCACTCACATTCATGAAGGTTTAAAAATTACATTCATATAGTTGTTTGAAACTCTACAAGGAATAGGTTTTCAAATCTCTTCAAATCTTAGATAAGGTGGTGAGTATTATTTAAATTAACTTTATATGCGTATAGGATCTTCATCACTCTCATTCAATAAAGAACAAGTTTATTTGATTCGAGCAACAATCGAGATATTCACAATCAAAAATACAATCCACAAAATTTGATGATTTTGAGAATTAAACGTTATCATCTAGTCACATATCATACATCAACATGAATTTCATGAAGTATTATTTCACATCCAATTGACATAGATCATCAAAATATAGCAAGGACCACCATTTCACTCCAATTTCTCAACTAGGTCTGACTGGGTTCTAGGAGCTTAAAAACTAGTCTTTAACTCTCATGTCTTAGCCACCTTGAGCACTCACCAAGGCATTTCATTACTTAATATAATTTATAAGAATCCTAAACAACATACTCAACAATTTATAGTTATACCTTGTTATGAAAAATAACCTTCTTCATACATGTAGCTAAGGGCTTCTTCACTAGCTCAAAAGGGTTGTTTTAGAAAACTCGAGACTTCGCATGCAAGTAATTCATCAAACCAAACCAAACACACACATATCTCATATGGATCACCCCAATGTTATTCAAGATAAAAAACAATCACTTTATTATGCAATTCATCAAGTATTCACTTGTACCTTCATGACTAGTTTGCATTCATTGCATTCTCATCGGTAGAGCACAAACACACTGTATAATCACATTTCTCCAAATTAATAATAAAAATTAATTCATGAACATCAAGAGAATATCCCAAAAATCCTTCACCAAAAATTTAAGCATGGATTCCTTTTCATATTTTCTCTACACTAAATTTTTCACAAAGAAATTATTTTCTTGTGGGGCCCACTATGTATCATAGACTCAAACCACCATGAACATGACCTCTAGTGAGTTATCTACAAACTAAAATCATTTTATCGGCATACCAATTTCATTTGGAGGCATAACCAAGTAATTTTCTCCATACCACTTTCATCCGGGTTTTATGTTAGAAATCTAGGCACTAAGAGGGGGGTGAATTGGTGCTTATTAAAACTTTATACAACTTGGAATTGGTTATTCATCAAATATTTATATTACCTTATTTGATAAGCATGCATATTTAAATAGGAGAGATAACAAAACCAACCATTCATGAACACATGTAGAGACCATATTTAATGTTAGAAACCCATAAGGAATGAAAACACATTGAAACCAAGAACTAGACTTAGGAAACACATATCCTGCAAATGTTACATGATTTCATGGTTGAGCTTCAACTCAACCAAGGAATACAACTCAAAATTTAGTCAAGTTGTTACTTGACCTTTAACAACTTCAAATTACATGGAAGCTTCAATTCCCAATAGTTTAACCAGTGAACAGTCGATCTTACTCAGTAAACTAGTACTTATAAGGAGGCTTCAACCCCTATATGCTAAGATGTAACTTATAATTTTTACAAAAAATTGATCACTTTACTATGTTGTCTTCCACAATTGATTATGACCACTTCTTCAACTCACTTATCTTCTCCTCTCCTTTCTTAATTTTCCATAGCTTGATACATTCACGTTCTTCTTATTTTCTCAAAATCGTGCCCTCATCTTTGCATTCAACAACAACATCTCATTCCTCTCTCTGCAGCAACAACAAAATTTTCATGCTAAAAATTTGAGCTTAAATAAACAATCAAGACTCCCAGGAATGACTCTTGACTTTTTGTGTTTTTGACTCTTCACATGACCATTATTCCTTCAAAGAACTTCATGTTTGCAAGTTGACAAATGACACTTCTTCAGCTACTCCATGTAACTAAATTTTGAGATTCTCCATGAGCTCCTTCACTTTGAATAATGATGTTTCATGTTTCATGAATTTTGAGCTTCTTCATAAACATTACGAGTGAGAAGAAATTCTCTAATGAATTTCTCCTTCATTTCAATATGAATCAGTGTGATTTCTTTTGCAACACCTTTCCAATATCCTTATAGACATTACCTGTAATTTTTGGGATTTTTCATTAATTAAAAATTAAGTTTCGATAATTTTCCATGTCATACCAAACTCACACAGTCACCCCAAAATATGAGCTAAAGAAATATATCCATGTTTACATCACAATATTAGACCTCTTATAACCTCGACTGATTGCCACAAAACGTGAGCCAATGAGAAGGTTCCATGTTTAATTAGAAATTCAATTTAATTTGTAAGGAAATAGTTTAAATGTGAATCCTAAACCAATCAAACAGTTCCACACACCTTTTTGGTGTCAGTATTTTTGAGTGCAAAGCACAAACCAATAGGAAGGATCCAAGCCTTTGTAATGGCGGGCTCGTGATAACCTATATCTAACCAATGTGACACACAATCTAATAGGAAGGATCCACCTGTCATCCTCTAATGTTTTCATGTTTCTCTTTGACTGCGTTGACTCTGTCTGCCTCATCATAGATTCAAAATGCTATAAAATTTGGCTCATTCCAAGGACTTCAAATCCACCTAGAGCCTTCTCAAAAAAATATAGAAAAATGCTGCCATATGTCCACCTTCGGTCTTCATATCATATCCCAATAATACCGTCTACTTGGTTCACCTCTCTCTACCTTCCGTGACATATATTCTCTCTCCTACTTAGACCCAAAATATTTCTTAAACAAATATTATTTTGGAGGTTTAATTCTATCAAACCCCATGTTGTAGTATTTTTCTCATTCGATTCAAATTAATTTTGTTAGCTACTAAAAACTCAAAAAATAAAAAAATGGAGGGTTTAAGGTACCTCAAATGTGTGATGTGGATGAACAGGCATAAAATAATTGATCCTTGTTGCTACAAGATGATGACATACAAAACAAGGACATTAAGAGAGAAATGTATTAGATGATGGATGGGGGTTACTCGATGAATTTAGCTCCAAGAAGTGTTAACTTCCTTGGCAGATGTCAACCCAGTGTTTTGATAAAATAGTATAAAAGTAATAATAATAAATAAGATAATATACAGAATCTAAGGCACACAAGAAATTGAAAATGTAGAAATGTAAGGCACATACAAATCTGATCTAAATTGAAATTGAAATAAGATTACTTGGTAGGGTTGAAGGTGACCTATACCGCATAGGGGTAGGTTGTGATGACCTAGCTATGTGGATTTGGAAAACAAGATAAATATGTAGACATGCAGAGATCTGGATGCAAATTGAACACAACATAAGCCTGTAGATGTTAGAAGTGACTACGAGACAAAGAATTTGAGGTAGAAGAAACTAGATAATGAAAGAAAATAGAGGTTTGGCTGGGATGGTTGACAAATAGGTCTCAAGTCGATGGTGACTGGAGTACAAATAGAGTATATTTAGAGAAACTAGATAGCACAATGGTGTATTTGGAAGCTACAAAAAGATGAAGTAATGGGAGACACTGGGGAAGAATATGGGAACAATAAGTAAGCTAACGAGAGGATGGATTGACAGTAACCTAGGCTAAGAAATGGAAACCTACATATATAAAACTAAGCTAGATGGAAAAGGAGTTGAATGGGTGACCCACAAGAAAAAACACTAATAGAACAGGCTTATAATGGAGTCCCTACTATTGTTGAACCTATAAGACATTAGATCCAGCAAGATAATAATGAATATGACATAAGATAACATAGATAATAAAATAATCAATGTAAGCCTCTCAAAATCATGATAGTGATGAGAACAAGCTTTCCAAGGACTATAAGAAGGTTAGCACAACTGTTGAGATACTCTTGTTTGAAGATGGATTCACATAATGTAAGAAAGCCAAAAAATTTTATGTATGTTTGTTTGCATGTCTTTTTTGGAAAGGTAAGAGCTTAGTCTTATAGGGGTGGATAGTGACTGTGTTAGGTTTCTAGCCACTACGGGAAAGTTTCCCCAACAGGTGTTGATTTTTGTTTTAGTCAGGATTTTGGGTTTTTAAGGATGGGAAAAGTGCTTTAAATCTTGTAGGTGAGAGGAGGTTGTTTAGGGATGTGTCATGGGTAGTTAGGGGATAAAGATAGGTAGGATAAAATCTAGGAAAAAGCATAGGGATTTAGATTTAGGATAAAAGCATCTTAAAAGGAAAGTCCATTAGGGCATAATGGATAATGGTCAATTAATTAATTAATGAATATTAATTAATCGATGTTAATAAATATTAAATATGATGGGATAATAAATGGGAATTTAATTAGATGAAGGGGGTGAATTAAATAAAGGGGGTCTAGTTAGGACCATGGAGAAATATGCACATGGGGTAAACAAGGATAAAGATACTGAATTTAGGTGTCTACATTTTCTCCTTTTTTCTTAGTGGTTAGCGCTAGCAAGCCATGAGACAAAAATAATGAGAGACAAAGAATAGGATAAGGATAATGAAGGATTGATGATGAGCTCCCCCTCAAATGAGGGATCGATAATGCCATGGGAAATCGATGACACATTTGAAAAAGGTAGATGATGAAGGGTGGGTGGGTGAAGAAAAATGGGTAAAAGGATAATGCAAGGCAAGATGCCCCAAGCAAAAAGGATCACAATAATAATAAAAACTATGGTGGTGACTCGATATCATGTGGGTAGGGTATACGGGAAGTCTCAATAGAGAGATGAGGTAATGCTCTATAGGCTAGTGAGTGGGAGAAAATCACTGCGAAATGGAGAGAATCCAATGGGAAACCTCTCGAATGGATGTAATTTGGGATGACCAATGGGTCATGGGAAACATCAAACATGCGCAACTAAATGTGAAAATTATGTGAAATCCTTTTTACAAGAGGAATCAAGAAAAATTAGTATACATCCGCAAGGATGGGGATGAAAATAATGGCACCCCAACAAAGGGCACAAAAATGGCCCGAGGGCAAAAGTGAAAAATGGTGGTGAAATAATATGCCCCAAGGGGGAGTAAGTATGGCCACAAGGTGGTATTGAGACAATATTAAATGATGAAATGGTGCCCTAAAAGAGAATGAAGAAGGCCAAAAAGGAGAGATAGGAAAATGCATGATATAATGCTCAAATAAGGCCACAAAAAGTGGACCTAGGATGAGATAGATTGGATAATATTTGATGAGATAAAAAAGGCGTAATCGAATGATATATGAAATAAGATAAGATAAGATGTGATCAAATGGTATGAACTATGCTACGTCATATCAAGGAACACACGGGAAAAATATGCCTCCAACTACATTGGAGGTAAAGAAGAAGGAGACCTAGTGTAAGCACAAGTGAGTGCGTGTAACCAAAACATGATGTTAGCATATAACCAACAATGGTTAGTTATACAAAATATCATGAGAGAAAAAAGAATGGAATGAACTCATAAACCTAATTTCAACATGAAAAAGGGGTTTGTGATGTAACTTATACATGGGAAAAATTTTCTCCATGAGTGTTGTTCCCTAAATCTATGCCCTGACTCGGGAAGGGGAAAGAGAAAGCGATCAATGCGGGAAGTTTTCCAGAAGAAAGTTGATCAATACGGGAAGCCTTCAGGATGCCATAATAAAAAGAGTAACCATCCTTTGAGGGTATGGTCTACTTTTATAATATATATATATATATATATATATATATATATATATATATATATATATATATATATATATATATATATATGATATAGATGGCAAGAATGATATACATGATATAGCCATCATTGAGGATCGATCTATTTATTTGACTTTATTTGATTTTTCTTATTTTTCTCTTTTTTTGAATAGGTTTCCTTTGAGGGATCAGTATGTTTTTAATAGCTTTCATTTAAATAGGAGCATCCATGAATTTTTATTTTAACAAGGGGAAGAGCTAGAGATAGCTAATTAGACCACTTAAGAGGGCACATTGAATGTACAAGAGACACTTGTGAGCCCTTTGCATGGTTTCAATAGGTAAATAATAGGGTGATGGATGTAATGATCATGGATTTCTCACCAAGAAGGGAGAACCTATTCATAAGGAAAGTGTTATGGGTAGAATGGTGTTGCCCATATTTAAGGTCATGTTGAGGAAAGTGATGGTAGACCACATAGTTCCAAATCATTACAATGATAAATGAAAGAGGCTAATGATGGAAGGATGATCTAAAGATATGACTAAGAGATCAATGGTAATATGATAAAAATAGAATGGTTGCAAGTGCAAAGTGTTAAGAGGTTCCACTTCCAGTTTACCATCAAGGGAGGCCAAACAATAGGCTCTCGACCCATACTTATGTGTGATAATTTATGGTCCAATCTAGTTGGGGTAAAATTTCCACGTTGGCTCCTTTCTAGAGTAGTAATGTTATGATTTTATTTAAAGAAGAGGTCAAAAACATTAAATTTGTGCCCTTTGAGGTATTATTTATTATTAGTGCTCTTGATAAACATGATGGTGTTGAAGAGCGAGGGAAGCAACGTTCATCTAACAATTTGAGTTATGTTAGATGCTCTTGGCAATAATCTTCATTAAAGATGAATTCGCGAAGAGACATATGAAAGGATGGAATTTGAACTTTAAGAGGGAGGATGGCTTCAGATCTATATACAAGATAGAAAAGGAGTAGCTCATGTGGAAGTTTGGATGCTAGTCCGATAATCCCAAAGAGAGAAGGGGGATGGAGATGCCAATTATGACTAGACTGGTCAATGGTCTTTACAAGAATGTTTTGAAGGGTTTTATTAGTTACTTCATCTTGGCCGTTAGCTTGAGGATAATATGGTGAAGAAAAACTAAGTTGGATATTGAATGAGTCACAAACTTTCTTGAGATATTTTTTGAAAAGGAATTTTCGTTGTCCGTGATGAGTTTTGAGGGACACCAAAGCGGTAAATGATGTGTTGGTAGATGAAGTTAATAATTGCACCATATTTAATGGAGGTGATCGGAAGTGCTTCCACCCATTTAGTAAAATATTTGAGTTGTTACAGTAATGATAAATTGATGTTGTGAAGATCGAGACTCCAATTGTGAGAAAGGCCAAAGGTCCTTAGATGGTTTCAAAGCTTGACTAGGAATGCAAATAAGATTAGAATATTGGTAAAAAAATCACATTTGTTAACATATTCACATCAGCCATGATTGAGGAAGGCTAGTAATAGTCATTATGAAGAATGTGTTTAAAAATGGATAAGCCACTAAAGTGTCCCCACAAATACCATCATGGACTTCTTAGATCACATGAAAAGATTAATGGGATTTAAGGCATCGAAGAATAATACCGTCAAATCCGTGCTTATAAAGAATTCCACCAAGTATAACATAGCGGTTAGCACAATGAAGGAAATACCTCCTAGAATTCTTGGATAGATCGGAAAGAATGATGGATTTGGATAAATAATTGAAGATTTGGGAATACCAAAGATCCAATGAACTGGACTCAACAAGATTAACACAAGGTAAGTCATGAAATGGTCAATCACTATGGTGAACAAACAAAAAAGTTTAGATTCTTCCATTGTCCATGGGATGAGAGCTCTAAGGATGCCATCATATCTGCAAAATGATTAGATGACCGAGGAATGACTTGGATAGTATAGGAATTGAAGGCCTCGAGGAAGAGATGAATGATGTCTTGATATTTTTAAGAGTTTCATTTTACATTGATACTCACCTATGACTTGTTTGATGATAAGTTTAAAATACCCATAGATGTCAAGAATTTGAACACCTAGAAAAAGAGTGGTTTTAAGGCCTAAAATAATGTATTTGTACTCCACCATATTATTCGTGCACTCAAAATTGAGCTTGTTTGCAAGGTGAATAAGAGCATCCCCAGAGGAAAGAGAATGATGCCACCACCTCCCCCTTGTTGACATTTAGAACCATCAAAGAAGAGAGTCATTTTAAGGGTTTCATACTCATGATGAAAGTGATTAATGGATTCATCTGGAAACTACTCATGAGGTAGATGCAAACTAGGAAGAGGGGCTTCTACTAATTAGTCTGCAATATCTTGGCCTTAATGGATTTTTGAGAAATAAACTTGAGGTAAAACTCAGTCATGAGCATGATCCATCGAGTGATATAATCATTATGATATGGTTTAGAATGCATCGTCTTAAGAAGATGAAAGCTAGTAACGACATAAGTATTATGGTTAAGAAGATAGTGTCAAAGCTTAGAGGTGGAAAAGAAGAGAGTGCAACATATATTTTCATCTTCAATGTAGTGAGTCTCATAGTTGTGGAGAGTGCAAATGATGTAATAAATGGCCTGCTCACGACCTTGGTCATCACGATGTGCTAACATAGCCCCTAGAGCATGATCAGTAGAAGATATGTATAGATAGAATGGATCCCCCTTATGCGAGAGGTGTAAGCATCGGTGGGGAAAAACATATTTTTAAAATCCTCAAAATCCTTCTGGAAATTATGATCCCAATCAAATTCTATGTCTTTACAAAGAAGATGATGAAAGGGATAGCAATAATCTAAAAGTTGGGAAATGAAACAGACTGATTGAAGTTGGCCTTGAAGACTACAAAGTTTCTTAAGATTGGAAGGAGAAATTTTGATGATTACTTTGATTTTCACAGGTCAACTTCAATACCCCTAATAAATACGATAAATCCAAGGAGTTTTCCATTTAATACTCCAAAAACACACTTGGCTAGATTGAGACAAAGACAAAATAAGATGAGGCAATCGAAAAGGACCTCGAGAATGGAAAGATGGTAATGGAAATGTTTATATTTATCTAAAAGATCATCGACATAATATTCTATGGTTTTTTACATGAGATCATGAAAATGTAAGTCATGGCCTCATTGATAAGTAGCTTCGACATTTTTTAGACTTAAGGGCATGACATGGTAGCCAAAGGTCCCCAAGGGGTTATGAAGGAAGTATTATGTTGGTCCTCTAGGGTGATAAGAATCTTATTATAATCAGAAAAAAAATTCCATAAGATAAATAATCTCATGGCCTATGGTAAGATCTACAAGTTTATTGATGTTAGGAAGAGGAAAGCCATCTTTAGGGAAAGAGAGATTGAAATCCCAAAATTCAGTGTATATTATGAATTTTCCCAGATGATTTAGTGATGGGTACAATATTTGAAACCCATTAGGGATAGTCAATGGGGATGATAAAATTAGCAGAAAGAAGACATTACAACTCCTCTTTGACAAGGAGGGAAACTCGAGGGTGCATGCGGCAAAGCTTCTTCTTGACCGTTTTGCATTAGGAATAGTGATGATATTGTGAACAACGATAGAAGGGTCAAGACCTGACATGTCTTAATATGACCATGTGAATGTCCGGCTATGATGAGAGAGAGGAATGCGGTGAAATATTTTATCTCGTGAAGATCAAGGGATTGACCTATTTTGAGAATGAAATGCTCTTAGAGAGTCCCGATATTAATTTCAATGGTGGATTCATTAAGAAGGGTGGATGTGTCAGATGGTAAGGTCTTCTAAAGATAAGAATCCTCTACCCATGTGGGAAAGAATGGTGTCATCGTTAGCACATTGAAGAATGTCGATGGTAGAAGAGTCTTCTTCTATCATCTCTAAATGACAAAGGGAAGGGATCTAGTCTAGTTCCCAGACTGATAAGTGATTGGTCCCAAAGTGATGGTGGAGACTAAAAAAAAATCCAGAGGAAATAGACACGGTGTCATCCATATCCATGGACTCATGGGATGGGAGAATGGAGAAGGCATGTCCATGCACATCTCAGATGGTGGAATGGGGTAAGAGGATTTCTCTTGATAGCCTAACCTAAAATTTTCATGAGGTTTGCAGCATTGATCAATAAATAAGCCATGTACCCCATGCTCAATGCCCCATGCTAAATCCCTTCCATGCACAATGGTGAAGGTATGTGTGGGAAAAATATGGTTTGTTTAGAAATTCAAAACCATCGAGTATAAGGTTTGGCATGTGGAAGATCAGCGATGTGAGAAAAGGGGTATCGAAACCACCATAGATGAGGTTGGTTCAAAGATATGGTGGACTATAAAGAATGATATCCCAAACATTTGGGTTGGTACATTAGAGCTTGGTCATTTCTACTAACATAATTAGGAGTGGACAAGGTGTTAAGCATAAGAAGATGATACTCCCCAATGTGATTTTATCCATTACTTTATCCAGGAGTCATCATTGGGAAATTTGGATGAAGGGATGGATGAGTTGGTGGATGGTGTAGATGGATCATTCTTGGGAATGAGGACATCATTAGGTCGATAGGTCATGTTGCACATTTTGAAGGGAGGAGCATCCCGGGAAGCATCAAGATCTTCCCCTCATGCTCATATTTAAGACAATGATGAAGTGTAGAGGGGACATAGCAGATAGCATGGGTCCAAGGTCATTAAAGGATAAAATTGTACTAAAAATCCCCTTCTATGATGTATAAGACCTCATGGAGAATCTTCTCACCAACGTGGATGGGAGGGATAACCATTCCCAAGGCATGAGTGATTACCTCATTGAAGGCATGAAGAACCGCGAGTGTTTGGGTGACTGTGGATTTTGGGATCTTAAGTTGATCAAAGGTATGTGATGGGATGATGTTAATTCCTTCCCTATTATCCATCATGAATCATCGAATGAAAGTATCATTCATCCTAACCATGATGAAAATGAGAAGGTCATGTTCTTTAGGTGTGAAATCCCAAATCTTAGTATCATCGAATGAAATAGCAACAAAGTTGTAAGCGCTCCTATGAGAGATGTGAAGGGTCGAGCCTCATCACTACATGTTGAAATATACTTTAAGGATTTAGTGAGGGCCTATCAAATTTCTGGCGAGCTTTGGATGAGCTTGTAAAGTGACATCTTCACTAGGGCCTGATGAAGTTGTTTGATGATACTTTGTTCAATAGGCCAAGGGGAAACTAAGACATAAACCTTAGGTTTTGATGATGACGTGAGCTCTTTAGAAGGAGGAATGGTGTAAATTTCTTGGATTTTATCTTTAATTTTGATTTAGGATGAGTTGAAATTCTCTCATAAATTATTCAAATGATGAAAGTGATGTGGAAGATGATGTAGATGTGGTGACAATAGTTGATGTGGTGGATGCGAGAAAAAGTGTGGAAAGAGGAACTAGGGTTGATGCTAAGGATGATATAATGGGTAAAGGTGGAATAGATGTGGATAAAGTAGTTGTTGGTGTCGAATCACAAAGCACCCACGGGACTCTGCAACTCGATGGGTTGGGAATCTCAGTGCGATTGCACAACATGGAGCTTTTCCCAAGTGTGGGACCTTGCGAAATCGAAAAAGCTCTCCGGATGAAGGCCGGCTCCTATTCCTCTGTTCAGATGCACAAATAAAATGCAGAGAGTCTACTAAAACCTAATCTAACTACCAAGGAGACAGGGAGAGAAAAATGCATAAAAACAAACCTAAGCTAAGGAGGTGATGCACCGAGGAATGAAGAACATACGTTTTGCCAATTAAACACAGACCACAGAAATGCAATGCAAAATCATGCACAGATAAACATATTCACAGTGAAAGATCAGGAGGATGCAAAATGAAACACATAGAGGGTTGAGAAACATCCACAGTCATGCATTTATTTTCTCTGAAGGTTGATACAATACACTGCAAAAATGCCCAGAGGCAAAGGTGCATTACAGTTTCATATGGGAGGTTTGAGCTCCACAACTCTACCTGCCAAAGAGAAGAAGGGAGGGGCCAAAACAAGAATGTCCAACCTTTAGAAAGAAGCCCCTCCTTACAATTTATAGGAAGAATGAGAGAGAGAAGAGAGAGAAAGTCCAAATCTACCCCAACCACCTCAGGTTGTATTTAATTCATCTCATTATGGTGGTAGGTGAGGACCATATCAAACCCCAAAAGTGGCAAACTGTATTTTGCATTTTTAAGAACTTGTTCCCACCCAATTAAAGATGTAGAGGATGCCGTAGGCTTTCCGAAAAGTCCAACCTTGTGTGAATCGGAGCTCCCAGTCAAAAGTTATGGCCATCTGAATATCTGGGTCAGGGTCTGCTTCCTGTCAGCACTCAGAATGTTGCGCCTCCTGAAGGTGCGCCATAGGCGCATCCGTGTGTGTGTCGACATCTTCTTATGTGCGCCATGGGCGCATTCTTTCTTATGTCGACACTCATTTCTGTGCGCCTCTTCTGTGCGCCATGGGCGCATCCATTTCATTGTCGACACTCATTTTTGTGCGCCACTTTTGTGCGCCAAGGGCACATACATTTCATTGTCGACACTCATTTTCGTGCGCCCCTTTTGTGCGCCATGGGCACATCCATTTTGCTGTCGACACTCATTGTCGTGCACCCCTTTTGTGCGCCATGGGTGCATCCATTTTTCTGTCGACACTCATTGTCGTGCGCCCCTTTTGTGCGCCATGGGCGCATCCATTTTTCTGTCGACACTCATTGTCGTGTGCCCCTTTTGTGCGCCATGGGCGCATCCATTTTGCTATCGACACTCATTTTCGTGCACCCCTTTTGTGTGCCATGGGCTGAGGTTTGAATTTCTTTGGTTTCCATATTCTTCCGCTTGTCTATATCTACCCGGGGGGAAGATATATACAACGATAGTCAAATCCAATGAAGTGGATGTGATAAGTGATGGATTAGATGGGATAGGTAATGAAGTAGATATAGGTGTTGAATCAATGGTGGATGTGGAACTAGGTTGGAATGGTTGTTTCATAAATGTTTCAAGGGGTAAGAATGATATGTTTGCAAATGGGGTTGATCTAATAGTTGTAGATGTAGGAATGGATGTCGAGGTAGATGTAGGTATGATTGGTGTAGTTGTAGGGATAAGTGTTAATGGGATTGTAGATGGAGGAACAATGTCTAAAGAAGTGGATGTGATAATTGATGAAGAAGGTGAAGTTGTTGATGGGATAGGATCTTGATCAGTGGTATGGATAGTATTTATGGTATGAGCATTGGGTGCTTGGGATGTAGAAGAAGTGGTGGCTTGAGTTGTTGGTGTGTGGTTGGGAAATGGTTTTCTGAATATGTCAAGTGGTTGGTTGGGTGATGCATTAGGATTGTCCACTTGAAGATCTCCTTGATCGATGAGTCGTTGGACTAGGTCTTTAAAGGTTCAACACCTCTCTATGTCATGTCCTTGGACTTGGTGGTATTTATAGTAATGATCATCATGATACCACACGGGTTTTGGTCTAGACTCATCAAATGGTTGGATTGGAGGAAGTGTGATAAGATTAACCACCATCAACTTGTCAAATATTGAACTATACGATTATCCAAGGGGAGTTTATTTAGGCGTAGGTCTAGGGGCTTGTTGTGGAGGCCACATGCTAAATGTGGGTGCATAAGAAGACTTGATGACCATGGTATTGGCCACACCCTTAGATTTATCATTGTGTGTGGATGGATTATTGAACTCGGATTTGGTTTTATTTGATTTAAGTTTTAATTGGCCTTCCTTAATGAGTACGCATTTTGAGTTTACGAGCCATGGTAAAGGCTTATTCAAATGTTTAAAAATATTGGATTTGCAATGTAGAAGAGATATGTTTCACACAAGAACATGAGAATATTTCGATGAGTTCGGGTTATGGAAGAGTAAATGATAGCTGGTTTATAATGCCATGTCATCGTGTGAAAAAAATTGTAATAGATTCGTCCTCAAACAATCTAATGGTGTACAAGTCATTAATGGTGATTTTACACATGATATTAATTGAAAATTTCTCTAAAAACAATTACGCGAAAGTTGGGTGAAGGAGAATAGGGAATGTTGAGGAATCTCATTGTACCAATCTAGTGTTGGTCTAGCCAAGTACATAGGGAAGGTGTGAAGCATAATTTCATGATCATGTGAGATAAGGTAACATGCATGTTTAAATGTGCATAGATGGTGTTGGGGATCTTCCTTACTATTGAACTTGGTAAAATTGGTAAGCTCCTAATGAGGAGGGTACGGTTTGATTGGAAATGTTGGATGAATAGTTTTGTTATAGATTCATTTGTAAGATAAGGTAACCTTGGTTCCCAAGGTAGCGGCCTCTAGACTATCCAACCTATTCATTAAGGCATGGATAGGATCATTTGATGTGATGATAGGTTGGGATTGTGATTGTGTGGCATGGAAAGTATCTTGATAAGGAGGTTGATAAGTTTGTGGATGTGTGGGGGTTTGAGGAATCATTTGATAAGGTGGTTATTTCCATGTTTGATGTTGTGATTGTTGGGATTAGATTGGTTGTTGAATGGGAATGTAGGTATGAATAGGTGGAAATTTTTGATGAGGTGGATTAGACACCGCATAATGCAAATAACTCATAGGTGGAGGTTGGGAAGAAATGATATGTATGTGTGATGTGAGAGGAAAAGAATAGTTATACTATCTAGACATGGGATATGACATTTGGGTAGATTAGGTAGGGACACTAGTAATGATAGTGCTGAAGAGGTAATGGGAATGGTTGTGGTGATAGTTGTGTTGATTGGAGGAAGATGGGGAGGAATGGGTGTGACTAACTGATTAGTTTGGTGAGGTGGGGGATTGGTAGAGGATGAAGCAAGATCACATTGGACTGTAGCAAGTTGTGAGGAGGGAAATTGGGTGATTTCAGGATTTGACTGATAAGGATAAAGTTTAGTTGAATTCCTAAGAATATACTCTTGAAGAGATATTGGATTGATATCAAGAATCTCTTGGAACTCTAAACTACCATGGGGGATAACAAGAGGTCCAAAAGGTTCAGATATAGGAGATGGAGGGGTGGCTAGTCGAGATGGGATGGGATGGTGATAAAAGAAAGGGTTAGTCTCATCTATGGTCGTAGTTTGAACAAAAGGTTCTTGGGAAACATTGATGAGAGGTTGGGTGCCCATGGAGAAAGTGACCAAGGGTGTAGATGATATATTGGTCATGAGAGATGTTTGTTGAGATGAGACGATAAAATTGTTTGAGGTAAGGTTTTGTTCTATTTTTGGCTACCGAATGAGTAACTATGGGCATGAAATGAAAACAAATTTTATACCAAATAAATCAAGAAATTCAAAAACAATTTTTTTTTTTTTCAAGAAAACTCTAAAAAGGGGGGGATAGATAACAAGGGTGCCTAGGAAAATGTAATCTATGTCTAGTTTTAGGTTGTTATGGCTAGGGAAGTCTCAGGTGGCTTCTTGTTGGGTGATGAAATCCCAATCAGTCAATCGGGTAGGAAGATGTCTTGATGTGTTGATTGATGTGTGAGTTTTAGGTTGTGTGTGATAGAATGTGAGATGCAACCAATTAACCCCTATTTAAGCTATGTGATCAAGCAAGATGCAGAAAAGAAAGGTTATTTTTAAGCCAAATCCAAATGTGATCTTTTGATGAGAACACACAAGAAAAGGAAATATGATGCAGAAAGGATAAAATAGGAAAAAATGAGGAATACTTGTAGAAAATTTTTCCTTTTATCCGAACTTTTAAGCGAAGAGCGATCCAAATAGCCAAACCCAACATGAGAAAGAAAAAATTGAAGCCTTATCTTGTAGTGTTAGTAGAAGACATAAGAAACATAAAATAGAAAGAAATGTAAAGAATCACCTAAAGGGTAGTCCCACCAGGCATGCCAAGAATTTTGTAGTAGTTTTCTCATTCAATTCAAATTAATGATGTTAGCTACTAAATAAATCTACACAACTCGAGAAAATGGAAGGTTTAAGGTACCTCAAATGTGTGATGTTGATGAATGGGCACAAAATGATTAATCCTCATTTGTTACAAGATGATGGCCTGAAAAACAAGGACACTAAGAGGGAAACTGATTAGATGATAGATGGGGGTTGCACAGAAAAATTCGGATCTAAGAAGCATTAAATTCAATAGAGGATGTCAACCCCAATGTTTTGTTAAAATAATATAAAAACAATAATAATAAACATGAAAATATGCGAGAATCGAGGCACATAAAAATAAAAATGCATAAATGTAAGGAACATACAAATCTAATCTAAACTGAACTTGAAATAGGCTTACAGCGGGGGTCAATGGTGACCTAAACTACATAAGGGTAAGTCAACGATGACACAGGTGTGTGCATCTAGATAACAAGATAAATATGCAGAAATGCGAGAGATATGGATGCAAATTATACACATTAAAATCCTGTAAATGCTAAAAGTGACACATGAGACAAAGAATAAGAGGTAGAAGAAACCAGACAATGATATAAAATATAGTTTTGGCTAGGATTGTTGAAAATTTTGACCATTCCTTCACCCACACCCTTGAATTTCCCACACTTGGATTTTAATCACCCTTGAGCATACCTAAGACCTACACAGACCCTGCCATATCTCTCTCCATTTCCATTTAGCCTTAGATCTGTCCTGACCTCAAACTTTTGTTGAGTTTCCTATACCCCAACCACACAGACGCTGGTTAGCCATAATCATTGCTAGTTCACTTAAACCGACATCGGTCCTATCAGACCAACGTTGGTCTCTATGTTTTTACCATCAGACCAAGAACAGAGCCTGAAATCTCTACCCAATACCCAAAATAGCCTAGAACTTGACCCTGACTAGTACCAGTACCCTGACAAACACCTTGACCCTCAGATTCAGTCATAGCTTAGCCTGTTGTGAATGAATTTGCTTATTGTAGACGAATGAGATACCTAAATCATTTTAACTACAGTAGGATTTCCTTTATTGTTAGCATTAAGTTATTTTAAACAGTGGATTGACAGCCGTCTAGGGAGTATCACACTTCCTAGATCTAGCATACACTAGGCAGTCCACTACATATACTATTTAACTTTCATTTGGTGGTCTTGTTTTCCATTTTAGGTAGTTCCTCCAAGCAAAAAGAAAGATCTCACGATCAGTTATGGATCAAGAATTCATATGTGTGCAACAACCTACAACCATCATTTTAGGTATTCCTCCTAGCCCTTTACCCTTATCTGTTTCGTCAACACTCAAAGAAATGCTCTAGAATCGGGTGAAACATTTTGGCACGTCCGGTGGGACCCATTCGGGGTTCTTTTGCATTTCTTCATTTCTAGGTGAAAATTTGCATGTTTGTTTCCTTTCTAAAAGTTTCTCACATTAAAATTTCTCCCCTAGAATCTTCTCTTCTTCTATTGTCTAAAAGCAATCATATTTTGGTGATTTAAAATAACATTTATTTCCTTTCATTAGTATCACATTAGTGAAAGAGAATCCCTTCTCATGTTCATCTTTTGTGTCATCGAATTCAACATTTCGATTTGGGCTTAAAATTAACTACATTTCATTTTGCTTTACTACATTAGCTCACATTAAATGAGGGCAACCTATACACTAGAAGTCATGCCTAGTTGATGGTTGACAAACAAATCATAGAAAAGAACTTTCTTTCTCTTTCTCTCTCTCTGAGTCTTACCAAACATCACAAAATTAAATATATATATATATATATACATTCTTAAACAACATCTCACCCATAAGAAGTTGTAGGTGATCACACAATCACAGTACAGTGGGCACCCCATTAGTTATCTCTATCCAGTACCCCATCAGAGGATGGCCCGCCCCCACCATAACATACCTGAAACCTCTCCTTATAGATCTCCTTCTTCATAGGAAGCCATCCTCACCAAAAATTCTATTCTAAAGTTCATGAGTCAGTCCTTAAATAGCATAAGCTAAACAAACATAATAGAAAAAGCACTCTTAGGATCAAATTTTTCTTAGTGTTTCTGCTTGGCTTGCATTTTGAGGTGAGAGGACATGTTCTTCATTTTCTTATTTCCCCTTGCATGCTCCTCATCATAGTTGGTGTATTCCAACTTCATTTGAGTGTGCCTAGACCCTATTCTCATCATTCTCAGAATTCTTTGATTCCATATTTGATTTTAACTCACAACCACTTTTTCTTCATCTTTGTTTCAATTTCATAGTAATCGAGTGTCGGTCCAATGACCATCATCGGTTACCCTCTGACCATCATCGGTTTTACTCAACCGGCATCGGTTAATTGTGCTTTTGTTAACCTACCCAAAAGGACACCCACTTCACCTTCTTTGTTGTTTAGAGCCTCTGTCACTCTCAGCATATTCACTTTCTAGGTAAATTCCATCAGCATCTTGCATACTTGGCAAATTATTGGCCTTTTACCTTGTTTTGACAAACTGACCATTTTCCATAGTGACCGACCACAGTTAACTGTGACCGATGTCGGTTTACCCTAACCAACATTAGTTAGCCTGTGTAATTCTCTAGCTAACATTTTAACCCCAATCCACCTACCACCACATGTTTCTCCTATCTCTACTGTATTTCTGGGGCATTTACAGAAAGCAGTCCTACCATGTCAGTACTTGTTCACATGGTGCTGACGCGTAGCCAAGAAAACACCCTCATATTCCATGTCAGCTATCAACCACTCCCACCTAGCCCTTCACCACCTTCTATTTTATCACCCATGGATCCTACCCAACTTATCACTATCACTACAAGGGACAAGGAATTCACACGACACCTTGACCAGAACCCTGCCTTGTAGTTTTATCTTTCCCACTCATCCACTTGAGATGCCTCGGGTCAGTTGATATACGGCATGCCCATATCTATCCCCCCGAAACTCACTCCTACTTCTACTCCAGCCTCTGCTAGCTCCACGCTACCCGCATTTTCTTTTCCCCTATCATTTTGTAGCTAGGCCCTATACCTACTATGACCACCACGTATACCACATCTATTGCACCTGCCACATCCAATATACCTTTGCCAACCACCTAGAACATAACCTCATCTGCGCCTATTGTCTCACATATACCCGTAGCTACAACCACCCCCGAAGTGTCGGTGACCCCTACCCCTTTTCAAAACATTGTTCTTTCTATTCCACAATCCTTAGCCCCCATTTCTACTAGGGTCACCATGACCCTTCCACCTCCATATACATACTATCAACAACCTCTTGTTTCATCTATCAATTATGCAGGTATGTACCCCTATTTCACTTCCTCCTTCTCAATCTACCTATACAAAGCATCACCATATATAGGAATGCCACCTCCATCATATGTCCAACACCAACCTCCTTACGCTATAGGAGGTACCTAGCAATCACAACCTACCAACGACCTAATCAAGTTAATGATGGACAAGATAGACACTGGAGGCATCGGTTTCTGGCACATGTAATTCTCTTACCTACAATGATATTTGTAATGATCCCATCCACCCATCCATTCCTATTCGTCCATATCCCATACATTGGGAAATGCCTAAATTTAACCACTTCAACAACAAGGAGGACCCAACAACATTTGCGGTCTTTCAAACACGGGTGTTATCTTATTGCCCATAATGATGCTTTTCTCCTAAGGACTTTTCGCATGTCACGACTGTGCCCACATTATCTTTTGGTATAGCAGGTTGCCTAGACATTCTATCTTCTCATTTAATCAGGTAGCCCAATCCTTCTTGGATCACTTCTCCATCAATGTTGTTAAGAAGGTTACCATGAATGACCTCTACTCTACGTGTCAATATGACGAGGAATCTATCATAGATTTTGTCGCTTGTTGGTGTAGCTTGATCAATCAACTCACGTTCCAATTACAAAAACTGAACTCTTAGAGCTTTTACGTGGGTTTGTACTAGACATATCTCACCAACCTGCAGTGCATACTTTTGAACCTTTGATGAGGCATTCACCATGGCATGAAAGCTAGAGATTCAGGCCATCGAAAAGAAAATATAACTACAAAATAAGAACTCGACATTCAAGTCAAATGATACCTCTTCTTCTTCAAAACCACAAAATAATTATTCAAAAGCCAAGGGAACCACTAACGTAGTGGTACTCAAGGCTAGCCCATCTCATCCCTCAAATCAAGGCTAACCCCTCATCTAATCTCTCACCCGTTCAGAATTTTCAATTCAGATGGGAACAATGGAAATACACCCCAATTGGGGAACCTTATTCTTCTATCTTAGAAAATCTTATTAAAGTTGGGGCATCACCCTTCCTCCCGTAAAGCCACACACTAGTTTTGATCCTACTTTCCCCACACCTGTGTGGTACAAAGACACAACTTCGCAACTATCATCAAGTAAAGGGTCATAGTGATTTGAAATTGCATCACTTTCAAAAAATAGTCCAAGAAATGCTTGAAGAAGGTGAATTAACCTTGGATAATCCTAATGCATCTACCAATCAAAACCTACACATATTCAAGAAACCCTTTCCTAATTATTCCCCTTCTACTAATCAAACCGGAGAGACCTCAACTCATGATAGCCATACCCGAGGTCCATGCTATTTTCAGTGATGCACATGTTGCTTCCCAATTAACTCATATTCCTTCCATAGAGGAAATTATAGCCCAAATCCCTCCACCTACACTTGAACCCAATTCACCTGTTTCTCCACCCACATAGGAACACCCTTCATTTCCTCCCTCACCCATGAAGGAGACTCTTGTTAACATCGAAATCATTTCACCTTTGAATTCTCCACCTAGAGATCTATCACCTATAGTACCTCTCTGACCCATAGAGGAGGCTTATTTATCTCCTCCACCCAGAGGATCACCCATCCTCTCCTCCACCTATCAAAAATCCAGTAGAAATGCCTTTACCTCTAGGTGCCCATTCTCCATCAGTTACCCAAGATCCTGCGGACTTACTTTCAGCTCTCTTACCCATAGAAGCTGAAGCTAGAAAATTCCCCATTTCTAAGACACATTTTATGGGAATTTCCATTGGATCCTCATTAACCTCACCTACAACAAGTGCTTTTCTCACATTTAGCGATCACCTAGATTATGTGGATAGAGCCTTACTTTGGGGGCATCTTCTACTTCCTGTCTCCACACAAATGCAGATGTCACTTGCTGATACTTCCACTATATATCCAAAAATATTTCAGCCGATCAAACCAAACACAACCACAACTATCACAAATTCCACCACGATACCACTCATGGCTCAACTCACACCCCTACCCATAACCCAACATGCATCAAAATCCAAACCTACACCTACATCATCTTCCTCGCCTAAACCTATTACTACCTTAGGGGTCATCCCAGCCATCACCTTACTCATCCACCCATCAAATTAGATTTAGCTACATCCTCCAAAGCCAACACCAAACCTACTCTGGCACCCAAATAGAAGAACCAATCCCATAGATCTCATACTCCAACCTCGTTGATCACACCTTCACCCTTTCCATCCATCTTAGGACCTCTCCCTTCCAGCATGGTTAAGACACCTCCACCCATCGATAAACCAAAAACACAATAGCCCATTCCTCCCTCATAGACCCCTAACATACCCAAGCGCCCAACACAACTTCCGCCCACACCTACAACATCTTTACCACCCATACCTCCAGTACCATCGATCACTTCTTCACTACCCACGATGCTTCAGTCCCTTTCCTCAAACCTCTACCTACACAACCCGTGCCATATACCTTCACAAAGCCACCATAGTTATCCCCGTGGGTAACTCGCCCTCTTCCACCATCTTCCTTTCCCTCTAGATCTCATGCGCCCATATCACCTTTACCCAAGAAGGTGCCACCTAAAGACAAAAATTCACTACCCCCACTAAGGTAGTCAAACCAACCCACACTCTCTTGCTAGTTCATCTACCATACCCCTACCCAAGTGAACACGACCAACACCTAAGACCACACCAACACCTAAAACCATAGCTTGACCTACTCCCCCTCAAGCAAAGACAGCCTCTACAATCAGCCACACCTGCACCCAAACCCACTTTCATTTCCCATTGTGATCCACTAGTGGGATCCTATGCCAAAATTTTAACCAACCTCCTTGAAACTTTTGTCATCACACATTTGCTCGCTCAGACCTTATGACCCTCTCAAACCCAAACCAAAGGGGTTTGATGACACCAAAATTTTCACCTACCATCGTGTGTCAAGGCACGATGTAGAGAACTGCAAGGCTTTAAAGACTGTTCTTATCCAGTTATGTCCTCTGAAAAAAACTTTGACGATGATGACCTTCTTGATGAGGACCCCATTTCACCAGCACCCATTCTCACAGTTCTTCCCTCATTGCTACTCAACAACCAAGACCTCCACCCCCACAACTCCTAGAGCCACCCCCAAGATTCGAAATTAACATGGTTCACATCAGAGAACTCGCCAAACCTCCACCCAAATGTTGGTGTGCCCAACTCATCTCACAAGGTTCCTTCCCACCCCTGGGCTTCTGCCCTTCTTGTCATTATACCTTTCATTACTCACCTACCTCGCCTACCTCCCCACCTCAAATCAACATGATCCACGTTGCTACCTATGCTCAGAAGGATAAAGGAAAGGAAAAGGCAACCGACCCACCGACCAATCCTATACCCAACATACCATCTACACCCACACCTAAAATCACTATCTCGTGGCCCCACATATCCTATGTCTAATGGGGTTACACATCGCGCCATGCTGAAACAAATACACCAATCCCCCTCAAAATTTCCCTATATGACCTCATCCAAACCTCAGAATCCCATCGTCAAGCTCTCATGGAGGTTCTTCAGTCTATTGAGGTCTTACCCAATGACCCTACACCTATGGCCTCCATTATTACACCTCATCATGTAGCCTCCTTAGCTTCTCAAAGGAAGAGATCGCACCGCACCAAACCGAGGACCCAGATCTAGATCTCTTCATCTCTATCCACATCGATGATATATGTGTACGACATGTTATGATCAATGGGGGTACTAGCATTAATATCATTTCCTCCCATGCATTCACTCAAATGCGCATACCTGACAATTACATGCATAAACATCCCATCATGTTGTGTTCATTCAATGACACTATCACCTCTACACTTGGCACTATCATCCTCCATGTTTGCGTGGGCCCCCACACTATTCCAGAGCTATTTTACGTCTTGGAAGGGGAATTTCAATACAACCTGTTACTTGGTAGACCCTGGATTT
Organism: Taxus wallichiana var. yunnanensis; assembly: GCA_018340775.1. Lineage (NCBI taxonomy): Eukaryota > Viridiplantae > Streptophyta > Pinopsida > Cupressales > Taxaceae > Taxus > Taxus wallichiana. Next base: position 1,000,157,935 of record CM031237.1, on the reverse strand, counting down.
GTGTTATGGGTTGTGTTCCTTCCAATTTGCATCGTTGTGTAAAGTTTGAGCATGAGGGACACACCTATACCATTCCGCTAACCCATCACCTTTCAAAACTTGCAACATGCTTTACCAACCCAATGATGTGCTTATACCCATTAAAGCATCTACCTCCACAATCACTGCTTCTTCACCTACACCTCCACTCACCAGTGTAGCCGCTACCTCAACCGCACATACCTCCTCCATTCCTACCGTTGCCACAACCTCCACGGCTGAACCATCAGCCTCCCAATCTGTTAACCCCATCTCTGATCGACCTCGACACATCATCTATTCTAGCTACCCACATACTAACCACCAATCCCTTGGAGGGAATTTTTCAACGCCTCACTCTAGGGGAGTATCGCCTATATAGTGTCAACACATTCCTTACTCCACAAGAGTATGGAAGTCTTCACTAAGCACCCTCACTATGATCACCATATAAGAGAGCGCCTCCTCCCCACCTTCGTACTAGTCTCACCTATGGGGACTTGATACTACCATTTACATACCGAACCACCATCACAAACCCGCCCATTTTCCACTGACTTTTAATCACTCACCAATCATCATTTCACCCACACCTTGCACCGATGTGCGTGGAAGGGTTTTGGTTTTTTATTTTATGAGAAAGGTCATCATTTTGTTATTCCATGCACTACCTACAAACATAACAACCGTAGTGGTATCAACTTTGTTGAACCACCTACTAAGAAGGCCCACATTGAACTCATTGAGGACATCAGCCCTTCTCCACCTTCTTCACCCGCTCCACCTTCTTCACCACCTTCACCGACAGAGTCGATGGATCTAGAATCCATTCCTCCTAAATTTTGTTTTTCATAAACACCATTTCCTTGGGGCCTCTGACTTATCAACGCGAGGGCAAGGCTCCCTCCTCTCTTCCCTTCCTGTATCCTGAAATGATTGATGACGATACACCTTCGATTAACATTGATCAATGTCAAGATGACAAGTCTATACTCACCTACCTTGGTGTTGAAGACTCATATATTCATCATCCATTACCATCCGAGACACAAAAATATTGAGAACGAATCGAATATCAAAATCAACATCCATACTCTAGACGACCCACACATTCTAAATATCATACAATCTTTAGATCTTTGTTGAACAAGTAAGCCATCACTTCTTTTCTCAAAAACCATAACCACGCTTTCACTTGGTCTTATGTAGAAATGCCCAGTATTGACCCCACCATAGTGGTCCACAATATCGTAACCATTCCCGATGCCAAACCCATAAAACAAAAGCTGAGGAAAATGCATCCTCGCATTGCTCTTTTGGTCAAACAAGAACTTCACTCCTCCTTTCGGTTTCCTTCATCTTACCCATTGATTATCCTCACTGGATTTCCAACATTTTCCCTGTTACTAAGGCAACATGGGGACTCCACATTTACACAGATTTATGTGACCTCAACCTAGCTTTCCCGAAAGATGACTTTCCCTTGCCTGGTATTGACCAACTAGTTGACCTTACTACTAGTCACGAGATGCTATCACTCATGGATGGTTTCTTGGGTTATAACCAAATCTTTCTTGCCCTAGAGGATCAACACAAAACCGCATTCATCACCCCTTGGGGGACCTTCTGCTATCGAGTCATGCCTTTTGGCCTTAAAAATGTTGGTGCCACATATTAGCGAGGCTATGGCTTACATATTCCATGACATCATGCATCGTATATTGGAAGATTACGTGGACTACCTCCTTCTTAAATCAAAACACCACTCCAAAACCTTGCCATCCTCAAAACCATCTTTGATCGCCTCGTTAAATATTTCATTCACCTTGACCCAAGAAGTGTGTCTTCGCCGTGATGTACTCTCGGGAAAACTCCTGGGATTTATCATTTCTTGGGATTCTAATTTCATTCTCGTTTCATCTCTTCTCATCATGTTTTCTCTTCATCATCAGTCATTCATTAACTTTCATTTTACTCTTGAAATTCTACTTTTTGGAACTTTCATCTCTTTTTCATTATTTAAATCTTTTCATCCTCATTGCATTCTCCATTTGATCTTCTTTCATTCATTTGGAGTTCTCATTCACTTATTTGAGTCTTCCTCTTTCATGGTCATCATTTTATTCTATGTCGTACGCACCTCATTTTGAGTTTATCTCCCATTTCATTCGATACTTAAACATTTGGATTACATTTCCCAAAGTTTAAGTTTTCATCTTCTTTTCGACATCAAGTCTTGAGTTGTGGATATCCACATCCTCACTCAAGCATTTTCATCTTACGACTCGCATCTTAAAGTGTTGTGTTCCACTTTGTCACAACTCAATTTCATCACATCTTATCTTCATTCTCTTCTTGCATCCTTTAGTTTTACATCATCATCATTAAACTATATACATTTTCTTTCCTCGTGTCTCTAACTTGACAAAATATTTTTGTGTTTTAGACACTTCATCATATCTTCTTTTCCCAACACTTACGTTATCAATATTTGAGTCTTATCCTTTCATTAGCCTCTTCCTTATTAACTAATTCTTGTTAAGGGTTGAGCACATCGCATATGATTTGACTCCTTTTTCATACCCTCTTCCCATCTAGCATTCACTTTTGCTAAGTGGTAGAGTGCATTTGTAATCAATCTATCCTCGCTTCTCCACTCTAGCATTCACATTATTAGAGGTTGAACACATTTGGACTTTTATCACTATACCTCTCCTCCATTCTAGCATTCACTTTTTTATAGGACGAGAACCTTCATCACATTGAACCACTCTTCCATCTTAGAATTGAGTTTTTAAAGGGTGGATTTTATCAAACACTTTCACATGCTTCCATCTTGACATTCACTTTGATACGGGTTGAGTTATCTTTCACATCTCTCTTTTTCTCCCTCCCTCTTTTAAAAATGGTAAAAACACGACACATATTATAGTCCTTTTGGAAGAAATGAATGGAATCAAAATCTTTTTGGAAATTTTGATAGTGATAATGACCAAAACTTTGAGGATGATCAGAACGACATCTCATTTGAAGAACAATCCCGCATCAAAAATATCTTACGTATGAATAAAGAACAATTTTTTCTTCATCTCCTTGAGATGGGAGAAAAATTAGCCTCTGATTTCAACGAGGATAGTCTACAAACATTACTTGGAAAACCACCACCTAACAAGGGTGAACCTTTCATTTCAAAAAGCAATGATGATGAGGCAAGCCCTAGTCACACAAATAGTGATGATCAAAACAAGTCCACCTCAAACAACACCAAAGGCAATGAACCAAACAAAGAAAAACTTGACAAAGGGAACAAAGGAAAATCAACTGATTTGGCCACCGATCCCACTCAAGACCTCATGAATCAAATTAATGACATGGCTAAGTAACTTGCTATCTTAAATTCCAAAGTCACCAATGAATCCCATAGCAATGAGGCACCAAATAAAACTAGTGATGCTTCATTTAAAAGTCATACCGCACACACCAAAGATAACAAAAAATCTACGAGAGATGGTTCCTTATCTTTCTTGCATAACATATCCCCATTTTCCAAAGAATGTAAAATGATGAAGGACACCATCTCAAGTATGCAACATCAAAGCAAATAATTTTTCTTTGAAGAATTATGTCCTTACCCCTTCGACAAAGACATCTTACGTGTCCCCTTTCCCAAATCTTTTGAGACACCAAAATTTGACAAATACAAGGGCAAGAATGATCCTAGAGAGCATATCAAGGAGTTTTATATGGCTTTCCAAGAGGTGGCCTATAGTGATGTCTTCTTAATGTGTCTCTTTCCACAAATTCTAGGTGGACAAGCCTTGGACTAGTTTCTACACCTCCCCAAGGGCTCTATACAAAATTTCAAAACCTCTCAGAGAAGTTCATTAAACATTTCTCATTCAACCTAGACTCTGAAATTACAATGATGGATTTTTGTAATGCCAAATAATGAACAAATGAAACCTTTGCACAATTCCTATAAATATGGTGTGGGATTGCTAGTCATTTCCCATGCTCCATGCCTAAGAAACAACTTGTGAGCATCTTTGTACCTAACCTCAATAGTGATCTATCCTTTCACATGTAAATGCATTTCCTTAATACTTTTGAAGAAGTTATTGAGAAAGGATCACAAATTGAAAAAGCCCTTGTCATAAAAGGTTTGATTAAACCTCATTCAAAAGATAATGGGAAACATAGTAACCATCCTAATAACTCTCACCAAGACAAAACTAATCATGTTAACCACAATCATAATTTGGTCAATGATGGTGTTACAGACAACCACACTGTCCACAATGTCCAAAACACTCAGACTAGACCAAACAAAGGTAAAAAACCTCTTTTTATATAGCAAATATGTTTCCTCCTCTCATGATTATAAGTGACATCATTTCACTCCTTTGGGAGAACCTCTATCAAGTGTCCTCCAATAACTCGTTAATGCAAACATGGTTACTTATCCCATCACTGGACCTTGGGTTGAGGGAGAACCCAAGCCTATGTTAGGAATAAACTTAGGTTAATTCATCATTTACTAAGTTGTAATGTTAAAGTAATTAAATTTAATTACTTTAACTTAGTTGTTAGTTAGCTATTATCTAGTTGTCACATCCCTAGATTAGTGGGGGATATACTATTGTTAGTTTATTACTTTGGAATGTTCTTGGATGTGATTAGTTAGGGGCAATATGCTATTTTGCATATTTTCCATAGTTAGTATATTTGATCCACTTTCCATGGATGTTGTTATAGTTTTTCAATGTCTATAAACATTGCAGCTTCTTCATTTGATAATATGAAGGGTTTCAGAATATTACATTATTAATACTTGGTATCAGAGCTGGTTGATCCCAGTCTCTGTGAGGATCCCTCATCCTCTAAGGAGAGTGTGTTGCAGAAGGTTCAGGGTTCAATTTTACAATTTTGAGCTTGGACGAACCATAGTTGTCCCCAACCTCTTGGAAGCACCTACCCTACTTCATGACCCTAGAGTCCCGCATTTAGTTTTAGATATGCAGATAAGCTGCTGCGCAGATTTAAAAAAATTGATTCTTCTTGCTACATTTAATAGGCTATTGTATTTGGAGGATTGTTCCAAATTTTGAGGCCATCAAGTTTCAACACTTGTGCACCGGGATCTGTGGTGAGATATACACCTATTTGTGACCGAGCTCTTCATTGAGAGTGAGTTACACCTGTGATGTAGACATTCAAAGAGTTGGGCATTGTTGATAACAGTGGATCTATGCATGAGCTCCATGTGTGGATGAGGTGGAAAGATCTTAAAGTCCCTGCAATCAATAAAAAAATTATAGAGGTGTCCACAACACCCTACAATCAAATGGTTGAGCCTGATCCTGTATAGATTGGCCTGTGATAAAAAAGTGACCTACACATTGGAAAGAAAGGAAAAAGCGGCAACAGAGAGGAGAATTAAAAATAGAGGCATCTACCAACAAAGAAATGGAAGTGGATATGTAAAAGCGATGGAGAAACCAAGGCTGCGTGGTAAGCCCTAATCGGGTCGATTATTTTATTTCTAAAAATCCGCTTTAAAAAAACTTTCCATTTTTGGATTTTTCAAAACGGTCCAAAAAGATATTAAAATCAAATTAAAAAGGCATAACTTTCAATTGGTACCTCGGATTGAGGTGCGATTTTTTCTTAAAGTGTATGATTTTTCAATCTCTATGTTATGATCCAGATTTTAATAAGGTTTTTCTTTTAAAAATTCAAAAATAAATCTAAGGCTAAAATAAGCTAAAAAAAAGTATAAAATTTACAAATTTGTACTCACAATGTATCCTAAAAGGGAATTTTTACATAGAAGAAGAAAAAAAATTGTAATTGCACTATCATTATAAAGTGCCAAAAACTTTTCATTCTCATGGAGCTAGTTGTCTTCACTTTTCACTCATAATTTAGGGGAAAAGATGAAATACTTGTAAATTCTTCATTGATCGCTCAACAATGGTATTCCTTGTGGATTAGAGCAAAGTGAATGGAGGGCATTTTTTTGTGCTAGTGCAATTCGAGATACAAGCCAACCTTGAAAAGGTTTTATTGAGCCAAGAGCCAACCCAGCAGAGGTTTTCAAAACGTTCAGAGCTACTCATTTGTTTTTTGAGCACACATGACAACCCAAGAGAGGTTCCAGACATCTAGAGACAGTTCTTGAGCCTGTTCCATCTCTTACACATCGTTTAGAGGAGGTACCTTCATCCAACTACTCTTTTTAGATGAGATCCAGAGAGACCATACTAAATTAAGGGGGAATGATAAATTCATTTGATTTACCTTAGAATAGGTTTCTTTTAGCATGTGTGTGCTAATAAATGTTTACCTCATGTAAACATATTTTTAGAGTTATTTTTTCTCTCCTATTCACTTGAGACCATGATGAATTAAGGGGGGAATGTTAGGAATAAACTTAGGTTAATTCATCATTTACTAAGTTGTAATGTTAAAGTAATTAAATTTAATTACTTTAACTTAGTTAGTTGTTAGTTAGCTATTGTCTATTTGTCACATCCCTAGATTAGTGGGGGATATATTATTGTTAGTTTATTGCTTTGGAATGTTCCGGATGTTCTCGGATGTGATTAGTTAGGGGAAATATGTTATTTCTACATATTTTACATAGTATATTTGATCCACTTTCTGTGGACGTTGTTATAGTTATTCAATGTCTATAAACATTGCAGCTTCATCATTTGATAATATGAAGGGTTTCCAGAATATTACATTGTCGAGGAGCCTACTTGGTATAAAGTTGATACTTATTGTGATTTTCATTGCATCAATAGTCACATAGCTGATCGATGCTTTCACTTATGTCACTTTTACGAGACCTAATTTATAGTAGAGATATCACCGTTGAAGAACCATCACCAAGTAAAGAACCCAACAAAAATCTCAAATTGTTCTCAAACCCATTTCCCAAACATGGTAGTGACAATAAAAATGCTGACAAAGGTCCCTCTGATAATAACATTGATTTTAGTTCAATTATCTCATTTATTGAGGAAGTACCATCTACAATGATGACCATTAAATTCAAACCTTCGATTAATGTTGTGACCACATGCCAAAGGAATATATGGGTTCCACATAAAACTAACCTTCTACGTCTTCTGCAGAACCTCAAATGTCCAAACCAACAACTCCTTTAAATCAAAAGTCAAACTCTAATGCCAAATCTCCCACTCCGGGTCAATATGACTTCATCAAACAATTAGCAACCATGCCAACGCATATCTCTCTAATGGAACTATTGAAAGAGTCACCTAGCTTTCAGGATATTCTCACTCATGCTCTAAATGAATCATGTGTTCCTCATACTCTCAATGTTCAACAGTTTCAGGATATGATTGCAAACCTTACGCCTAAAACTCCTATCCTATCTTTTTCCATCAAGATATGTTGAACCTAAATCGATTAACAATAAATCCTTGTACATTGAAGCCTATGTTACAAACCATAAGTTCAAGAGAGTTTTTATCGACAATGGAGTGGCTTTTAACATCTGCTCTATAAAAATGCTTCACTTCCTTGGTCATATAATAGATGAATTAGATGTTAATATCATTACCATTCATGGTTATGATAATACTGAGTGCCAATCATGTGGTACCATCACTCTTCCCATACAAGTAGGCCCACATGGCTCCTCGACATTGTATGTCATGTAGTTGACATAGAAACATCATATAACCTTCTTCTAGGTAGACCTTGGATACATGTGATGCATGCAATACCTTCCACCTTCCATCAATGCATAAAGTTTCCACATAATGACAGAGATTTCACCTTGCATGGCGATACTTGTTAGGAAATATAATCTATTAGTGCTCCCATTTGTATGGATTGAATAATACTTGTAATATATTATTATTATATGAGTTTATAACTCATTAATAATAATATACATAAAGTGTTTGAGTGAAATAGTTATATGGTTGTTATATAAAACAACATATAACAATTATTTGTTGGTGAGTTTTAACCACTCACGTATATAGAGTGTGGGAGAGATTTGTGGAAGAAGTAGTTAAGGCTACCTCCTAAAATATAGGAATCATATGTCCTATATATATGTAAATGTATCTCGAATATCAATATACGTAAAAGAAGATTGTTTGTGTGAAGAATAAAATAATATTTCGTGTTTATTTCTGTGCAAACCTGGAGTGTTTTCAATATTTGGTATCAGAGCGATATCTGATCCTTTGCAATGGGATTCTAAGGATAATGAGGGACAGCTGCATTTGTCCCTGTGCATGGCGAAACTATTATGTGAGAATATTTAAGTTTATTTTGTATTCTTTTAAAGTTTAGAATAAGCCGTCAATTCACCGAGTATATTTGTTGCTTGCCTGGTTTTCAAAAATAGAGCAAGCTCTTGAAATGCTTCCATCGGAATCTCTGTAATCTCTGGAAAAGACATATTACGTGAAGCTTGCGTTCAGATATACATCTATATGCATCCATAATTTGCCTTGATGCCCTCATAAAAGAATATTTGTTGAAGTTTTGATCAAATCGCTGGCAGAATTTGTGAAGATCTAGCTAAGCAAATTAAGTGTCAAATTCTTCTCGCTAAAAGCTTGTCTAATATCTAGCGAGGAGCAGATAGATATACACACTATTGAAATTGCCCATCACATGAGCATTATTCTACTATGTTCGTGCCTTCTTCTGATCACATCTGAATACAAATTATATTTCTTTACTTGTTTTCATTTACATAGAGCAGTAATGGCTCTGTGCACAGCAGCAGCTGCTTCCAAGGCACGTCTATATACTCCTCTTCACTCGGTTTGGTGCCATCCATTCCCTTCCCGGCGTCTAGAGGAAGGCTATATGGAACACCCACAAGACCGTCTGCTCATAAAACAACGGGAATTATGCACGTTGCTCATTGGCCGATGAAATGCCGCTCGAGTAACTTCAGAAGAAAGTTCAAATGATGTCATACTTTTCTTTGCTTGCTAAGTCGGAGAGAGAATCTTCAAAGAGGAAAAACCGGTGCGAGCCCGTCGAAATGGAGGAAGAGCAGGAGGTGGAAGCATCTTGCATGGTTCGTGATTTAAGGATTGTCCATTAAATGACATCTTTTTTTTTTTTTTTAGTTATTATCAATCAATAGTAAGTCATTACGCTACAGTCTTATTTTAGATAGTCTTTGAATTTGATTGTTCATTTAATGTGTTGTGGTCGGTTTAGATTTAAAGTAGTGTTATTTGAAAAGTAATAAATTGATTGCTTTTTAAATGTTTTGTTTACCTCTTGGTAAGTATTGTTATAGTTTGTCAAATTGTATTATTAGAGTCATCGTGTATCACATTCATAATCGTATATTTGTTTAAGTCAATGTTTGTAATTGTCAATATATTAGTGACAAATATTATTGTCTAGGTCAAATGAGTCATTTTTTTATATCATTGTTGTTGTCAAAAGAAAAGTATTTGTGTTAAAATTGACATCTAGAGTCTCGTCAAAAGTTGTGTCAAAAATATATTTGTGTCATTTTGTTATCGTCATTTAGGTGATTATTAGGAAAATTGTCAAAATAAAAAAATTTCCCTGCATTTCAACTGGACGCACTATCGGTGGAATCCGACGCCTCCTCGATATGCATTTGAGCTCCATGATCAAATCCAGCTGAGCTAGCAGCATGAAACCGGAGGCAGGAGGCATCGGAGGTTGGAGGTCATTCAGCGACCTCTCGTCAGTCGCCAACGACGGGCCGCACAGATGGTTTGGTGACATTTTTATGGTGTATTTGCTTTCAGCTTGTGTCGTGTGCTTCTTGTCATAGTTCCAGTATCAGTGTTCGTGATTGAATAAGTGGAAATTTCACATTGAGGGGGGGAACATGATTCCAATGTTCCATTTCCAGTATGTCAGCTTTTTTCTATGTATGTATGAGCAACAGATGTCAGAATTTCCTATGTTATTCCCTGCAGTGAAATGTGATGAGGGCCGATGATAGTACTTGGCACATCATGATGTGGTTGTAGGTAAACCACTTGAAAACCTTCATTTGTGGTTTGTGGTAAACCAATAGCAAAACCACCATTCTTGGTTGTTGGTAATCCATTCGCAAAACCATCACTTTGTGGTTTGTGGTAAACCAATTGCAAAACCACCATTCTCGGTTTTGTGGTCAACCGTTTGCAAAACCATCCCTGAGGTTTGTGATCATCCTGTGAAAATCACCAGATCATGAGCAGGTGCAAGTACAAAGGCAAGTTTTCCCCATGTTTGCACTAAGGGGGGGAATGTTAGGAAATATAATCTATTAGTGCTCCCATTTGTATGGATTGAATAATACTTGTAATATATTATTATTATATGAGTTTATAACTCATTAATAATAATATACATAAAGTGTGTGAGTGAAATAGTTATATGGTTGTTATATAAAACAACATATAATAATTATTTGTTGGTGAGTTTTAACCACTCACGTATATAGAGTGTGGGAGAGATTCGTGGAAGAAGTAGTTAAGGCTACCTCCTAAAATATAGGAATCATATGTCCTATATATATGTAAATGTATCTCGAATATCAATATACGTAAAAGAAGATTGTTTGTGTGAAGAATAAAATAATATTTCATTTTTATTTCTGTGCAAATCTGGTGTGTTTTCAATAATACTAAACCCTTTAAATATTGTAATTTTTTTGAAGCACCGTACAAAACAATAATTATTTTCCATTTTCTAATAGTACTGTTGGATCTAGCATAACTCCCATTGTTACCAACCGTATTGACCCTGATGTAATATTGATCCCTCATGCTTCCGTGTCTTCCTCTAAAGCATCTACATCTAAGGTGTCACCTAAAGTTACATTCTCCCATAAAGGCTTAGGTGAGTACACACTTGACAATACATTTCTTGTTGGAAAACTCCCATTATCACCTTATAGTTATGGGCATCCTAACACTCCTCATCTACAAGAACCTCCAAATTACTATCTCAGAAACACTCTTTGGAGATGATATGGATATCTATAAGATGAACATATTCCAATCTCTGATGACTCTTGGCTATACAAAGATAGGATGGTAAAATGCTACGAATCCACTAATTACACCAAGGGCCATAGAATGATGAAAAACATGAACTAGAAAGGAAGAGGCCTTGGCCCATAAGGACATGGTGTTCTTGAACCTATGGATATCAAGTCTAATCTTTACACATATGGTCTAGGATATGAGACATCTATAGTCTTTGATGTATTACCTAGCGATGAGGACTTGGATTTTGAAGTTGAGACCGGTTCCACACATAGCCTCTTCAAAGACCTAGCTAAAACTACACTTTTCCTTGAATACTTATCCATTCAAACCCTTGATGTTGTTTATCCTTCCCTCATTGATCAGGACCAACAATGTCATATTTCCATGGACCTCTTTCAAAATGATGAGGCCATCCAAGAGTTCCTCATGGATCGAGACCATTTTCCCTTATTGGATCACAATAAGGGTTTTGATATAAACCTTCATGCTACCACCTAATTTAGAGAAGAACTTACAATCTCTAGTCCTAAAGAAAAATAAATTAAACAAAGAAAAAGACAAATTATATCTCTCCTTGTGAAAACCTTTCGGAGGCGCTAAAGAGAGGAGATTTGGATCCGAAATATCGACAATCTACACAAGCCTACAACATCATTTCAAGATAATAACACTTCTAAATTGTCGGTAGAAGAGATGACGACCATCAACATTGGAATTGAAGACCAGCCAAAATTGTTACAACTAGGTGCCAGTTTATCAGGAACAGAAATCAAAGCCTTCAAAGAAATTTTAATAGAGTTTCAGGATGTATTTGCTTGGTCTTACAAAGATATGTCAGGCCTCGATCCTTCTCTTATGGTTCATCACCTTGTGGTGAACCTAGATGCCAAACCTGTAAAGAAAAAACTACGTAAAATACATCTCAAGGTTGTATTGCTTATTAAGGCCAAACTAAAAAAATTATTGGATGCACGCTTTATGTGATGCATTGACTACTCGAGTGGATATCTAATATGGTATCGATTACGAAGAAGACCCCTAGAATCCATATTTATACATTTTTTTGTGATATTAACAAGGCATGTCCCAAGGATAAATTCCCTTTTCCTAATATTGACATGATTGTCAATTCTCTGCAAGGGTCATGAAATTTTATCCCTTACGGATGGTTGTTACGGGTATAACCAAATTCAAATTGCCAAAGAAGATCAACATAAAACAAATTTTACAACCCCGTGGGGACATTTTGTTACAAGGTCATGCATTCGGCCTTTAAACCGTTAATACAACTTATCAACATGCCATTTTCCACGACCTTCTTCATGACATAATGGAGGATTATGTCAATGATATTCTTGCTAAATCAAAGACTAGAGTGGATCATCCAACAGTTCTTAGGCATATATTTGAGTGGTTAAGGGAATATAAGGTTCACCTTAATCCAAAAAAATGTGTTTTTGGTGTCACTTCAGAAAAAAATTGGGATTCATTGTCTCACGAAGAGGAATTGAAGTGGACCCTACCAAAGTCAAAGCTATAATAGATATGCCACCTCCTCAGAACCTTTGACAACTATGGGGCCTATAAGGAAAAATACAGTCTATTTGTCACTTCAACTAGTTTCTTAAGAAGTATGTCCAATTCAAATGGACACAAGACTATCAAGACGCCTTTGAAAAATTGAAAGAATACTTGGCATCTTTATCGGTACTCATGTCGACCATACAGGATAAACCTATGTTGTTGTATACATCTACAACAGAACATGCCATTGGGGCATTATTAGCACAACACAATGATAAGGGTTGGGAACAAGTTGTGTATTACTTGAGTGAACTCATTTTTAACATGAGACCAAGTATTCACAGGTTGAAAAGGATTTTTTAGCGGTTGCTTATACTTTTGGAAAGCTGCGACACTATCTCCTAAATCATACCACCAAGCTAATTTCAATGGTTGATCCTCTTGAGTACCTAATTTAGAGACCATTCATAACATGAAGAATTTCTTCTTGGATTACACTACTCAAAAAATTTGACATTGAAATTGTAAATCAAAAAGCTATCAAAGGTCAAGCACTAAGAAATCAATTGGGTCATAAAGACATCATTGTGGAGTGTTCACAACCGTTAAATTTTGAATTTCTAGATGAAGACCTTTTGTATATAGAAGCAACACCCTTATGGACATTATTATTTGATAGATCTTATAACATCCATGGTTTTGAAGTAGGAATCATCTTACACACACCAGATGGAGACCTCATACCTAAATCTTATCGTATCAACTTCCCTTACACAAATAACATAGCAAAGTATGAAACATTGATAATAGGATTAGGGTTTGTTATCTCATGGCACCTGTGAGAATTGACAGTTTTTGGTGATTCTCTTCATTTCATTAATCAATTTAACAAATAATATCAAGTAAAATATGAAAATCTCTAACCCTATAAAATGATGGTTGATAACCTTAGAGGGTATTTCCAGATTATCGATTTTGAACAAGCTCCTCACGTAAAAAATAAAATAGTGGATGTGATGGTAACTATCACCTTCCTTCTTTTGTTCGACACTAATCAAACTCACAATGAGTTCCTTGTTGAACATATTTTGGTGCCCACATATGAATTATCGAGTCCACCATGGTTTGTGAGATTGTTGGTCCTGATCATCCCTAGTACCATGATATATATACCTTCATTCAAACTAAATCCTATCCTCCTAATTTTAATTCAAATAATAAAAGAGCCTTAGCACAACGTGCTTCATGTTACACCCTTCTTGTTGACACCTTGTATTAAAGAGGCTATGATGGGACTCTCTTAATATGTATCAATTAGGATGAAGCTAATCAGACACTAGCTGAAGTACATTCGGGTATTTTTGTGCCCATACCAACGAAATGGTCCTTGTGAAGAAGATCTTGTGCATTAGATACTACTAGCCCACAATGGAGGAAGATGTATGCAAATTTGTGAAGAAATTTTAGGCTTTCCAAAAACATGGTAATCTCATTCATGCACCATCCCAAGCCTTGCAACCCATTACTTCACCTTGGCCTTTTTCAAAATGGGGACTTGATTTAATTGGAAAAATAAATCCCACATCTTCTAATGGCCACACATTTATTATAACTGCCACTGATTATTTCACCAAGTGGGTTGAGGTTATGCCTCTTACCAATGTTATTGGGTGTAATATTTCTAAATTCATTTTCAACCATATTATCTATCATTTTGGCATCCCCACTACTATTGTCACTGACAATGGTGGTTCTTTCAAAAATAAGGATCTCAAGGCCCTAGCTAAAAAATATAATATTCACATAAGGATATCAATTATGAATTTATGTAGCACATAGATCATTGACAAAGCTTCGCACTCTGTAGTTATATAATTCTACGATGCATAAATTTCTACTAGCAAAATAGATAGTATAATCTATAATACCTTCTCCAGGATGAGCCAACACTCTGCGCCAATGGCCATACCAAAAGCATACACATGTACATGAAATGGTTGATCCCACAAGGAAAGAGTAAAATAAACACCGTAGTAAGTTTCTCCTTCAATGCCTTGAATGTGCGTTGTTGTAGTTCCCCCAATAGAATGTCCCTTTTCCTTTTAGTAACTCCTCCAAAGTGTAGCAACCTTATCATACCCTTTAATAAATTTTCTATAATACCTAGTGTGATCTAAGAATCCATGCACCTCACTTTGGTGGTAGGCTCTTCCAGGCTGATAATGACTACAAATTTAGTTGGATAACCCAACAAACCTTCCTTACGAGATGATGTGCCCTAACAATGCACCAAATTATGTAGCAAATACACACTTCTTGATGTTCAAACAAATGTTTAACTATCCAAATATTTCAAACATTAAACGTAAATTGTCACAATGATCCTTAACAAGTCCTTACACAATCTAGTCATCTAAATAAACCTGCAAGAAGTTATGAATAAAATCCTTGAACGTTTAGACAAATATGCATGAAAATATAGTAGGCGCATTTTTTAGACCAAAAGGAATCATAGTATAAGCAAAAATTCCCCATTTCGGTAAAATTAGTCTTTTCATGATCATCATGTGCAATCCTAACCTAATGATACCTAGAGAATCAATCAGTAAAGGAATAGATCTCACACCCGACAATGCCTTATAATATTTCCTCTGTGAATGGCGTAGAGAAAGGATCATTCACACATGCAGCATTTAGCTCCTTGGATTCCACATAGATCCTAATCCGACCATCTTTCTTTATATTGATCACCATTGGCCTAACCCATTTCGATTCGTCCGGGGCCTTAATGATTCCAAACTTCAACATTTTTTCAATTTCTTCCTTGACCTTTTCACATAAGTTGGGGTTCATTCTATAGGGTCTCTTCCTAACCAGGTGCACACCTTCCTTAAGTTTTATCTTCATTTCTCTTAATGATTCATGCACGCCTTTTATTTCATGGTATCCCTTAGGAAATAAGTCCTAATAATCTCATAATAACTCAATGATTTTTGCCACTTCAGAGTCAGACCAATAATCCCCAATTATGGCCTTATTAGGCTCAGCATCCAATCCAATATTCACTTTCTTTGTTTTCATAGGTTCATGATAGGTTTGTGTGGTCTTATTTGTATTGTCCAAAACCTCATGCCTACCTATTGAATGATCTACATCCAGATTTTATACTTCTTCATCATCTACTAAGTAGACCATATTTTCTTTTTCTTTTTCAAGGAAAGCACACTCAAGTAGTATGGAATTTTTCTGTGTCTTCATCAAAATGTCTCTCCGAGTCATTTCCATCAAATAAATCTTGAATGAGTTCTTCCACCTTTATACTATCTCCCATATTTAACCAATTTATAACCCTTAATGCCTCTTCTATTAGAGGTTTAGTAGAGAAGTAGTCAAAAGTCTAGATCATTCCTACAATCAAATCCTGCCAATTTCCAATCTCTCTATGGAGTTCCACATATACATACTAAGCACATGCGCAGCCTTGTAAAGTGGAATAAAATTTGTGCACCCAGAGTGAAGGTGGTAAAGCTTCCTTCCCCTCTGTCCAGAGTCTCTCACACTACTGAACGTGGTGCTAAACAAGTTGATTACCATGATAAATGCATATGTGAGTAGGTGCATTGCTCCTAGAAAACCGAGTAAAAGAGAAATCCTAATTTCATTCCATCCTACAAGATTATCCCTGTGAACTACCCACTAGTGCATTGTTGTCCCATATAGTTTATATGCTAGAATATTCTGTCTCTCTAATTGGTCCATCCATTGTTCCTCCATGGTGCGCAAAAATATTGTAGGATCTCCTTCTCTAGTGTATCGAGGTACCGAGTTGTTACCTATTCTCCTGATACAACGAGGTCTATTGTTCTACGTAAATGTGCATCTTACTTTACACCCTACTAACTCATAAGTACCATGAGCCTAATTATTGCAAGAAATATTTTTAGTATCACTAATAGACTGTGCATCTTCCCACTTTGAAGGATTCCTTATTTAGATGGCTCGAGGACTTACGGGTCCCAGATTACATGTACATAAATCCTATTTAGATCTTCCTCACTCAAAGGCTCAACATGGGGCGTTGATTTCCCATCAGTTAAAGGGATAATCACCCTTTCCTCCTTATTCTCAAAATTGATATAACCCTTGTTGAAGCGAAGATCAAGCATTATTTGTATAACACCAAGGGTGCCCAAGTAAAGTTGGGAATTTGTCTACTGTAAGTGCAAAAACCTCAAATTCCTTGTGAACTTGGCCCTCAGTATAGTGTTGGGTTTCAGATTTGCACTTGAAATGAAACCACGATGGGGGACAAGCAATTCCCTCCTCTTTAATGGGAGATGTTCCCTTATTGAAAGCATGGGCAAAACCTATGTACAAATGCACAATATTTCATTCAATGGTGGTTTCCCGATATCCTAAAATATTTTAAGCCTGGAAAGTTATCAATACATGAGGATAGAAGAATTTGAAGAGAGGAGGGAGGCAGAAGAAGACAATACTTTCAGGGAAAAGAGATGGCAAAGAAAACCCTTATATGTATTATGTAAATGAGATACAAAGTAGAACCATCCATGTTTATAATAGACACAATTCACAGACTCAAAGTTATGGAGATTGTATAAACTAGAACACAAAGTTTCCAAGCATGCAAGGATTAGATGATTCACAGATCAGAACTAGAAGGAAAGAGAAAGTAGAAGAAAAAGGAAAAACCTTTGTATTGATTTCTTCCAATTTGAAATTACAGTTCCAGAATAATCAAAATTCCAACCCATACAATGGCTTTGAAAGCTCATGATATAGCTTGCAATAGACGGTTACAACTTCCTCGAGAAAGCAAGAAATAGTTACAACTTATTCCAATCATCCACGCCCTTTCAAATTCTTGAAAATGCAAAGAAAACATTAATGGAGGAAAACCAGTTTTTAAATATACATTTGTTACATTATTTTACTAGTTAAAACATGGGCCATTTAATTTTCTTTTACAACTTCAAATTTGGGCCACCCACATGGGAGAAATTGATTGGAGTGGGCTGCGAACACCTCTTGCATTCTTTTCCTTTAAAGCAGTGCTAGGCTGACACGTGGAGAGCTCTGCTAGTTCCTTTATACTTAGCTGATTCGGGCCAATTTTCTTATTGACTTATGTTGACCCATAGACATGTGGAGGGCTAGCGCTCATTTGAGTTTATGCTTTGGAAACGCCCCCTGAAGTTACACCGAGCTGACACGTGTCTCCTTCTACCAGTCTTGGACTTTTCAATGGCCAACTCTATCTTCATATTGAATTTAACCATGTGGTGAGCTGGTGCTACTTGGAGACTAACCCTTTGATTTCACTTCCGAAATGGCATCGTTAAGGCACATGGCGGCTTCCACCAACCCGCCCATACTTAGTCAATTTTAACTATCGGCTCTGTCCCTTTTTGGACCTAGGACATGTGGAGGACTAGCACAAGTTTGAGAACTACCCCCGACTTTGACTCTTGAAGCTACACCGATGAGGCACATGTCACCATCTGCTGAACCTTCCATACTTAGCCAATTTTAGCTTGTTTTGTCTTCATTTTGTACCTAGGACATGCAGAAATCATGTGCTTATTTGAGGACTATCCCTTGACCCTGCCCTTAGATTTGTGTTGTTTAGACATGGGGAGGCTTCATTCAACCTTGAAAATGACCAAACCACATCCAATCAAAGACATTCATGTATTACCCATTGACTGGGAAAAATTAACGGGAAAATACACCTGTAATTTCCAATCGTAGGAAGAAAATTAAAAGAAAGAAAGGAACTTCACCATACGCCCAACTTTCAAATTGTTCTCCATGAATAGGAAAACTAGAAATAATGCCAGGCTTGACATGACTCAATACTCCAAGGTACAAACTCAAAAAATTTGAAATTTGACATCAAAAGAGGGAAATTTTGGGGCCGACAATAGTTGGCTCTTTTTGGGGATGACTTGGCTTGGAACAAAGACACGAGGCAAGATCAAGAACTACAGATAACTATGGGGGAAAGATGACCAATGCTTTATCCATTAGGAAAAGGAGCCAAAATCAAAACCAATACAAGGAAACACACATAAGATGGGAAAAGAAAAAAACAAACCAAAAGGGAAGAATAGAAACGAAACACAAAGGAATGACCCAAAACCAAAACACTGTACATAATATACATAAGGACCACCTAGTCACCTAAGACTTGAACAACTTCAAATACTTCCCACTATAAGGAAGTGGGAGAGGAGAACCATCCATGTAATCTAGATAAAAAGAGTTCTCTCCAGCAAAATGTCTGATTCTAAAAGGACCAAGACAAAGAGAATCAAACTAACCATGACTTCCTCATGGCTCATGTCTTTTGTCCCAAAGCAGCATAATGTCTCCCACTTGGAAAACTCGGGTTTGGTTTTCTTGTCAAAAAAATCCTTCACTTTCTACTGATGAGCTGTTATCCTGTCCACCACTTGCAATCTGTCTTCATCGAGCTTCTAAAGGTACAAAATTCTCTTATCTAAAGAGCTATTGAAACTTCAATCTTATTTGTTTTTCATCAGATGCAAGGCTAGCAATTCCACCATGACTGGCAGTTGAGCTTCTACACCATACACCACTTGGAAAGGGGACATTCCAATTGCTCTCTTGGGTGTAATTCTATCAGCCCAAAGTGCATCATATAGCTTCTTATGCCAATTCCTCTGAGAATCATTTACAAGCTTTCTAATTATGTTTACCAAGTTCTTTTTGTTGATTATGCCTGTCCATTCCCTTGGGGTAGTAGTCTGAAGAATGAGCAAGGGAGATCCCATACCCATAATATAAGTCCATCATCTCAACAGAAGAAAAGTTGGAAGCATTATCAGTCACAATTTTGTTTGGGATCCCAAACCTGATCAATATGTTCTCTTTAATGAAGTTACAAACTACCTTGGATGTAGTTCTCTTGACTAGGATGGCTTCCACCCACTTGGTGAAGTAATATGTGGCAGTCAACACATGAGTATGTCTAGCACTAGAAGATGGATTGAGTGCTCCAATGAATTCTAAACCCCATTGTTGAAATGGCTCTTCAATCACTATAGGCTTGAGAGGTAAAGTGGCCAACTTAGGTCTTCCAAAAACATTTTTCATGCTTCACATTTACCAACCCATTTTGATGCATCTCTAAATAGAGTGGGTCAATAATAACCAGTATGAAGTATTTTATGAGTTGTTACAGCATAGGATAAATGACCTCCACAAGCCTGGTCATGAAAAGTAGAGAACAACTTCTTTTGTTGTTCCTTGTCTACACACTTCAAAAACCTTCCATCTATGCCTCATTTGAACAAAGCATTTTCCCATAGCACATATTATGTAGACCTCAGTTTGATGGCTCTCTTCTCTTTGGCACTCAAGTGATATGGACACTCTCCATAGGTTAAAAAGGGAGAAATGTCCACATACCATACATCTGTCGAGCTGATGAACAAAACAAGGACATCAACTTCATCTTTGGACAACTCCTTGGCAACTCCCTCAGCAATGAGCTCTCACAGGCCCTTACCCCAAACTAGATTTGTTGGCTTGATATCAAGATCATACTCTTGCACCTTTGCTTTACCCAATTACCTCTCTTGGTTCCAAATTCTTTCTGAGTAAGAATGGATTTGATTTTTTTATCGTGCACTAGCACCCTGAGAATGATAATTAAGGATGTAAAACCTAAAATGCTTGATAGCTTTGACAACAGAAAAATCATGCTTCTCCATCATGGTGTACTTCATCTCATGATTTTTCAAGACATAACTCATGAATGCAATTGGGAGCTCATGATCTTCAACATTCTTTTGGGCTAACATAGAAAATAGATTATTTTTAGTGGCATAACAATATATAATTAAATATTTGCTAAAGTCAGGGAATGCCAAGATTGGAGTCTTTGAAATAGCTTGTTTAATGTCCTCAAATGATTTCTTCCCTTTAGAGTACCAACAAAAGGTTTGCCTCCCTTACATCATTTGAGAAATGCTCATAGTAAGTTCTGCAAAATCGGGGATGAATCTCCTTAGGAAATTGATCTTACCAAAGAAAGAATGGACACCCTTCTTACTTGATGGAAGAGGAATTTTCTGGATGGCATGAACTCTCTCTAAATCAATCTTGATTCCTTCCTTTGAAACAATGTGTCCCAACATCTTTCCTTCTATGACACAAAACATAGAATTCTTAGGGTTTAAATAAATCCCATGCTCTTTACACTTTTACAATACTATTTCAAGGTGTTGGAAGTGATCTTTTCTTGCTTTAGAAAACACTGTCAAGTCATCCAAATACACAACAATGCATTTCCTTTCAAACTGCCAAAAGCCAAGTCCATCGCCTCTATAAAGTAGCACCAACATTGATGAGACCAAATGACATTCTCTTGTATGCAAAGGTACCCCAAGGAGTTCTAAATGTAGTTTTATGTTGATCTCGTAGTATTTACCTCTACTTGATTGTACCCTGATAATCCATCTAACATAGATAGCATCTCCAAACTTGTGACAGACTTGCAATACTTGGTCCATCATGGGGAGAGGGTAGTTGTCCTTAAAAGAACCCTGATTTAGATTTTTGAAGTCCACACAGATCCAGATCTCACCATTCTTCTTCTTGACATGAACTATATTAGCAATCCATGTTGAATGGTGGATGGGGAAGATGATCCTAGCCTTCAAAAGCTTTTGTATTTCTTGGAAAATTGTATCAGCTATCTTTGGATTATATTTCCTTTGCTTCTGTTTGAAGGGTTTGATCCCAGGATTAAGAGGAATGAAATGTTGAATTTCTTTAGGATGAAAAGCACGAAGATCATCATAAGAGTAAGCGAACATCAACATACCTTTTCAACACATTTGCCACCTTATTTTCTCTTGAAGTGCAGCATTTTCTTATTTTGACCATTTTAGGATCATCAAGACTCCTAATATTCACTTTCTCAGTCTCAGTAGATTTTCGGGCTCCTTGGGAAACTTTAGACTTCATATATCTATCATGTTTATCAAAAAGATCCTCCAAACTCACCATCCCTTTAGGAATTTTGTTTCCTTTCAGTTTGATGCATCCATCTTGATCCATCTCTTCTTTGACACCCTCTTCATTTGATGACACACACTCTCTAGGAAGATTGTCACTTCCTTCAAAGTATAGTTGATCAAAGTTGTCTCTGAGCTCCAAGAAAGAAAGAAAATGTTGGTCATCATTAAAAACTTGCCAATTATTTGCATTGTCAGGCACACTGGGTCTATGGATCAGCTCAATGGTGAATTTCTCCCAAGGGAAATTAGAGTGAGGAATCAACAAGGACCTAGAAACAGCTAGATATTCAGCCCTAGTGTTCCTTTCCCTTGGCACGGCTTCAATGGAAAAATCATCAAGGAATTCAATGGAATCCCAGACCAGATTCCTATAGTGTTTCAACCTTATGCTCTTTACCTGATAAAGGACTCTACCTTGGTTTACAATTAGCTTGGCATCTCCACAAGAAAGAAGGTTCTTCACTCCCATCTCCTTCACCATGCTCAACCCAAGAATAAGGGCCTCATACTCAGCAGTATTGTTGGTATTTTCAAACTAAAATTTGAAGGAGAAAGGATGAACCTTACCCCTAGGAGAAATGAGCACTACACTAGCTCTAGAACTAGCTAAAGAACAGCTCCCATCAAACTCCAAATTCCACACACCATTAGGATCAAGCAACACTCCCTTTGGCAAACTTGTCTCCTCTTGTGACATGATCATGTAGTTCCCATGCCCTATATCTACATACAGTATTTGTGCTTTAGGATCATCTGTCTTTTGCACAATATACTC
Organism: Taxus wallichiana var. yunnanensis; assembly: GCA_018340775.1. Classification (NCBI taxonomy): domain Eukaryota; kingdom Viridiplantae; phylum Streptophyta; class Pinopsida; order Cupressales; family Taxaceae; genus Taxus; species Taxus wallichiana. The sequence continues at coordinate 1,000,135,514 of CM031237.1, read as the reverse complement.
TACTTGTTTCTTAGGAAGCAGCTTCTTCATCTTCCCATTGACAGGGATCAAGGCATGTGACCAATCCATTTGAATTTCCCCTCCTACCTCCTTGCAAAAATTTCTACTCAGTAACATCCCATATGAAGGAGGAATATCAGCTACCAAAATGGTGGCTAGGATTCTTTTCTCTAGAAAAGCAACAAAAGCTACTTGTGCATCTTTAATTCTGCCCACCAAAGGTACTTTCTTACTCTCCATGGAATAACAGGAACCAAAGGCACATGTTAGGGTTAGACCCAAAGCATGGGCTACCTTTGCAGGCATTACATTATCTGATGCTCTTGAATCTATGACACAATTACTGAGTTTGTGGCCAGCTATGAGAAGGGTCACATAGAATGGTTCAATCTTCTCATTAGAGGAAGTGACTATAGCCACAAGGCTTTATTGAGGTGAGGGAGAGGGAGTGGGAAAAATGCCCTTAAAAGTATTGGATGAGACTTTGGATTTGGAATTTACAAAGTTAACCATTTTGGAAAAGGCTTTAGGATGGGTTTGATAGAACTCTGCTTCAGAAATTTGAATCTTGGTCTTTTTAAGATGGTCTATAATGTCAAAAGATCTATATGTGGATGGGGAATCACTACTAGGAGTAGGAGGAGATTTTGATCTATCAGCTTTATCATTTGTTGGGAAAGAATTCCCAGAAGTAGAAGTAGAGGGAGAAGGACTAGCAGAGCTTACCTTTTGAGTGGAAGTAGTAGGAATAGGAGCTCCTCTTCTTGCAATCACTAGGATGGTGATGGGGTACTCCTTGGATCTTTTTGCAGGTTGCACCACTTTTTCCTTTTTGTTGGTCTACTCCCGGGTCATAACAGCATATGATTCACTGTTCATCTCAGCCACTACATCATCATAATCATCCACATCTTCCATACCCTCAGTAGTGAGGAAATGAACTCGAGAACCACCAGGATCCTCTAGTTCTTCATCATCTTCCTCTTCTTGTTCATCATAGAGCCCATTTTCTTCCTCATCATCAGGCTCAAGAACTTCACAAGTAGCATTAATAGGCACCTTGAGGGGTGGACCTTCAATGGCCAACCTAGTTTGAGAAGAGGGCAAGTGGTTCCTAGGCTGAAATTTCTTCCTTGGAACATCTTGATATGGAGCATGTTGAGCCAATTGTTTCTTAATGGCAATGAGGTCATTAGCCAGATTTTGCACCAACTGATCTACATTACCTCCAGGAGAAGAAGAAGAAGAAGATGCTTTGGATTTGAAAGACTCCCTTTTCAGCTTGTCAGACATGATCAAGTCATCTTCCACACTGATAGCCAATCTCTGATCAACATCCAAAGTTGTAATATTTTCTCTCCTCAGGGCATAGCTTACTTCCAACAATTGAGAATTCAAGAAGAAACACTTCTGAATCTAATCAATAGGTCTAGTATCTAGTGGAATATTGTTAACCAACTTGTTTAACTTGGCCACAAATTATCTCATAGGCTCATGTGGCTCCTTCTTGATTTGATAAATATGAGCTAGAAAAGTATGCACATCTTTAGCAAGTTTGAAACGTTGCTCAAATTCAGTCCTCATAGTATTCCAATCAATGATGGTCCCAGTAGGAAGATGGTAAAACCAATATGTAGCATTATCTTGCAAGGTTTCCACAAACAACCTCACAGAGACATCCTCATGTTCAACTCTAAGGACCCCACATGCAACAATGAAGGCTGCAATGTGTTCATCAGGGTGCACTTTTCCATCACCTCTAAATTTGGGAAAATTCTTCCTATTACCCCTAGGTAACTCATGTAATGGTTAAGGAAGAGACAGAGGCCCAAATCTTTGTCCCCAAGGCTGAGGTGCTTCCATCCTTGGAAATATTGCTTGAAGTGGAACTAAGACACCAGTAAGAATTAGGGCACAGAGATTAGGGCTAAGTTGTGCTTGAGAAATGCTACTACCAGAAGCTCTGTCTTCAACATGAGGTGTGCTTGTGGAATGATCTCTTCTATTTATTCTTGTTGGAGGAATTTGAAAACCTTGTTGATCCAAGAGTTGAAATTGGGGATCTTCAATTCCAAGAGCCCTTCTACCATGAGTATATATTAGAGTCACCAGATGAAAGAAATGATCAAAATAGTTTTTCTTTTAGAAAGGAAATTTGTTGAAAAAATTCCCCAAAAAAGTTGCCAAAAATTGTTGGGTTTCATATTTGCACTTGGAATGAAACCATAGTCAAGGGATAAGCAAGTCCCTCCTCTTTAATGGGAGAGGTTCCCTTATTGAAAGCGGGGTAAAACCTATGTACAAATGTGCAGTCTTTTCATTTAATGGTGGTTTTCGATATCTGAAATGTATTTTAAGCCCGGAAAGTTATCAATACATGAGGATAGAATACTTTGAAGAGAGGAGGGAGGCTAGAAGAAGAAAATGCTTTCAGTGGAAAAGAGATGGAAGAGAAAACCCTTATATGTATTGCGTAATTGAGATACTGAGAGTAGAACCATCCATGTTTATAATAGACACAATTCGTAGACTCAAAGTTCGAAGATTGTAAAAACTAGAACACAAAGTTTCCAAGCATGCAAGGATTAGATGATTCACATATCAGAACTAGAAGGAAAGAGAAAGTAGAAAAAAGGAAAAACCTTTGTATTGATTTCTTCCAATTCAAAATTACAGTTCCAAAATAATCAAAATTCCAACCCATACAATGGCTTTGAAATCTCATGATATAGCTCATACAAGATGGTTATAAATTCCTCGAGTAATGACTTTATTAGGTCTTGATACTCGCCCTTTGATTTCATTAAATGTCAAGGCACGTGGCGGCTGATGTAAGAATTTGATAAGGTCTCCTGCCTGCTATTCATTAAATATACCAAGCATAAGATTTTCAAAGGGCACTGTAAAATATATGCTATAGTAATTTGGAGTGAGGTTTTGTAGGCTAGAAATTCATCAAAGAGTATAAAGTAATGCTTGTGCAAATTGGAAAGTAAACTATGGATGTTGTTGATCTGCAGATCTAAAACTCAACACAATATGCACTCATTAGCTTTTAGAAATGAAATGAATAACTGATAATCAATCCACACAACATAAATAGGAAATGGAGGAATAGGATCTTCCCTGCAATTCCTTTTGAGGGGGCCTTCCTCATGTAGAAGTGAGTTCTGATCCTACCCTAGAAACTCATAGAACTGCTCAAGAAGATAAATGATTCATCTATTAAGCTGTAGTAATTAAAGATTGCTACAACAAAGAGATTACAATGAACTTAAGAGCACAAACTCACATTAATATATTATGTCTTCACACATTCACAATTCTTCTTCTCTCATACAACTATCACTTCATTCCTTAATCTATTACTCTCTATCCATTACATTTCTATCTGAATATAATATATATATAAATATAGATCACTAACTTATTCTATTCTAGGAATATGATCAAAAACCACTCAAATAGATTATAGTTGTTTTGTTTCATATTTGTTGAGTGGAGACAACTAATTCCTGTCTTATTTACATGATAAGAACTGATTACAAAACTACTTAACAAAGTAACCATAACATTACATATGATGTGTTAGGACAACTGGTACTTTTTTCTTATACTTCGGTGTGAGCTGGATAAGTTCTCTTTGGCTATGGGTAGCTGGAGGTGCATATTGCTCTGTTGTTGCAGGTAGTTCTGGAAGATGCTATGGGTAGGTTTGGAGCTTGCTATGGGTAAGATAAATCACCCAAAGACTTCTCAGACTTGTCCAAACAATGCTTCCACTTGGTTAACTCATTTCCCAACTTCATATGCTCAGCTCCATATACTTCATGATGCCTCATTGTTGTTGGATGTCATGATTCTCTTTATCATTTGCCCACCAGTGGCTACGGGCTGTTGTAGGAGCACAACCAGAGTGCTACGGGCTAGGGCCTACTACTTCAAAAGCTTATGGCATCTTGTAATTTGTTCATGGAGACATCAGAAACATCAGTTTTCATAAAAGACAAGATTCACCAAAGTAAATAAGTATATTAGATCTTAATGAACATACAAAACTAAATATATGCAAAATCATAACTTTATCTCATATCAACCATCAAGAGGAGATCAAAGTCTCAAAACTGTATGTGTAAGAGGCTTCAAAAAGGATTTATATGGGGCCAAAACATGCCAATATGTGGCCTCATCACACCCCCAACTTAGCTTCTTGCTCATCCCTGAGCAAGTTGGCTCATCTTGAGGGCACAATATTTTTGTAGTCATAGGGGTCTGATTACCTACCTGGCCATATCCATAGAGACCTCCCCTTATCCCAAGTTCATGCCATAAGGCTGCTTCTTTTTCTTTATCCAAAGGTACTATTTCCCTCCAATCTAGAATGGGATACCAGAAGATGGGAGGATGAAACCTCAATCCTAACCATCCTTCCTTTTTCATTCTTACCAGTTCTATGTAATCATGAACCCTTTTTAAGGCCTGCTTAAAATTTATAGGTGAGTTTGGCTCTTTATTTCTCAATATAGTGGGCAACTCATCCCATCTTGATTTGTAGGATACATAAGTTGTTTTACCTTATTTTTCCAAGAATATCAAATATCGGTTCTGGACAGCTATCCACCTTTGCCTAACCCATGTAGCCAATCTATCCTCTGATACAAACTCTGCCCATTCTTCTACAATGTCCTCAGGGTAACCACTTTCTCCCCTTATCATTAAGGTGGACTATTTTTCCATTTCTAGATACTCATCTGCCTCTTCTTTTCTTCTCTTCTCATTTTTAGGTAGGATGTGAAGGCATCTAGAAGTATGTCACCCAGGTACATGTTAGGATTCCACTTTACATTAGAAGGAACAAAAAGTTATGGATATAAAACTCACTCAGTTGTGCCTGAGTGTCAGGATCAGATTCTCTATACATGTTAAAGAATGTTTTGGGGTCATCCATAACATAGGGAAGGTTATTGTATACTTTCTCATATCTGAAATGCAACCATTTCTCCTAGATATAGAGCATATACTCATGGTGGAGGTCTGCATTCTAAAATCCTAGTAGAAAGATCATACATATTTTCTACTTTCATCTTGAGTCCCTCTATTTCTGCTTCCTATTTTTCCACCTTCTCCACCAATGTGTCATGTTTTGCCTTGCTTCAACATGCCCTTTAAATATTTGTACTAGCCTTTGAAAAACATTATAATCTTCAAGAAAATTTTCTTCTAAGAATGTATATAGGTCATCCTTAGGGCAGCTGAATAGGTATTTTCAGAAGTGAGGTCAAAGTGTATTACCTCAGGCTCTGCTGTAGGTTGTTTTTGTGCTCTATATGGGACCATTTGGAGTAAGGACTCATCCTTTCCTCCCTTGTATTTACCTTCATATTTTGGTTCAGTTCAGTTAGGTTCTATAGTTCTTCTTCTTTTTCTTCTTCCATGGGAGTCTTTTCCAAAGCTTCTACTGCTCCTATCAGGGCATCCAATCCTCTTGTTCCCTCTAGGTTTCTTATAATGCTTCTCAAAATGTTGATTTCCTTCCTTTGCTTGCTCCAGAGTTTGGAATTCAGGTTCTTGTTTCCCTTCACTTTTCTCCTCTTCAATTTCTACCTATTGTGGTATCTCAGGAGGTATTTGTTCTTGCTTCTCCTCTTCTTCTGAACTGTCCATCTCTCTTACTATCTCAAAACCTTCTTTTGTGATAAAGACTTCTTCCTTCTTCTTCTTTTGAGGTGTTTCTTCACTGATTTCTATGGTCTCTGTTTGTGTTGTTCTTTTCCTCCTTATCCTATGAGATCTTCTTACAACTATTATTTTTCTCTTTTGTTCTTTCTTGGGGGTAACTTCCTCTACTACCTTTTCTTTTCCTTTTTCCTTAGGTGTTGAGGTAGTCTCAGTTTCTTCAGGTGCCTCCTCTACTATAGGTGTAGGGGGTTTTTCTTCCTTTTCCTGCATGTTATGCTCCTAGCAGGTGATGTTGCCTCTGCACCTTTCATCTTCTTGGAGACAGAGCCCCTTGATTCTGCAGACAGAGAGGCATGAGGGCTACTTTTCTTACTCCCTACCTCTTCTGTGGTTTCCTTTTCGAGGAAATGATGAGCCTCCTTCTTCTTCTACCCGTAGCAGTAGAGCTCCTAGTATTTCTTGCTATGGGTATGCTAGACTCCTCTCTCTCTCTCCTAGGGACCCTTATGATATGCTTTCTTTTTTACCTCCTTTCTTGTTGTGGTTGTTTCTCAGGGGTTTCTTCTTTTTCCACTCTTTCTTCAATTTTTTCTTGACTCTTCTCTTCTTCAGGTGTTGCTAGGTTGCTGGTTTGGATTCCCTATTACCTGGTTTAAATCAATCCTAGGTTGGATGTTTTGGAGGCCTTGCTTGGTGATTAGCCAGATCAGACAGTGATGAGACAAGGCATTCTTCACCCCTTTCTGATATTCTTTTGCCATTTTCTTTAGGCTATTAACAAGTGGTTTGGGACATTTATTACTATTCCATGCCTCAAGTGATTTAAGTATTTAAATTGCATTGTATAGAGTAGGGAATACCTTCCTTCGCATGTGAAGTACTTGATGATGAATGTAACAATTTCTCTCTAGGCCTCAGGTAGGCTTCTTGTCTCAATACCCCCTTTTGTCTGATTGTATTGCTCCCCTTGGAAGAATTGTTGTTTGATTTGTTGTGCATTGGGTTTCTCCTCCCAATTTTCTCCATTTTGAGGGAGTCCTATCACTTGCCCAATCAAGTCTTTTATTACTGGAAATGATATGCCAGCTACCGTGGCTTGTTGTCCATCGAATGTTCTTGTGAATTTCTCTGCTCTCTCATTTGAGTATTCGGTTAGTAGTTGGAAGTAATTTTTCCATCCAGCCCATTCAAATATATCCCAAGTAATGAGGGTTATTTCTCAAGGGTGTGACATCGGTGGGCTCTCTGCATGAACAACTTGTTCCTCCCATAGCTTCTGAGAGAAGGTTTTTTTCTCTCTGCATTGATTTTCACCTTTTTGTTTTGCTTAATCACATCTCAGGGGAAATATTTAATTGTCCCCTATAATCGAGGCATGTGCATCATTATTCCCTAGGTCCTGTGTTGTGGCTAATTAAATCTACCCGTAGTGAGATCCAATCCTGCTTCCTCCCCGGACAGATGTCACTCGTCCCGAGTGAAAAAAATGTTTCATGCGTGCCATTTTTCCTTCAAATTATTGCTGAAGGGACTTATTAATGTCCCCTCATGATGGTGATTGAAAAAAAGTAAATGATTAAGGTGTATATTTAATTTTAACATGTCTTTTCAAGAAATAAATACTTACTACTTGTAGATATTACCTTTTTACCTAGTGCCACCTATTTGTCCTTCACGTGACACCTTTTTATGGGAATATGCTTTGTCCAAGGGTTTGGCATGCACACTTTTTCCAATGAGTAATTTGATTGCAAGGATCATCTTGAAAAATGATTGCTCTTCTGGAATTTGTTTATGTAATTTTTATGCTTAGGTAGATCTGACATGAGGTTCCTCTTGGACTTCGGTTGGAGGTCCTTGTTTCTATTTGTGCATCTGCAACATGTGAAAACTTAAAAATGATACCTCCTTGCATGATGCTTGTGATTTTTAGAAACTTACATTCCTTCTTCTTTTTTGTATGATGCCTGCAAGTTTTGGAGTGGATTTGTGCATCTCTTTTCTTGACTACTCGTAGCACTACTTTGTACAAGCACTCTGAAATTGTGCCCGTAGTGACCATGAGGTGGCCGTAGCACTGAACAGGTAGCTTGATTTAACCAAGGGGTTACCGTAGCAAGCAAGGAATGTTTGTAGGAAGGGAAAGAGTACTTGCAGCATGAATTCTACTTTGTGAAATTGTTTGTGATTCAGCTTTGCCTTACCTTCTTTTGAATATGCTGTGGCTGACCAAAAATCTACCCGTAGCATTTTTAGAAAGTTCCCGTAGCAACTGTTTGAGGAGCCTTATTAACTGGAAGGTTTCGTATAGCTATTTGAGGATCCTGACAATCGGAAGGTTTCATGTAGCAATGGAAATAGGCAAAGTAAAAGCAATGTGTTAAGCAGGTTTGGCTGAGGTGTTTTTCTTTCCATCCTTCTTGAAAAATACACATTTTTTTCTTCTCCTTCTTTTTTTTTTTTTTTTTTCAGTTTTTTCCCTGAATGGCCAATGAGATGGTTTTCCATTTAGGCCCTTTTTCACAATTTTGAGCAGCCAACAAGCTTGGTTTTCTACCCAGAATCTGCCAACAATGCCCAAAAAGGGTTTTCATTGTTTTTTTTTTTTTTTTTTTTTTTTTTTTGATACTATCTTGCCTGTAGTAGAATGTTTATTATGGCCCTATTAAGGTCCATATACAACATTTCAATCTTCTTCCCATGGGAGGTAGAGATCATCCTCCCTTCCTTCCTCATCAATCTCCTTTTCCTTTGAACTTGGTGGGTCAATATGAGGTTTTTTCTACATGGATTGTTGCACTTGCTTGTGAAAATTGCTCCTTTGATAAGGGTTTCTTGTATACTTTGAGTCTGTGACCGTTAACCAGGAGTTTGAATCTTATTGGATCAATTGTTCATAGTTGGACTACACCATTGTCATAGACATGTTCGATCTCGTATGGCCCAAGCCATCTTGTTTACAATTTTCCTTTGTGGTCTTTGTATTTTGAATCAAACAGTAGGGCCCAATCTCCATGTGTGAACTGCCTAGGCTTGATGTATCTATCATGCCATCTATTCATTCTTGCCTTATATCAATTTTGTGTTTTCGAAGTGCTTGTTGTTTATACTCATCCAAAGCATTGAGCTGCATCAATATTTTCTTGTGTGCTTTGAAAATATCAATTCCCAGCTCTACTGCAGTCCTCAGAGTTTTGTGTTCAAATTCTATTGGCAGCATTGGTTTCTTCCCATACACCAACTCATATGGTGAAAGCCAGTAGTTAGCAAGTCCCAAATATCTGCCATAATGATTTTCATAAAATATCTTCAAGGTAATTCGTAATGTTTTCCATGTGATTTTGTATGCCCATATAACCTCGTGGAGTCTGGACTCCCAATCCTTTCTTGATAGATTGACTATTTTGGTCAGGATATTTTCTAATTCTCTGTTCGTGACTTCAACCTGGCCATTGGACTGTGGATGGTATGGTGTGGACTTCTTATGTCTTATCGTATATTCTTCCACTAGGTCAGCAATGAGATCAGTAGTAAACTGTGGCCCTTGATCTGTAACTATTTCCCTTGGTACACCGTATCTTGTGAATATCTCTTCGTATAAGAAGGTTGCTACTTTCTCATCTCGAGCATGTGTCAGTGCTTTTACTTCATCCCATTTGGTGACATAATCTATACATATAAGGATGTACTCTTTGTTGTTTGATTTGGGGTCTATGGGCCCAACAAAGTCCAACCCCCATTTGTCAAAAGGTTCAGTTGTAGCTGAGGCTGTAATGGCATCTCATCTGACCTTGTAGGCCTCCCCATACGTTGGCATTTATCACAGTGGGTTGTATATTTGTTTGCATCCTTATGCAACGTAGGCTAGTAGTATCCTGTAGTCAGGATTTTGACTGTTGTTCTTTTGGCTACAAAGTGTCCTCCACATGGCTCGTCATGGCATGCTTTGAGAATGTCAACTACTTCATCTTCTCATAGACATATTCTTATTACACAATCAGGTCTAGTATAGAAGAGAAAACTAGAAATCCAAGAGTACTTACCACTTTTCCATATCAAGGCATGCTTCTCTTTTGAGGAAAAGTGATGTGGTAGTTGTCAGAAATGAGGTAGTTTGCTACATCAGCAAACCAAGGTGTAGAGATAGTGAGGGTGAAGAGGTGCTCATTGGGAAATGAGTCATCCACTATGCCATCCTCTTGATTGCTTTGTAATCTTGAAAGGAAGTCAGCTACAACATTGTCCTTCCTGGTTTATCTAGTATGGTAATGTCAAATTCTTGCAACAAGAGAAGCCATCTTACCACTCTTTGGATACCGATGGTTTATTCATGAGGTACCTGATGGCAGCATGATCTATGTGTATGAAATTTTGATAGCCTGTGATGTAATGTTTGAACTTGTTGATTGCATATACAACTGCCAAGAATTCTTTCTCTCATCACCATGTAGTTGTAGTTCAACTCTGTTGCTTGCATATTTTTCTTACAAAGTAAATAGCATAGCTGAGATGGCCTTATTTTTCTATCCTAGTACTGCACCTAGGGTAGTATCAGAGGCATCTGTATGTATGTGAAAAGGAAATGCCCAGTCTAGTCCATGTAATATGGGGGTTGATATGAGCAACTGCTTCAGTAGATTGAATGCTTCATTACAGGCGGAGTCCATACAAACTCAGCATCTTTGTTTAGCAAGGTGAACAATGGGGCTGCCATTTTTCTAAAATTGTTGATGAACCTCGATAGTAACCAGCATGACCCAAGAAGTTGCGTACATCTTTTTGTTTTTGTGGTACCGGAAGGTCCTTGATGATAGCAATCTTGGTTGGGTCCACTCTAATCCCCTTTTCAGAGACATGGTGTCCTAGCACTATCCCTTCCTCCATGAGCATGAAACATTTCTTATGACTTAGGGATAGATGATTTTCTTGACAGCGTATTAATACTTTTTCCAAGTTATTCAGACATACCTCAAATGTGTCTCCGTAGATGGTGAAGTCATCCATATATATCTCTACACAGTCATGTGAGAGATCTGAAAATATGCTAAGGACTACCCGTTGAAATGTGGTAGGTGCATTGCATAATCCAAATGGTAGGAAAGCATATGTGAATGTTCCCCATGGGCATGTGAACGTGGTCTTTTCTTGATCCTCAAGAGCAATGCGGATCTGATTGTATCCATTGAAACCATCTAAGAATGCAAAGTATTTCTTCCTGTGCAAGTGTATCTAGCACTTGATCAATAAATGGTAGTGGGAAATGGTCCTTCCTTGTAGCTACATTCAATTCTCTATAGTCTATACATATATGCCACTGCCTCCTTTCTTGGGTACAATGACTAATGGAGAAACCCAATGGCTGTTAGAGATTGGATAAATGAATCCCACATCTAAGAGTTTTTGTATTTCAGCCTTGACTATTTCTTTTCATTATTGGGTTCATCCACCTTTGTGGTTGGTGTATGGGTTTGCATTCCTCTTTGATGTAAATGTGGTGTGTACACTTTTTTGGGCTGATGCCTTGCATGTCTTCATAGTCCCATGCAAAGGCTCCTTTGTTTGCATGTAATATGGCTATCAATTTTCTTTCTTCTTCCACACTTAATTTGTTATTTATGGAGTGTCTTGCCTGGCATTATTTCTATGGATTTTGTGGCTTCTGTCATTTTCTCTATTTTTGATTGATTGATGTGTGTGTGCTGCTTGTGTGTGTGGCAGGTGATGGAAGATCCTTTGATCACTTTCAGTTGGTTCTTCTTTTGACCATAGATTAGAAAAAGGACAATGAATACAAGGCAATTCTTCAGGAGTGGATTGTTCTACCTGATAGTTGTTTTGCAGTATGTTGGAGATGATGGTATCCTCTTCTAGATCTGCCAGTGTGCATGCATGATCTATTGTTAAAGCAGGGCAGAGGGGTACCTCTTCTTCTTCTTCAATCCAGACAGGTTGGTCCTTGTCTTGTGATACCTGTGCCGGTGGGTACAAAACTAGTTGCTTGGTGATGTTCCCATTTGAAATCTGCATGTTTCCAGATCTATAGCTGATTAATGCATCTGCAGTGGCCAACCATGGCCTTCCCAAGATCAGAGGATATCCTCCAAGTTTTGTTTTTGGCTGCAATACAATAAAATATAGGGTACTCCCATGAATCTATTGATATGACCAGATCTTCTATGATTCCTTCTGGTCATACTGTGGATCTATCTACCATTTGCAGCATTGTAGATGTGGGATGAATATGTTATAGGTCTAATTTATGCATTGTTTCCATTGTTATGACATTGATGGCAGCTCCAGGTCGATCAAGGTATTATGGACTTGTTGTCCATTGATCTGAACAGTGACAACTGGACAGCCTGGGTCTGCATATTTTGTGGTAGCATTCTTCCCAGCATGATTTCTACCAATTGTCCAATGACATGGACTGTATTAGGATCCTTCTTCTTCCTTCCAGGTTTCTGAAGGCACAAATCTCTGACTACCTTGGAATAAATGGGGACATCTTTAATGGCCTGAAACAAAGGGATCTTTACACAAACATTCTTCAGCTGCCCTAGGATATCAAACTCAGGTTCAGCAGGAGTGCGTTGAAGGTTCAGACATTTTGGGAAGGGTGGTGATATTGTTTCTGCATTCTCTTTATTGGCTGGTTCAGGATCCTCCTGTGGTTGTGGTGTAGACTGTGGAATGGATATTGTGGGGTTTTTCATTATGGGTGGACTTGGAGGTGGTAGAGTTCTTCCTGAACATAGGTGGACTTCATTGATGTCCACTGTATAAGTGGGGTACTGTGTTATTTCAGTAGTACATGTTGGTTGAGCCAACTTATTGGCAGGATTTGGCACAGGTTGAGTAGGTATTTGAGCCGGTCTTGTTGGTTGTGTGTTTGGCATTATTGTAGGATGTTGTGGTTGTTGTGGGAACCCACCTTGCTGATTTCCCCAAGGTTTTGCCCTCTCCATGGTTGCTACCATGGGTTTGCAAGATTTTTGGACCTTGGGTTGGCTGGTTTTTCCATTGATTGTGTGGGGGCTGCCATGGTTGATTTTTCTAGGGTGGAGTAGGATACTTGCTGCCATTGATTGGGATTATATGGTTATTGCATAGGCCAATGTGGGTTGGGAGGGGCTAGGGGCATCAAGGATTACTCCAGCTGGGCATGTTATTTGCATTTTGATTGAAAAATGATGATTGTGAAAATGGTGAATTTGATCCCATACCTGGATAGTTTGTCCTTGGCTGCCAAGGTTTCCTTTGTGCCACATGTAGAACACTTGGTCTTCATTTCCTCCTATGGCATGCATGAAGCGCTACGAAATTTGGTTCTTTAGATGTAATGCTTGCTACCTTCATCTTTATAACTTGACACTTGCAATCAGCTTGCTTCTTCCGACAATCTGGGTAGTAGACCATAAGGGCTTGGTCCATTGCTTGTTGTTTTTGTCTGGTGTGCAAGTGTATCTAGTTGTGTGGCCATGTGGCTGATTATATCCATCTTCATGTCCCATAGTAGATTACTTACATCAGCTTTAGAGATCCCATTGGTTGATGTTGGCAGCATCTTGTTATTTTGAAGTTTACCCAACGTTGATCTCGAATAATTCTTCCCCAGTTGTTGCATCTCCTCGAAGGTTAGCTGAGATGCATCTCCTCCACTCATGAGGTCTAAGGCTTCCAAGCAGTCATCTCAGATTCCTTTCAGAAATACTAGCTTGAGCATGTCTGGGCTGAGATTAGTTTGCTTATGCTTCTGCAGAGTGAAGGTGAACCTCTCCGTGTAGTCTTCCAAAGATTCATCCTCGTCTTGAGTCATGCGGAATATGTCATTTCTTCTAAAGTTTCTGCCTTTGCCATATTCCTGATATTTGGTTAGAAAATTTTTCTTCATCTCATCCCAACTACTGATTGTGTTCCCCCTAGTCCCATGAACCATCTTAGTGTTACATCCTTCAGGGTGGCTGGAAAGAGCTTGAGCTTTTGTTCATCCATTTAGTAGTCGTAGCTTCGGCATAACACATCATACTCAAATAGGAATGTATCTGGATCCTCATTGGACATCCCCCTGAAGTGTGGGAGGGCTGAGGGTGGAATATTCTTCATAGGAGTATCTTTATGGTTTATAATTGGGAATTCAAAAGTGGAGGCAAGCATGTTCTCTACCTTCAACTTCATTTCTTGATGCTCGATCCATGGTGTATTTCCTTGTTATACGGATCCCAAGAGATTTTAGAATAATGTCCTTGAATTCCTAATCAACCTCCCCCTCGGTATGATAATGTATAGATACTTGAGGTGTTGTATGGTGGGTGGTAGTAGTTGTATAGAACTTGTTGAATTGAGTAGGTATTCTGGTGTTCTTTCTCCTCGTGGAGTATGGGATTCATTTGAATCCTCCTCTTGTCTTTCTTTCACTAGCATGGCAAGGTCTTCTCTGCTTCTTGTTCTTCTTCTTGAATACGTTGCAGCTCCTCTGCCACTCTTCTTCTTTGTGTGGAAGTATACTCCTTGTCTTGGGAGATAAGTAGCTCCTCTGTTGCAGCAGTTTGTTTTTGCTTTGGAAAAAATCTTCCGAATGAGTCTCGTTCTCTATGCATAAATTTTCCAGCTCTCTCTCTTGCTTTTTCCTGTATATTTTCCTTTTTTTTTTTTTTTTTTTTTTTTTCAAATATATGAGGGGGTTGATTCTTAATGCTATTTTCAGAAATTGAGCAATGCGGTAATGACAAATTTATCCTAGAAAGTAGGAATTCTAGCTCCTAGAAAGATTTTGAAATAACAGGAAGGAAAGCTGATCTAAAAGTAGGATGACTATTCTAGAAAGCATGAATGGTTATTCTAGAAAGTGGGAAATGAAAGCATGAATTGACTGAAAGTGGGAAATTGAATCACTTCTATGGTACTGTCTAGACACCTTCCCTGGAAACAATGCCCAAAATGATGTGTAGAATAATCAACCAATGATATTAGGTCTCATACTCTGTTATTCATTAAATGTCAACCCAGGGTGTAAGATTTTCAAAGGGCCTACAAAATATATGCTACAGTACTTTGGAGTGAGGTCTTTGTAGGCTAGAAATTCATCAAAGAGTATAAAGTAATGCTTGTGCAAATTGGAAAGTAAACTATGGATGTTGTTGATCTGCAGATCTAAAACTCAACACACTATGCACTCATTAGCTTTTAGAAATGAAATGAATAACTGATAATCAATCCACACAACATAAATAGGAAATGGAGGAATAGGATCTTCCCTACAATTCCTTCCGAGGGGGCCCTTCCTCATGCAGAAGTGAGTTCGATCCTACCCTAGAAACTCACATAGAACTGCTCAAGAAGATAAACGATTCATCTATTAAGCTGTAGCAATTAAAGATTGCTACAACAAAGAGATTACAATGAACTTAAGAGCACAAACTCACATTAATATATTTTGTCTTCACACATTCACAATTCTACTTCTCTCATACAACTATCACTTCATTCCTTAATCTATTACTCTATCCATTACATTTCTATATATATATATATATATATATATAGACAGATCACTAACTTATTCTATTCTAGGAATATGATCAAAAACCACTCAAACAAATTATAGTTGTTTTATTTCATATTTGTTGAGTGGAGACAACTAATTCTTGTCTTATTTACATGATAAGAACTAATTACAAAACTACTTAACAAAGTAACCATAACATTACATATGATGCGTTAGGATAGCTGGTACTTTTTGTCTTATACTTTCGGTGTGAGTTGGATAAGTTCTCTTTGGCTATGGGCAGTTGGAGGTGCATACTACTCTGTTGTTGTAGGTAGTTCTGGAAGATGCTACGGGCAGGTCTGGAGCTTGCTATGGGTAAGATAAATCACCCAAAGACTTCTCAGACTTGTCCAAACAATGTTGCCACTTGGTTAACTCATTTTCCAGCTTCATATGCTCAGCTCCATATACTTCATGATGCCTCATTGTTGTTGGATGTCATGATTCTCTTTATCATTGCCCAGCCAGTGGCTATGGGCTGTTGTAGGAGCACAACCAGAGTGCTACTGGGCTAGGGCCTACTACTTCAAAAGCTTATGGAATCTTGTAATTTGTTCATGGAGACATCAGAAACATCATTTTGCACAAAAGACAAGATTCACCAAAGTAAATAAGTATATTAGATCTTAATGAACATACAAAACTAAATATATGCAAAATCATAACTTTATCTCATATCAACCATCAAGAGAGATCAAAGTCTCAAAATTGACTCTTAGTCTCCTTTTTTGGACCTGGCACAAGTTTGAGAACGCCTCAGATTTGACTCTTGAAGCTCCACCAATGAGGCACGTGTCACCATCCATTGAACCTTCCATACTTAGCCATTTTAGCTTGTTCTGTCTTCATTTTGTACCTAGGACACGTGGAAAGCCTATGCTTATTTGAGGATTTTCCTTGGACCTTTCCTCGGAATTGTGTTGTTTGGACACATGGAGGCTTCTGTTGAACCTTGAAATATGGCCAAACCGCATCTAATCAAAGATATTCACGTATTACCCATGGACTCTGGGGTAAAAATTAATGGGAAAATACACTTGTCATTCCCAGTGGGAAGAAAATAAAAAGAAGGAAAGGAACTTCACCATATGCCCAACTTTCAAATTGTTCTCCATGAATAGGAAAACTGCAAACAATGCTAGGCTTGACACGATTCAATACTCCAAGGTATAGACTCAAAAATTTGAAACTTGACTTCAAAAGAGGGGAATTTTGGGGCCGACAACATATAGTAATGGACGCATCTTTTAAGACTCTAATAGGAGTGGCCTTAGTTTGATTAGACATAAATAATACATTAGAAAATGGCTATAATGTAGTTCTCCCACATGCACCCATGCATCTAAATTAAGGACATTGACTTCGCGCTGTAGATCAATCAATAGATTGCTCAAAAGCCATCCATCCACAACAACATTTAGAGTGATTTCCTTGTCATAATCTAAGCTATGGGGGAAATATTTACATGCACGATTTGTCTTCTAGTCTCAATACTTACATAGGGAGTGTTTCCCTTCAGCCAATTCCCTAACAATGGAATGATATTCTCTGGCATAACATTTTGCACACCTCCTTCAAGTCATCAATATTAGATTGGACCATCTCTGTTGCTTTATTTTGCTCCATCTTTCGTGATTACTCCTTTAAACACTGTATTTCACCCTAAATATTTCTAAGTACCTCCATGGTTTCCTGATAAACCTCCTTCTAATAGACAAGATCTAGGTATCATGCATGTAAAACCTCCTCCTTAGTGATGGTAGGCTTCTGTTGTAATGCTTCTTTGGCATGCGGCTCTTGGCGAGTAGTTATCTTTATAGGTAATACCTCGGATCTCGGTTCCAACTTGGGCATCCACTGATTTTACATAACGCGTTATATCCTAACCATCCCTGCACCTTTGTTTTCTTGTTTATGCTACTTACTAAGATGCTCATATAATTTTGGGCATTCCTCATAGCTATGATTCTTTCCATAGAAAGAACATGTAATATTCTAAGGACATTCACACTTGTAGTGGTCAAGAGATCTGCATGTATAACATGTTCCACGAGGAAACTTACCTCATCCACCACCATGGCCTCGGCCTCCAAATCCACCATGGTATCCTCGACCTCTACCATGACCTCCTTCAAAATGCCCTTCATTCTAATCATAGTGTGCTTGATTGTGATCCCGATCCTGATGCTCACCCTTACCCTTAGAGTTATCTAACACTCCCATCTGTCGTACACCAATATCTATAGCATCATGGATCTGACCAATTAGTTAGCAGTCTTCCATATCATGAGTTGTGGACCTGTAAATTTTACAATAGCAAGAGACGTTCTTCCTTATTGCATGTTGCAATAATGGGTAGTGGCTAGCATCATGGTTTAAATGACATATCTCACAATCTAGCAATAGTGAACGCACATATCTGTAGGGACAATTGTCCTTGGTGTGACCTTCCACTTCACAATCTATACACCAAATTCATGTGTGTGTCTCACGTGTTGAGTTCACCAATAGTTTCTCCAACTATTTTGTCATAGCTACAATTTGTGCTTCCAAAAATGGGCTGACTCAATGCCTATACTTGTAATCGCCTCAGCGCGTAAAGCTACTTCAAGTGCTTCATGCAGATAAGTGTATGTCTTATGTGATAGAGCCCTTCTAAAATGTGTAATCAAACCTCCAACGAACCATTGTGCATGTTGGCTTACGTGAATATCATAAGAAAGCTTAGATAAAAGTGTTTTAAAATGGGCATCATACTCCCTAACACTCTCAGTAGTGCCTTGTTTAATATCCTTGAGCACACTTATACTCTTCTACTCAAACTCAAGGATGTGAAACTCTTTAAGGAAAGCATCTTTTAATGTTGCATAGTCTACGCAAGTCTAATTAGGGTCAAACTTTCTATACCAATTGTGTGTGTGTGTCCTTATAACATAGTGGCAAACTGACTTGCCCTGCGCTCAGAAGACCTCATCCCTTTTGTGCACCATAGTATTTCACACATTTGCACGTGTTCAACAAAATCTTCTATACCCCAATATTCTAGTAGAAGAAGAGACATCTCCATGTAAATATTTTACGGTTGGTGCGGACCTTGCCCACCTGATCTAGAACCTCTTATGTTTCCTCTGCCTCTATAACCACCAAATCCACCGAACTAGAACCACTGTAGCCTCTTGATCCTCCACCTATAGCCAAAAGTGGACCAAAATATGTACTTCCTTGTGTCCCAAGAGTATTCTCGAACCGAACCCCTACAGTCTATGAAGCACTACCACTCCCAGAAGTGAGTCCTAAATTATGCATGCTTGAATTCTATGTAGATGATGCACCTGTAAAGGTACCTCCAAACAAAAATGAAGACATTTTCCCTACCATCCATGTACTTATTATCGACTTACTCTTGCTCTCCCATTTCCTAAATTAGCTTGTTGACTATTTTTCATACTAGATCTTTGGAAAACCAACTACAAGGGCTAGGTTTCGGGTAGATTGAGATGCGCACTCATAGCCCGAGTCATCTCTACTAACACACTTCCATGTGAGGCCAAGGAGGGTTCCCTATCATTATTTCCCAAATGGAGTAGCTCCCGATGTTCCGGTTCCATGCCTTGCGCGAGCTCTAAATCCTTTGCAATCCATCTCTCTTCTCAACACCATTCACTCGCAAAATCTCATTTCTTCTCTATCTCCCTCTTGTGTGCCTCATTATACTTAAGTTTCCTTTCTTCTCTTTACCTTTTTGTTGCTAGGTCTACCATCTTTCACCAATCCTGCTCCCACCCCGCACGTGGTGGGGTTTAATTAGCCATTAGTTTTGTTTCTAATTTCATGGTCACCATAAAGATTTTGATCGCTAGTGGAATGCCTTGAAAGTAATTTCCCCTGGGATATCGTAAAAAATGGAATTCCGCTACCTCTAGGAAAGAATAAGTGGAAATTGAGTACTCTAGAATATAACTATTCAGAACACCATGAAACCAAGTATCCACAAAGCATGTGTCCAAATCAAATCAACATCATAAAGGGCTTGAAATTATTCATGCATCTAGAAAAGTGTGTGATACCTCCAATTCCTTTTAGATGCATAAGCAACCAGCCACTCATACAGTTCTACCAGAAAAATAGTGAAGAAGCTCTCATACAAACTATCATATAGATTTTTTCCACCCATGCACGTGCATTAAAATCAGATCTAGTGTTGAACCTCCATGTGTATTCTTCTTCTAGATCTTGTATCCACTCCTCAACACTTGCTAGGGTCAACCAGTATGTCTTCATCGTGAACCATCCTGAAAACAACTGAAAAAGAGGTCTTAGCAATGGAACCAATGATGGCTTAGAATTTACCAAAAATAACCTAAGCACACTTGCACATCACTCAACCTAGACTGAGCACTCACCCAAATCATGCGAAGGTACCAGGCCCTCTTTATGGTTTCTTATGTAGGATGTTAGCAAGATGAAGAGTTAGTGCATTCAGATCCATAATTGGTATAAACATTCTACAGAGCATATTCCATATCTAGTTCTAAGGAGTAATGGGTTTAAGTAATAAGCATGTGAATTCTACCTTACAAGATCTAGTTAAACTCATGTCTAACACCTTGAATCAGTCAATACACTCCATTATATTAAACACAATAAATACATAGAAGCTTCTTACAATATTAGTATCACAAACTTATGTGTGCATTAGATCTGGCAGCATAACTTCACAATAGCTCATACATAGTTCTCCTATTCTACGTAGATCACTACATATTTATAAGGGTGGGGACTTTCCCTTCACCGCTTATATAATTCCCAAAATAGGTCGTGTTGGTGTCCATTTTGATCCTCTATTATTTTCCCATCTTTCCCCTTTGTTCTACATGCTCAAAAAATGTTTTTCTTCAAACTTAGTGGTCTGCAAACTTTTTCTCCAGATTGAATGCTTTCAAAGTCTCACAAACTTATTATTTTGCCCCATTTTGAAAGAAAAATACATGCAGGCTCTATTTTATGCCCTAAATTTTCAAATCCATGGGCCTCTGTCATTTTTTCCATTTTTCCCGGCCTGTGGAGCTCGTAGTTGCTCTTTTTTTCTCTTTGCCCTCAAAATATCTATCCCCATGGTCGAAACTTGCATAAAATCAATTTCCCCTTGTTTTTGACCAAAAAAATCCCTCACCCATGAAGAAAAAATTGATTTTGGAGGTCGCGGGAAAATTCTATGTTTTTTACGGTCGTACGGGTGTCATTTGCCTATCAAAATTAAGCTCAAGCCTCCCCTCATACGTGGCCACTTTTTGTTGGTCAAGATTTAGTGGGTTTTCTATAAAAACTTAACATTTTTTGGTTTTGGAAAATTTTACAACTTTCCCCACAACCCCGTAAGTCCTAGAGGAAGGACATGTGTCACGCTCGCATGCAAAGGTAGGATGGAAGGTGGGTGGAAAACTTAGGAATTTTTTTCCTTTTTTGGTGAAGGGAAAAAATGGTAAAGAAAGGCCCGCACGTCCACCAAGCCAATCAGGGGTGGACACGTGGCAGGGCGGGGTCAGAAGGAAGTGCGGACCAGTGGAAGACTTGGGCATTTTTTGCCTTTTTTGGCAAAAAGGGAGAAAGGTTGTGGAAAATCCCATGGGTCGCAATGGTGAAAAAGGAGACACGTGGTCGGTTCGGAAGGTAGGAGGGAGTGTGGGCCGCCAAAGGTAGAAGAAAAATTTTTCCCTTTTTGCAAAAATGAGTTAAAGTGAAAAATTGAAGTGTGGCTCCATGAACAAACAACAACCGACACGTGACAAGGAAGAAATCGGAGGCATGGGCCCGTGGAGGCAAAATTGAAAATTTTCCCTTCATGAAAAAGAGGTTAAAACATGAAATAAGCCTGCAAATCCTCAGTGATAGAGAGGTTGACACTGTCACGAACAAAGGCGGAGGTGCGAGCCTGCAGAGAAAAAAGTGATATTTTTCCAAACTCCAAAAATGGTCAAAATGCGCGAGGGTGAGCCACGATCCCAATGGGACCCACCATATGCCATGTGTCATCACCAAATTTCAAGGGCGGAGGGGGAGAGAAAAAGTCAAATTTTTCCATTTTTCCAAAAATGTTAAAAAGTCAAAAAGTGAGCCCAAATTCATTCCCAATCATATTTTGACATGTGGAGGGCCCAGATTGAAGGAGAAAGAGCAGATCAAGGGTAACTATACATTTTCATTTTTGGCCACCATTTTTCTCTAGGAAGTGTGGAAATATGAATTTTACATCAATTTTGATCAAATTTTTGGTGAATTTGTGTCCTTTGTGCCTACAAAGATCAATGCAAGTGGTTTTAGGGATTAATTTACAGATTTGAGGTGTTTTTGAAATAAATTTTTACTCAGGCCCATGCAAAACGTGAAATATCAAACTATAAAGTTGTAGAATCAAATTTTGGAATGATAAGGATGAAATGATGAAATGAAAGGGTCTGCATGCTTGGAGAATGAAAAATGTGCCTCCACAATGGATAATGATGAAGGATTTGTAATGATTCACCATTTTAGAAACACCTAGCAACTCTTGTTACAAATTTGTTAAATGTCCCTATCTGCGAATCATGTTGGAATTTTGTAACAAACTTGATGTTGGGCATATTCTTTTCTTGGGAAAGAAGGATCAAATGTAATTGAAAGTTATATAATGCATGTTTTGAGACATGCAAAAGGTCAGAGAAACTTAGAATTTCACGGGAAAATATGGGAAGAAGCCCATTCTCTAAGAAACCACCTGAGAACCATTTCTAATTCCTTTTTACATCAGATTTGTATCATGTTGAGTTGGTTTCAGTTGTAAAGCCATCAACAAGCTTTGAGATTGTTCTTATAACATTCCCCTACTGATAAATTTGGTCATTCTGGATTATTTTGTGTTGTCTCTTGGCAAAATTTGCATGCACTTATGTTTCAGAATGTTTTCAATTTGTGTTTCTTGCTCCTGTTGCAGTCTTGTGTTTAAAATCTCTCTTGATCATACATGGTCTCATTTCTTGTTGATAGTTTAGTGGCATATGTGGTCTCACATTCAGAAGAACTTTCATTTGATAAAGAGATAAATAGATTTAAAATCATTTTACCTTCCTTGAATTATGAGATTGTTTGTAAACCTTTGGGTGCACCTTAGGTCATGATAAAATAGAGATTTTTGGATACTTTGTTGGTTCATCTACTTCAATATTGTGTGGTATTTTGTCAAAGAATGTGTGGAAGAGTGCAGATTTGGGCCTCCATTTGGTGCAAATATCATGGTTGAAGGAGTACCTTAACCCCTTTGAAGCATTCTGTTGTTTAGGTGTTGCAAATTTCTTGCAAAGGTCCTTAAAGAATCTGAAAAATTCTAGTTGGTCTTGTCTAAAATCTCCCACCAAAAATTCATTCAAAATAACTAATCCTATCCCATACTACCCCTGCATTGCATTGTGTGTAAACAAAAGAACACAATCCATTTACAAAAATGCATAAAGTAAATTAGGATCATATTATGTCTCTAGTAGCCTCAGCCTTGTCTTGAAAGAATTTCCATCATTTAGTAGTGACAGCTCTATTGAGTTTGAATAATGGAAAATTGATCATGTTTTCCCACGGCCATCTCCATACAATATGCACAGTATAAGGATATCTCCACCTCCTTCACAAAACAGAGGCTGCAATATAGGTTCTCTTACCTTGGTTGAAAGGCACAACCTAAAATAGTGAGGATTAGATCAAAATCATTTCACAGTGCTACCCACTTCTTCAAAGATTGAGTCTAACAAGTCAGATAAATTGCTTTCCCACTACAAAGCGAAATATAAATCATTTATCTTCCTTTGAGTGTCTTATAAAATCCATGATGCTGCTCAAGTTGTGAAGGAGATTAAATCGGGTGCCAACAGGTCACATGCTGAAAATAGTCATACACCTTTATAATAATAATAGACACACACACAAGTGTTCTAATAATAGATCTCTTCTTGTTAACTGGTAGTAGCAATTCTATTATTAGCTCGAATCCATACAAAACACTTAGTAGATGCTCTTCTAAAAATAGCATATGCGTGTCACACAAGTCTTCATCCGGTTTGTGTGCTCTACATGCTATCTCCAAAAATAGTCCGTAATCCTAAAAATGGCTAAGTCCCAAATCTATCTTTGTCTTTCACACATTTTTCCTTTCTTATTCTTCTGTTTCTTTGAACACACCATGTTTCCACGTGCAAACCTTACGTGTGCCTTCTACTAAGTATCATACTTTTCTCATTGAACACATCATGCTATCATTCACTTCCTTCATGCATGGTATGTTGGTTTTGACTTGGGAATTTCTTTTCCCTCTTCTTTGGTGTGTGGTTCAAAATTCCAAAAAGACCAAAAACATTCAAAAAAATGTTTCACAAAACTTCAAAAATAATATAAAATTGTTCAAAATCCCAAAAACAATATAAAATTGTTCAAAAAATACAAAAAAACATACAAAATGTTTGAAAACACTTTCCAAAAAAAAACACTCGTGACTATGTAATTTTGTTCACCATTTTCTTCATCTGATTGTTCCCAATCAATCAAGTCACTCTTTGCAATGTAACTTTTCTTAGGGACATCACTTGGCTTTGGCTTTCTCTTGGGGGCAAATTGACATCTATATATCTATTCATTGTGGAAAACACTAGGAAAGTCTTTGGACATTGTTATTGCGGATTGTGTTATATTTTTGCTTACTTATTAGTATTTAACATTGGTGTGTTTTTTTCACTAGCTTGTTTGTTGTATTTGCTTGTTTAAAGTTTGTACATATGGAATGTTGTCTTGTATATTCTTAGCTTAGTCTCTTATGTTTTTTAGTTAGAATAACCAGTACTCTGTGTATCTGGAATGCACTTATGGACCAATTGCAGGAAATTTATTTACATCTTAGTTCACATATAACTTTGGTGTGGATCCTTCTTGTTCATATTGGGTTTGTTTCTATTGCTTGTTTTGTATCTTTTTGTCATTTGCATGTGTTGTGTTTTTCTCCTGGTTTATTTAAGCCATGGAGCATTTTCCTTTTGTTGTGTATTCATGTTTGCTTGCATTTTCTTTGCATTTTTATTTTCAATTCCTTCCAAAATTCGCAAAATTCAAAAAAATCAAATATTTCAAAATCTAAAAAATCCAAATATTTCAAAAATCTAAAAAATTACAAAAATATTGAACAAACATTCACTTATCATAGAAATCCTACAATTGGAAAACCCTTAAAGTGAATCATTTAACATCTCAATACAATCTTGATAAACATCATACCTTTATCTATTACCCTAGTGATTGTGTCAATCTTACAACTATCACTTTCTTCCCTTTATATGATATGCTAACTCTGCTTGGGGCAAGTCACAAAATTATTTTTCCTTCATGATATAACTTTGTCTAGGGTAATTTCAACTTCGATCATTTACACAACGGATTCAAAAAGCATGTCATGAGGAGTCACTTTAAATCCACTCTTCTAGTCTAATCCAATTCCCACTTGGGAGCATTTACATCTACTTAACCATCATTATGGCACACAATAGTGGTATAGCTGATTTTCTTCTCTTTCAACTTTGTGTTTCATTGTTGATGTTTACTTTTTGGAACATTTACAAGTAGTGTGATTACATCTTGGTTCCTTTATAACCCTAGTGCCAGCACCTCCTTTGTATATTGGGTTTTTTTTTCCTTTTTATATTTTCTTTATTGTGTGTGTTTGTTTACGTGCATATGGGTTAACCATATTGATTATTTTATAATCATGGTGACAAATCTATTGTGTAATAGAAAAAATAAGGTTTCTCTAAAATTCTTCTCCAAATGAAGCTCATGCTACAAGCACCATCCTTTTCCCATCCTTGTTCCAATCCCTTGTTTTCCTTCCTATCAAGCAGTTTTCCACCACCTTACTACGTCATCCACCCACTTGAGGGGGCATTCCTCTACCATTATGCTTGTTGGGGCATCCCAATGCTTCACTTCATTTTGTTTCTTGGGGCATCCCAATGCTTCACAATTTTCCGCTTGCCGATCTGCATGTGTCTACTATCTTTAAAGCACTATTACTTTGCAATAGCACTTTAAAGAGGGGAAAATGTAGACACCCCAAAATTACACACCTGTTTCCACCTATTCCTAGTACTATCCTAATACACCCTATTATTCACCCATTTGTGATTAATTAATTAAATTGATTAATTCATACACATTGTACCCTTTGGATTAATTAAATTAATCTCATGTACCCCAGTACCCCTTTGTGCTAAGTTAATTATCATTTATTAATTAATTAAGTGTGTGCACATCCTAGTCAACTATCACTTGGTCAACATCCACTTAGACTCCACTTGGACTCCCTATCCTCATCCTAGTTAACTGCACTTCTAAAATCCTAGAAAGGTGGGGGAAATTGAATTACACGTATAACCACCTTCCCAGATGTAACTTCTGTAATTAATTTATTTATTACCCCTAAATTCCCCAGCACTACTATAACCTCCTCAATGTTATTTTTATCATGTGCATTCAACTGTGTATAACTAATTTCCAACTACTTATGCCTCTATAAATTACAGGCTTACTCTCTTACAAATCCTCTTGGATTTAAGTACAATAACTCTACTAAATTTCCAAGCCAAAGTATCTGTGTTTGTAGCATTTTCACTCACATTTGGAGAACATTCAAGAGCACCCACATCCATTTACATCCATTTACAAGGTTCCACAAATGAAGTCTCTACAACCTTACTGAGGTTTGCACTAAAGGATTATAGGGAGGTTTGCATTATATTTTGTTTGTCTTCCATTCTCAGGTGATTTTTTCATAGCATATAGCACCCACTTGCAAGCAGATGATCTACAACTCGGACATTTATCAAAGTACATTTTGATCACCTTCTCTTTATTTTCTTACATCAACATCTTATGATCATAGTTTCAGATCTTCTTCATCACCTTTCACCTATCTCACAAATTAGTGCATGCACCTTCTTATCTCTACAAGTAAACAAGATTCAAACAACATCTAACCTATTTTTACATTAGAATACTTCTCTCTCTTGACTCTTACACTTCGCATTCTTTTCTATACAACTTCCTTATTTTTTCAGCTCAAACAAAGAAGACTAAGAGACAACCCATACACTACCAAAATGAGCAAAAATTCCTTTGTTAGACTAGTTTCATATTCTGTCATTATCTTTGCTTTGGCATAAATCAACATGAATTTATAAAAGACAAGAAAACATGCTCCAACCATATGAAAATAAGTTTCAAAATTAGAGAATCTCATTCATAACTCAATAGATGTCATATTTGTGATTACATTGATTTTTTCTTCTAATGTGGCGAGTAAAGCATTGTCTTCTACCATTGTCGGACCATGTATAAGGAGTTACTTATTGATAATATGTTACTGCACACCTCAAGCATCCTCTGTAATCTTCATTTATTCTTCAATCTTCACCATTCATCTCATATTCTTCATTTGAGTCACATAAGTGAGTTAGGATCTTACAAAACATGGAGATAAATTATTCAACGGTATTCATCACTTGGAGATGATAGTTTAGGTGCATACTATCATTTTCCATACTTAAAAGGATCGAGTCATTACAAGATGTCTTAATTTTATAAGCTTTAGGAAAATACACCACTATTTAAACAACTTGAAGATCTCTGTTACAAGTTTGAAATATGGAAGAATGAGCCTCGGAGCTTAATAATATGACCATGAAGGCACTTGTTGTTTACATCAATTAGGAGCTCATGACAATACACATATTTTCCAAGAAGTATGCATTGAAAGTAGGGTATATACTATTTTATCATCACGGGACTACAAAATTAAGGGTTTTTTGACTCCATAAGTATTCTCAAGAAACCATGATAGTAGAGGCACCTTCATGATAAAGAAGAAACTTACATAGTTTCTCATACCAGGGCTTTTGTCAAATAATATGCTTATTCACTCAAATTTTCTTTGATCCTTCCAACACAAAGATGATTTCTCAATGCGGTCTTGTAAAGATGAATGGTTTGAATCATTCATGATCATTCTCAGTCACCTATGGCTATAGTGACATCTTTCAAGTCTCTTTACACCTTCTCAAACCTATTATCTTGACTAATAACAAGCTAACAAGCTCAAATGAGCTTGTTTTCTCATAATTGTGTAAGATGAGGGTTTTTTTAAACTAAACCCTAGCTATATTTTTAGAGGCTTAAATTAATTTTTTCTTCACTTCCTTGCTATTATGAGCATGTGGTGACTTCTCTGATATCTTTTACACCATTACTAAGGACTTGTATGCATGAGTTCTTAACAAAGAATTACCATTTCAGCTATGGTTATCAACCTTCTTAAACATACCACTGTGACAGTTAGAAATCAACAAGTTTGAGCCCTCAACTCACTTCATAAGAGAATGAATTATACTTCAACAATACATTATGAAATTATATCAGATGTTGATAACCATTTTAAGCTTCAAAAATAGGTTCACATACAAAAACTTACTCAAAGCACCATGACTGGTTGTAGCATACACAGTCTTCAAGCGATAGGAAAGAGAAATCCACCTCCAAGTCAAATTTTTCTCACATAATTTTCTTAACACACATTATGATAATTTAGAGGACATCAAAGGCTATCTGGAACATTGATATTTTCTTCATGAAACACTAGTCATACATATGTACCTACAAATTTCTTCAAAAATCATCCTCTTCGGTATGGTACGGTTAGTCTGTGGATGCAAAATGGATTTTCATGACCCATGGGGATATGCTACATGTATAAAGCACCAAATAAGCTTAACCAATGCATTTTATGTCCATACCTTGCATATTTCTTCTATCACTCAAGGAGAGAGTTATGGAGGACTTCAAACCAACTTAGAAAAATGGTTAGAAATTTTTCATTTCACCATCTTTTGACTTTAGACCTTTTGCATTAGCTTTTTATCCCAATTTCCTCCAAAAAATTCTCTTATGACTTATCTAAAGATTCCTTTTCAATTTAGCACAACTGCTAAGAAGTTGAGGTGCTTATTTGGGCCTTCTCAAAAAACCGATTTTGGAGAATTTGGCTCTAAAACCTTGATTTTCACTTTATAACCCTAAATTTTTTCTCACACCATCAAGACTCACTCCTATACCATCTCCCATGGTTGATTTGTCATTGTGCACCCTAATAAATTCTATCTCATGTCATTTTTGTGAGTATTAGTCATGTTCTCAAGCCCGATTTGTGCTAACTCACCTTCAAACTCCAACCTAGATGTATGTTGACCTTTTACACCTTAAAAATGGCTTGTCCAGTCCTCTTGAACTTATCACCACATTATATTAGCTTGTAGAACATGCAAAAATTTCTCACCATGACTTGCTGGGAACAAGCCTTTATACTAGGCCTAGTTTAGCTTGTTTTCCACTTTGAACACCAAATGTGACCTAATGAGCACTATGTGGTCACTATCACACCTCCGAGACATGTTGGACACATTTTTCTCCACACCAGACACTAAGAAGTTTTATAGGCTCACTTTACCTTGGGACTTTGAGACACACCTAAGCAATGCATCAACATACTCCTAGACCAACCACTACTTAACCCTTAGAGACACCTAAAGAGAAATGAGACACATATTTCTAACTTTAGAAGCATGATATAGACACTGATGAAGACACAAGGACAACTCAATGACCATGTTTGACTCCTTGAGACACACACTATGCTATTGATGAACTCATGCCACCATGATGACTCCATGTTAGAACCTTGAACCAATGACAAGACCTTGAAACAAAATAAGAGACACTATAATAAAAGACACACTTTAACATAAACTCATGAAGAGTGACATACATTCTCAAGCATGTTTGACATCAATGACAACGTTTTCAATAAACTCCACCTTTTCATTGATGGAAAACAACTCCTTCACCTTCTAATTCTCCCCATTTTTCCATGAATGAAAAAGGCATCTTCTCAAGGACCATACTCCCCTTATGTCTAATCATCTCATTCTTATTTCTTAGAATAAAGAAACTATGATTGACTCCCCCTGTTGGACTATCTTCAATGACTTTTAGGAGCATACACAACACCTAATTTTTGTCTCAAATGCTAAAATATTTCTCTTGATAATGGTTTTGTTAAAAGGTTTGATAGTTACTCTTTGGTAGGCAAATATTCAAGTTTAACTTTACCCTCACTAACTTTATCTCTCAAGAAGTGGTACTTGATTCGAACGTGTTTGGTATCAGAATGCAATATTGGGTTCTTGGATACACTAATTGCACTTGTGTTATCACAATAGATAGGATTTGGCCTTTCATACTCTAGTTTGTAGTCTTTCAATGTTTTCCTCATCCATAGTACTTGTGTAAAACATGTAGCAGCTGCAATATATTCTACTTCACAAGTAGATAATGTTATTGAGGATTTCTTCTTACTCATCCAAGACACAAGACACTCACCTAGAAAGAAAACCCCACCACTTGTACTATTTCTATTATCCACATTACCTACCTAACTAACATCTTGTTGGTGAGAAAATTTTCATGTGGAAAAATTTGTGGGTTTCTTGCCAACACTCTGGGAATCGAAGTCCCTCTACTTAAATGGTGTAGCTTAAGTATTTTCATGCACTTGAAAATGTGGGTTTTTCCTAGTGGCCTTACAACAGGGATCTTTGTTTCACCGTTTTCTTTACATTTTCGAAGTGATGAAATAGATAAGGGTAAGGGCCAAGGAGGAATACTTGTTAAATGTTGGTTGGTTGATGGTTGTTGTGCATATTCTAACTTCTTGATCTAATGCCGATTATGAGAGCTTCCTTTTCGCTAGGAGGAACTACCTGTAATAGAAAATAATACCACAAAAAGATAGTTAAATGATATATGACAGTGGACTGCCAAGCGTATGTTAGTTCCAACAAGTGTGATA
The DNA here is from genome assembly GCA_018340775.1 of Taxus wallichiana var. yunnanensis. Lineage (NCBI taxonomy): Eukaryota > Viridiplantae > Streptophyta > Pinopsida > Cupressales > Taxaceae > Taxus > Taxus wallichiana. Next base: position 1,000,105,323 of record CM031237.1, on the reverse strand, counting down.
CTTCCTAGATGGTTGTCAATCCACCGTTTTGTTGTCCACTCAAAATTCCCCGCTCTGTCAAAAGTAAAAATTTCAAAATTTTGAGTTTAAATGTCTTTTCTGTCAAGCTGGTGGTGTGAAAAAAGTCTTGAAGTCGAAAAAATCTAAGTTTTGGGTCATTCTGTAAGTATTTCGGGCCTGTCGGACATTTTTGTCCCAACTGTCCCAAGTGCAAACGGGTCTTCTATTCTCCGATCGGCCGAAACCTCCGAATTTGTCCCATTTTCGGGCCCGTCGGAAGTTTTTGTCCCAAGTGTCCCGAAGTTACTGTGCGAGATGTTCCAATTTCGGCCGAACCGCTTGAGAACCGCGTACTCGCACTTTCTTGTCCCAATTTCAAAAGTGTGCTCTGTTCCAATTTCGCCCGAACCGGCCGAGTCGCGTACTCCAGAACTTTTTGTCTCAAATTTCTCAAGTTCAAACTTAAAGTGCACTCTGTTCCATTTTCGGCCGATTCGCCCGATTTCGTCCCAACTGTCCCGAGTTCCAAAGTGCATTCTGTTCCCCGATCGGCCGAAACACCCGAACCGCGTACTTCGGAACTTTTGTCCCGAATGTCCCAAAGTTAAAAAGTGCAAGCTGTCCCATTTTCGGCCGAAACTCCCGAGTCGCGCACTTCGCTCTTTTTCATCCCAAATGTCCCAAAATGCATTTGTGCGTCCTCTCCCCATTTCGCCCGAATCGGCCGAGCCGCGTGTTTCGCGCATTCGCGTCTCACTTGTCCCAAGCGAACCAACGGTCATTCATACTTAGTTTTTCCCGCTCTACCCGAATATGCTGTTTTTCAAAATATGAATTCAAATGCGCATTGATTATCCTTCTCTCTCCTCAACGGCTATATAACGGGCAAAACCTCCTTTGCAATTCTTACATTGTTTGAATCCTTACTGATTTGAAACCCGCGCATGTCCCCTCCCTCTCGAAACTCCTTTCCGAGCACGGTTTGCGGACTCTGTTACTATCAATATGAAGATCAAGCTCCTGGAGGAAGCTTGGGAGAACTAAAGAAGCAGTTACGAAGGACGAAGTTCAAGACGCCGGTTACATCAGTTTTCAAAGATATTCGTTGTCATCCTCAAGATGAAATTTCTGGTGTGTCCCTCGTGGCAAGGACATGGCTGAGACGTGGAGGAAAACTCAAGCAGCGGTTTCTGAAGACAGTGGGTCCTTCTCAGAACTGGACACCTGTCTCCCTCCCCATTCTTTTCTCTTCTTCCTATTCCTTTCGTATTCCTTGTAATTAGTTAAGGTATTGCGATTAGCATTCCTTAACTATCCTTTAGTTAAAAGAAACGGTTACGAAGAGAAACCGAATTGTAAGCTATATAATGGCCTTCTTTCCGCCATTCAAAAAAGGAGGAAGAACTTGGCATATTTTCTGAAAGTGTAAATAGATCTTAAAGAAATCAATACAAAAGGGCTTTCTATTCATTGTCTATCTGATCTCTGCTATTTCTGTGTTTTCCATTTAATATTGTGAAGATCATTTTGTCTCTAATTTGTTAGTCTCTCTGATTGCATACTGTCCGGTTTTGCAAATACAGCGATCTTGTATAACCAAGAAGGAACTTTGTGTCCTTGATTAATGAATCTGAAGAAGGTTATTTACAGAACTTTGTGTCTTTAAATTTAATCCTATTCAGCCAATGCAAATGATCTTGTCTTAAATTCCTTGAAACTTCGCATACATAAAGAATTATTCTGCTATCTATAATTCTGAATGTTGCTATTCTGCTCATCCTCTTATTCCCTTTCCTCAGTCCTTTTGTAACTGATGATCCTTGTGGAAAACACTTTCGTAATATCCAAGTTCAACCATAAAATAATATTTTGTACATTTGTAAATACGTTCGTTTCTGAATAAGGGAACCTCTCCCATTAAAGAGGAGGGACTTCTTGTCCCCTGACTGTTGCTCTTCTAAAAAGTCCTATTTGAAAACCAACAGTTTTTGGCGACTCCGCTGGGGAAAATCACATTCCAGTTCTCTACAATTTTTGATCATCCTTTGATCTGGCGACTCCGCGTTTCACTCGAGGGAGAAGGGCCCTTGGTATCGAAGATTCTCAGTTTCAGCTTTTAGAACAACAAGGTTTTCCTTTCCCTTCAAATTCAACAAGAAATAGAAGGACCCGTTCGACAAGCACTCCACCTGTTCAAGATAGAAGTCCTACGGGTGGTATTCCTTCAGAGCCTGCTAGTCCCAATCTACGAGCTTTGATCCTTGCCGGTGTTACAGTTCCTCTCCAAGCCGTTTTTCCAAGAATGGCAGCGCCATTACCATGGGGTCATCGTGTCGGGCCTCTGGCCCTTGCTCAGCCTTTGCATGAGTTACCCAGAGGAAACCGGAAGAACTTCCCCAAATTCAAAGGCGATGGCAAAGTGCACCCTGACGAACACATCGCAGCCTTCGTTGTTGCATGTGGAGTTCTGGGAGTCGAATATGAAGACGTCTCCGTAAAAATTTGTTTGTTGAGGCGTTACAAGATAATCTTTGCTGATTGGTTCTATCACCTTCCGGGCGGTCTTTATAACCGGCCCAGGACACAATGAGAACTCAGTTCGAGAACCGTTTCAAGCCGGCAGAAGATGTGCATGCCTTGCTTGCCCAGGTCTCTCAGATAAAGAAAGATTCACAAGAGCCCATGAGGGAATTTGTGGCCCGGTTCAACAGGTTGGTAAATAAAATTCCAACGCCTACCCGACCTGTCGACCAAATTCAAAAGTGTTTCTTCCTAAATGCTCAATCGCCCAAAGTTAGTTATGCACTAAGAAGGGCTAATCTCGGAACACTAGCTCTGGATCAAGAACTGGCTGTTAGTATCGAAGATGACTTGATCATGTCAGGGAAGTTGAGAAGAGACCCTCCCAAATCTAAGTCTGCTGCTTCTTCCTCTTCCACCCCTGGACCTAGTACTGATCCATTAGTCCAGAAACTCGCAAATGATCTTGTCGCTATAAAGAAACAGTTGGCTCAGCATGCCCCGTATGCAGATGTTCCAAGAAGAAATTTTCAGCCCAGAAATCGTTTGCCTGCTCCTCACACAAGACTAGCACTTGAAGGACCTCCTGTTAAGGTTCCTGTGAACGCAACCTGTGAAGTTGAAGAGCCAGATGATGATGAAGCTTGCGAGGAGTTTGTGGAGGAATTTGATGATGAAGCAGAGGAACTTGAGGGATCTCGGGTTAATTTCTTTACCACTGAGGGCATTGATGATTATGATGAAGTGGTAGCAGACATGAACAATGAATCTTTTGCGTTGTCATGACTCGAGAACAGACAAAGCAGAGGGAGAAGGTGACCCAGCCACCTAAGAAATCCAAGGAGCAGTCGGCAACTATCCCTGTAATTGCAAGAAGAGGATCTCCTATCCCTACTTCGTCTACACAGAAGGTGAGTCCTATCAATCCAGTTACCAAAGTTGCTTCTTCTTTTTCTCCTAAAGTTGATAAGCCTAGAATTCCAAATGATGATGGCCCGTCCACTTCTGGATCCTTTGATATTGTTGATCACCTGAAAAAGACCAAGGTACAAATCTCAGAAGCTGAGTACTATCAAACCCATCCCAAAGCCTTTGCCAAAATGATCCACTTTGTTAATTCCAACTCTAAGACCACTTCTAAAGGCCTTTTACCTACTCCTCCTCTCGCACCACTGACCAAGTCACGGTATTCTTTGTCACCTCCACAGTGACAAAATTAAACCATTTTATGTAACACTTCTCATAGCTGGCCATAGGCTCAGTAATTGTGTCATAGATTCTGGAGCCTCAGATAATGTGATGCCTGCTAAAGTAGCTCATGCTTTAGGCTTGACCCTCACTCGTACTTATGGATCCTGCTACTCCATGGAGAGTAAGGAAGTGCCTTTGGTTGGAAGGATTAAAGATGCACAAGTGGCCTTTGCTGCTTTGCCTGAAAAGAAAGTCTTGGCTACCATCCTAGTAGCAGACATTCCTCCTTCTTATGGAATGTTGCTAAGTAGAAACTTCTGTAAAGATGTGGGTGGGGAAATCCAGATGGACTGGTCACATGCACTCATACCTGTCAATGGACAAATGAAGAAGTTGTTGCACGAGAAGCGATCACGAGTATATTGTGCGAGAAAGCGGATGATCCTAGAGCAAAAATACTCTATGAGGATATGGGTCATGGCAATTACATGATTATGTCCTGATGAAATCCAACCCCAAAGTGTCACCTAAAGATCCTAATGGTATTTGGATTTTAGAATTTGATGGAAGTTGTTCCTCGGTGGTTACGGAGCTGGTGTCTCTTAGTGTCACGGAAGGTGTCCTTCATCCTTTTTCATTTAAGTTGCGGTTCGAGAAAACACTAATAACACAGAGAGTATGAGGCTCTCATTCTTTGACTTCAAGTGGCCAAAGAACAAGGTATAAAGAATCTTCGGCTCGTGGTGATGCAGAGTTGATTGTAAAGCGGTCGAAACCTTTTCAAGTAAAAATGGAAGGTTAAGGCATTACCGGAATCGGGTTTGGGATTCCATTGAGTTCCTTGATGCTTTCTCTATTGAAGCAGTACCTAGGGAAAAGAACAGCAGGGCTGATTCGTTCATTGTCTCGGGGTCACTCTTGATTCCTCATCCGAATTCTCTCGGGATAAGTTCACTATTGAAATGGTCCATCGGCCTAGTGTACTGACAATACCAATAACTGGCAAGTTTTCAACGATGACCAGCATTTGCTTTCCTTCCTGGAACTCAAGGGTAATTTCGAACAACTGTATTTTGAGGGAAGTGACAACCTGCCTCGTGAGAGTGTGTCCTTTGACCAAGCAGTCACCCAAGGAGAAGAAACAGATCAAGATGGATGCATCAATCTCAAAGGAAACAAGATTCCTAAAGGGTTGGTGAGTTTGGAGGAACTATTTGATAAGCATGACAGGTATGTGAAATCTAGAGCTTCTTCTGGGCCTCAGCAATCAGCTGAGTATGATAAGATTGATATTGGGAGTTCTACTGACCCCAAGTTCGTGAACATTGGAAAATGTTGCTCAGCAGATGAGAGGAGAAAAGCAATTGATCTTCTAAAAAGGTATAAAGATGTTCTCGCTTACTCTTATGAAGATTTGAAAGCTTTCAAACCAAAAGATATGCAGCACTCTATTCCCTCAAGCACGGAATTAAGCCTTTCAAGCGAAAGCAGACAATACAACCCCAAAGTAGCTGACACCATCTTTCAGGAGATACAGAAGTTGTTGAAAGCTAAAATTATCTTTCCTATTCACCATTCAACATGGATTGCAAATATTGTGCCTGTCAGGAAAAAGAATGGTGAGATCCGCATCTGTGTTGATTTCAGGAACCTGAATCAGGCTTCTCTGAAAGATAATTATCCTTTGCCCATGATGGATCAAATATTGCAAGCAGTAACAGGCTCTGAAATGTTATCTATGCTTGATGGATTTTCTGGATACAATCAGGTAGAGGTTGATACTGCAGATCAACACAAGACAGCCTTCACCACTCCTTGGGGTACCTTTGCCTACAAGAGAATGCCTTTTGGGCTTATTAATGCTGGTGCCACTTTCCAGAGAGCTATGGATCTGGCTTTTGGAAGCTTGAAAGGGAAGTGTATTGTCATATACCTTGATGACCTGACAGTGTTTTCCAAGACAAGAGCGGATCATTTTGATCACACAGAGACGATTCTGCTTTGAGATGCGAGAGAGCATGGAATCTCTACGAACCCTAAAAAATCTATCTTACGTGTTACTGAGAGGAAAACTATTAGGGCACATTGTCTCCAAGGATGGTATTAAGATTGATCCTGAACGAGTTCAAGCCATCCAGCAAATTCCTCTCCCAACCAGGTAAAAAGGGCGTACACTCCTTCTTCGGTAAGATCAATTTTTAAGAAGATTCATCCCTGATTTTGGTGAATTAACTTTGAATATTTCTCGAGATGATGAAAGGAAGCAAAAATTTGGTTGGTCTTCGAAGGAAAGGAATCCTTTGAGGGTATCAAGAAAGCTATCGCTAAAACTCCGGTTTGGCTGTCCGATTTCAGCAAAGATTTCATCATCTATTGCTATCTTCTGAGATAATACCACCGGCTGCTTTCTTAACCCAAGAAGACTCGATAAACATGAGCTACCAATTGCCTTCATGAGCTATATCTGAAGAATCATGAGCTAAAATACACCATGATGGAGAAGCATGCTTTTTGCGGTAGTCAAAGCATTAAGCGAGTTCGTTTATATCCTCAACTCTCACTCTATGGTCTTTGGTTCAGATACAAGCTGTTAAGTCAATTCTTACACAACAAGAATTTGGATCAAGAGAGGAACTAGGTGGCTAAGGTCTAAGAGTATGACATTGATATCAAACCAACCAAGCTGGTTCGTGGAAAAGGTCTTTGTGAGCTCATTCTTTGAAGGGGCCAAACATGAGTTCTTTGGAGGAGAAAGTTGACCTTCCTGTTTACATTCACGAGTTCGGTTGATGAATGGTATCTTGACATCACCCATTTTCTCACCTATGGGAATGCCCCCTCATTTAAGCGCCAAAAGAAAAGAGGGTACATTAAATTGAGGTCGGCGCAATATGTATTGTGGGAAAATGCCTTGTTCAAGCGTGGCTTAGATGGGAGATTTTTGAAGTGTGTGGACAAGGAACAGCAGAGAAAATTGCTCTCGGCTTTTCATGATCAGGCATGTGGAGGGCACTATTCATCAATGGTCACTGCTCACAAGATACTCGGGAGGATACTCTGCGGCCTTCTTTGTTCAGAGATGCATCCAAGTGGGTGGATAAATGTGAGGCCTGCCAGACCTTTGTGGGAAGACCTAAATTGGCTTCTTTGCCTCTCAAGCCAGTTGTGATTGAGGAGCCATTTCAACAGTGGGGTTTGGACTTCATTGGTACACTCAATCCTACTTCTAGTGCTGGTCACACTCATGTACTTACTGCCACTGACTACTTCACCAAATGGGTGGAAGCTATTCCGGTCAAGAGCACTACTTCTGAAGTGGTATGCAGCTTCATCAAAGAGAACATCTTGGTAAGGTATGGTGTGCCTAACAAGATTGTAACAGATAATGCCTCGAATTTCTCTTCAGCTGAGATAATGGACTTCTGCTATGGGTATGGTATTTCTTTGGCTCACTCTTCAGATTACTACCCTCAAGGAAATGGGCAGGCAGAATCTACTAACAAAAATCTGGTGACTATCATAAGGAAGTTAGTCAATGAGTCTCAGCGAAACTGGCACAAGAAGCTCTATGATGCTCTTTGGGCAGACAGGATTACACCAAAGAGAGCTATTGGAATGTCTCCTTTTCAAGTGGTATATGGAGTTGAAGCTCAATTACGGTGTGCGGTGGGCTGCCGGCCTTGCATCTAATGAAGGCCATCGAGGATACTAGTTTGAGAGATGCCTGGATAAGAATTATGTACTGCACAAGCTGAATGAAGACAGATTGGTGGTTGCTGATAGGATATCTGTTCACCAGCAGAAGGTAAAGGTCCTGTTTGACAAAAAAGCTAGGTTCAGAGAGTTCCAAGTTGGAGACACCGTGCTGTTATGGGACAAAAGACATGAACCTCGTGGCAGCCATGGAAAGTTTGATTCCCTGTGGCTCGGACCTTTCAAGATCAGACACTTTGCTGGTAAGAACTCTTTCTATCTTGATTACATGGATGGTTCGCCCCTCCCACTTCCTTATAGTGGGCAGTATTTGAAGTTGTTCAAGTCCTAGGTGACTAGGGAGTCCCTTTGTATATTCTGTACAGTGTTTTCCTTCTGTTGTTTTGGTGTGTTTCCCTTCTGTTGTTTTTGTGTGTTGCCCTCTGTGTTGGTCTGTTTTTGACTCCGTTGCCCAAGGGATAAGGCACTGGTCTGCTTCACCAAGTTTGTCTAAGTTCTTGCCTTGTCTCATTCCTTGAATTTATGCCAAGTCATCCCCAGAAGGAGCCAGCTGTTGTCCACTCAAAATTCCCCGCTCTGTCAAAAGTAAAAATTTCAAAATTTTGAGTTTAAATGTCTTTTCTGTCGAGCTGGTGGTGTGAAAAAAGTCTTGAAGTCGAAAAAATCTAAGTTTTGGGTCATTCTGTAAGTATTTCGGGCCTGTCGGACATTTTTGTCCCACCTGTCCCAAGTACGAAAGTGCATTTTGTTCCCCGATCGGCCGAAACCTCCGAATTTGTCCCATTTTCGGGCCCGTCGGAAGTTTTTGTCCCAAGTGTCCCGAAGTTACTGTGCGAGATGTTCCAATTTCGGCCGAACCGCCCGAACCGCGTACTTCGCACTTTCTTGTCCCAAATGTCCCAATTTCAAAAGTGCGCTCTGTTCCAATTTCACCCGAACCGGCCGAGTCGCGTACTCCGGAACTTTGTCTCAAATTTCTCAAGTTCAAACTTAAAGTGCACTCTGTTCCATTTTCGGCCGATTCGCCCGATTTCCCGATTTCCCAACTTTTTGTCCCGAATGTCCCGAGTTCCAAAGTGCATTCTTCCCGATCGGCGAAACACTCCGAACCGCGACTTGGAACTTTTGTCCCGAATGTCCCAAAGTTAAAAAGTGCAAGCTGTCCCATTTTCGGCCGAAACTCCCGAGTCGCGCACTTCGCTCTTTTTCATCCCAAATGTCCCAAAATGCATTTGTGCGTCCTCTCCCCGTTTCACCCGAATCGGCCGAGCCGCGTGTTTCGCGCATTCGCGTCTCACTTGTCCCAAGCGAACCAACGGTCATTCATACTTAGTTTTTCCCGCTCTACCCGAATATGCGTTGTTTTTCAAAATATGAATTCAAATGCGCATTGATTATCCTTCTCTCTCCTCAACGGCTATATAATGGGCAAAACCTCCTTTGCAATTCTTACATTGTTTCGAACCCTTGCAATTTGAAAACCCGCGCATGTCCCCTCCCTCTGAAACTCCTTTCCGAGCCTGGTTTGCAGCTCTGTTACTATCAATATGAAGATCAAGCTCCTGGAGGAAGCTTGGGAGAACTAAAGAAGCAGTTACGAAGGACGAAGTTCAAGACGCCGGTTACATCAGTTTTCAAAGATATTCGTTGTCATCCTCAAGATGAAATTTCCGGTGTGTCCCTCGTAGCAAGGACATGGGTGAGGCGTGGAGGAAAACTCAAGCAGCGGTTTTCAAGACAGTGGGTCCTTCTCGAGGCTGGACACTGTCTCCCTCCCCATTCTTTTCTCTTCTTCCTATTCCTTTCGTATTCCTTGTAATTAGTTAAGGTATTGCAATTAGCATTCCTTAACTATCCTTTAGTTAAAAGAAACGGTTACGAAGAGAAACCGAATTGTAAGCTATATAATGGCCTTCTTTCCGCCATTCAAAAAAGGAGGAAGAACTTGGCATATTTTCTGAAAGTGTAAATAGATCTTAAAGAAATCAATACAAAAGGGCTTTCTATTCATTGTCTATCTGATCTCTGCTATTTCTGTGTTTTCCATTTAATATTGTGAAGATCATTTTGTCTCTAATTTGTTAGTCTCTCTGATTGCATACCGTCCGGTTTTGCAAATACAGCGATCTTGTATAACCAAGAAGGAACTTTGTGTCCTTGATTAATGAATCTGAAGAAGGTTATTTACAGAACTTTGTGTCTTTAAATTTAATCCTATTCAGCCAATGCAAATGATCTTGTCTTAAATTCCTTGAAACTTCGCATACATAAAGAATTATTCTGCTATCTATAATTCTCGAATGTTGCTATTCTCGCTCATCCTCTTATTCCCTTTCCTCGAGTCCTTTTGTAGAATCGATGATCCTTGTGGAAAACACTTTCGTAATATCCAAGTTCAACCATAAAATAATATTTTGTACATTTGTAAATACGTTCGTTTTCGAATAAGGGAACCTCTCCCATTAAAGAGGAGGGACTTCTTGTCCCCCGATGCTGCTCTTCTAAAAAGTCCTATTAAAAACCAATAGTTTTGGCGACTACTGGGAAAATCACATTCCAGCTTCTACAATTTTGATCATCCTTTGATCGCGACTCGCGTTTCACTCGAGGGAGAAGGGCCCTTGGTATCGAAGATTCGAGTTTCAACTTTTAGAACAACAAGGTTTTCCTTTCCTTCAAATTCAACAAGAAACCCGAAGGACCCTCCCTTTCAACAAACTCCACTGCTCTAGTCCCAAGATAGAAGTCCCACGGTGTGGTATTCCTTCGTTTTTCCAAGAAGCACTCGCTAGTCCCGGAAGAACTTCCCCAAATTCAAAGGCGATGGCAAAGCACTTTCGACGAACACATCACACTTGCCAATCCTTTGATCCTTACCGGTGTTGCAAGCCGTTTTCCAAGAATGGAGCGCCATTACCATGGGGTCATCGTGAATATCGGGCCTCTCGGGCCCTTGCTCGCCTTTCGCATGAGTTACCAGAGAGGAAACCGGAAGAACTTCCCCAAATTCAAAGGCGATGGCAAAGTGCACTCGCGAACACATCACGGCCTTCGTTGTTGCATGTGGAGTTCGGGAGTCAAATATGAAGCCTCCGTAAGGCCGTTTGTTGAAGACGTTACAAGATAATGTCGGCTGATTGGTTCTATCACCTTCCGGAAGGTGTTATAACCGACTGGGACACAATGAGAACTCAGTTCGAGAACCGTTTCAAGCCGGCAAAAGATGTGCATGCCTTGCTTGCCCAGTCTCTCGAGATAAAGAAAGATTCAAGAGCCCATGAGGGAATTTGTGGCCCGGTTCAACAAAGTTGGTAAATAAAATTCCAACGCCTACCCGACCTGTCGACCAAATTCAAAAGTGTTTCTTCCTAAATGCTCAATCGCCCAAAGTTAGTTATGCACTAAGAAGGGCTAATCTCGGAACACTAGCTCTGGATCAAGAACTGGCTGTTAGTATCAAAGATGACTTGATCATGTCGGGAAGTTGAGAAGAGACCCTCCCAAATCTAAGTCTGCTTTGCTTCTTCCTCTTCCACCCCCGGACTAAAAATCTTGATCCATTAGTCCAGAAACTCGCAAATGATCTTGTCGCTATAAAGAAACAGTTGGCTCAGCATGCCCCGTATGCAGATGTTCCAAGAAGAAATTTTCAGCCCAGAAATCGTTTGCCTGCTCCTCACACAAGACTAGCACTTGAAGGACCTCCTGTTAAGGTTCCTGTGAACGCAACCTGTGAAGTTGAAGAGCCAGATGATGATGAAGCTTGCGAGGAGTTTGTGGAGGAATTTGATGATGAAGCAGAGGAACTTGAGGGATCTCGGGTTAATTTCTTTACCACTGAGGGCATTGATGATTATGATGAAGTGGTAGCAGACATGAACAGTGAATCTTTTGCTGTCATGACTCGAGAACAGATGAAGCAGAGGGAGAAGGTGACCCAGCCACCTAAGAAATCCAAGGGATCATGCAACTATCCCTGTAATTGCAAGAAGAGGATCTCCTATCCCTACTTCGTCTACACAGAAGGTGAGTCCTATCAATCCAGTTACCAAAGTTGCTTCTTCTTTTTCTCCTAAAGTTGATAAGCCTAGAATTCCAAATGATGATGGCCCGTCCACTTCTGGATCCTTTGATATTGTTGATCACCTGAAAAAGACCAAGGTACAAATCTCAGAAGCTGAGTACTATCAAACCCATCCCAAAGCCTTTGCCAAAATGATCCACTTTGTTAATTCCAACTCTAAGACCACTTCTAAAGGCCTTTTACCTACTCCTCCTTCTCGCACCTGACCAAGTCTCAGAAGCTACTTTGTCACCTCCCCTGGTGACAAAATTAAACCATTTTATGTAACACTTCTCATAGCTAGCCATAGGCTCAGTAATTGTGTCATAGATTCTGGAGCCTCAGATAATGTGATGCCTACTAAAGTAGCTCATGCTTTAGGCTTGACCCTCACTCGTACTTATGGATCCCGCTTACTCCATGGAGAGTAAGGAAGTGCCTTTTGTTGGAAGGATTAAAGATGCACAAGTGGCCTTTGCTGCTTTGCCTGAAAAGAAAGTCTTGGCTACCATCCTAGTAGCAGACATTCCTCCTTCTTATGGAATGTTGCTAAGTAGAAACTTCTGTAAAGATGTGGGTGGGGAAATCCAGATGGACTGGTCGCATGCACTCATGCCTGTCAATGGACAAATGAAGAAGTTGTTGCCCGAGAAGCAGTCTGAGTATATTGTGCAGAAAACAGATGATCCTAGAGCACAAATACTCTATGAGGATATGGGTCATGGCAATTACATGATTATGTCCCCTGATGAAATCCAACTTCCCAGAATGTCACCTAAAGATCCTAATGGTATTTGGATTTTAGAATTTGATGGAAGTTGTTCCTCGGCTGGTTCTGGAGCTGGTGTTCTGCTGGTGTCACCGGAAGGTGTCCTTCATCCTTTTTCGTTTAAGCTGCAGTTCGAAAACACTAATAACACAGCAGAGTATGAGGCTCTCATTCTTGGACTGCAAGTGGCCAAAGAACAAGGTATAAAGAATCTTCTGGCTCGTGGTGACGCAGAGTTGATTGTAAAGCAGGTCAGAAACCTTTTTCAAGTAAAAAATGGAAGGTTAAGGCATTACCGGAATCAGGTTTGGGATTCTATTGATTTCCTTGATGCTTTCTCTATTCAAGCAAGACTAGGGAAAAGAACAAGCAGGGCTGATTCGTTGGTGCCTCGTGGTCATGCTGATTCCTCATCCTGAATTCTCTCAGGATAAGTTCACTATTGAAATGGTCCACCGGCCTAGTGTACCTGACAATACCAATAACTGGCAAGTTTTCAACGATGACCAGCATTTGCTTTCCTTCCTGGAACTCAAGGGTAATTTTGAACAACTGTATTTTGAGGGAAGTGACAACCTGCCTCGTGAGAGTGTGTCCTCTGACCAAGCCGTCACCCAAGGAGAAGAAACAGATCAAGATGGATGCATCAATCTCAAAGGAAACAAGATTCCTAAAGGGTTGGTGAGTTTGGAGGAACTATTTGATAAGCATGACAGGTATGTGAAATCTAGAGCTTCTTCTGGGCCTCAGCAATCAGCTGAGTATGATAAGATTGATATTGGGAGTTCTACTGACCCCAAGTTCATGAACATTGGAAAATGTTGCTCAGCAGATGAGAGGAGAAAAGCAATTGATCTTCTAAAAAGGTATAAAGATGTTCTCGCTTACTCTTATGAAGATTTGAAAGCTTTCAAACCAAAAGATATGCAGCACTCTATTCCTCTCAAGCCTGGAATTAAGCCTTTCAAGCAGAAACAGAGACAATACAACCCCAAAGTAGCTGACACCATCTTTCAGGAGATACGAAGTTGTTGATGTTAGGAATATCTATGTTGTAGTGTGAACATAGAATATTATGTAAGTGATAATATTATCTAGGGTAATATAATATGTGTTGTAATAATTAATTACATTATTGTAAATGTAATTATGAGTGGGTGAGTAAATATTGTTATGAGTTGTTGAGTAAACAAATCATTAACAATATTAGTTTGAGAAAACAAAATCTCACGTATAATAGCATGGAGTTGTTTTAGAGTTATGTGTGAAGATATTTATGGAGATTATATCTCCTTAAATATAGGAACAACATCTCCTATTTAAATGGATATGTATTGAGAAAGAATAAAGAGTAAGATTTCGAATTTTCTTTATGCAATTATGATATTAACTTTTCATTTGGTATCGAGCGGGTTTGATGCAAGAAATTTAGTGCTTTCATGATCAGATCCGTCTCAAAGAATATATTATATTTTTCGTTTCAGATGTGGGTTTTTCTATAATTTTGTGTGCAGAATCACGTGCTAGTCAAGAAACTATAGAAGAAATTTCAGCAGAACCCAGAACGTATTTTGGAAGAAATACGGATTTTACTATGCAGCTATCAAATTAAGCACATCAATTCTTCTACTGAAAGTTTTCTCCAATTTTCAATAATGTTGAATTGTTAATACAAGTTCTTGACTTGCTTGGAGGTTAAAAGGTATTCAATATAAAATTTTAAAGTACTTGATTCAATTTTGTATTTTTTTATCAGTATTGTACAAAATAATGGAGAAACTAAATCTGATTGAAAAGTTTGAAGGACAAGATTTCCATACATGGCAACTACAGATGCAATTACATTTAATAGAAAAGGATCTATGGGATGTGGTGAAGTCTAATTCAACTCCACCCACTGGAGGAAATGAATTGGCAAAATGGAATGCAAAAGATCAGAGAGCATTGGGTACCATTGGTCTGGGCTTATCAAAAGCCTATCTACATCATGTGGATTTCACAAAATCTGCAAAAGAAATTTGGGAGTCTCTTAACAAATTGTTTGGTTCTGAAGCTGAAATGGCAAAGACTACATTGAAGCAATGCTTGTACGGGTTGAAAATGGAAGAGAACTCAAAAATGGCAGATCATATAAGTAAGTTTCGCTTCTTTGCTAAATCAACTAGTTGGAATTAAAGAACATGTAAAAGATGATGATGCTAAAGCTATTCTTCTTAATAGCATGCCTAAGAGTTACTCAAATATTGTATTTACTTTGAGTAAAATTACTATTAGTCTAGAAGGAGTGATTTCTACATTGTTAGAACAAAGCAATCATGAAGAACATGAAGAAGTACTATATGTAGGAAACAAACCTAGCTCCTCATCTAAGAAGGAAAAACATAAACCAAAGCAGGTTCCTTCACATGGAAAAATAAAATGCTTTTATTGTAATGAGATTGGGCATGTAATACTGAACTGTAAAAAGAGAGCTCGGGATCTTCTTGATGACAAGATAGATCAGAAAGCCCTTCTAGCTGAAGTAGAAACTGATTGGGAAGCCTACTCAACCGATGAAGAACTTTCATGTCCTAGTGACGAGGATTTCCTATGGTAGACTCTTCTCTTGTTGGAGGAAGGAGGCAATGGAGGAAGGAGGAAAATCAGCGTCCTCTCGTCATTCACCAACGATGGGGTCGCAGATGATGTGGTGATATTTTATTTCAGTTATGTGGTGTGTTTATACACAAGGGGTGAAACTAGTTTCATGTTTTGATTTTAATGTGTTCACATAGACTAACAACAGCCGTTCTGAGTGTCTATTTGGTGTGGAAGAAGCAAACCGCATGACTCGGCTTATAGGGGAAAATCATCTACGTACGGTCCCTCTGACCGCCAAATGACGGTCCTCTCGATCGCCATACTTCCGGTGGAAGGTACTTCGGTGGAAGGTGATCACTCGATGAAGATGTTCATACGACAAGGATGATCATTAGCAGCAAGATCCAGATAGCAAGATCCAAAAAGTAGCAATGAATACTCCGACAAGGTTGATGTTTCAGAGCTCTTACCCCATGTTCACACTAAGGGGGCGAATGTTAGGAATATCTATGTTGTAGTGTGAACATAGAATATTATGTAAGTGATAATATTATCTAGGGTAATATAATATGTGTTGTAATAATTAATTACATTATCAGAAATGTAATTATGAGTGGGTGAGTAAATATTGTTATGAGTTGTTGAGTAAACAAATCATTAACAATATTAGTTTTGTGAGAAAACAAAATCTCACGTATAATAGCATGGAGTTGTTTTAGGAGTTATGTGTGAAGATATTTATGGAGATTATATCTCCTTAAATATAGGAACAACATCTCCTATTTAAATGGATATGTATTGAGAAAGAATAAAGAGTAAGATTTCGAATTTTCTTTATGCAATTATGATATTAACTTTTCGGTTAAAGCTAAAATTATCTTTCCTATTCACCATTCAACATGGATTGCAAATATTGTGCCTCGAGAAAAAGAATGGTGAGATCGCATCTGTGTTGATTTCGGGAACCGAATCAAAGCCTCGAAAGATAATTATCCTTTGCCCATGATGGATCAAATATTGCAAGTAACAGGCTCTCAAATGTTATCTATGCTTGATGGATTTTCTGGATACAATCAGGTAGAGGTTGATACTGCAGATCAACACAAGACAGCCTTCACCACTCCTTGGGGTACCTTTGCCTACAAGAGAATGCCTTTTGGGCTTATTAATGCTGGTGCCACTTTCCAGAGAGCTATGGATCTGGCTTTTGGAAGCTTGAAAGGGAAGTGTATTGTCATATACCTTGATGACCTGACAGTGTTTTCCAAGACAAGAGCGGATCATTTTGATCACCTGGAGACAGCTTCACGAGATGCAGAGAGCATGGAATCTCTCTGAACCCTAAAAAATCTATCTTCTGTGTTACAGAGGGAAAACTATTAGGGCACATTGTCTCCAAGGATGGTATTAAGATTGATCCTGAACGAGTTCAAGCCATCCAGCAAATTCCTCTCCCAACCAGTAAAAAGGGCGTGCACTCCTTCTTCGGTAAGATCAATTTTTTGAGAAGATTCATCCTTGATTTTACAGAGTTAACTTTGAATATTTCTCGGAGGAATGAACATGCAAAGTGTAAACTAATGACAGAATTAAAAAATTTAACTATGTTGAAAGAGACAATGCTGGTAGAGATGTACTTACTGTGATGTAGATTTAGATGGCTGAATGGAGGTGGTTGTTGATCAAAGAATAATGTTGGATATCGTAGCACCAATGGCTCCCTGTAATGTTTCGTGGGTGCAAAGCTTCCAAAATCTATCCCTGGTAATGCCTCCGGATGTCCGGATGCATAAAAGGATGCTCGTTCTACTTGTATGTAGCTGTAGTCTCTCTCCTCTTTCTCTCGAATGTGCAAACCCAAAACAAGGTTGTTTAGGTGAATAGATGGTAACCAACAACGGTTTCAGTTGGTCGATCGGATTTTCGGGGTGACCGCGTTAGTTAAGGTGGATTCCCTAGGTTTACTAAAATGGGTAGATCTTTCTGATTTCTTTTGGCCCAGTTCATTTATTCTCATGGATTAGAATGGAAACTTCCCTTCTAATGAGTGGGAATGTGGTTAGAGAGATTTTAGGGATTTATTTTAGGGTTAGACCAAATCTTAGCTCATTAAGGTAAGTAAGACTTAGTTATTTTTAGTTATGGAAACATGCCAAGAATAGGTCTAGGGTGAGGTGGCTAGATGAGGTGTCTAGGTGAGGTGGTGGGGTAGAAATTAAGGTAATTAGATATTAAATATTGTGAGGATATATATTAATTAAATTAAATTAATGGTGATGTGGGGTGGAAGGGGCCATGGTTAGATGAGTATGTTTGAGTTGGTTATTTGACGAGGGACCAAGGGGAGTGTGACCCAATTTTGGTGTCTACATTTTGCCCCTTTTTTTGCATAGCTTGTATTGGTAAGCGACGCTGACAAAAATAAGATGTGGGTGCCCCATGTGTGGGTGAAGGTGATCCCCCTCAAACTAGGAACTGATGAGGTAGAAGACCAAGCGAGGAGTGGTTTGATAAAGGTGGATGTGATGAAGAGGAAGGTGGAAAACAAGGGTAATGGGGTAAAGGTCCAATTGGGTAATCAAGGTAATGGGCTAGGGTCAAAGGTAGTGACAGTCAAATGTACACATACGTATAAACTGTGGCATGGTACCAAGTTGAAGAGCATGCAAACTCTACATCATCCAAGGTCGATAGGTTTATCTAAACAAGGTTGAGGTGATTCGGTATCCAAGGTATAGGATATGGTGCAAAATCACATCACGGTTAGGTGCAGGAATGTTTAGGTATGTTTCGGTACACCAAAGGTTGGGTTAGGATAAATGGCATGGCAATAGGCAAGGTAAGGTCATTAGGTCAAACAACACGGGTAACAATGTCACAAGGTATAGCGAGCACATGAGTTCATAGGTCACTAAAAATGTTCTAGGTCCAAGTAGCTAGGTCATGGCACGGGTAAGGCCGAGGTATGGGTAAAATAACAAGTCCCAAAATATAATTAAGGACATGTATAGGTAAGGTAGGCATGGAGGTTGGTTGCAATAAGGGTAGGTAAGGTAAAATGGTGGCCGGTTTGGTTAAGTGTGATCGGAAATGGGGAATGGGTATGGAAAAGAGTATGACGTGTAACGATGTCGGTCCGTAACTAGATAGGTAGGTAAGTCGATCATGGTTTATTAGGGTAGATGAATGATGTCGGTTTGGGTATAATCGACCACGGTGTGCTATGGCACAAGACCAATGTCGGTTTAGGTATAATCGACGCGTCAAATCGGGTTGTAAGGTATATAAAAATAAAAAAATCGTATAATACGGATTCATTTATACATTTTGGATTTTGTGAAAATGATAGAGAGCATTGAATGAGTTGTGCTTTGTCGGGAGGAAAGGATGAGGGACAAGATCCTGCTGAGGTGGAGAGATCTAGCTGGTTAGAGGAGCTAGGTAGACGGGTCCATGAGCATAGGAGGATCGATAGTGGTTGGGTGAAGGTCAAGAGGAGTGGGTTTGGTGATTAGACATGGCAGAGGTGGAGAAGGTTCGGGTGGACCAGAGCACAGATGGCAAAGCACCATGTGCCGATGGCACCGAGATGAGGTAGGATTCTATCTGATCTTGTATTTGTGATTGAAATAGGCTATTGAAATGGGGTTGGGTGAAAAATTGGGTGTAATTTTATTATTGGGAATGTATGGGTAAAAATGAAGGAAATGAGGGGTGGGAAGGTCCAATGTAGGTTAAAT
Source organism: Taxus wallichiana var. yunnanensis (assembly GCA_018340775.1). Lineage (NCBI taxonomy): Eukaryota > Viridiplantae > Streptophyta > Pinopsida > Cupressales > Taxaceae > Taxus > Taxus wallichiana. Next base: position 1,000,086,746 of record CM031237.1, on the reverse strand, counting down.
AGGATTGGGAATAAATCTAGGATAGGTTTGGGTAGGTTAGAGTGGAGGATTAGGGTAGATGTTGGGAATTTGTTGAAAAGTAGGGTAGGGGTTTACGGTTGTTGACATCGTGATAGTGACCAACACCGGTCAAGTGTTGGCCGCGTGTCGGTGGTATTTGGCCAACATTGGTCAAGTAATGGGTGACCGATGTTGGTTACACATGACCGATAATAGTCATTGTTGATCGGTGTCGGCTAGCTTTATGGGAAAATAGGGTAGTAGAGAGCAAGGGTAAGAGGTAAGGATATGTTAGGAGATGTAAGGGTAGGTTTCATGAGAGAAAAATAGGGGAGTAGGTATAAATGGCATGAATATATTGGTCTAATAAGGGTAAGTGGTTGGGTGGTACAATAAGAAGTGAGGGTTGGATACGAAGTTTATGAGGTAAGGGGTGTATTTGGTATGATAAGGTTTTGACAATAGTGTGTCTTGTTGAGTGCAAAGCGAGTGACCAGATTATGGATGCGAGATAGGGTATCTCCCTTGGTCGTGGAGGTGCAAGGGGGTCGGCTGACACCGAGGACTAGTGCCATGTTACAGAGGTTGGCTTTGATTAGGGTTTAAACGCACACCGCACGTGCTCTGGGAGGCGAGTTTGATGGTCACTCTCATCAACAGATGAGACTCGGCGACCAATACCTTCCATTTTCCGATGGGTGAGACCACAGTCACCCAGAGGATGTATATCTCTGGATCTTATTTTTGTCGATAGTGGGGACGCTTAGAGTTACTCTATCTCCTCAGAGGCCTCTGAGGAGTTGATGCTGACTATGTTTGGTGAGGGGCTAGCAGAGATGAGATTCCATAGTGAACATATGAGCTATGGAGATATGTACCTGAGCTCATCCCGGAGGAGATGAGGTTTGGTAGTATTGCTTGATGGAGGCGGTCTCTACTTTACTTTTGACCGCTAGATGTAGAGGATGGGAGATTCCCATGATCCTTGATGGGGATTCTACACGACATGGTAGAGGACAAGACCCAATTTGCATGGGCACCCACATTCTTGGTTCATTTATATAGAGAGTTATGGGATTATGGATGGTAAAGGACATTTAACATGTGTTATACTTTCCTACTTCACTATTGGGCATATGAGCACATTGTGTGTGTGTGTCCAGTCGATATGACCTAAGATGATACATTCGAGCCGGGTTTTGTTCAAGTGGGCTTCAAGAGATGGGTTCCTGTGCTTTGGGAGCACCAAGTGGCTAGAGCTACACATGATGTAGCCTATTACAGGTGATTGCTAGAGGGTTTTTCAGTGTGGACATCATTTGGAGGCCCTATGTGGGTTTTCCATCATATGGACATATAACAGAGGAGCTACAGGAGCTACAGATGCTCCAGTGGATAGAGGAGTGATGTGCAGGAGAGCACGAGATGATACCTATGGACAGGGTTAGACAGCAGTTTTAGTTGCTTCAAGATATACCACCATCTTTCCCACAATATAGGAGAGAGATGACATGGAGATGCCTCTACCTCTACCACAACTGATAGTGCCGATAGAGTAGGAGGAGAAGGTGATAGACCGATAGATTGATGATGTCGGGGTGACTGATAGATATAGGAAGTGGTGGGCTACACATTTATAAGTAGTACTACTAAGGCCAGGGCAGCCAAATTTAGCCACCATCATAGTGCAGAGGGACGCCCTATAAGGGTAGTAGTTACCCTAGTTACACAGTTGGGTATAGTACAGGGGTACTGACAGGCTCAAAGGCATAGGTTGTTATGTTTGAGCACAGTGGTGACTCTACGAGAGCTTAGGTAGCGTAGGGACATGTACCTATATAGGGTGGAGATGGAGATGGGGTACATGTGGCTGCCCTATAGTGTAGATGACAAGTTTTAGGGAGCCTGGCCCATTGCACAGTGTAGGTTGTGGCCCTTGAGCCCAGACACAGGCGGGAGTGGGGACGACAGGGATCCCTAAAGACAATCACAGGTAGAGGGACAAGGTCCCTCTTTATAGGTACCAGTGGGACAGGGTCCCGAGAGACAGGTACAGGGGCGACGAGGCTGATGGCACCACCACAGATAGTACCGATAGGCTAGTTGAGAGATGTCTTAGGTAAGGTCTAATATTATCAGGATATTTTGATGGCCGTAGGGATAGATTTTCTATCCTATGGGGAGTATAGAGCATAGCAGGCCTCGAGTGAGAGGACCAGGTCACATACCCATGGTGTGTAGAGAGCACAGGGGCCATCGAGCCCGAGACAGGGTTAGGGTGAGGCCACCAGTTCATGGAGGCTAGCCCCAGTGAGGTACTAGCTGAGATCCGACCAGACCGATGATGGGTGGTGAGATGCTAGCTAGACGTCACATGGGGGTAGGGGAGGAGGAGGAGACAGGTGAGATAGATATGGAGGATATCCAACATGGTGATGTCTGATAGCCATATGTACCTCCTATTTTATATAGTTGTGTATTTTTTGATATATACCGGCCTGTGTGCCAAAGAGAGTGAGGATGTACATGAGAGTTTTTGAGATTTTTGATGATATACCACTGCGTGCTAAAGATGGTGAGGATGTACATGAGTGATTTGAGATGATTGTGATTATTATTGGGATATATGTTCACATGTATTTTTATACAGACTATCTGATTTATAGATGATGGTGTTTATGGTATGGATGGTGTACATGTGTTAATTTTCATTGTTGTGTGTGTGTGTGTGTGTGTGTGGAAATCAAGTGATTTATGAATGATAGAGTCAAGGTCGTGTAAACATGGTGGATTCAGGTCTATTTAGGCATGGATTGAGTCGGAGTTGACTTAGGCATGATTGAGTAAGGTCATAGGCATGGATTGAGTCAAGTCGACTTAGGCATGGTGGAGTTAGGTTGGGTTAGGCATGATTGAGTTTCTAATTCATTAATTTGTGCAATCAATGATGGTGTGGATCATGTTAAGATGATTTGTAGCAAAATGTATGCTTATGGTAAAGAAATTGTAGACAAGATGAAATGAATGTATAAGTGATGATGGTAAAGATGGTAAGCAATTGTTGTTTATTTGGTTTAATTTCCAATTATTGATATACAAAGGAAACTAACTAGGGTAGAATGTGAATAGGAAAGGGAAGAGGGAATTGGTTAGGGTAGAGAGTGGCCGAGCTAACCTCCAAGGGCCACATGCCCTCGAAGTGTTGCCTACATAGTCCTAGCGAAAAGGGACCTCAGGCCAATGTAGTTCTCCCATAAGCTAGGGAAGATTGTGATGAAGGAGAGGAATGGATTGATAGGTGTTAGGCACGAGTGAATGTATGTCATAGGCATGATTGAGTTGCTTTAAATATAAGTGTCGATTAACATGTCCTGTTATAGGAGAATCAATAGGTGATAAAAGAAGATAGAAAGGTAAGAGGTGGAAAAAGAAACACCTAATTGATAAGAACCCTAATAAGTCTACCATACCCGGATAGGCTTATGAACGTAATTCCCTACAAGCCTTGCATAATGGGCTATTATAAGGGTGAAGAAAAGTCACATGATCATGAAATATCACGTTTGTGGCAAGTCCCTTGAGTAATGAGGAATTTAGGTGAAAAAGGGAAAGGAGGTGAGAATGGGAGGTTTTAGCATAACTTAGTGTATGATGATGTGTATTTCAGAACAAGAAACCCAGAATCCAAAATAGGCAAGTCCATGACAAAAATTTCATCTTTTTCTTTATTTGTTTGTTTTTAATAGACTGATCGATGCGGGAAGTCTATATGGGATGGGTACATTATCTCTTTGAGGTCTTCATGAAGCTGATAGATGTGGGAAGCTTTAGAATATTTATTATATTTTGTAATGACTTTATATAGTTATCCTTAAATGGAGTAGTCTATTTATAGTGGTAGAATAGAAAGAAGAGATGTCCTTTTTGAGGGAGTTATCTTTTGCTGGAATTTTGACTCAAGGAGTTGTATCCCTTTTTTTTAGACGTTTAAGTCATGGACAAGACTATAGAGGAAGATTAGGTTCTTATATAGAAGACAAGATCATAGCACACAGAGATTAACTATGGAGGAGGTGGTTTCAAATGATGAATGGCCATGGGATTCCATCTTGAAGAATATGAAAATTATCCATGAGAATCATTCTATGAGTAGAGCCGTGGTACTCATATTGAAGACAACGCTAAAAGGTGATGGGTAATCACATGATTCTTGTTAAGTCATGGATCCTCAAAATGGGTAATATGGAAGGTAAACAAGCGCTCAAGGGATGAGAAACCAAATGACAGAAAGTGATATAGGACTTGATATCAACAATAAAATGGTCAAATATGCAAGGCATTAAGGGGCTCAGGTTCGGGTTTACCTTCGAGTGAAGACAAATGATAAGCACTTGATCCATAGGCATGGGTAACGATATAGGGTCGAACCAATTAGGAGAAAATTTTCCCCATTTACTTTTCTCCTCTTTGGTTACATGTTGATTTTCCTTCAGGATGAGGTCACTAACCTGAAAGGTTCATTCATGAACACATTTTTATAGGCACATTTGATACGTTTTTGGTAGATTTGGAGATGGTCAAGAGTGTTGAGACAACATTCATCTAATAATTCAAGTTGTGCCAAACGATCCTGGAGAAATTCATCGTCATTGAGCATGTCTTGTAGTGAGATGCAAAGAGATGGAATCTGGACTTCGAGAGGTAATACAACCTTTCAGTACCATAGACCAGAGAAAAGGGGGTGGCAGTAGTCGAAGTGCGAATACTAGTGTGATAAGCCCACAAGGTGAAAGGAATGTGTGTATGCCAATCCTTCCCAAGTATCGTTGACTACCTTCATAAGAATTTTGTTCAAGGTTTTATTGGTTGATTCAAATTGACCATTGGTTTGCGAGTAATAAGGTGATGAGAAACTAAGTTGGATGTCAAAAGCATCACATAGTTTGTGTAGGGTTTTGTTTTTGAATTATTTTCCGTTATCAGTGATAATGCGGTGAGGGACACCAAAATGAAAAATGATGTGATGGTTGATGAATTCACATATTTTCTCGGATTTTGTGGAAATGAGGGGAATGGATTCTACCCATTTAGTGTAATATTCAGTAGTGGTTATGATCCATTGGTGGCATTATGAAGAATGGGGGTTGATCTCACCGACAAGATCTAAACCCCATTAAGAGAAAGGCCAAAGGTCTCACGTGACCTATAAGGTGTGACTAGGTGTGTGATGAAGATTAACATGTTTTTGGAATTTCACACAACGTATGACATAATCACAACAATCACAAGTCAGGGTTGGCCAATAATAGCCTAGGTAAATAATGTGCTTTGCGATGGCTAAACCACTAAAGTGACCTCCACAAATTCCATCATGGACTTCCTTAATGGTGTAGGGAATTTTAGAACTCATAAGGCATCATAAGAGAATGTCATTGAAGCTATGCTTGTAAAGAAGACCACCCATGATGACATAATGGGAGACACTTTTAAGAAAGGCATGTTGTCCATTATGAGTGAGATCAGTGGGTAGAATGGAAAGGGAAAGATAGTCTACATATTGCTTATACCAAAGGTCACATGGGTCAGGGGCAATGGTTCCAACAGAGTAAACTTCACGAGGTAAATAAGAGGGTGATTGTAGTCTTTGTATAGTGACAAATATTTTAGAGTTAGCGGGTGAAGCAGGTATTTGAGAAGCCAAGCAAGCCATGGTATCTACAAATTTATTGGTAGAACATGGGGTGGTTTGAAGTGTGTAATGGTCAAAGGTGGTCAAAAAGTATGTTGACATGATGTTTACACTTTTGAAGTATCTTATTACGACATTGGTATATACCATTGACTTGTTTTATGACCAACTGAGAATCACCAAAGATGTTGATTGACTTAACATCTAAGGCATAAGCAACCTGGAGACCCAATACGAGTGCTTCGTATTCAGCAATACTATTTGTAAAATAAAAATCGAGTTTAAAAGACAAATGCATAGGTTCGCCATCAAGCAGAATGAGGATAACCCCACCCCCGCCCCCACGCTGACACTTAGAGCCATCAAAGAAAAGTTTCATTTGGTAAGCGGGTTCATCTAGGAAAGGGTAGCTATAGACTCATCTAGGAAGTCAAAGTTAGAGGGTTGATTCCCATAAATAGGTACATCAGCCAATTGGTTGGCGATAGCCTAGCCCTTAATGGACTTTTGATGGATGAATTTGAGATCGAGGTCAGCCAGAAGCATAAGCCAACGTGCGGCACGTTTATTTTGATAAGGTTTGGCATACATATAGTGTAATGGGTCAAGTATTAGTAATGACGAAGGTTTTGTGGTTGAGTAGGTAATGGCGGAGTTTGGTGGTGATGAAAACTAAGGCTAGGAAAAAAAAATTGGCATGGGTATATCTAGTTTCGTAGTCAAGAAGGGTATGGCTTATGTAATAAACCGCTTGCTCTCGGTGTTGGTCATCATGATGAGCGAGCATGGCACCTAGAGAATGGTTAGTGGTGGAAATATATAGGTAGAAGGGTTAGTCATCCTTAGGAGGAATGAGCACTAGTGGTTGAAGGAGGTATTGTTTCAAGGCTTTGAAGGCTTTATGGCATTCATCATCCCATTTGAATGAAACATATTTCTTGAGAAGATGATGGAATGGTTGACAGCGGTCGAAAAGTTGTGAGATAAAACGACGAATTGATTGCAACTTTCCTTATAGGCTATGAAGTTGATGGAGATTAGTGGGTAGTGGAATTTCAAGAATAGCCTTGACTTTAGCAGGATCGACTTCTATGCCACGTAAAGAAATGATGAAACCTAGGAGTTTTTGGAAAATACCTGCAAAGACGCACTTCTTTGGTTGAAGATGGACACAATACATGATCGAGGCAGACAAAGATGACTTTAATAATGGGTAGGTTTCGATTCGATGCTTGGATTTGGCAAGCAGAGATCATCTAAATCCTCCAATATGTGATACATGTTGTCATGGAAGATGTAAGTCATGGCTCGCTGATATGTAGTACCAGCATTTTTTAGGCCAAAGGGCGTGACTCGATAGCAAAAATTCTCCTAAGGGGTGATGAAGGCATTCTTGTGTTGATCCTATGAGGCTAGTAATATTTGATTATAGCTTGAGAAAGCTGTCCTTGAGCGACAACATTTCATGGCTAGCGGTGAGATCAACGAGTTGGTCAATGCCTAGTAGTGGGAAATTATCTTTGGGGACGAGTGAGGTTGAGGTCAAGGAAATATGTGCAAATGTGGAGTTCCCCTGTCGCTTTCATGACAGGAATGATGTTAGAAATCCATTGGGGATAATCAATGGGTAGAACGAAGGAAACTGAGAGAAGGCGTTGAAGCTCTTCATTAACCAAAAGTGCAATGCAAGGATGCATTTTCCGTAGCTTTTGTTTGATGTGTTTGGCATCAGGAATGGTTACGATATTGTGAAAAATTATTTTTAGGTCAATACAAGGCATATCGGCATAAGACCAGGAAAATGTGTTACAATGGTCCCAAAGGAAAGATGTGAAGGCTTCATGTTCAGTAGCATCTGAGGATTGGCCGATCTTTAGAATGTGCGGGTCATCCTAAGTATTAATGTTGATTTCAATGGTCAATTCGTTCAACATGGTTTGTGCCTCAAAGGGTAACAACCAATGAATATAAGAGCCTTCTGCACCAAGGTAGGTGAGGATGGACACATCATCCTGAAATTGAATGATGTCAATTAAAGGTGTATCATCATTGATCATGTCAGGATATAGGAATGGGAGAGAAGAGGGAGCCTCGCCATTGTGTTGATAGGTTAGTGGTCCCAGGAAATGGTGTTTACGAAAAAAAAATTAGAAGGAATAGATTTGGGATCTATGGACTCGTGGGTGAAGATGGTAATGTGGGTGAATGAGAGGGGGAAGATTTATCATCCTAGATAAGGTCGACGCAAACTTTCTTGGAGGGTGGAGCATTAAAATGAATGCCACTACGGTCATTGTGTTTACGAGAGGTACAAGAGATGATAGTGTGGCGGCCTTGTTCATAAAAACCAAAGCCAAATCCTTTCCACGTGCACCGGTGGAGGAAAGTGTGAGTGAAACGGTGGTTAGTGAGGGAGTGTAGTTCGGATGAAAATTATTGGGTTTGGGATGGAGGTTTGGGTTTATAGGTGGCCATATCAAGCCCCCATACATTAGGTTAGTGTGAAGGTGGGGAGGGCCATAAGGGAAAACGTCACTAATGTGGATGTTGTAGTTGGGGTGTTGATGTAGATTCCCATACTCTTGTGGGGTGAGGAAGGTATTGATATTGTATAGGTGGTATTCCCCAGAGTGAGGCATTGAAAAACACCCTCTAAGGGATCAATAGTTGGTATGTGGGTAGCGGTATAGATGGCTCGCTAGATGATGGGGAAATAGGGGTGCCAATGGTAGAGGCTACAGCTGCAGTGGGGATAGCAAGGTTAGATGCAGTAGAAGTAGTGGCAATTTTGGTGGATGGGCTTATGGGTGAAGGTGAAGTGGTGATAGTGGCAGATGCCTTGACGCTACAAGCACATTATTGGGCTAATATAGCATGTTACAGGTCTTGAAAGGTGAGGGGTTGGCAGGGATGGTGTAATTATGTCCCTCGTGTTCAAATTTGAGGCATCGATGTAAATTTGAAGGGACATAACCCATAGCTCAGATCCAAGGTCAGCCAAGTAGCAAGTTATACTGGAATTCCCCTTCTAGGACATAGAAAAGTTTCGGGATGGTGCGGGGACCTACATAGACATGGAGAACAATGGTACCTAGTGTAGAGGTCATGGCATCATTGAAGGAATGCAACATAATAGGGTTACCATGCATATAATTGGTAGGTATTTAAATTTTTTCGTAAGCATGGGAGGATATGATGTTAATACTAGCACCACCATTGATTATAACACATCGTATGTGTATATTATTGATAAAGACAGAGATGAAAAGAGTGGGGTTGGGGTCGTTGGATTGGAAGGGAGCAATCTCTTCATCTGAAAATCTTAGGGAAGCCACTTGGCAAGTAGGAGGAGGTGTAGAGGAAGGTGAAGGCCTATTGTGAGAGGTCGCATGGTGAGGGGTAATGATGGAAGCGGCGGGTGTGGGGTCATTTTGTAAGACTTGATAGATTGAAGGACCTCCATGAGGGCTTGACGATGTGACTCGAGGTCCTGGATGAGGCCATATAAAGACATTTTGTGGGGGATTAGTGTAGTTTTTTTAGCATTGTTAGATGTGTGACCCCATCGGAAATAGGATATGCAGGACCTCGAATGATGACTTTAGGTATGGGTGTGGATGGTATGTTGGGTACAGGGTTGGTTGATGATCCAGTTACTTTTTCCTTGCCCTTGTCTTTCTGAGCACGGGTGGCAATGTTGATCATGTTAATATAAGGAGAGGTGGATGAAGAGGGTGTGTCATGGAAGGTATAGCGACATGAGGGAAAAAACCTAGTGGGGGATATGATCCTTGTGAAATGAGTAGGGTGCAACGACATTTGGGTGGTGAGTTGGCCAACTCTCTTATATGAACCATGTTAATCTTGAATCTTTGGGATGGATCGGTGAGTTTTGGAGGTGGAGATTTTAGTCGCTGATTAGGCAATGGGGGAAGATCTGTGGAAATTGGTGAAGGTGAAATGGGGTCCTCATCAAGAAGATCATTGTCATCAAAATTTTCTTCGAGAGGACATAGCTGGACTAGGGTAGTTTTTAAGGCCTTATAGTTCTCTACATCATGTCCTAACACATTATGGTAATTGCAAAATTTTGTTTTTCAAACCCTTTTGGTTTGGGTTTGAGTGGGTCGTAAGGTCTAAGAGGTGGTAATGTTATGATAGAAGTTTCGAGGAGATTGGTTAAAATTTTGGCATAGGACCTGCTAGTGGATCACAATGGGAGGTGAATGTGGGTTTGGGTATAAGTACAACTGATTGTGGAGAAAGAGGCTTGATAGGAGAGGGAATGGGTTGGTTCACTAGTTGGGTGTGTGGAGTGGTCTTAGGTCTTGGTTACATCTGCTTGGGTAGGTGCAAGGTAGAAGAACTGGTGATGGAAGGTTTGGTTGGTTTAACTATCTTATTAGAGGGTAGCAGATTTTTAGCTTTAGGTTATGTCTTTTTGGGAAAAGGTGACACATGTGTACAAGATGTAGAGGGAAACCAGATGGTGGAAGAGGATAGATTCCCCATAGGGGTAATCGAGTGTTGTTGGGGGGTAGGTGGTGTAGGTTGGGCGGAGGCGTGAGTGAAAGAGAAGAAAATGTCATGGGTAGTGAGGTAGTTATGGACGGTAGTGGTGGTATGGGTGGTAAGAAGGTTAAGGGTGATGGTAGAGGTTGTGTGAGTCTCTTGGGTATATTAGAGGTTCATGATGATGAGGTGGATTCCTGGGTTCTTGGTTTACCAGGTGGATGGGGGTTGTTTTCCGGGGGTCGAGGGGTGAGGTCCTAGGATGGATGGTAGGGGTGAAGGTGATAATGGTTTGGTAGGAGAGATTGGTGTATGAGTTCTCTAGTGAGAGTGATGCTCCCAATTTCACTATCTTGGGATCTTCTTCTGTACCAATATTGACATCAATTGTTTCTTTGACTAGCAATTTTGATAAGTCCTCCATACGCGTAGGATTAGGAGGTAGGTTGATATTTTCATCCAAGGATGTCTCCACGAGATTTTCATCCTTGGTGTGGTCACTTTGTTTGTCCTTTGATTTTCTTATTTGTTTATCATCAATGCCTCAAAGAGGTTTTCACCGTACGACTTGGACTTCAATTTTTCCAAGGCTTTTCTTTAGAAATTTTTCCCTCACTTTTCTTTAAATTTTGTTGACCATGAAGTTCAGCCTCCTCGCCAAAGTAGGCACAGGTGTCTAAGTTGATAAAGAAACCCTTCCTGTGATCTCCAATGGGAATTGCATCTCTTATGCCCATGAATTCTGCAATAGCCTCATCATTCTCAAATAAATCTAGTGCCACGTGATGTTTTTGGTCCCATTCAACAAGGGAAGGGTATATAAGGTCAAGGGTTGGTTCCATGGGGGTTATGGTTAGGACAGCGTTATTCATGAAAAGGTTCGTGGAGGCTAGATCCTTATATTGGCTACAGTGGGAATCAGATTCTTGCTGTCTAGATAGTCAAAGCTATCCTCACACTCTGAAATGGTTACGTCTTGATCGTTGGGGTGTGCTCCATAAGGGAGAATCCCAATGCCATATCTTTCTATCTTGAAATGTGGAAGAGGGACTGGTTCTCTTTTTCCTTGTTTGTTCCTCCCACATCCTAGGCCCTTGTAGCCCATGGAGTACATCATTCTACTAGAGTTTTCATATTTTGGGGTTTGATAATAGGATGGTTGAGTATCCTCAGGGACCCAAGTCATAGGTGGATTAAGCAATTTTTCCTCGCCTAACAAGCCTTCGGGTAGGAATGACCCAATAGCGTGTTCCTCTCTAGGTTTCTGAAGCGGTAGTTGGGTCGACCTCTAGTCTTGGGCGACAAAGAGAGGTCTAAAACCAAGAGCACTTGTTGTACATTATACTCCCCACAGCCATATTCCAGGATTTTCATCTCCCATGAATCAAATGGAGATGTTGAAGTAGACACCCCATGAGCACAAGAACTAAGAGAATCTGAATCCACCCGGATTCCATGGCCTCATCTGGAGAGGGACAGCTATATCTGCGGAGGGACATGCATATGTACCCTTTCATGCAAATCTATTGAGAGCTCTATAATGAGCAAAGGGCTCAGAATCTCCTTGTATTTTAACTATATGTCCCTCATGCTTCAACTTAATGCATTGATGAAATGTTGATGGCATGGCCTACATGGCATGAATCCATGGTCGGCCTAGAAGCATGTTATATGGAAGTTCCAAGTCTAGGACATGAAACTTTTTGATTGCAAGTGGGGCCCACCTCCATGGGTAGCATGATGGTGCCTACTAACTCTCATTCCACGTTTTCATAAGTGGTGATAGTAATAATATGGGACTCAAGATCTTCCTTTGTATGTCCCAATTGTTTGACCAACTTAAGCGTGCAAATGTTCAACCCAGATCCGTTATCCACAAGCACCCGTTTGATTTTCCTGCGGGTGAAAACTACCTCAATGTATAAGGGAAGATTATGTGTTGGGTTCTCAGTAGGGATTTCCCTATGGCTAAAAGTGAGATGTTCACTCGATGCGATTTTTGCCACCGTGGCTTGAAGGTGTGTAGGATCGACTTCTAAAGGCACTCCCAACCCCTAAAGAGTTTGGTACAAAATGTCTTTATGCACATTGGATATCTTGAGAAGATCTAAGATTGAAATCTTAGCAGACGTCTTTTCAAGTTGTTCTAAAAGGTTATATTTACCAATTTGTAGGGTCGACGGAGAAGGTTCCGGAATCATGAGGCGGGCACACCTTGTTACTGTAGCGCACTCCTTTCCCTTGATCTAGATGGTATTGACACGATCAGTAGGAGAGCGAATACATCCAATAAGTGAATCATAATGATTGTTATCTCTTTTGGTGTACACATAATTTGTGGCTTTATAAGTTTGGGATGATTCTCCTCGATCCGGCTTTGACTTTTTCAACTTATCATGCTTGGGGAATGGTTCTTTATATATCCCCATTTTCTTGTTAGGTGTTTGTGATTTACCAGGGTTATCCACCTCTATCTCCCCATTGTCAACGAGGTCTTGAATATAATGGTGAAGCCACAGACATTTTTTATCTTATGTCCTTTGACACAATGCATTTCAAAATATTCATACTCCTTATACCATGAAGGTTTCGGAGTGTTGTCATCAAATGGTTGCGTTGTAGGATAGGTCATCATGTGGGCTGCATCCAACTATTTTAGTATGACTGACAATGGTTCATTGAGAGAGGTGAATGTTCTTTGCTTGGTGGTGGTTGAATTGGGACCTTGGTCAGTTTAAAAGGTTGACCAATTTGGACCATCTGAACACATTTGGAATCAGTAATTCCATCTCCAACCACATTTTTTTTTGTTAAAGATCTTCGGCTTTTCCATGGGTTTGACACTTTGGTTGTCTCTAAATTGGGTTTTGAGGGTGCCTTTTGCAATGAGATATTTTTCTATCTTAATCCCTTTCTCAATAACCTCCTCAAAAGTATGAACACAATGCATTTGGAGGTGGAAAGCTATATCCGGGTTGAGATTGGGAACGAAAATACTAACTAGCTACTTTTCAGGGAAAGTGCAAGGGAAGTGACTAGCTATCCCTCTCCATCGTTGGAGGAAGCTGGAGAAAGTCTCATTAGGGCACTACTTGGCACCACATAAGTATGCCATTGTGACATCACTCTCTATGTTATACGAGAAGTAACACACAAATTGTTCTACCAATTCTTGCCAAGTGAAAATTGATCCTCGTGGTAAGCGCGTAAACCACTCCAAGGCTTGACCTCCGAGACTCTTGGGAAAAATTTGATGAGGTAATTGTCACTATAAGACACCTCTAGACATGCCATGTAGAAATCTTTAACATGATCCCATGGATCCCCTTTCCCTTTAAATTTTTCAAACTTCGGCATATCAAATTTCTTTGGAAAGGGTTGAAGGGTCATTGTTTTGTCAAAAGGATAGGGGCATAATTCTTCATATTGATATTTTCTAATGCTCCCTATATTGCTCTCTTGTAAGCTCACAAGTGTCGCTTTCATATACTACACTTCTTGTGTGAGCAATTGTTCTCTAGTGGGAGAAGCGGGGATGTATACACGATGATACCCTGTGTCTTCTTCTCCTTGGTTTTCTCGATGGAGTTCATTGATCTTAACCTTAGGTCTCAACTTTTGAACGTTCTTGTTTGCATCTTTATATACATAGGAAGTAAACAAAGCTAGTTTCCAGCTTAGGTTACTGATTTGTTGTTGGATTGTGGCTTGGTTTGTGGCTTCTTCTTCTAAAGGTTCCTCCTGTTCGTACTATGGAGGTTCTTCACCCGTCTCATGTTTTATCTTGTTTGTTCATGGTAGTTTGATAATGGGTATTCTATGCCCTACCACTTTATGATTCCCTACATAAGAAGTGGAAGCATGTCCACCTATTAAAATATCTTCCATATTGATAAGGGGACGTTCTTCCTCAGTAGCGTCATTTGCAAGTAGTATTGTTTCATTTTCAATGGGCAATTTGGCCCCTAATTCTATGACCCATGCCAACACTCTATCTTTGTTTCTAAGAAGAAATTCATCTAGTAGAGTGGGGTCAAAATCAAAGTCTACATGTGGAGATTCTAATTCATTTCCACTATGATTGACCATCTCTTATGTTTCCTTTTCTGTAGAAAATAGCGGTCCTAGGTCATGTCCAATGAAGGGGTTTGACCCTTGTCTGTTAGAGGTTTCCCAAGCTTGCGCTTGTTGTTCCTCATATGTCTGTTTCTTTAACCCTAGATGTGTTTTAGGAGCCATGTTTTCATGATAGTTTCACTAAGGTGAGTTGTAAATGTGTTCAAAGTTTAATGACCACCCCTAAGTGAAATGCAAGATGTATTTGTTAAGAGTATGAATAATTCAACAATGTGAAAATACTAATGTGATAGAGTTAGTAAATCACCAGTGACACAAGCGTTTGGTATTGAAACTTGTTTAAATAAAGTACCTCTTAGACTACGTTTCAAAAAGTAGTTTCGCGTCGCAAGATGATTAACAAGATGTTTTCACTTATGCCAAGTTCAATGAAATGAACAAAACGTAAGTAAACACAAGAAGTCAATGTGATCTCCCAATCAAGATATATGATGAGTGAGCTCAAACTCAATTAAGACCTATATCTCAAAAAGTGCCAATTACAATTCGTGAATGACACAACAATATCACCAAGAAATGTTAACCCACTTTATGACAAATTGAAGTATTGATATCAAGGTGTTATTGATATAACATGCACAAATGGTAATACCTAGCACTCTTTGAAATCGAGGAAATAATAGAACCGAACTAAAAATCTCAAAGTATAGCTAGGAATAGTTAAAAATGTGTGCAGTGTAACCTTACAATATAGATATTTATGTCGAGTTTACAAGAAACAAGACGTAAATATCAAAATTGTAGTGATACGATACAAACAAGCTAACTCTTCTAAGGAAGTCTGTGGTGATGAACCATGCCTAACTATAATGATGATCTTGACATGGGTATCAAGATCACAATGGCTACCAATGACATGAAAATGCCTCCACACACTTTAGATGTTTAACTAACCCAGCCGCAAACATGGATGGGCGTAAATAGACATAAAAGTGAGAGAAACAATCGATTGGTAACACAAAGGTAGTCACCCTTCTTCTGATCAACAAAGTGTCAAAAGAATGTGAAGGAAGCAAATCAAAAAAGGATGAAAAATGTTGGCTTCACTTTGGTCAGAGTTTCACCTCACCCTAAGGCAAGTAAAAACTAGGCAAAAGTAACACGTCACACGTTTCTCAATGAAAATATGGTTCACAACTCAACACTATTTTAGAATGGTCAAAGTGGGCTCCTGGCCAAAGTATATCTTCCTAGGTGGTTCTCTCATCCTAGGTGCTACAAATATTATCCACGAGTGGGATGATTTACCCAAAAAGTCGTAATGACTAGTTTGGGAGTATCTCGACTTTTCCCCCTTCAAGCACAAGTGGGCAATAAATGTGTCCAAATGTGTACTTAAAAGGGTTGCGTAGGGACAACTTGTAACTCTATCTCACAAAGGATTCACTAGTCAGATAGGTAGTGTGGAGCACTTCCTGTTTTGTCCACAAGGTTCCCTCTTGCGTGGACTACTTTGGGGTTCCTGGAACCACCCCATTGTTGTAGAATAAAGGAATTATGCCAAAGGGTTATGTTCAGTTGAGCGGAGAGGGACGTACCCTTTTCTAAAACCTGCAATATAGTGTTTTGAATATGTTGTTCATTTTATCTTTTTAATTAGATGTGGTTTGCTCGAACACCGTTTTGGCAACCTGTATAACAACTGTATTAGTAGTTTTTGAATTTTGTTTTGATTCCTCCATTCTTTGACAAGTGATGGTGTTTTGGTCCTGTATGACAATTTTAGTAGTTTTCCATCAAAAGAGAAGGCATCATTTCTGATTCTCCAGATCATCCAAGGATGCAAGAGAAGAGCATACGTGATGTCTTCAAAAATCCCAAAAGATATCAAATGGAAAAACACTTTAATTCAACTATGCCAAATTAACCAATTCTAACTCAAATACTCTTAGTAATCTCAAAGCATCAAAAGGACTTAAGAATCGTTTCTAATTCCCAAGATTGCCCCAAGGGACGCGAGGGAAGAGCATACATGATCCATATTCCTATAAGTAAACAATGTAAAATATCACCTAATCAAATACAAACATGTAAAAATAGCCTGCAAAGACAAATATATGATTAGATAAACCTGCAAGAATGTTAGCACATCAACACTTTAATTTCAAAAAAACAAAAGGACACATGTGCCCCTTTTTCAGTACCTACACGCGGGTTAGGGCATATGCACCACTTAAGGTTGTTTTCGGCTCACAGCGTACATGTGCCACCTGAGAGATGTGTGCACCATGAAAACAACACATGCGCCAGTAAAATAGTGCATCCACCACTCTGTGGAATTTTTGGATTAATTACCAAGTGCCTGCGCCACCAGAGAGATGTGTGTACCACAAAAATAGCATATGCGCTACTGTGAAAAATAGACAGAATAACCGCATTACCAGAAAAATGTGATTGCATGCCACTAAAAGCAGTATGTGCACCGGGTTAAGGCGTGTGCACCGATCTGACAGGTTTCAGAATGTAGTGAAGGTACAATATGAAATGACACACACTGCGGGTTAGTTAGTGCACTGTGTGTTGGTTAGGGTGTGTGTGCGCTAGGGTTAGTGCATGCAGGGGTTGGAAAATAGAGTGACTAGTTTTAACAATGTGCCTATCCACCGAGAGAGATGTGTGTGTCCCAAAGCGCACCTACGCCACAAAAATTGTGCATGAGCCCCTAAAATCATTCTGCGTACTGAGACCTACAACAAAAATATGACAAAAACACAAGAAAACTCACAATATCTCAAATTTTGACAAGTTAGCTTAAGAATGGCAATAACCCATTAAAATTATGGCTATGAACATGAAGTTACACATATCAAATGAGAAAAATTCCAAGAAAATGGACATTAATTACTACATGTGCATATCAAAAGTTAGCCAAAACAATGAAACTTAAACTAAAATGCCATGGGACTAAGTGTCCCACCAGGTGTGCCAAATGTGTGCAAGTGTTTCTACAAATTTAACCAAATTTAGAGCAAGGAAACTACCACCTAAAAATAGCTTCCTAACCTAGCTAAAAATGAGAAATTACACCATCATGATGAAGAAATGAGCAAGTCCTACCCTTAACATTAATAACTTTGAATATAATCAAAACACAATGTAAATTCATGAACTCTATTCCCCTTAATTGCCTAATTAAACATTTAAAATGGACCTAAATAGTCCAAATGGCAATCAAATTATATTGCTTGCTTTGATCCTTCAATGGATGCTTGGGTGTGAGGCTTAGCTCTTCAAGAATGGAGGATGGAGGGCTCAAGAATGACAAAAGGCTATTAGTATGAAACTATGTGCTTTCTTTTGTCTCTTGAGAGATTTAGGTGTAGAGTGTAGAAGTAGAGGAGGGTTGTTTATATAGCCCAAAGGATAAAGGATTCAACACATCCTCATGAATGTGGGACTAAATGGAGATGTAGAGTTAGTTATGGATAAGGGGGTTTAGATGGGGTTGAGTTAACTTTAGGAGGGTTTAGTTTGTCCTCAAGTGGCTCATGTGGATAAAGGGGGTGTATTAATTAATCAAGATGATTAATTAATACATGTGCAAGCTTTTATAAGCTTTTAGATGGATTTTAGTGTGATTTGGACCATTAGGAGGGAATTAAACCAATTAAATAGTGATTTATTGATTTAATGAGAAGGGAGGCTAATTAATTAATAATAATTAATTAGACTAGATAGAAGGTGTTGATTAACGAAGGGTCATTAATTAGGGTATGTGTTGGATAGGTGACTTAATTAATTAGCGTAATGTAATCAATTAATGACAATGGAAGAGAAGATGAGCGCTATTGATGATATGTCGTCAATTTGTGGGAAAGGAGATAATTAGTGCAATTTAAGTATTTAAATTGCTTGGGGCATAATTATAGGTGTCTACATTTGCCCCTCTTTGGGGTGGCGTAAGTGACGCCACTTCAAAGATAGTAGATAGAAGAAAATTTTGAAGGGATAGAAGAAAAATTAGTAGGAGGGAGAGATGCCCCCTCGAGTGTCGATGGGGTGATGGAAGAAATCGATCAATGATCGAAAAGGTGAGAGATAGGTAGAAGAATGGGGAAGAGGCAAGATGCCCCGATGAGAGAGAAAATTAGGGGTGAAAGGGAAGTGATGTAGAAGAAATATGGAGGGGGGGAGAGAAGAGCTTAGCCTCTAGCCACTATTTATTGGAACAATTTTGATGTCATCATATTGCCATAGGAACTACATCATCGGTCCTTATGAAAAATATAAGCATATGACAAAGGTAGAATGACATGAAAATTCATACTATGAACAATTGTCCATTGTTGAAAATACCAACTCCATGCAACATACAATAATGTAATGAAATACGAGAAGGAAACAAGCTCATTTAATAGGAAAACAAGTATGAAACGCACATATCAACCCAACAATGGTCAAGCAGGTTGTACAAATGTTTTGTTATCAGTGCTGAAGAGATCCACAAGTTTGTGATTGATGACAAGGGTTAAAAATGATGCCCCTAGCAAGGATACATGCAAGGGGAAATGAAAATGGACATGGCATCCATGAAAAGTGTTTGTGTGCAATGAAATAACACCAAGCAACAAAAGTGCCCCAGAGTACAGATGAAGCAAGTAGCTAGCTTTGTGAATGGTTGTGAATCCGGTGATCCATGAGTCATATTAATCAGGGAAGATGTGAGACAAACCAACAAGATATGGAGAAAATACCATGCGCAAGACACAAGTTTCAGCCATAATAAGCAAGTTACCATTTTTGTAGGGTTTTTTTACTTTTTAGGATTTTAAAAAAAAATTTTGCCCTATTTTAGATTTTGATATATATATTATTGTTTTTTGTTTTTGCTTTTCAAATCATGGTGAATAGTAGAAGAAAGTAGAAGAAGAAAGTGAAGGGCCTAGGGGCAACAGAAAGTGCCCTAGGTGGAAGAAAGGAGAAACAAATGACAAATAATGTCCTTGTTTAGTGGAAAAATTAAGAAAAAAATAATTATTTGAAAAATAATTATTTACGAGAGTGTGGAGAAGAATAAAAATCACCAGGGAGCAATAAAATTGCCCGAGGGAGAAGAAAGGGGTATGGACAGCAAAAAAATGCCCCAATACGGTGAAAAATAAGAGAAAAATAATTATTTAATAAAAATAATTATTCCACAGTGAACAAAGGAGAAAACGGCGATCGAAACGGGCCTCCCGGCCCTCCTGACGGTGAAAAATAGGTTAATATACCCCACCAGGGGGTAAAAACATCATGACCAATTCATTTTAACTGAGCAGTTTAGAAATTTACTTGTGAGGCTCTGACCCTGAGGAGAACCATGGTGATCGCACGAGACCATTTGAGGCACGCAGATGTAGTCCGGGGGTACCAGCGGCATGCGGACAATGGCCCCTTTGTGAGTATCGAAACCTTGCTCGTTAATTTTTGTCATTAATGCCTTAATTTTAGCTTTTAGCCATAGGAAAATGTGTAGGCGCGCCTGTGCGTAGCACGAGAGCATGGGATAGGTGCAAAAGCACCTTTTTAGGGGTCGCATGTGCAAAAATACACACACGCGCATGCATTACACACACACACACACACACGTGCACACACACAAGCACATGTGTGTGCACATGTGCACATGGGAAATGGGGCGCACACGTGAAAAGCATGGCGCAGGCACTAATAGGGAAAGTGCACACGGGGGCATACACATGCATGCGCATGCACCCAATGTGTCACGCACATGCCAAAAAGGGGCGCATCACACCCGGGAAAAGGGGCATGCACCAAAAGACACATGTGCAAGCGCGCAGAGTGCAGAAAATGTGTGCACACACACTAAAAAAAAGGTGCATGAGCACCCTAGACAGGGAAAAAGATAGGAAAGTGTCAAAAACATGACACTTAGAAGAATTTTTAGGATTTTTTGGGTTAACCCTAAAAGATGAGATATTTTTTAGAAGAAATGCTAGGTGACGAGCGGTGTGTTATTTTAGAGAGACTACCAGTTTTGAATGCGGGAGCAACATACCAGATTGTAGAGCTAGAGGGAAATATGTGCCGGCGGCGACCTAGAGAGCTATGGCGATACTGCTTGAGGTGGTAGGGCTAGGCCCCGTGGCTCGGATGCCCTCTATCATACTAGATCATGGCCTTTTAATTTGTGCTTACTAGTGAGCGATGGCATAGAGAGTCGGTGTTTAGACCCCCACAGGAGAGAGAGATGACGGTGACCATTGAGGATGTTTGGTGGATCCTTCACATGTGCCGATGATGGGCACTTTGATCGAGTACAGTTTGGATGTAGGGCTGATTAGAGCAGCTTGTAGTGCCCTATTTGGTGTTGATGATATCCCGCATGACAAGATGACTATAGCATTACATGAGTGCATCTCAACCCCACATTGCATCGGGGACCTCTCTACATTATGGCTCTTATCAGTGGGTTCCTACTCACTGATAAGACAAGGACTTCATTTCGAGAGGACTACTACCATTGGTTCATGGCATTTATAGTGGTGAGAGATATTCTTGGGGAAGTGTATATTGGCCCATTTATACTGGGATTTACACCTGATTACATACCATGGTCAGAAGACCATGGGTCAGCATCATTATTATAGATATGGTCATGGGATCATATTGTGATCGAGACACCCTGTGGGCCCTTTCCGTGTCCGAGATCCTGAGGAGCCATCATATATGGCCTGGGTAGTAGCTGGTGGAGATGTATGTGGCCATCTTGGCAGCCTATTCAGATATAGGCGGGAGTTTGATGAGCTGGTTGAGATAGATGTCATCTAATGGAGCCATATAGGCATTTCCAGTGGCTAGAGGATGCCACAGAGCTCAGCGTGTGCCTGGTGGAGCACTTTCTTATTGGCAGCCATGCAGCTATATCATGGAGTTGTATCGTGTAGACGGAGTGCAGTGGCATTGGCTTGGTAGGGTGCTAGGGGTCCCCAGCCAGATATTTGGCATGCACGTAGGGACTCAAAGAGGTAGACCATGGGGCCTCATATATTGGTGGCCGAGGTAGGGTGAGTTTCACATAGGTGGTCCCACAGGTATGGGACCCATTACGATAAGTGAGAGACCCCGGGACCATAGCTGATTATGCAGCTTGGTATGCTACATAGTATTACCCGGTGGCTCACCATTCCCAGGGAGGCTTGGGTAGCGAGGAATTTCCCACATGTAGAGATATGGCATGGTGTAGAGCGCAGGGTGAGGGTAGTAGCACAAGGGCTAGATCCAGAGGATCCCTTTGATGGCATCCCACATGATGGACAGGGTGCCTCACAGGCATAGGGACCGAGGCCACAGGGCCCAGTACAGGCAGCCATGTAGCCACCCAGAGGCAGGGTCTTTGAGTAGGGATAGTCATCTAGAGCACCTCAAGGACCAGTTCTGAGGCACACACAACCTCTCAGCCAGTGGCATAGATAGCCATAGTACATGTGCAGTTACAGTAGGCCATAGCTGAGAGAGACGCAGCCAGAGCAGAGAGAGATGAGGCTCGAGGCTAGTGTGTGACTGTAGTAGCAGAGAGAGATGAGGCCCGAGCTCATATTGTTACCTTACTTTCAGAGTGGGATCGAGTTCGGGCCCAAGCTGCTAGCCTAGAGATGACAGAGTAGCATGGTGGAGCAGATCCGAGAGCAGTGGCATAGGGGCTCGAGATATTGAGTCTCTTCTTCATGAATCCCGATCCACAGGTGTGGATGGTCATTGCACAGAGAGACCATGTATACGCGATCACAAGCATTACTAGCACAGAGGACCGAGGCCCGCGCCGAGCTACGGGCGATGACTACGAGAGAGAAATCGAGAGGATGCTTCCTCTAGACAAGCGAGGTAGACTGGGCCGAGTGACAGGTGAGTGAGATACTGCCCTTCAGGTAGCGCTCACCTCGGAGATGCGGACTTTATACGCGATGCCACTAGGCTTGGTGGTGAGGCCCTCTTTTATAGGACTACTTATTACAGAGTGGTTCCCGTAGAGCAGTAGTGAGCAGCACTACCACACTATCGAGGTCGAGTGCATCGGGCTCTCGATCACGAGAGATCCAGCCATTCTACCAGATCAGTTAGACAGCCTTTACCAGAGCAGCCAGCCAGACCAGCACCATCCCAGCCTGCAGTGTTCCGTCATCTAGAGGACATATCGGGAGCCCGCAAGAGGTGAGAGCTATGGTGAGAGCCACATTTTTGTTGTCTGATTATTTTATATGTATGCCTCTTATGAAGGCTGATTTTGATGTACTGATCTTGTATATGTATTATGATGATGTCTCATGATGAAGGCTTGATTCTTTCAGATACATGCCCCTTTTTGATGGCATTATGTATCGATGATGTATTGTATTGAGTACCTATCTAGACATTGTATGTATGTGTACACACTTTTTTTTTGATGTATCATCTTTGTACACCTCGGTGAAGGAATTTTGATAAGGCATTTTTGATATAGATCACATGATTTGTATCCATTTTGATATAGATGTATATTTGACATACATGTATATATATATATATATATATATATATATATATATATATATATATATATATGAGGATTACTTTGTTTTGGCTCAGATACACATGGTTATGAGATGATGTATTTTATTTATTTTTGTATTCTGATGCATGTGACATGAGTGGGCATAATTCTATGATGTGAAATACCCCTTTTCAGAAATTACTCTATGTTGATTCTCATTGCATGTTGTGTTTGTTTGATTCAGCACTTATGGATGCATTGTGACATGAGTGGGCATACATTGATTCTCATTGCATGCTTTGCATGTTTTGATTCAGCACTTATGGATGCGTTATCTGATTTTGTACTTTGTATGTATCTGATTTTGATGTTTGATGTATACATGTGTTGTGGATGTTAGATGATAGATCCGTAGATGATATCAAATGCATTTCTCATGTGTTATTGTAGATGTATATGGATGGGATGATATGATGATATTGGTGCGGGGGGGATAGATTTTTTATCATGTGCAACCCCTCTTGCCCCCATTGATGATATGATATGTGATGATTAGCTTAGCATACATGCATGATGTAAAACTTAGCATTTTGTTTATAGATGATGTATAGATGTGATAGATGATGATAATGTAATGGTAATGTGATGTGAATGATAACAAAATAGAGCACATGCAATAAACACAACCAAATGCTAACAAAGAACACAGGAATTAATGCAATACACCATGATTCACCATGCTTTATTAACATGTAACAAACACAATCAAATGCTTAAGAAAGAACATAATGAATTAACACATTACATCATGATTTCCCAAGATTTACTAGCATGCAAAAATGTACCACAATATGCACAAGCAAGAATAAATCTAATCTAAGAAAGAAAAGATGAATCCTAACAAAGTATGCCCAAGCAACAAACAACCCAAAAGTAAGAATACAAAACACTATACAAGCAACAAGAAAAGCAAGAAGCAAGACAATGCAAGTAACTATGTTTTTGTAAGATTTGTTTTCATGCACCAATTTTCTATTGTTTAGGTTTTTGTGAAACAATTTTCTATTGTTTTTGTGTTTTGTGAAACAATTTTCTATTGTTTTTGGTTTTGTGAATTTTTGTGAAACAATTTTCTATTGTTTTTGGTTTTGTGAAACAATTTTCTATTGTTTTTGGTGTTTTCTAATGGTTTTCTAGAGCTATGTGTAGGTAACCAAGAAAGCGTGGATGCCCCTAGTGTTAGATGGGGAATATACAAGGGCAGAAGCCATGCATTTATGAACAAGAAGGTGAAGTCATTGAATTTCCCCAGTGTAAGATGGGAAATAGTGAAAAGACCATACCCTCATAGATGAATAGAAGAAGGCAAAGCCGGATCAAGGCTTGATAGGATGGGGTGCACAGGGAATCTCAAAGGCAGAACCAAGTCTAGGCCAAAGAACACTACCCTCCTAATACATAATGCTTGTGAACAACGAACCCTCTTGAGGCACCGGAAACTGGTTTTCACCCAAGGACTTGTCCAAAGTGCCACAATTGTGTGGTTTTCACTAGTGGATGACCTGTTTTCTCTTTTTCTTATTTTTGATTTTTTATTTTTTTTTTTTGTATTTTTAACTTCCTTGTGCCATGTTTAAGCATAGAACCGCTTAAGATGCATGGTGTTCATGGGCTCCTGGAGCTCATCACCATTGGGGTGAGCTATTTTGTACGCCCCTGTGTTGTACTTGGTGACTATGACATAGGGTCCCAACCAATGTGGTTCAAACTTCCCTTTCTTTTCTCACTCTGCTCTAGTGTTGAACTGGTTCTCCTTCATGACTAAATCACCAACCTCAAATTGACGAGGGATGATTCTCTTGTTGTAGTTTTTGGAGACTCTGTGTTGATACACTTTTAGGTGATTAAGAGCGTGAATGCACCTCTCATCTAGTAGCTCTAACTCAGCCAGTCTTGCCACTCGATAATCCTCATCCTTATCTAGATAGTCTCCGAAGAGAAATTCTCAAGGATGGAAGTTCGATCTCTAAAGGGATGATAGATTCTATCTCGAACACTAGGGAATATGGTGTCACACCCGTAGGAGTGTGAATGGATGTTTGGTAAGCCCAAAGGGCTAGATGGATTTGTAGGTGCCAGTTTTGACCTATTTTGCTGACCATCTTTTCCATTATCCTTACCAAAGTCTTGTTTGTTGCCTCATCTTGTCCATTACCTTGAGGGTAATATGGCATGGACCATTTTAACCTGATTTGGAACCATTGGCAAATACCTTTCACAGTTTTGTTCTTAAATGACTTCCCATTATCTGTAATAATGGTTGCGGGAATACCATATCGGTAAATAATGTGATTCATGATAAATTTAGAAATTTGTGCTCTTGTGACATAGGTTAAAGGGACAGCCTCCACCCATTTTGTAAAGTATTTTGTAGTTGTGATGATATGTGTATGACCATTAGATGAGGTAGGAGTAAGTTTTCCTATTAAATCAAGTCCCCACTTGGAGAATGGCCATGGGGTAGTGATAGGTTGTAATGGTTACAATGGAGCATGAATGAAATTTCCATACTTTTAGCAAAGCACACATTTTCTAACATAATTGCAACAATCAATTTCCATGGTAGGCCAATAGTAACCTACTCTCAACAGTTTCTTAGCTAAGACCATTCCATTTGTATGTGCTCCGCATACCCCTTCGTGCACTTCTTTGATTACTGGATTGACTCCGTCACATCAAACAATGTAATAGATTCCCATCGTAGCCATGACGATAAAGTGTACCTCCTAAAAGGGTGTAATGGGCTATCTAGTGAATCAGGATTTTCTTTTCAGAATGGGAGATATCGGGAGGGAAAGTGTTGTCCTTAAGATAGGTGAAGATGGGTTTGTACCATGGGGAATGGGGACCAATAACCTCACAAACCAGGTAAGATTCTGGCATGTCATACGCGGGCTGGCATAGATTTTCTATGAAGAATGGCATATCATTGTTCTCTGGCAGAATACGAAGCATAGACCCTACCATTGCCATGGCATCTGCCGATCTATTATGTGCTCTTGGGATTTGCTCAAAGGTGATGCGCACAAAATACTCCTTTAGAGTTTCCACTAACTTTTTGTAAGGTATGAGATGATGAACATTCCACTTGATAACTATCTTCATCCCTGCAATGAGTACTTCATATTCTGCAATGTTGTTTGTGCAAGGGAAGGCTAGGTGAAAATTCTATGGTATAGGATCACCAAAAGGAGTAATAAGGACTACTCCTGCACCTGACCCATGAAACATAAATGATCCATCAAAATGTATCTGCCATATGATAGATTCTTCGATGTAGAGCAAGGAGGCATCTGGTAGATCCAGACTCAAAGGTTCCGTGTTTTTCAAAGGTGCTTCCGCTAGTTGGTCTGTAAGTACTTGTCCTTTAACTGATTTTTGATGGAAAAATTCTATGTCAAACTCACTGAGTAGAATGATCCAATTATCCATTCTACCTGTGAGGGTAGGTTTGGACAATAAATACTTGAGAGGGTCAACCTTGGATATGAGCTTGGTTTTAGTATTTAGTAGGTAATGGTGAAGTTTTAAGGCAAAAACAATGGCCAAGCAAGATTTTTCAATCTGAGGATAATTAAGCTCATAGGTGATGAGGGTGCGACTCAGATAGTACACCACTTTCTCCTTATGGCCAAGGTCGTATTGGGTGAGCAGCGCACCAATAGCAAATTGTGTAGTGGAAATATAGAGCAAGAGTGGTTCTCCAGGAGTGGGAGGCATGAGGACAGGAGGATTAGCCAAGTACTATTTAAACAAAGCAAAGGCTTGTTGTTACTCGGGTCCCCAGATGAAAGCGATGTCCTTTTTAAGAAAATGGGTGAATGAGTGACATTTATTTGCAAGCTGGGAGATAAAGCGGTGAATGGCTTGAATTTTCCCCTGTAAGATGCACAATTGCTTGATATTCTCAGGCGGAGGCATTTCAGTGATAGCAGACAGGTTTAGCGAGGTCTACCTTAATACCTCATCTTGACACAATGAAGCCCAATAGTTTCCTAGATAGCACACCAAAGAAACATTTATTTGGATTCATCACGACTTTGTATTCACGTAGGCGTTTAAAGATATGTTGCAAAATGACAAGATGATCCTCTCTTGTTTTGGACTTTCCCAGGATGTCATCTACGTAGTCCTCCATGATATCATGAATCATATCATGAAAAATCACTGTCATGGCCCTGGTAGGTAGTTCTGCATTCTTAAGGACAAATGGCATCACGATAGCAGAAAAGGTGCCCCGAGGAGTTTTAAAAGTTGTTTTGTGTTGGTCTTCTTTAGCAATCTTAATTTGATTATATCCCAAAATCCATCCATGAGTGATAGCATTTCGTACCTTGTTGTTGAGTCAACAATCATATCAATGTTGGGCAACGAAAAATCATCTTTAGGGAAAGCTTTATTGATGTCCCTAAAATTCAGGTGTAGATTTAGATACCGATAGGTTTCTTCTGGATAGGAACAATGTTCGATATCCATTTAGAATAATCAATTGGTTTGATGAATCTTGCTTTGCAAGAAATCTTTCCAACTCTTCTTTAATAAACGGGGCCACTCTTGGGTGCATCTTTGAGAACTTTTGTTTGACAGGCTTGACATCTGCGTACATGACTAGGTTATGCATGACCAAAGATGGATCTAATTCGGGCATGTCTTTGTAAGACCATGCAAACACATCAATAAACTCTCACGGCGAGAATAGTGAATGTCTTTTGTTCTCTAAATTTGAGAGTGATGCTCCCAATTTCACTATCTTGGGATATTCTTTTGTAACAATATTGACATCAATGGTTTCTTTGACTAGCAATTTTGATAAGTCCTCCATACATGTAGGATCGGGAGGTAGGTTGAGATATTCATCCAAGGATGTCTCCACGAGATTTTCATCCTTGGTGTGGTCACTTTGTTTGTTCTTTGATTTTCTTATTTGTTTGTCAACCGAGTGCCTCAAAGAGGTTTTCACCTTTGTGCGACTTGGACTTTGATTTTTCTAAGGCTTTTGTTTAGAACTTTTGTCCTCGCTTTTCTTTAAATTTTCTTTGACGCAAAGTTGACCTCCTCGCCGAAGTAGGCATAGGTGTCTAAGTCGTTAAAGAAACCCTTCTGTGATCTCAATGGGAATTGTATCCCTTATGCCCATGAATTCTATAATAGCCTCCTCATTCTCGAATAAATCTAGTGGCATGTGATGTTGTTGGTCCCATTCAACAAGGGAAGGGTATCTGAGGTCAAGCATTGGTTCTGTGGGGTTATGGTGGGCAGGCGTTATTCATGAAAAGGTTCATGGAGGCCAGATCCTCATATTGGCTACAATGGGAAGTTGTATCATTGTCTAGATAGTTAGAGCTATCCTCATGCTTTGAACAAGTTGTGTCTTGATCATTGGGGTGTGCTCCATAAGGGAGAATCCCAATGCCATATCTTTCTATCTTGAAATGTGGAAGAGGACCTGGTTCTCTTTGTCATTGTTCATTCCTCCCACATCCTAGTGCTTGTAGCCTATGGAGTCCATCATTCTACTAGATTTTTCATATTCTAGGGTTCGATAACAGGATGGATGAGTATCCTCAGGGACCCAAGTCATAGGTGGATCAATTAATTTTTCCTCAGCTAACAAGCCTCCAGGTAGGAATGACCCAATAGCGTGTTCCTCTCTAGGTCTCTGAAGCGGTAGTTCGGTCGACCTCTAGTCTTGGGAAATAAGGAGAGGGCTGAAACCAAGAGCAATTGTTGTACATTATACTCCCCATAACCATATTCCATGATTTTCATCTCCCATGAATCAAATGGAGATGTTGAAGTAGATGCCCCATGAGTGCAAGAACTAAGAGAATCTGAATCCACCTGGGATTCCATGGCCTCAAACTGGAGAGGGACAGCTATATCTGTGGAGGGACATGCATATGTACCCTTTCGTGTAAAGCTATTGAGAGCTCTACTGATGAGCAAAGGGCTTGGAATCTCCTTATATTGTAACTATATGTTCCTCATGCTTGACTTAATGCATTGATGAAATGTTGCCATGGCACGGCCTATATGGCATGAATCCATGGTCAACCTAGAAGCATGTTATATGGAAGTTCCAAGTCTAGGAAATGAAACTTTATCTGATGGAAAGTGGGGCCCACCTCCATGGGCAACATGATGGTGCCTGCTAACTCTCTTTCCACGTTGTCGTAGCGATGATAGTAATAATATGGGACTCAAGATCTTCTATGTATGTCCCATTTGTTTGACCAACTTAAGCATGCAAATGTTCAACCAGATCCGTTATCCACAAGCACCGTTTGATTTTCTGCGGGTGACAACTACCTCAATGTATAAGGGAAGATTATGTGTTGGGTTCTCAGTAGGGATTTCCCTATGGCTGAAAGTGAGATGTTCACTCGGTGTGATGTTTGCCACCGCGGCTTGAAGGTGTGTAGGATTGACTTCTAAAGGCACTCCCGACCCCGAAGAGTTTTGTCAAAATGTCTTTATGCACATTGGATATCTTGAGAAGATCTAAGATTGAAATATTAAAAGAGCGTCTTTTCAAGTTGTTCTAAAAGGTTATATTTTGATTTACAGGGTCAATGGAGAAGGTTTCGGAATCACGAGGCGGGCACGCCTTGTTACCACAATGTAGTCCTTTCCCTTGATCTAGATGGTATTGACATGGTCGCAAGAGAGCGAATACATCCGATAAGTGAATCATAATGTTTGTTATCTCTTTTGGTGTATACGTAATTCATGGCTTTATAAGTTTGGGATGACTCTCCTTGATTCGGCTTTGACTTTTCCAACTTATCATGCTTGGGGAATGCTTCTTTATATATCCCCATTTTCTTGTTAGGTGTTTGTGTTTTTCCAGGGTTATCCACCTCTATCTCCCCATTGTCAGCGAGGTCACGAATATAATGGTGAAGCCACGAGACATTTTCTATCTTATGTCCTTTGACGTGATGCATTTTGCAATATTCATGCTCCTTATACCATGAAAGTTTCGGAGCGTTGTCATCAAGCGCTTGCGTTGTAGGATAGGTCATAATGTGATCCGCATCCAATTTTTTAGTATGTGATAACATTTCATTGAGAGAGGTGAATGTTCTTCGCTTTAGTGGTGGTTGAATTGGGCCCTTGGTTAGTTTAAAAGGTTGACCAGTTTGGACCATCTAAACACGTTTGGAATCGTGTAATTCCGTCTCCCACCACATTTTATTTTTTAAAGATCTTGACTTTTACGTGGGTTTGACACTTTGGTTGTCTCTAGATTGGGTTTTGAGGGTGCCTTTGGTAATGAGAGATTTTTCTATCTGAATCCCTTTCTCGATAACCTCCTCAAAAGTATGAACACGAGTGCATTTGGAGGTGGAAAGCTAATATCCAGGGTTGAGATTGGGAGCGAAAATAGTAATAAGTTGATTTTTAGGAAAGCGTAAGGGGAAGTGACTATTTGTCCCTCTCCATCATTGGAGGAAGTGGAGAAAGTCTCATTAGGGTGCTACTTGACACCACATAAGTATGTTATTGTGACATCACTCTCTATGTTATACTAGAAGTGACGCACAAATGTTTACGCCAATTTTGGCCGGTGAAAATTTATCCTCGTGGTAGCGCGTAAACCACTCCAAGGCTTGACCTCGAGACTCTTGGGAAAAAGTATGATGAGGTAATTGTCACTATAAGACACCTCTTAACATGCCATGTAGAAATTTTATAACATGATCTGTGGATCCCCTTTAAATTTTCAAACTTTGGCATGTCAAATTTCTTTGGAAAGGGTTGAAGGGTCATTGTTTTGTCAAAAGGATAAGGGCATAATTCTTCGTATTGATATTTCTTAATTCTCCCTATGTTTCTCTCTTGTAAGCTCGCAAGTGTCACTTTCATATACTACACTTCTTGTGTGAGCAATTGTTCTCTAGTGGGAGAAGCGGGGATGTATACGTGATGATACCTTGTGTCTTCTTCTCCTTGGTTTTCTCGATGGAGTTCATTGATCTTAACCTTAGGTCTCAACTTTTGAACATTCTTGTTTGCATCTTTCTGTACATGGGAAGTAAGAAAAGCTAGTTTCCAGCTTAGGTTCTTGATTTTTGTTGGATTGTGGCTTAGTTTGTGGCTTCTTCATCTAAAGGTTAATCCTCTTCGTACTATGGAGGTTCTTCACCCATCTCATGTTCTATCTTATTTCTTCATGGTAGTTTGATAATGGGTATTCTATGCCCTACCACTTTATGATTCCCTACATAAGAAGTGGAAGCATGTCCACTGTTAAAATATCTTCCATATTGATAAGGGGCGTTCTTCCTTAGTAGCATCATTTGCGATAGTATTATTTCATTTTCGGTGGGCAATTTGGCCCCTACCGCTATGACCCATGCCAATACTCTATCTTTATTTCTAAGAATAAATTCATCTAGTAGAGTGGGATCAAAATTAAAGTCTGCATGTTGATATTCTAATTCATTGCCCACTATGATCGACCATCTCTTATGTTTCCTTCTGCAGAAAATAATGGTCCTAGGTCATGTCCGATGAAGGGTTTGACCCTTCTCTATTAGAGGTTTCCCAAGCTTGCACTTGTTGTTACTCATATGTCTATTTCTTTAACCCTAGATGTGTTTTAGG
Source organism: Taxus wallichiana var. yunnanensis (assembly GCA_018340775.1). Classification (NCBI taxonomy): domain Eukaryota; kingdom Viridiplantae; phylum Streptophyta; class Pinopsida; order Cupressales; family Taxaceae; genus Taxus; species Taxus wallichiana. The sequence goes on along the minus strand of CM031237.1, from coordinate 1,000,055,265 downwards.
AGCCATGTTTTCGTAATAGTTTCACTAGGGTGAGTTGTAAATGCATTCAAAGTTTAATGACCACCCCTAAGTGAAATGCGAAGATGTATTTGTTAAGAGTATGAATAATTCAACAATGTGAAAATACCAATAGGATAGAGTGAGTAAATCACCGGTGACACAAGCGTTTGGTATCAAAAAAATTTAAATAAAGTACCTCTTAGATTACGTTTCAAAAAGTAATTTCACTTTGCAAGATGATTAACAAGATGTTTTCACTTATGCCAAGTTTAATGAAATGAACAAAACGTAAGTAAACACAAGAAGTCAATGCGATCTCCCAATCAAGATATACTGATGAGCAAGCTCAAACTCAATTAAGACCTATATCTCAAAAACGCCAATTATAATTCATGAATGACACAACAATATCACCAATATATGTTAACCCACTTTCTTTAGAAAGTGAAGTATTGATATCAAGGTGTTATTGATATAACACGCATAAATGGTAATACCTAAAGCACTCTTTGAAATCGAGGAAATAATAGAACCAAACTAAAAAGCTCAAAGTATAGCTAGGAATAGTTGAAAATGTGTGCGAGTGTAACCTTATGATATAGGTATTTATGTCGAGTTTACAAGAAACAAGACGTAAATATCAAAATTGTAGTGATACGATACAAACTAACTCTTCTAAGGAAGTCCATGGTGATGAACCACGCCTAACTACAATGACGATCTTGACATGGGTATCAAGATCACAATGGCTACCAATGACGTGAAAATGCCTCCGCACACTTTAGACATTTAACTAACTCAGCCGCAAACATGGATGGGCGTAAATGGACATAAAAGTGAGAGAAAGTCAATTGGTAACACAAAGGTAGTCACCCTTCTTCTAATCAACAAAGTGTCAAAAGAATGTGAAGGAAGCAAATCAACAAAAAGACGAAAAATGTTGGCTTCACTTTGGTAGAGTTTCACCTTGCCCTAAGGCAAGTAAAAACTAAACGAAAGTAATGCGTCACACGTTTCTCAATGAAAATATGGTTCACTGACTCAACACTATTTTAGAAAGTTCAAAGTGGGCTCTGGCCAAAGTATATCTTCTAGGTGGTTCTCTCATCCTAGGTGCTACAAATATTATCCACGAGTGGGATGATTTGCCCAAAACTTGCGCAATGACTAATTTGGGAGTATCTCAACTTTTCCCCCTTCAAGCACGGTGGGAAATAAATGCGTCCAAATGTGTACTTAAAAGGGTCGTGTAGGGACAACTTGTAACTCTATCTCACAAAGGATTTACTAGTCGGATAGGTGGTGTGGAGTGCTTCCGTTTCGTCCACAAGGTTCCCTCTTACGTGGACTACTTTAGGGTTCCTTGAACCACCCTCATTGTTGTAGCTTAAGGTATTATGCCAAAGGGGTTATGTTCCGATTGAGCGGAGAGGGACGTACTCTTTTACGAAACATGTAATACTGAGTGTTATGAATATGTTGTTCTTTTTAACTTTTTAATTAGATGTGGTTTACTCAAACACCATTTGGCAACTTTGTATAACAACTGTATTAGTACTTTTCTGAATTTTGTTTCAATTCCTCCGTTCTTTGACAAGCGATGGCATTTTGGTCTGTATGACGATGTTTAGTAGTTTTCCATCAAAATAGAAGGCACCATTTCTGATTCTCCAGATCGTCCAAGGATGCAAGAGAAGAGCATACGTGATGTCTTCACAAATCCCAAAAGATAACAAATGAAAAAAACACACTCTAATCCAACTACGCCAAATCAACCAATTCTAACTCAAATATTCTTAGCAATCCCAAAGCATCAAAAGGACTTAAGAATTGTTTCTGATTCCCAAGATCGCCCCAAGGGACGTGAGGGAAGAGCATACGTGATCCATATTCCTATAAGTAAATAATGCAAAATATTATCTAACCAAATACAAACATGTAAAAATAGCCTGCAAGGACAAATATATGATTAGATAAACATGCGATAATAATTCCAAAAAAATGCAAAAGGACACCTACACCCTTTTTTCAACACATGCACACGAGTTAGGGTGTATGCACCACTTAAGGTTGTTTTCGGCTCACAACGTACCTGCACCACCCAAGAGATGTGTGCGCCATGAAAAAGCATGTGCTGCGCCTCTAAAAGCAGTGCATGCACCACTCTGTGGAATTTTTGGATTAATTAAGCACCTAAGCCACAAGAGAGGTGTGTGCGCCACAAAAATAGCATATGTGCTACTTTGAGAGAAACAGATAGAAAAATAGATAGAACAACTACATTACCAGAAAAATGTGCATGTGCCACTAAAATAGTATGTGCACCCTAGTTAAGGCATGCGCGCGCCCGATCATGAGTTTCAACATTCGGTGAAGGTATAGTACAAAAATGATGCTTGTGCAGGTTATTGCACCTACATCTTTGGTTAGGGTGTGTGCACCGGGGTTAGTACACATGAGCCAAGGATCCGTAAATGGAGTGACTAGTTTTAACAGCGCTGGCGCGCGCCACCAGAGAAATGTGTGTGCCCCGAAACCGCACTTTGTGCCATGAAAATAATGCTGTGCCCCTAAAATCATGCACTGCGCGGACACTGTAACCAAAGTACGGCAAAAACACAAGAAACTTCACAATGTCTCAAAATTTTGACAAGTTAGCTTAATAATGGCAATAACCCACTAAAATTAAGGCTATGAACATGAAGTTACACATATCAAATGAGCAAAAATTCCAAAAAATGGGCATTAATTACTACATGTGCATATCAAAAAGTTAGCCAAAACAATGAAACTTAAACTAAAATTCCATGGGACTAAGGCTCCCACCGGGTGTGCCAAATGTGTGCAAGTGTTTCTACAAATTTAACCAAATTTAGAGCAAGGAAACTACCACCTAAAAAATAGCTTCCTAACCTAGCTAAAAATGAGAAATTACACCATCATGATGAAGAAATGAGCAAGTCCTACCCTTAACATTAATAATTTTGAATATAATCAAAACACAATGTAAATTCATGAACTCTATTCCCCTTAATTGCCTAATTAAACATTTAAAATGGACCTAAATAGTCCAAATGGCAATCAAATTATATTGCTTGCTTTGATCCTTTAATGGATGCTTGGGTGTGAGGCTTAGCTCTTCAAGAATGGAGGATGGAGGGCTCAGCGGTTGGGTTGGAATCCCTATTCCATATATTAGGGAAGTTATGGATTTTCAATTTTAATTTTTTTTTAACCCGACTCAAAATCTGGTTTATCGAGAATAAAGTAGCCATTCTTGGCTACCGGGGAACGCCCAGATTCAACGAATGAATATAAAAAATTACAAAAGGCTATTAGTATGAAACTATGTGCTTTCTTTTGTCTCTTGAGAGATTTAGGTGTAAGTGTAAAGGTAGGAGGAGGGCTCTTTATATAGCCCAAAGGATAAAGGATTCAACACATCCTCATGAATGTGGGATAAATGGAGATGTAGAGTTAGTTATGGATAAGGGGGTTTAGATGGGGTTGAGTTAACTTTAGGAGGGTTTAGTTTGTCCTCAAGTGGCTCATGTGGATAAAGGGTGTATTAATTAATCAAGATGTTTAATTAATACATGTGCAAGCTTTTAGATGGTTATTAGTGTGATTTGGACCATTAGAAGGGATTTAAACCAATTAAATAGTGATTTATTGATTTAGTGGGAAGGAGGCTAATTAATTAATAATAATTAATTAGACTAGTTAGAAGGTGTTAATTAATGAAGGGTTGTTAATTAGGGTATGTATTGGATAGGTGACTTAATTAATTAGCATATTGTAATCAATTAACGACAATGGAAGAGAAGATGAGCGCTATTGACGATATGTCGTCAATTTGTGAGAAAGGAGATAATTAGTGCAATTTAAGTATTTAAATTGCTCGGGCATAATTATAGGTGTCTAAAGCATGAATTTCCAATTTCCATGCCATGGTGAATGCCTCGTCAAAAGTATGGAAGGTCTGCACCTACGGGGTTGGTGAGATGTGTCTAACACAAGCCCGAGTAAACAACTCTTTAAGCTTAGTCTGAGGTAATTAGAATGTGAGATGGTAAATGAGCTGCGCGATGAGCGACGAAGTCGGTGATAGACTCGTCATCATACTTCCGTGTGTGGAATAAAGATCAATCATGGTAACCTTCTTAACAATGTTGATGAAGAAGTGATCTAGGAAGGCTTGGGCTACTTGATTAAATGAGTAAATGGAGTGTCTTGGTAGTCTCTTGTACCCAATCAATACTGAGTCCTATCAAGGACATTGGGAAATTCCTCAAAAGTAAAGCATTGTTGTGGGAAATCAGGTAACACCCATGTTTAAAGGACCAAAAATGTTGTTACGGATCTTCTTTGCTATTGAAGTAGTTGAATTTTGGAATTTCCCAATGTACAGGTATGGTCGAATAGGAATGGATGGGTGAATAGGATCATTACAAATTTCATCATAAGTGAGGGAATTACGTGAGTTGAAAACCGATGCTTCTAATGTCTACATCTTTTCCATCATCAACTTGATGAGGTCATTGGTAGGTTGTGATGGAGGGACACCTCCGTGGCATAAGGGGGCGGATATTGAACCTGATAGGGAGGTTGAGAATAGGGAACCGACATAGAAGGCACATATCTAGAATGGGTGACAGACGAGATAGGGGGTTGTTGATAGTATGTGTATGTAGGTGGGATGGTTGTCGTGACTCTAGTAGTGATTGGGGGTAGTGTTTGTGGGATGGAGAGGATGAGATTTTGGAATGGAGTAGGGTCACCGACACCACGAGGAGGTTGTGTTCTGATGGATTTTGAGAGATGATGGGTGCGGGTGGGCCATGGCATAGGTGGTCAATGAGGGGATAACGATACGACATGCATGAGTGATACTAAATATGTGATCATGACGGGTATGGGTCCTAGCTGCAAAACTATCGGGGCTGAAAGTAGGTGAGGGTAACGCTACATTATTAGGGGCTGATGCAGAAGTAGGAATAAGGGTAGGAGAGATGGATACAGGCATGTCATATATCAACTAACTTGAGGAGTCTCGAGTGGAAGAGTGGGAAAGGTAGAACTGTAAGGTCGCGGGATTTTGATCAAGGAGTCGTGTAAACTCTTCGTCGCATGTAGCAATGGTGGTAGGTAAGGTTGGATCCATGGGTGACAGGACGAAAGGTGGTGAGGGACTAGGTGGGAGTGGTTGACGACTAGCGTGGAATATGAGGGCATTATTCTCTACAAGTTAGCATCATGTGAACAAGTGCTTTGACCTAGTAATCTTTTGTATTTTGTAGATGACACTAGAAAATAGTAAAAATAGATAATAATGGGGTCCAGGAGATGAATCTAGTCAATGTCTAGGTTTTGAAAATCAACATAGGCAACCAACGATGGTCGGGTTATTTGGTGACGGTTGAAGGAAAGCGGTGACGATCAAGTTGACGAGTGATAGTTGAGGGAAAAGCGTGATGGTTGGTGAAACCGATACCGGTCACTATGGAAAAAAACCAGTCTTAAAGAATGAAATAGGAATGTTAGATGTGTACTTGTGAAAACTGTGTATGATAGTAAGTATAAACGGGGAGAAATATGATGATGCTCGAGGGCCATAAATAGAACAAAAAGAGTGATGAAGGCTATTCTAGGTAAAGTAACTAGAAATAGAAGCCGACACCGGTTAGGGTTTAACCGATGATGGTCAGATGTGAATCGGAAGCGGTCACCTGGACCGACACATCGTGACTATGAAATTAGAAAGAAATGAAAAAATGGTTTTTTGAATTAAATTAAGTGAAGAATCAAACTCAAAAACTTGAGAATGAGGAGATGGGGCCCTAGCACACTCAGACAAAGTCATAATACTCCAACTACGATGGTGGAGTGTGCAAGGAAGAAGAAAATGGAGAGTCGTAGTCTCACACCTCAAAACACAAGTCAAGAAGAACGCTAAGAAAAAGCATGATCCTAACAAAGTGATTTTCTTATGTTTGTTTAGCTTATGCTATTTAGGACTGACTATGTGTATTTAGAATGGAATTTTTGGTTAGGAAGGTGTCCTACGAAGAAGGATATCTAAAAGGAGAGGTTTCAGGTATGTTATGGTAGGGGCGGGCCATCCTCTAAGATGATGACTCGATAGAGGCAACAAGCGAGGAGTACCTACCAATCGGATCGTGTGATCACTGAAAAATGTTCTTGGGTAAGATGTTGTTTAAGAAAGATGTGTATATTTTGATTTTGTGTAAGTTTGGTAAGACATAGAGAGAGAGAGAAATGTGTTTTCTACGATTCTTTGTGTCAACCATCAGTTGGGCATGACTTCTAGCATATAGGTTGCCCTCATTTTAATGTGAGCTAATAATGCAAAAATCATAATGTAATGCAATCAATTTTAAGCCTAAATCGAAAGATTATATTTGATGACACAAATGGTGAATAGGAGAGGGTATGCTCTTTCACTAAATGCAAAAATCAAAAATAATGGTTCTTTTTAAATGCACCAAAAGAAAGTGTATCTTTTAGAGCAATTAGAAAGAAGAGAAGATTACCAAGGAAGAAGATTAATGTGTAATCTTTTTGAAGGGAAACAAACACACAACCTTTTCCTAGGAATGAAGAAAATGTAATAAGAACCCCTAATGGGTCCCACAGAGCATGCCAAAATGTTTCACCATTTTCTTTACATTTTTGAAGTGACGAAACAGATAAGGGTAAGGGCCAAGGAGGAATACCTATTAAATGTTGGTCGGTTGATGGTTGTTGTGCGCGTTCTAACTTCTTGATCCAATGCCGATTGTGAGAGCTTCCTTTTGGCTAGGAGGAACTACCTGTAATAGAAAACAAGACCACAAAAATATAGTTAAATGATATATGATAGTGGACTGCCTAGCGTATGCTAGTTCCGAGAAGTGTGATACTTCCTAGATGGTTGTCAATCCACTGTTTAAAACAAGTTAATGCGAGAAATAAAAAATTCCTACTATAGTTGATATGATTTAGGTATCTCATTCAAGTACAATAAGAAAATATTAACATAACAGGCTAGGCTATGGTCAGATCAGAAAGGTAGGTAGTTGTTAGGGTGTTGAACTGGTCAAGGTCAGATTCTAGGTTGTTTAGGGAAACTGGTGAGATGATTGTTGGATCTATTCTTGGTCAAGGTGAAAAACACAAAGACCGATGTCGGTCAGGTAAGAACGATATCGGTTTAGGTAGAACAAACAATGGTTATGGATAAATGACATCGGTATGGTCAAGGTAAAAGAAACTTGAATAGATCAAATGGCAGGGGCTAATATGAGGTCAAATGAGGTTGGGAGAGTGGATGAGAAGGTCTATGGAGATCTCAAGTATACTCAAAAATGGATATTAGGTCAGAATGGTGATTTGGTGGTGTGGGTAAGGGGATTGGTTGAATTACAAGCTAATAAGCAATGGAGGAATGAACATGCAAAGTGTAAACTAATGACAAGAATGAAAAAATTTAACTATGTTGAAATAGACAATGTCGGTAAAGATGTACTTATTGTGATGTAGATTTAGATGGCTAAATGGAGGTGGTTTTGATCAGAAGAATAGTGTTGGATATTGTAGCAGTGGCTCAAGAATAATTCCGTGAGTGCAATGCTTCCAAAATTTGTCCTAGTGATGGCTCTAGATGTCTAGATGCGTAAAAGGATGATCGTTATGCTTGCATGCAGCTCTGGTCTCTCTCTTCTTGCTCTCAAAATGTGTAAACCCAAAAACAAGGTTGTTTATGTGAATAAATGGTAACCGACAATGGTTCTAAGTTGACCGGCATTGGTTAAGGTAGGATTCCCTAGGTTTACTAAAATGGGTAGATCTTTCTGATTTCTTTAGGCCGGTTCGTTTATTCTCTCATATTAGAATGGAAAATTCCCTTCTAATGAGTGGGAATGTGGTTAGAGAGAATTTAGGGATCGATTTTAGAGTTGGACCAAATCTTAGCTCATTAAGGCAAGTAAGACTTAGTTATTTATGGTTATGGAAACATGCCAAGAATGTAACACCTTGAACAAACTGTTATATTTCTCTTTGCATTACAAGCATTGGCATGTGATTTTCTTAAATGAGGTGTGTTTCCTTGATGGTTGAAAATCATGCTTGTTATGGATAAATCATCTCTGCTCTTGGATTCAGTGGAATGAAATGATATGGCTTTTAGGAATCCATTTTCACTTCTTGTTGATAAGCTGCAATCAGATTTTTAGAGTTGCAAACTTATCTCTTTTGATTGACTCATCCTTGGATCAATTTCAATGATCCAAGGAATGTTTTAAATCTTCTTAATAGACTGAATGGTAAACTGACATTCATTGGTTAAGAGACATAACGGATTGAACTTGTGTTTGTTGCAAATTCTTTATTATCTTGAAAGACTGTGCCTGCATTTTGTTGTGTGTGTGCTCGGCTCTTCTTGATTGACCTTTGTAGGGCACTTAATGGCATTAAGGAAATAGAAACCTACTTTAGGATTCTTAAGAAAGAGAGAATATAAATGTGTCCTATATCTATAAGGTCTATCCTAATAGGATTCAAGACTCAAGTAAATTTTCCTAACTCTTTCTACGCCACTCTACGTGGGATGACATCCTAACCTAAGTTGTTAATACTAAATTAGTATGAAGGGAAATAACCTAAGGGATGATAATTTATTTCTAACCTATTGCCTACACTATTTGGTTAAGCTATTTTATAACCTAAGGTGGAAATCTATTTGAAGGTTATACTTTTAAATTAATCTAAGATCTAACCTAAGCAAATTGTATCTATCCTAAGCTAATGGGGTATGAAAGGGAACCTATGGGTCAATTGGTAAGTGGGAGCTAAGCGGCGGTTCCTAAGCTATTAATGAGATGTGATTTTGATTTAATAGGGCAAGAACTGCTAGACTTGGTAATTACATGGAAATTTAGTGGAACCTATGTGGAGGCATCACTAAGTTTGGAAATGCATGTTGAAGTTCAATTTGGTCTCGCCAACTTTGGATGGCGGTGGCAAGGAGAGATAGGTGGGAATATGCAATTTAATGTCATTAATTCACCTTGGTTTTGGCGAGCAAACCGTCTTGGAAGGCATGTTGGTGGATTTGTTGGGGGTTGTTTTGTTTTGCATGCTTCATGATTTTTCTCTGCATGGAGCTATCTGGTTCTTCGAACCAGCAATTTGATCTACACTTTGTGGCTATTTTTTATTTCTCTGATCTATTTTTGATTCAAGGAAAGTATATGAGGCATTGTGGAAAAATATTATTGTTGGTTGATCTTGCTTGGAGAAGAAGAGGTGTTGGAAACTCAGCTGGAAGTCTTCTTCGAATCGGCAGAGGCACTATCAGGCATGATAGGCTCTACCCATTAAGATTTCTTACTTTCTTCTAATTGATTCATTAAAACAATTCTACTCACTTGGGATATATTTTTGCATGATGTGCCTGGTTATTTACTTGCATGTTTTCATGAAATCTATGTGTGTTTTGGAATGTGAATCCTTTGCTATTAATGGTAGTTTTTGGGAACTTTCTCTGTACTAGTTATTAGTGGTATTCATGTAAATTTGTATTGAAGCTCTGTAACTTGTACTTGAAGCTCTGAAATTTGTATTTGAAGCTCGTAGCTTGTATTCAAAGCTTTGTTTCTTGCATTCAAGACTAATGTTGAATGAACTGGCTTGTTGCTTGTTTGGTTCTGAATCTCTGTTTAGTCTTGTGTTTCGTTGAGCTTATAGTGGAGCTTCGTGGTTGTTCTAAGCTTGCATTGAAGCTTCGTGATTTTCTTTGAGCTTTTAATGGGACTTCATGTAGTTCTAGACTAAGATGGAACTTGGTATAGATCTGAAACTTTGGTTGAATCTTCATATTTAACATTGTACTCTTATTCAGTTCTTACGAATATTAAACTTACTATTGAGTTTTTGATTTTTTATCAGTACTTATGCTCTGAACTAGAGTTTTATTCTTCTTTATGGAATTGGAAATTCTTGAACCCGTAATAGAGCATTGTTGTTATTTTGAGCTTGTATTTAGGGCCTTGGGTTTCATTGTAGGCTTGTATTTGATCTTATGTTTGTCTGAGCTGGTGTTAGAGCCTTGTGGGGTTCTGAACTTATGTTTGAAGCTTGTATTTGACATTGTACATGTATTCCATTATTGTGAAGTTTTTAACTTGTGTTGGAATCAACGTGTTGATTCTTTACTTGTAATGCGAGCTAGGTTTTGTTGGTTTTAAGGAGTTGTAAATTTTAAATCCATCTTTGGATTGTCTATTTGATAAGGTCTTGAGAGTTTTGTTATGGTTATAAGTAGTTTTAACTAACTTGTCAAACCTATTGTGGTACTTCTATTTTAGAGACTATACCGCCCTCTTTGAGCATGACAGGGCATGTGAAAATGAAGTGTTTTCCTTTTCTTCTCTTCCCTGAGTGAACTGTGACTGTGGAAGGCTTGACTATTGTTGTAGAAGGATTAAGGGACTGGAATTATATCTTGTTATGGGTATTGATGATTTTAGTTTGTTTAGAACAATTGAAAGCGAGTTTTAAAAGGGTTTATGGAATGTATTATTTACTTTCCTTCTTGTTTTGATGTTGAACAAATACTTCCCTGTCATAAGCCTTTAACTAGAACTTGAGAGGCTTGTGGTGAATCTATTCAGTTGAGTTGGAAGAAGTTTGGGACAATACTTGTCTTAAACGAATTGTTTAGTTTTCTTACTCTCTTCTGATCTTTCATCTGATTCGTGGGTTTTAATAGAATGTTGAATATAAACCTATTATATTGTGTGTTGTATGAAAGGATACAGTATCACTGATCTAAATGCTTGGTAATGTTGCTCTTATTTGGGATCACAACTGCTTTCTCATTTGCATTTTGTTGTTGATGATTTGTAATGGGAATTCAGTCTTTGAGTCGTGAGATGTATTGACCCTTGTAATCTTTTGCGATAGGAGGATTTCTACTCCCTTATGGTTTCATTGATTGAACCTCCAAGTTTTAAAAAGAGAATTGAATTTGATCTCTTGGGGACAGTTACTGTTAGGGACTATACTGTGAAGTTCATTCGAGTTTTGAATTGAACTTAAGTTTGGTGAATGGAAATAGGTAACCAGTTGTAAGATTTGTGATGGAAAGTTGTAGTGTGCATTCTTTGACTGTGCATTCAGTTTTTGGTTCTCTTTTGGGAATTAGTTAAATAATTTCTAAGCTTGAATTAGATAAGGGATTTCATTTCATAGTATAAATGAAATGAATTATGGATTGGGTTCTTTTGTTTGAGATCCTTTTTCTGTTGATTGTATGAGTTCATTAACTAAAATTCTCTTTAATTGACTCTCTTCTGAGATAGAAACTTCTTAGATGGTTTAGATAGGAGACTTAAACTGTTAATTCTAGTTAGGATTTATGGATAGTCTAGTTTTAGACATTTGAAGTATATCTACTAACATATAGAAGTTAGTAGGACTCTCACTTAGACTGTTTTGTTTCCTAATCTTCTTGGATTGAATCGGGATTCTTACTTAGTTGTTGTCTCTTTATTTATGGACTCCTCTATGGTTATATTTGGACTGAGGTAGTGTTGTGTGTTCTAAACCTTCTTTTATCCTTAAGATGATGTGTGTAGAGGGAATAATTATGTATTGCTCTTTTTTTGTTTATATGGAAAGATGAAGCATACTAATATGAGCTATGTTATAACTAACCTCTTTTACTGCTTGGGAAAGTTAAATGTGTATTCTATTCTTATGGAATTATGAAACAATTGGATGACAAGACTTGTTGTCTATTTTGAAGTAATTAATAGGATCAATTAAGCCATATGATATAAATGCAAGTGTAGCAGATTATATTATGCTCTTTTCTTAAAAAGTGAATTTAGATTCTCTTAATTGTACTTCTTTCTAGAGGTTATTACTTATGATTGTTTGTATGATGTATATTAATTGTTTCATTAAAGAAGAGTTGTTTAATGAAACAATTAGTGGAATGCACTTTACTTTAATGCTTAGTGCTTATCATGCTCAGTTCATTGAACTGACCCATGCTAGCAATTTTTGCAGATGGACATCATAAGTGATAAAAGAAGACAAGAAATTTCATGATGTATTGGTTTATTTAATTCGGATCTTATGTAAAGAGTTTTGAATCATTCTTGAGTTGTATTGGAAAAGAAAAGTGATGTTCTTTTAAGATCTTAATTATGATTGACATGCAGAATGTTTGAATTGCATTGTCTTGTAAATGTACATTTTAAATCATGAATTGAAGGGTTTGTGTTGGACTTCAATTTGTAATGTGAATTCTTTTGAACTTGTATGCTCGGAAATAATAGTGATATCTTTGCGGTATTCTTTATATCTGTTTATATACTATTGTTGTTAACAAATATTGAGTAGGATTAAGGAGATAGTATAATCTCCCCTATTATAATGAACTTGTTAAATTGTAAAATATGTCATTCTTTAACTACACAACTATAGTTTAATAATGAAATATGCATGGGACATACAATTAAACTATATGTGTAATGAATGATAAAAAGGTTATGAGGAACCTAACATTTAACCATGTAGAGGAAGACTCTTCCTCTCCAAAAGAACGAAAGATAAAAAGAATAGTGGTTGTGATTCTTAATCTTTATAACTTCATTTATAAAGTAAACACTAGTTGAATCTAGGTGGATGTCACACTTGATTTGGACAACTAAGTTGCATTAGGAATTAAACGTTGATGTTTGCTGTCCTATTTTGGGATAACTGCTTGTTATGCCACGTTAATGAACAATAATGCAAACATGGTTTAATGAAGTTCTCCATACCTAATCAGGATAAGTATGGGTAAAGAACTTAATGAATGTTGGGATTAGGGTTAGGCATGGTTGTTGTAATCTGAATCTTAAATCTAATTTAATTATGATTAATGACCACTAAGGGGGTATGTACATCTTGATGAACTAGTTCTAATGGATGTTGGCACACGCCAACTGCAAGACTGTACCCACGAGAAGTCCTGGGACTTATCGAGGATACAATGTTGCAGTTGACATGTGGCAACACCCTTCCATATTTGTTCATCTAGATTTATGCACATCTGGACTTGAACTTAGTTTCTCTCTAGGTCAAGTTAGTAGCATGTTTAGGATAGGTAGTAGCTTTCAATGACTCAGGGTACCTCGACACATCTAGTTGACTTAGGTCAACCAAGTATGCCCATATACCCTAAGTCATCGTGAGTGTCTTCTTATAATAAATTATGTTTCTAACCTGGGCTAGGGTTAAACCTTGGGTAAGTGGGTGACGGTAGTCGAGAAAGACCATTCTAGATAATAGAAGAGTGAGGTGAAGGACGTGTTCGGAATGACGAGTATGCCATCTAGGAATAGTAACATAAGCAGTATGTTGAAAATCTTTGGCCAAAGTATTGCAATGTTGCTTTGGTTGTGTTGTCTATGTCACCTAGTTTAAAGCAAAGTGATGTCATATGGATATTAGTAACAAATATTCGAGATAGGTTATTTAAACAGATCACTCAATACCTAGAATAGGGTAGAGAGAACCGGGTATACGTGGTATACATAAAGTATTATACACTTTAAGTTAACATGAGAAATTGGTTGGTAACCGAGTCATGGAATGAGAGATCGGTTGCATACCAAGTCATTACAAATTTGCATATGGTTATCTCTGCTATGAGATTGATTAGCATGGAATGTGTGTTCTAAATGATGTTTAATTTAGAACAGAGAACATTATGTTTAAAAAAATACCTTGTTTCTAAAGTCTTAAAATGGGAATGTTACAAAGAATAGGTCTAGGGTGAGGTGGGTGGATGAAGTGTCAGGTGAGGTGTCTAGGTGAGGTGGTGGGGTAGAAATTAGGGTAATTAGATATTAAATATTGTGAGGATATATATTAATTTAATTAAATTAATGGTGATGTGGGGTGGAAGGGGCCATGGTTAGATGAGTATGTTTGAGTTGGTTATTTGATGAGGGATCAAGGGAGTGTGACTAAATTTTGGTGTCTACAGATCCAATAGGGAACTCATCCGACCTTGCAAAGCAATAGATCTCTTGCTAGAGAGGACTTTATCAAGAGAGTGGGAAAGGGAGTGAGAATAAGAGGTAGGGGAACTAATGTTGCAAGTAGAATTTCAGAGTCCTACACACACTAGTTAGAAAACTTTACACATGCATTTTTGAGAAGAAAACAACATGATTTTTTGAGCTACTGGCTAGAGGAAACCATACATACAAATACGTACACATTTTTATGCCTTGGAAAACATAAAATTCTTCCTTTATTAGATTGCAAAATCATAGTTGTACATAGTGAAGAATGGAAGAAATGTGAGGTAGAGAAAATAGAAGAAAATCAACTATCTCTTTGTTCCTTCACAAGCATTACTCTCTCATGAGATTACAAATTGACAACCAACTAAGAAGAAGCCCAAATGAGGGGCTCAATACAATTTATAGAAGAGAGATGCCTCTTCATCTTCCTAATGACACTTCATATGCCTTTTTCTAACTTTAGACTCTTGATATTCCTAAGAAAATATTAAGTCCCTTTTATATAATCAAGGTGACTTAATTTACATTATGTTTCTAAAGTTGTTTTTTTAATAACTTAAAGGAATATCAAAAAGTACAAACCCCAAAAAAAAATTAAAACATTTGAAGAGAGAGAAAGTTGGGGGAGGAAGAGAGGAGGGAGAAAAGGAAGAAGAAGGGGGAAGAATGATGTTGATGACAAAAGATCCGCCTCCGATGAAGTCCATAGCTCCTTCTAGATGGCTCAATGGAATGTCTCATTGTGATGATCTCTAAATCCCTGAACTATTTGTACATGATATATCTATGACCCAAACCATGTAGTGAGTATTGAAAGAAACTGTCAGGGTCTCCGAGATGAGCTTTGAAAAATCCACGAGAGATGTCAAAGATGCTTCTTGTGACAATGTTATGACCTTCTGGAAAAGATGGTATATTGAGGAGATAGGCAATGAATCCTGGTGAGGGTAATATTTGGCAACAATGACAATGCCCATTCTATAAACTTGAATCCCATTGTCTCTTGACACTTACTATATTTAGAGAGCACAACTTTGAGTTTTTAGTAAGTGTGAGGACTTGTCTTCTTGGACCCTTGCATGATTGGAATTCTTTGTCCTTTATTGCCAACATTGCTTCTTGAATGTGACTTACTGTTAATAGCGAGTGCCAAAATGGGGACTTACTATTTTTAGTAAGCATCAGAATCCACCTCTCTTGAGCTCTAACTGTAGCTACCAACTTGAATGTCTAACTCCCAGTACACTCCCTTTATGAAATCCACCCTCTGGAACAACTTACTATTTTTAGTAAGTGCTTATGAGACAACTTACCATTTTTAGTAAGTGTAAAAGTCAGCTTTTTCAAACCTCAATCGGATATGGTAGCTTGAATTCCTTCTTCACACTGTGTTCCTCTCACCTTCTGGACCAACTTGTTATTTATAGCAGGTGCTTATGGGACCACTTACTATTTTTAATAAGTGTCAATTGTGAGCCAAGATGACCTTTTTGATGATTTTCGTCTACAATGTTTCCTTTGTGTTCCCTTCCTTCTTCGCAGCTTCTTAAGGTGATGACTTGCCCAAAATAATAGTCTCGATATAGAAAGGCCTGCTATTTTTAGTAAGTATATTTCGGTGATTGGATCACGATGGGATGAATATTTTTATATGGGTTTTTTCCCAATATTGACCCTCTAAAATTTTTGTTCTACTTGATCACCGGTTTGCGAAATTTTAAAGTTTAAAATTTTTACTTAAGAATGGTCTGCGAGCACAACAACCATTAATGGAGCTTGAAAATTGTAGGTTAACTTCCCCTCCTCATATCTTGATGAAAATTATAATTTTGATGTGGGTTTTCTTTTCTTGTTTCAGAGGTGAAATTTCATTGCAAACCGATCACTAGAGCAGCAGGAAATGAACTTTTGAGTTTCATTACACGGAAAAGAGGATTTCTTTGCCGCAAAAAATAATCAATGCATATGAGAAATATGTTGCTGGGGTTTTTATGTCCTCTAAAAATTATGAGGACATCAAAAAATCTTACCTCGATCCGTTTCATGGTTTTGCAAGTTAGATGAAACAGACATCAATTTCCACTTTGCACCTAGTTGCGACACTTGGCGATCATCTATGCGGGAGAGGGAAGGCTCAAACTTAGCTCTCAGGGGATTAACTAGAAAGCAATAGGTCTCATTGGTGTTCTGATTGATAAAAAGGGCTAGGGATAATTTTCTATCCCTTATGCCCCTTTTCTAAATAGGTGAAAAGGACATAAAATCCCACCAGGCTCTTAGCGTTGACATGTGTCCTCTTGAATAAATGACTAACTGCGAGAGCTTACCTTGAGGCCAACTTGCAACGATGATATCTTGAGCTTTCGAATGAGTTTAAAGGTGAAAATTTATATTAATTTTACTTTAAACAATCATTTAATTAAATGGTGATGGTTTAAAGTTTAAATTATGATTGTATCACCTCTAAATGATCCCTTCTTTCTAGGGACCACTAGTTGCACGCGCCGAAGAATGAGTTGCCTAGGGATGTGCATGATGTTTCATGATGTCTCATTTTTCCACCATCTACGGAATCGAAAATACCTTCCATATGTACTTTTTGGGCTCTTGAATCTTCACGAAACTCCAAGAATATTTTCTTGAAGTTCAAGCATGTTGGGCCCTAAATTGACTAAGTCCCAAGGAAAAAGGAGTACGCGTGCAAGGAAAGCAAGTAAGAAGGCACTCAAGGAAAGGCACATAGGAGAATTGGTTGGCACATGGAAGCATAAGAGGATTTGTGGACTTAGCCACATTTCAAAGGTGGTGTCAAAAGAAAAACACGTGAAGGCTCGAGTAGGCATGATGAATGGATAAGGTGCCGTCTGGAGCCTTGGAGGTCAAGAAAAGAATATTCCATGCAAGGAATATTCCCAGGAGGATCATTACAGTTAGTGGAAGCCTTTTTCAAGATGACATAAGCACTTGATCAATCATGGAGGACCACACTTCCACTTGGCATGTGATCTTCTCATGGGTGAAACTATGGTGGTGGATCCAGATTCTATTTAAAGGAGTGCTTGGGTCGAAATGAGGAGGAGAGTTAGAGAGGTAACAAAGTGCTACAAGAATGTTGTTACTAAGCATAGATGTATGTGCTTGGGTCTGAACAAGGGTTGTAATGGGAAAGCATAGCTAGGATCTCTGTTCAGAGTAGTTTGTAGGGTTGGAATGTTATTTCATGATGCTTATGGTTTGAGATGACCCTGTTTGATGTAATATGGCTACTGTAAATGGATTTAATCAATATATGGAGCTCTATTTTGTATATTTGTGTCTATGGACTAAACCCTAGTGTGTTCTCATGTTGTTATGAACCAGATCTAGTTTCTTTTGCTTAATACAATGTTTATTTCCATTGATGGTACACTTGTGTCTGAATTTGGTAGTTGTACTTTTTGTTCTTAAGTGAATGCATATGTTTATGCCCTTGCAACCCATCCTCCATTATGTTGTTGTAATTCTTATGTTTATCTCATGGAGAATTTATGCTTAGAAATAGATTCACTACTTCTGTATTATATTAAATGCATGTGTTCTTCTTATGTAAACCTTTCCTCCATTAATGGCAAAACATTCTCACAAGGATCACATAAAGGAGGGGCTCGGAAGCTGCGTGCACCTCGGGTGAGTACCCAACACTTGGTTGATATGTCAGTGTGCTTTGGATTAAGATAAATATTAGAGGATAGAGGTAAATGATACTACAAGGCACTCCTTCATGGTGTTTTCTCCTTTAGGCCCGAAAACCCACTTTTGTTGAATCGGCTCCAAAACCTCTAGATCTTTCCAAAATATCCCAAAACCTCTTCATGCATGTTCTTGGAATTTTATTTCATCTCCATGTCAAATTTTTATCCTCCTTTCCACTCCATGGGGGTGCATTAGTCCCGGGAAGGCCAGTCATAGCCCTTCCCAAAACTACTCAAAATTTGGCATTCTCCAACAACTCCTAAAATCACCTAGGGGATTGATTTTTCTTTCCTAAAACACCTAAGGGAATTGGATGGACATGAAATTGAGGACCATTATGTAGATTGAGTAAGTCTTGGTGTTAAGGATGGATAAACTTGGAGTTTCTTGGAAAGGTAAATTTTGAAATTTTTGACACATGGGTCCATTATCATGCTTGAAAATTAGAAATTTTCATGTTGCACATTTGTATGAAAACAATTGGCTCTAGCTTGGGGACATGTTATGGAACGATTATTGCGAAGACATGACATGAGGAATCCCAAAATCTCAACATATAACACATTGAACAGTGCCTTATCCATTGGGCCCTACGGAGTTGTGTACAACTTACATGTGATAGCTTGAAAGGAAGAACACACACACACACACACACACACACACACACACACACACACACACACACACACACACACACACACACACAAATGACGAAAGGAAACACATAACAAATAGAAAGGGAAAACATGCATAATAGGAAGATAAACACATGCCTAAATCACCTATGGTACAATACATGGGACATCCCACTTTCTTTGAAGCACTTTCCTTTTCAGGATTTACCCCCAAAGGGTAGTACAAAATATTGATGTTCTACAAAGCCATTGATCGTTCCAAAAAGTAGCCTCCTCTCCTCAAATGCTTATGAAATCCAAGTGCTTTCACACTTTCCTGTATACTTTGTAGGAGTGATCCTACATGAGCTTCTTGATGCTCGGGTCTTGCCTTCGCTAGAGATTTCATTTCCTTTGAAATATGTTTCTGCGCTTATCCACACTATTGATTTTTCTTCTACCATAGAATCACTACTCCTAGGATTTTTATTTAAATTGTTCAAATATCCCGAGCTCTCTTCAATCCCACATTCATGTTCATCCACATGTTTTTTGTGCGGATCCTTGAATTAATCATTCGACTCATATCTTTATTAGGTGTTTGTAAGTTGAGTGCAAAATCATACACAACATTGTTCCCATCTTACATGGCCATATCTTGAATCAAGAGGTCGAGACTCGGCTTAGGATCTTTAGTGTTTTCTCATCGCTTTCAAAATATCTTGTATTGAATCCTTATCTAGTACTTCCAAAAGTTCATCTTCACCCTTATTTGAAAATTCTTCACTTTGAGATCCAAGGAACCCATCAGGAGGCATTGCTTCAATATCTTGAGGTTCATTATATTCTATCACTTCTTCATCTGGAGGAATCTCAATTTTGAGGGCTTCAAAACTTCTTGCTTCAACTTGTTCACAAGAGAAAGAGTTCTCTTCGAATGGAAAAGAAAAGAATGCACTTTCATCGTTAACTATCTCAAGAGGGACATTAGGCTCTTCACCTTGCTTTGCTTCATCATGACTAGTCTTTGAATCAGTTGAGCATCCCAGACTAATTTCACACTTGTCTTATAATTCCATATCATGCATCATGAGTTTGAGATTGAGCTCAAGGTCTTTTGTTTCTTCTATGGATCTTATAAGGTTTTATGTAAATTTTTCTTTCCACCCATTCGAGGGCTCATCATAGGTTGGTTTTGTCTCTTCTTGGGTGACATGATCAAGAGAATCCTCATCTTTGAATGGGAATGAGAATATCTCCTCATCATGGATAAACACATAAGCTTATTTTTCCACTTAAAAATCATTGAGAACCAGTTCCTCTTCTTCATGCCTCACATCATCTAGAAATTCAGGGTTATTCTCTTACATCTCAAATTTCCTCAATGCTTCCTCTAGATCCATATTCCTCAGGGAAGGAAGGTTTGGTCCTATCAAAATTGGGATCTCATCCTCTTCTTTAGTCATCACAAAATAATTCATCCTCTTGCTATTTTGGTACAAAATGTTGGCTCCTGGACTTCCTGAATTTCACACTATGTACCTCATCTTCTTCTTTGGAAGAAATTTCTCCATGTCTCCCTTCACTAGAATGGTTGCAAAAGACCAATTCATTTAGATTTGACATCCCTACTCTTTGCTTCAACTTCTACTTAGTAGCATTCCAAATGAAGTTGAAATGTCTATTACCAAAATCATCATTGAAACTTTTTTGTCTAAAAATTGGGCGAGAGCCACCAATGTATCTTTGACCTTCCCTATAAGTGTGATTTCTTTGGGCATCATGGAGTAACAAGAGCCACTGGGTGGAGTCATGGGGAGTTTAAGAGATTTGGAAACCTCCATAGGCATCACATTATCTGAGGCACTTGAATCTACTATGTAATTGTTTAATACATATTCCCCAACAAGAAGATAGACGTATAAGGGATCAACTCTTGTATGTCTTTGATGCACTCAAAGTGATCATGCTTTGTGATGGATGTGTAGGTGGGTTTAGTAGTATTCCTTTAGAATTAGGAGTTACAACATTTGGTGTTAAACTACCATTCCCGATATATTGGAAAATTCTCTCAAATTGTTCGAGGGTGAGTCCACAAATATTCGAGTTTTAGTAATTTGCACTTTGTCTTTGTTCACATATTCTATGAATTTGAAAGGATCATATACATACGAGGGTGATTAAGGGAATTCTTTTGGATTTAGGACATGTTAAGAAGTAGGGGTGGATTTTTTAGGAACAGTGGGAGTTTTGAAATGTACACTAGGAGCTTTCGAAGCACTAGATTTTACAGGAGAAGATTTAGATTTAGAACTGAAAGATACATTGGAAGAATTACTTGGAATTGTGGGAGCCTTATTACTTGCTACAGGATCAGGTTTCTCAAATGGGGACTCCATGCAAGGTGGAAGTGGAGATCCTCGAATGATTATTTTGTTTTACAGAATCGCCATAGGAGGGTCTTTAGTCTTCTTTTTCTTCATAGTTGTGGAGGAATAAGCTCCCTTTCAAGACTGGGAGCGAGTAAACACAACACATGAGAAACTCAGTGCCTCTTCACTGTCATCATCTTCACTCCCTAAGTGATATTCAATGATTCCATTTTGAGTGTCACCACCCACTTCTTCTGTCTCTTGGAAATTTATGCCTTCGCTTTCTTGTTTAAGTCCTTCCTCATTGTCTTGGATTCTACCACTCGTATTGATGAGAGGAGCCTTTAAGGTAAGTCCTCAGGGTTCCCTAGAAATCTAATTCTTGTTATTTATTTGAGGTGATATTTAAAAAAAATCCCTCTTTGTTGAAGACATTTCATTTTCCATTTTTTGCAAGAAAGGATCGATTCTTTCATCTCCCGACGTTGATTTTTACTCTAAGGGATTCTTGATCTTTCCAAAGAGGATGAGATTGTCATCAAGTTCAAAGGATAATCTTTACACTTCAACAATATCCATTGATTGAAATATTTGTAGGAAAAATCCCACCTTCAGTGATTGAGCACTAATAAATAATATCTTGGTGGTGTTCTCTGATGGCAAATCCTCTTTTGGTATCCTACGAAGCAACCAGTCAAAATGAACCACAAAGTATCTCTTAGTTTCATTTTACCCTTTCTTCATTTATGACAATTGAACAAGGAGGTATTGGCAGGTCCTCAGTAAATCTTAATCTTTCCTCAAACTTACTTTTTATGTCATACTAACAAGTGATGGATCGGGCAGGTAGGAGGTAGAACCATTCCATTGTTTTTTCTTGAAGAGACTCCACGGACAATATTACAGGGACATCTTCATGTTGGACAGCAAGAATCCCACAAGATGTGGTGAAGGCCGATATGTGCTCTTCAGGGAGTTTTGTGCCATCATCTTTGAACTTGGGAAAGTTTTTGCGGGAATCTATCGGTAAACTGTGAAGAGGGGGCTCAAGAGCAAGCGAGTCATGTATTTCTTCCCCATGGAACAATGGGTTGAGGCCTTTCTTATTTGTTTGCCATTTTTTCTCCCGCTTCAGCTTTCTACATCGAGAAAATTCTTCTTTTGGTTCTCTAGATCGAAAATTTTTACAATAGGAATATGAAACGACACTATGGAATATGAAAGGTCACTTTCAACAATCAACAACGTGTCTTTCAACAATGGATTTCCATCAACTCCAATTTTTTATTTTTTCAATTTTTAGATTTTTTTTTGTTTTTTGGATATTTTTATTTTATTTTTATTTTGGACCTTGGTTGTATCACGGGTGTAGATGCTACTAAATCGCCTTACAGTGGGCACCAAAACCATTGGTGAGAAAATTTGTCGAGTGGATTTTTGTTTAGGTTTCTTTCAATGCTCCAGAATCGAAATCCTCTACTCAAATGGTGCAACTTCCATATTTGCATCCGAAATTTAAAAAGTGGGTTTTCTGGTGGCCTTTAGGCTAGGGATCCAACAGTGCACTCAACTAACCCTACGGAAAATATAACAATATCTTGCTAAAGAGGACTTTGTCAAGAGAACGGGAAATGGAGTGAGAATAAGAGGTAGGGGGACTAATGTTGCAGGTAGAATTTCAAAGTCTTGCACACACTAGTTAGGAAAACTTTACACATGCATTTTTAGAAGAAAACAACATGATTTTTGAGCTACTAGATAGAGGAAACCATATGTAAAAATACATGCACATTCATATGCCTTGGAAAACATAAAATTATTCCTTTATTAGCTTACAAAATCATAGTTATACATAGTGAGGAATGGAAGAAATGTGAGGTAGAGAAAATAGAAGAAAATCATCTATCTCTTTGTTCCTTCACAAACATTACTCTCTCATGAGATTACAAATTAACAACTAGCTAAGAAGAAGCCAAAATGAGGGGATCAATACAATTTATAGAAGAGAGATGCCTCTTCATCTTCCTAATGACACTTCATATGCCTTTTTCTAACTTTAGACTATTGATGTTTCTAAGAAAATATTAAGTCCCTTTTATATAATCAAGATGACTTAATTTACATTATGTTTCTAAAGTTGTTTTCTTAATAATGTAAAGGCATTTCAAAAGTGCAAACCCCAATGAAGAATTAGAACATTTGAAGAGAGAGAAATTTTGGGGAGGAAGAGAGGAGAGAGAAAAGGAAGAAGAAGGGGGTAGAATGATGTTGATGATGAAAGATTCTCCTACAATGAATTTCATAGCTCTTTCCATATGGCTCGATGAAATGTGTGATGCCCGTTAAAACAACCCACTTGAGACCCAAGAAACAACTTAGGATTAGTTAGAAAATTATGGAATAATTTTTTTTTATTAAGAGTCCTCAACCAAGTGTAAGACAATAGTTGACCCTATTAGGTTCCAGAACAAATCTAAATTACTAGAACATATTTTTCCTTCATTAACAAATAACAAGTTCACATGGTTCAAATTTTAGGGTTAGAAGTTTTAGTTAGGTTTAGGGAGAAATTTACCCCCATACCCACTCTCTAATAGGATCAGAGTTTCAACTTGATTTTTCTCACACTTCACGTATACAAAATTTCCCTAAATCGTTCCCATTGGATAGGAAATTTTCTCACCTTTCTGGTGATATAAATAAGTTCTCCTAACTCCTTGTAGAAATCAAGTTATGAGCAGGCGGACTTTAGCGGTCAAATTTTCCCAAGGGGACACATGTCAAGCAAGGGTGAAAAGCAACGTTTGGATTGGCGGGTCGTGGGCGGCGTTTGGAATTTTTCCTTACACAGGAGAAATTTCTCAAATGTGCCCATGACTCTGCATGTCCTCCATGGACATATTTCGGCCTCTAAGTCGTCACCAAACAAAGAACAAAAGGGCATGGCGGCGGGGAAGTTTGGGACATTTCACCCAAGAGGGAGAAAATTCAAAACAACGCCCACGCGCCCGTTGGTCCACTAAGGACACATAGCGCTCAAAAGGACATTGTGGGGATGAAGGAGAGGGAGAGGTGGAGCGGTAGGAGAAGGCGAGAAACTTGGTCAAGGGGAGAAAGGGAAAAAAACTAGGCGTGCGGGTCCGCACATCCACGGAGAAAAAAATCCCAAGGCGAGGGCGGGGTGCGGGGCCACGGAAAGTTTAAGAAAAATTTCCAAAAACAAAACTTCAAAATATAAATTCCACAAAGGTTCTACCCCTCTGTCATGCCACGTGGCTGCTTTTGTGATTGGTCGCGGGTTGTGAGGAGAAAGGTAAAATTTTCCCAAAATTTTCAAAAAGGTCTAAGGGCAAAGAAAATACCGTGCTCTGCTCGTTACCCGTGAGAACACATGGCAGCCTCTAATTGGTCATGGGTGGGCAGAGAAAATTCAAAAAAATTCTGAACAAATTTTTCAAAAAAAAATTCTAAGGATTTTCCGACGGAAATTTTCGGGCGCAGTTGGCCATGCAGGAAAATTTTCCCAAATTTTCCCACCAAAGCAACAAAACTTCAAAGTGTCATAACTTGAGCTAGAAAGCTCAGTTTTGGGAAAACGAGGAATTTTGGAAATATCTCGATGCCCTCTTTGCACAAGAATCATAAATTTTACTTTTTGATAAAGTTTAGAGGGTCAATTTTACAAAAATGATCTGTAAGCTTTTAATTAGCAAACTGGTAATTTCAACTTCTAAATTTGATTAAATTGGATCTCCTCCTTCACTCAACATGTCAAATAGACATGGAAGATTTCTCTAGGAAGGATTTAGAATGTTTCAGGGAAGTTAATTTTCTCAATTTACCCAAGTTGGAATTTTGTCCAACAAATGACATAAAAATGGCTGAGGAAAGGATTGAGTTCGATTTTGTAATGTTAAAATTGTTTTCTTAAGTTTTCTTTGTCAATTTGAATTCATTTAAGATACAACATACTAAATTTTAACATTTCCAATTTAATTAATGTGTGCATGTCTGAACTATACATTTTTATTAAAATTAATTGCCAATTTTAAGTTTATAACTGAAATCCCATTTCTAGCAATTTGTTTATCGAATTCATCATTCAAGTGTGGTTTTTATTTCTAAACTAACCCAATACATTTATCTGTTTATAATCAGATCATTTCAAAACTAAATTACAAATTCTGGCTTCTATTTTTAATATATTTCCAAGGATACAAAACAATATACTTTCTCCATACGTATTTTCTTTTCTTAGCAATTAAACAAAGATTCCAATCACAATTTAACATTCCAACTCAACCCAACAATGCAATGAGAAGTAAACTTGCAATTCTTTATTAATTCAAAAGGAGAAACATCTTTACATTCTTTCATTCCTTGATTGTAATTAACAGAAATTCTATTTCTTTCTTTTCCATGTACAGAGCAGAATGTAAATATCTTTCACACTTTAAATAAACACTTTCAATCCAATTACAACATCTTTTCTTCACAATACAAATATTACAATTTCATCCACTTCAAGTGGGAAAGGATTACAAATAAATATGTTTTCACAAGGGACTGTCAAACTATATTTTTCCTTTGCTCCAGGATAGCAACATGCACATTTTCTCTTTCTCCAAGTTGGTCATAAAAAAGAGGGGGAAAGGCAACGCTCTCCCCCAACCAAGACATCAATGAAAGGAGAAGCCTTCCTTCATCATTGGCCCCGAGCCCCAACCAAAATATAATAATAGATGCAATTCAAGCGATGGCAACAATGGCTTCCCACAACACACAACATTCTTTCAAACATGCACATTTCAATATAAAATATAGATCAATACAAAATAGCGAGTTCATACAATCGCAATTGAAAACATTCAAATCAAAACTCGGGTTTGTTCATACAAGCCAAAGGAGCAAGGTCTATGAGGGAAGCTACTTATGACTCCCAATTGGGAATTGGGCATCCACAAAAAAAAAACCACCAAAAATTTCACCACGCATATCCTTATGCCCCCACAAATCCCTCCTTATCCCCCTATAAAGCCCTCCTTATGTCCCCCACAGATTTCCTTATGCCCCCACAAAGTAAGAAATGCAAGTTATTTCTTTTCTATGGTGGATCCCAAACCCAAACTCCCTCCACAAAACTCGATGCCAATGGCATTGCTTATCTTGTAGACACCAAATTCGTGTCTCACGACCCCTGTGACCCGCATCCCATTTCGCAACCTAACCTCATTACCTAAACTTTACACAATTATTTATTAATTACCTTGTAATTGATAAATCCACATCACCTTACCCGCCACCTCACTTTGCCACCTCATCATGACCTAGCCCTAACCCTAAACTAACCTAATTAAGACCCATGACTTGGTCTAGACTCACATCCATAACTAATGCCTCCTTACTCGCACCAAAAGCCGACCTTCTAGCCACTTGACCAAGCCCGCAACTGATCTCTCGGGAGAAAAGCAGGGAAGGTGGGCTATTTTACTAAAAATAGCCTACTTTTTCCTTACCGATGCCGGTTCCTACTCGACCGCCGTCGGTTACGCAACCGCCATCGGTTCCCTGTAAATGGGCTCCCCAAACCAAAACAACGGATCGGAATTTCATTTTGAGAGATCAGTCAGAGGATTTCTGGATCAACAGAGAGCATTGCGAGCGAGGAACAGAGTCCAGATCTTCACTTGACAGAGCAGAGACGAGTAAAGAAACCAGAAGTGTTTGCAACCAAGGAGATCAACTTGCATCTCGGTCAAAACCAGTAAGTCAGATCTTGCATGTCCTTTTGTCATAACATTTCTTATGTTTCTTGAATCTCAGTCCTCTTAAATCCGTTTCTGAATCCACTACCCAACGTGCCATTGCATCTAACTGTCATTCTTTCACTCCTAATCATCCCATTTCCTAATACCATCCAAAAAAGCCAGCTATTACAAACACCATCTGTATCAAGAAGATCCTATAACCCACCGGTATCGGTTATCAGTAACCGGCGTCGGTCATCAATAACCGCCATCGGTTCCTCTGATCAAAACCAGAAAACCAGCCTTTCCCCCTACCCAGTTTAACAAAATAATTTAATTGATATTTTGCAGTCTTTTGTGTTAATTCATATTAGCAGGGGAACTGACCACCTTCGAAGGGAAGTTTTATATTTCCTGGGCCCAAGGCAGTTTCCTCATTTATTGTTTAATCAAAATCTTGTGGTCTTGTGTTCTTATTTGCAGGTAGTCCTTCCAAGACAAAAAGGAGTTCTCGCATGATCGGCTGATCTTTCCCTACGGTACGCGCACACCATCTCGACATTCAACAGGTATTCCTCCTAACCCTAACCTCATCTGTTTCTAAAAGGAATGAAAGGATAGAAGCA
The DNA here is from genome assembly GCA_018340775.1 of Taxus wallichiana var. yunnanensis. Taxonomy (NCBI): domain Eukaryota; kingdom Viridiplantae; phylum Streptophyta; class Pinopsida; order Cupressales; family Taxaceae; genus Taxus; species Taxus wallichiana. The sequence goes on along the minus strand of CM031237.1, from coordinate 1,000,028,084 downwards.
ACTCTATTCCCAGAAGCCGAAACATTCCGAGCGAAACATATGCCCCCACATGGATTCCCGTATCCTTCTCCTACACCTTCCCTAAGGCAGTCTACCCTACTAGCCAATAATTAAAACAAACATGCACCTTTCACACAACATAAAGCAAGCAAATAACAACATAAAAATGAGAGTTAAACTCCTACCTCTCCATGGTTACTTTCCTTCCAAACAACAAGCTTTCCAAGATAATAACACGAGTTCAAACAACAATGCCAAGTATGAAGATATCTCCAAATTCTTTCACAATCCACAAGAGCTCCAAAACGGTAAAAATGCACCCCAAAGAAGGATGCAAAAAGGTTCAACAACCCAAAACAAGCAAGGAGTTTGAATTATATAGATGTTATCCCGTAAAATTGGCAAGGGCAATTTTACAGATAACCATACCGAAATTTTGTTCCGATCCCTCGTTAGGGATCCCTTGCGTTCGGAACGTTGCAAAATCCCTTTCCAGGAAATCTGGTTTTCCGAACTTAGTTGTTTTTGGTCTTTTGGCCGGGCGCATGGAATGACTATGTAACATCAACTTTTGATGTGCCCCCTTTAAAACCTTTGGCGCATGTTTTCTTATGTCAACAGGCATTTTGATGCACCTCTCTATGTTGAGGCTTCTGCGTGCGCCGAGGCGCATGCGCCTTCCTGTCGACAGAACATTTGTTGCGCCTCTTTTCGGTGCGCCAAAGGCGCACATTTTCCTCTGTCAACACCACTTCTGGTGCGCCATAGGCGCACATATCTTCATGCTGAAAAGTCTTTCGGTGCGCCAAAGGGCACTGTTTTCTCATGTCGACAGCTCATTTGGTGCGCCCTTTTAAAAATTTGGTGGCGCATTTATTGCTGCCTCACTATAAATAGGCGCGTCTGCGCTGTCATTGTCACCGATGCAAAACACGTGATTTTTCTCTGAGCTTGTCAGCACACCAGCCCCGTCACTTTCGAATTGATTTGTGGACCCATTCTCACGCTTTTTCATCATTTATATCCGGGTAAGTGGCCTTCTGTCTTTCATGCATTTTGTTTTTGTAGTTTTTGGCTGCTAGGTTGGTTCAGTATGGATTGAAAAGAATAGATTATGAGTTTGCTCCCCCCCCCTTGCTGCCTTTCCACATTTCCTCCTCTTTCCAGATCTGCTGGAAGAGGAAGCTCTGTCCTAAAAAATGATAGCTTGAAAACCCTTTTGGTATAGCACCTCTTCATATCCTACAATGAACCTTGTTATAAAAGCTAAGCCATATGTGGAAACACCTCTGAGAGAAAGATCAAAACTAAAAAGAAAACTATTTTCTCCTTTGGCGCATGAGCTCGCCATGCAACATTAAAAACAGTTGCGCCCTCGGCGCATCTGTCGCCCCTGCAACATGAAAGATACACGCGCCAATGGCGCGCTTTCCCCTCCTGTTACATCATAATAAGATGTGCCCTCATGGCGCACTTCCCTCGCATGCTGCAAATGCTTCCCATGCGCCCCTTGGCGCATCAAACTTGGATGCAACATAAATAATTCCTGCGCCCTTTGGCGCACCCTGCGCCCATGTAACAACTCTTTCATATGCGCCAAGTGTTAAGCTATAAAGACGCAGTGCGTTCCTCATCGCAGCAACATCATGTTGTGCAAACCCTCCATGCGCGCGCCAATTTCCCTTAAAGCGCGCTAAAAGCACACGTTACACAAACTTTATATGTGCCCTTTGGCGCACTGATGTTCCGTGCAACATGAAAGATCCATGCGCCACGGGTGCATCCTGTTCCCATGTAACATAAAGATTTTGTGCGCCTTTACAAAATGCATCCACATGGCGCAGGCGCACTTGTCCTTGCAGCAACACAGAATGTACCCTGCAGTGTCTATGCGCCATGCGCCCTTTGGCACTGATTTATCTCCTGCAACACCCTTTTCCTGTGCGCCTTGCCTATTTAGCTCTGCAATCTGTAATATTTGTGCGCCATGCGCCCCGAGGCCTCAAAATTGCTAACTCTTTCTTCTGTCAGCATTTCAATGGAAAATCAAGTAGCTGACATGGCTTTCTTCGATTGGGTTTCACGTCTTATTCTTGCAGATCAGCAATTAAACTCAGAAGAACATATGTCAACATCAAGCAAGAGACCTACCAAATCCAAAGGCAAGGCCAAGCTCACAGAGGAAGAAATGAAGTATAAATATCAGAGGGTCAGAATGCCCGACTCCCAGGCCGAGTGTGACCTGGACATCAGAGACTCAGAGTTGGGTCATATTGATTTGGAGGAATTCTGGGTCAGGACTCAGAAGGTCACAAGAAGTCCATGGATGGACAAGCTGATAGGCAGTGCCCTGCACTTCGCTGGAGGAATCCCAGTCAGCGCTGTTAACAATGAATTCATGATGGTGGTTGCCTGGTGCTATAATAAAGACACAAGGTGTGTCGTAAATGAGAAGGGCGAGGTCGTAATCAACCTCATTGCCCGCCACTTTGAGATAATACTCGGCATTCCTCATCACCGGCACTTTGTGGCCGTCAGCCAAGAGATTGCATCAAGGCATGGGACGACAATGAAGATCAGTGCATGCAGCTGATGAATGAAGTCTATCTGAAGAATAAAAAGGTAGTGACCCGTTGGCCACAAATCATTCACCGCAGTGATTTTTCAGAGGAGCTCAGTGACACCATCACGTTCCTGAGCAGGGTGTTTGGGCTTCCTGACGCCCACTTTTTCCACAAATGGATGCGTTGCGGTATTTAGAAACCATGAACAAAAATGTGCCTGATCAACGCTTCGAATGGGCAGAAATTATAAGTAGCATGATATCGAAGTACCATAACAATTCCCCACAACAGAAGATTCTACATGAATTCCTATATTGTTTATGCTATAGCTTCTGAAAGGGACTATCCAGCTCTGATGCGGAGTGGGGTTTGGCCCCAGGTCAAAATATATGAATACTATCCAGAATTGAGGCTAGAAAATAACATCCCTCAATTTACCAAGATCAACGATGCATTTTTCTACTTCATCATCTACCTATTGAGGCCAAATATGACTTACGGTCACACGACCAAGAGCATAGTGATGGCCACTGAGAAATGGGGGGCCCTGTTCACCCAATTCCCCACATTCACCTATCTGAGGGTAGCTAACTTCTTGGGAGAGCCAACTAGATTGCCAAGGTATGCTGGACCCAAGTTGATTCTACTAGAGCTGTCAAGACAGCTAATCACCTACCATGAGAAGTGCCTCAAAAGAAAGAAGGGTGGAACTCCTTTCCCCCTCACAGTGGGTAGATATACATGTCTTTCTCATCACAAGGCAAAAGACATGTTTGCAGAGCTGGAGCTGCTCAATTTGAAACATGACTTCCCAGCTAGACCCACCTTCGACCCGAGGAATTGTCTGCCGAGGGCTAAGCTCGATCCAATCCACGTCCCTCAGATCGAGGATATCTACATCGACCTATATCATGAGGTGGAACTCAGGAGGAAGGACCATTCTCATTTGGCCTTGGCAGAAATCATCCAGTATGGGGTAGCCATCGTCCCCAAAGGCTTCCAAACTACTGAGGAGGAAGTAGATCAAGTATATCTTAACACAGGTGGAGACGATTGGCCATTTGTGGCAGTCGATAGGACCAAAGTGCCTCAGACAATTGAGGAAAGGGTCAAATAAACTCTGCACAGAACAGAGCATTGGTGCCGAATAAACGGACTCATCTACCTCGAGGTTGATTTCACAACCTCCCCATTGGATAACGCACCTTCTCGATCTAAACAGCAGCCTAAAGGCAAAGGAAAAGGTAAAGAGGGCGAATCCAGCACTTCTCAAGAGGAAGCTCCTGAAAGTCCTCCTTCCGCTACACCCGAACAAGTCATAACTCTGGCTTCTCCAGAGAAAGGAACGGAAGAAGATGTTCCAATAGGCCCATCCACTCAGGATGTCGGACTGCTGCAACTACCGAGGTCCCTTCTGTCCCTTCTTCTTCTCCTCCTTCCCCTCCTCGAGTGACTCAAGCGACCATTCCTTTGGTCGTGTCCTCTCCCCCTTCTTCTACTGTTCCTCCCGCTTCTTCATCCATCTTCTCTTCTCTCGCGGACCTGTCCCCCTCCATTTCTTCCCTCATCTCTGAGCTCCCTTCCCTTCCTATGTCTTCCTCTCCTGCAGTATCTCTTCCTCCCGTGAGCACTTCTTCGGCCTCCCTCTCGATGCCGCCTCCAAGTGTCTCCACTTTTTTCCCTTCTACTACTGCAGCTGTCCCCTTCTCTGTTTCTGGCCCTTCTCCCATAAGTCCAACCTGGATCTCCCAGCACTTAAGTCAGCAGAAAAGGAAAGTTCCCATCGCTCCGATGGAATTTTCCGTAATCCCGTCCAAAGGGGCAAAGAAACAGAAGCCTGTCACACGCTTCTCTCAGAGTGCTTCGGGAGAGAGGGTAATGGAGATCGCATACCCCAATCCCCTCAAGGATAAAAAGGATCTGTCTCCTACAGATTACACAGTGACTCAGGTCACAATGGGTACGTCTTCTGAAAGCCTTCAGGGAGAGGCCCTATCTGCAGTCGACGCCCTCTGCAAGAAGCTTCAAGAAACAAAAGAAGAGAAAAGGCTACTGAAAGAGCAAAACAAACATCTGCTCCAAGCCTTACAGAAGATGGGCAGTGCACCTCCCTCAATGCGCCGCTGAGACTCCCGAGCCTCGAGCGGGATAAAATTAATGAATATGCAAAGATCGGCGAGCAGGGTATGGCAGTTTCCGCTTGGAGGAGCCAGATCCTCAAAGACAGTGAAAGAGTGATCGCCAAGTTCTCTGATTTATATCTAAACATCAAAAAGGTGAATAAAGAGCTCCAAGCGTTAGCAGGACCCATATCAGAAGAGCTGGACCATGCTAGGCTGCAGCATGAGACCTTTCAACAAATGTTATTGATTGAGTCGAAAATCAAGTCAAGTTAAGCGTCTTCGGCCATCCCAGGGCCCTCAATAAAGTCATTTTCACTCTGGACTACCGGATGGATCAACTGGAATTTGTCCTTGAAAATATTGATAAGGTGAAGGAGGAAGCCCTGGACGCGATGCACCAAATGGAACAAATCGTTCTCAACATGTCGCCAGGGTTGCTTACTCCTTCCTTCGCCTTAAGAAAAGTCGATGAAACAATTCAGATCTTCAAAGAGATCGTGTCACGAGGGCTGGGGCCAGAGGTCTCTTTTGACGCAGAGTCCATCAATAACCTGCTGGCCTGTCGGGACTTCATCGGGTTCCTCATAGAAGCAGAGAAAGAGTATTCCAAACTCCCAGAGAAGCTCATAGACGAGCGGGAGACTTGCGAGGTGATCAGTGAGCGACACAAGGATCCTTCCCAGGATCAACTAGGGCCCATGATCAGCAAGTTCATGGAATACCGCGCTCAATTCCACATCTCGTCACCTGAGCAGCAAAAGCAGGCTACTCCCTTTCGGCCGCAGGATGACGATGATGAATAGTGGCTTCTTCTTCTTCTCTCTCTTCTTCGACTTTCTTTTTGTAAATATCTGAAGTATGTTGGCACAAATGATGACATCATCCATGTTGCACCATGAGATGATGTCATCCATCAAGTTGTCAAAAGTCAACATGACTTTAAGATATTTTGTATCTCCTTGTAGATATTTTGTAAATATCTTTGTAAATAGGTGGTTGGCTCCTTTTTGCCTTCTTTTCTCTCCTTCTTCTATAAATACCCCAATACTTGTTGTGGTGTGCATGAGTGAATATCTTTCAGATGAAAAATAGAAGTAAGGAGAAAAGACTTTGAGCTTTTTGTAACAGAAAGAATTATTAATACAATATTTAGACTTTGTGCTGAATACATGTGTTATTTGCATTGGATCTTTCTTACGTTAGATCTGTGTGTTTATTCTGTTGAATTTACTTCTGTTTTATTGTCATTTATTCATCAGTATTGCTTTGCTCGTTTATGTAAGTAGGTTTGGCTCTGTTTACTACCAATCCCAAAACATAAACCCTCTGACCTTTCTGCTTTGGAATTCATTTATTTTCTCCCTTCGGACCTGCTCTTCCTTCGTCCTCTCTTTCATTCCTTTCTTTTCACAGTTAGAAACATCCTACTGGGATGAGATCCCAAACCCCCGAAGGTAGAATATTGTGAGACTTGCACAGATTCCTGCTAGTAGAATAGCAATAAACCAGTTCGCTTTCTTTGACTCAAAGAGGGCTATGCCCGCTGCACCTTTGTTGGCTCGTCATCCATAGATACGCCCAAGTGATGATTTTCGATCCAACAATAGAAGAGGGAGAGAAGATGATGATGTGGATCCATGTAGGATGCCACATCACACATCCTCCAATTCAAACACAAAAGACAAAATCCATTCTCCCAAGCATAATAAAGAGGTGAGTGAAAATATGACAAGTTACTTACACACTCCAAAAAGCTCACACCTCAAAGGACAAAAAAATAAATAAAATGTAAGAAAGTGTAATTAAAAACATGCAACATGGCTTAATAAAATGCATTATAAAAATCACAAATCACATCTCCAACCATAAGTATGGTTGGTAAATTAAATTTAGAGGCATGGGACAAGTTTTACTTGTCCCACAAGCCTCAAAAGCAGCCCCCAAGGATAAATTCGAATTTGTCATGGAGGTGGAGTATTTCATACTCCAAAACTGACTTACACAAGCTCTTACACAACTTACACATCCCTTACATATTAAATGCAAACAACCAACAACTCTTATAATTACTTTCCCATATCCCAATTTAATTTATTTAAATTTTAACCATATGATTCTCACATTAATTCTATCACAATTTAATTAATTAAAAGAAGGGAACACATTACTAATAAAATACATACAACAATAATAAAAGAAACACATTAATTAAAATACACAAACCCATGGTCACATATAAAAGAAATCCCCCCATGGGAATCCCTAACAAAATAACACTCAACACAATAAAACAAGTTGTCATGGTGACCTTGTCGAATTCACTTAGAATTCCATTTTGGTTGGTCTCCGATCCCTCGATGTTTTGTTGTGATATTTTTAACCTGCAAAATACAAATACCTCCTTCGGCCTTGTGGCCATATCAGAACATCCAATATGATACAATTAAAATCACAAAATCATCTAAGTGAATCACAACAACATCGAAGTAACAACTACATCAATTACATTTTTAATCAACAACTATATCATCATCAAATAATGTCCATTTTCTAGATCAACTCATAATATCCAAATCACATGTCTGAACAACATCCATAAAACATCCATGTCAAATAATATATCATCATCTACATATAAGGTGTCTCTAATAATCATCATGCATCATAATCAAATCAAGATCAACAATAATCCATGATCAATGTCTAACATCATACTAAATCAAAATATAATAATGTCTATAATGTAATCATAGTATCCAAATAGGTATCAAAGATGTCAAAGGGAAGTGGGCACTACATCCCCCTCCCCTTAGACTCGACTTCCTCCTAGAAGTCACTGGAACAAATGTGGAAACTGAACTTGTAATGAAGTAGCATCCTCCCATGTAGCTGCAGATCTCATCATATCGTCCCCCGCACCTGAACGATCAACCTCTCTACCTCAAAGGCCCAGGGTCTTGTGATCTAAGATGCGAACGGGCTCCACCAGCACCTGCCCCTGATCCTACACCTACAATGATGTCCAATCTAACACATGAGAAGGATCCGCAATATATCTCCTGAGAACTGAAACATGAAAAACATCGTGTATGCGAGACAAGCTGGGTGGTAATGCTAGATGGTAGGCCAAAGGGCCAATATGCTCCAAGATCTCAAAAGGTCCAACGAATCTAGGAGCTAACTTAGAACCTTTTCCATAATGGATAGGACTCTTATGTTCCCTGACACGAAGGAACACCTTCATGCCCACATCAAAACTATGATCGATCCTATCGTTGATCCACATACTTCTTCTACCTATCCTGTGCCTCCTGCAACCTCTACCTGATCAACACTACCTACTGCTCCATGTCCTGTAAAAGAGCTAGTCCAAGGGATACTCTATCCTCTAACATGTCCCAGCTAAGAGGTGTCCTGCACTCTCTACCATACAAATCCTGAAAAGGAGCCATGCCTATAGAACTCTGGAAACTATTATTGTAGGCAAAACTCCACTAAGTATAGGTACTCCTCCAATTTAGACTGTTGATCCATCACATACACCCTGAGCATATCCTCTAAAATGTGATTCACCCGCTCGGTCTGTCCATCATCTGTCTCGGGGGTGGTATGTTGTGTTGAAGTTGATCCTTGTCCGAGGACATACTACATGGTAGTCAGAAATGTGAAGTGTACAAAGGATCGCACTGATCACAAATGATCTTACGTGGAATCTCATACTGCAAACGACTGACAATCTCATCCAAATATACCTGTGCCATTGCTCTAGTTGTATAAGTGGTCTTCACCAGAGAAAAGTGAGCCACTTTCCTCAATTTATCAACCATGATCATGATGGCATCATGGTGATAACTCAACATCGGTAGCCCAACAATTAAATCCATGGAAATGGTGTCCCACTTCCATTCCGGTATAGCATGAGGATAAAGAAGGCATTTTGGATGATGATGCTCGACCTTAACTCTCTGGCACTCCAAACATCGTGACATGAATTGGGCCATGTCTCGACAAAGTCCTATCCAATGATACAACTGTCACAAGGTGGCGTGCATCTTCTTCACCCCAGGATGGGCTGAATAGGGTGCATGATGTGCCTCTACCAAGATGTCCTACCTCAAGCCTCCATCTCTAGGAACATATATCTAGCCTCTATGCCTGAGAAGACCATCTGCCTCTAAGGTAAATCCATCAAACTTCCCCTCTAGGGGTCTCTGTGACTCGATCTCTACTCGAACTGCAATATAGAAGATGTCAAGAGGAAGCTGTTGAAGGATCCTACTCCGCAAATCTGTGCTCACTGAGGTGGCCATAGCCACATGTCTCCAGTCTAAGAGTGTCTGCTACCACATTCTCCTTCCCCTTCACATGTTTGATCTCCATGTCATACTCACAAAGCAACTCCATTCAACGCCGCTGATGAGCATTGAGATTGGGCTGCGTGAAGAGGTGAGGAAGACTCAAATGATTTGTCCTGAGTGTGAATCTCTTGCACAAGAAGAAAGTGCCTCCATCTAACCAAAGCATACACAAATTCTGCAAGCTCAAGATCATGGGTTGGATAATTAAGCTTGTGATCTTTGAGTTTGCGACTCAAAAGCCACTACTACTTCCCTTCCCGCATCAACACACCTCCAAGTCCCCGCCAAACAAAACATCTCGTGCAAACAAAGAACTCACCCTGTGGATCCGAAACTGCAAGAATAGGTGTTGTAGTGAGGCATTCCTTCAGTTTCCTGAAGGCCTACTCACATCTGTCTAACTAAACAAACTTCTTCCCTTTCCTCTAAAGGGAAGTGATAGGGTGTGCAATCCGAGAGAAGTCCTGAACAAATCTCCGGTAGTAACCTGCTAATCCCATGAAGCTGTGCACCTCGGTCACTATAGTGGGTGCTGGCCAATCCATAATGGCTCTAATCTTGGAAGGATCGACTACGATACCTTCCCTAAAAATATGACCCAAATACTGCACCTCTATCTGAAAGAAAGCACACTTCTCCAAGTTCCCGTAAAGCTACTGCTCACGAAGACATTGAAGAACCTGGCGAAGGTGCCCCTTGTGCTCCTCACGTGTACGTGAGTATATCAAAATGTCATCTAGGAAGATGAGCATGAAGCGATCTAAGAAGGTCCTGAATACCCCATTCATCAAACTCATGAACACTGCGGGGCATTAGTCAAACCAAAAGGCACCACTATGAACTCATAGTGCCCATATCTCATGCGAAAGGCGGTCTTATGAATGTCCGCCTCGAAATCCTTAGTTGATGGTACCCTAACTTAAGATCAATCTTAGAGAAAATTGTGGCTCCCTTCATCTGATCAAACAAGTCATCAATACGAGGAAGAGGATAATGATTCTTGATTGTTACCTTATTCAACTAGCGGTAATCAATACACAACCACAAGGATCCATCCTTCTTCTTCACAAAGATCACTAGTGCACCCCAAGGGGATACACTAGGATGGATAAGGCCTTTCTCCAAAAGACCCTCAAGCTGCAACTTGAGCTCACAAAGCTCTGGGGTGGTCATCCGATAAGGTGCCGTGAGATAGGCTCTACTCCAGGAACTAGATCTATATGGAAATCAATCTCACATGGGGGTGGTAATCCCAATAGCTCCCCTAGAAAGACATCAAAATCTCTCTCAAAATGGGATGATCATCTAGCGATGGTCCACTAGACCCATCCTCCGATCATCTTGTCACTAATCAGTAACAACATACATCGACAAACCCCCAGTAGCACACACCGCTTAAGCTGCATAGCGGAGATAGTGTGAATAGAAACGGGTCTCCTAACCCCGAAATCACCGACTCAACTCCCAAATCATCTACACAAGATATAGTCTTGTGATAACAATCCATCCTGGCCCTGTGTGTAGATAACCAATCCATACCCAAAATGACTCCATACGATCCCAAAGGAAGGATACGAGAGATCTGAGGTAGTGGTGAAAGGTCCCAAATCCACTACACACTCCTTAACTAAGGAGTCTACAAAGATCTTGGCTCAGAAGCCATCTCGACATCCCAACTAAGACCCTACCTAACTTCCACCATCTTACATCGCTCTACTAAAGATGGTGTAATGAAAGAATCAGAAGAACCAAAATCAAACAATACAGAGGTAGAATACCACCAATGCTACTGTGGTCTCAATGACTATGATCTGATGCTCTGCCTGGCGATTCTCAACCGCTACATAAATCTTGTGGCTACGTCCCATGTCACCAACAATCGGCTCTAAAATTTGTGCCTTACCCTTGTTGTTAGGGTTCTATGGGCAATCTCTCCAAAAGTTTCAGTAACTCCACATCAAAACATCCTCCTAATCCTCCCCAATGAGTAACACCTCCAGTAGGTTCCCTAGAAGCCTATGGTGTGGACCCTGATGATCCAAACTGTGGTCTGTTGAGGTCTGCTGGTGAGCTCCCGCTGACTGAGCTCTAGGTCCACCCTGTGTCCTGATGGGACCCCTAGGAGGAGGCCCCATACTCCGACCTCTCTGTGCATCAGCTCTCTGTGGAGGTTTATGAGGTGGGAGGGATTGCTATCTGCTACTATGGCCTAAAGGATGACTATGTTGTACCCTAGCCACCATGAGGAAGGGGTACTGACCCCCTTGATCTACCATCCTGCATCTGTTGTATGTGGCCCTGACTCGGGTCTCTAGCCTGCTGGGTCTTTCCCAAGTCTCCTCTGCAATATAGGCCTTCTCGACGGCCTCAGCTAATGTCTGTGGGTAGTGGATCCACACACACCTCCAATATCTAAATTTAGGCCCCGGATGAACTGTGAATCCACACTACTCATCCTGCATATACTCTACATATTGGAGTAGATCTAGAAATCTACTCTCATACTGCTACTGAAAGAGATGCCTGTCGGAGGTCATGGAACTTGTCGATCCTCTGTTGTATGAACCTCCGTGACAAATACCTACTCCTGAATCTCTCCTCAAATAGCTCCCAGGTCACTGTCTCTGAATCTACATGGAGCTTCTGCTCCTCTGTCCTCCACCATACTCTGCTCCATCCCCTCAAGTAGATGGATCGTAACACGAGCTTTCGTGTTGCTAGAACAAGGACAAAGCTTGAAGAAACCCTCAAGCTCACTAGCCAGGCCTCTACCTAAAATCCACCCATGTCACCTGAGTAATGCGATGGCTGAAGCTTCAGGATCTCCCTGATGTGATCCGTTGTTGTGGTCTGATGGCCTCTAGGTCTCTCTTGCACGCTCATCCCTAATCCTAGGGCTCCGAGACCTCTCTCTATGCTCTAGAACTCTATCACCCTGTCTCCTAGGTGGTGACTCTACTTTGGCTAACTCGCATGGGAGTTCTCTCCTCTATGCTCCTCATTGGGTCGAGGAGATGCCTAACCTCAATAGAAGGGGCTCTGTCATGCTAGCTACATGTCCTCCTCCTAATCCTCCGCGTAGAGCGGCATTAACATCCTGAAGGGTCTGTAGAATCTGAGGTAGGAATGGTTCTTACTACCCCGATCTGGCGGTGGTGGTGGTGGTGAGTCTGAGTCTTTGTGAAGGTTCCTCTCACTCGCTCCATCTAAGCCTCCTGCATAGACCAAAGTGAGAGTTAGTTCATTTTGCTAAGTTTTACACAACTTCCATGTTTACTAAAATATATAAATTCTAGCTAAGTTGTTTTCTAGGTTTAAAAGTGTGCTAGGTTTAAGTTTCATGTCCCAAGTTTTCTAGTGTGCCCAATGGTCCAAGATTTTGAACTTTTCTCTGATACCAAGTGTGATTCCCGTTAAAACAACCCACTTGAGACCCAAGAAACAACCTAGGATTAGTTAGAAAATTATGGAATAATTTTTTTATTAGAAGTGTCCACAACCAAGTTGTAAGACAACAGTTGACCCTATTAGGTTCTGGAACAAATCTAAATTACTAGAACATATTTTTCCTTCATTAACAAATATCAAGTTCACATGGTTCAAATTTTAGGGTTAGAAGTTTTAGTTAGGTTCAGGGAGAAATTTACCCCATACCCACTCTCTAACAGGATCAGAGTTTCAAATTGATTTTTCTCACACTTAACATATTCAAAATTTTCCTAAATCATTCTCATTGGATAGGAAATTTTCTCACCTTTCCAATGATATAAAGAAGTCCTCCTAACTCCTTTAGAACTCAAGATATGAGCAGGCGGACTTTAGGGGTCAAATTTTCCCCAAGGGGACACGTGTCAAGAGGGGTGAAAAGAAACATTTGGGTTGGCGGGTCATGGGGTGGCATTTGGAATTTTTCCTTATGTGGGAGAAATTTCTCAATTGTGCCCACACCTCCATGGGTCCTCCATGGACACGTTTCGGCCTCTGAGTTCATCGTTGGAAACAAAGAAGGAAGGGGGGGGTGACGGGGAAGTTTGGGACATTTTGCCCAAGAGGGAGAAAATTCAAAACAACGCCCACGCCCACTAAGGACACATGGCACTCGACAGACAATGGGGATGAAGGAGAGGGAGAGGTGGAGTGGCGGGAGAAGCTGAGAAATTTTGCCAAAGGGGAGAAAGGGAAAAAACTAGGGTGTGGGAGTCGCGCGTCTGCAGAGGAGAAAATCCCAAGGCGAGGGCGGGTTGTGGGGCCGCGGAAAGTTTAAGAAATTTTTTCCAAAAACAAAACTTCAAAAAATATAAAGTCCGCAAAGGTTCGCCCCCCTAGCACCCGTTGTGCCACGTGGGCTGCTTGTGATGGTCGCGGGTCGGGTGGGAGAAAGGTAAAATTTTCCAAAATTTTCAAAAAGGTCTAAGGGCAAAGAAAATGTCACACCTCCACCACTGCCCCGTGAGGACATATGGCAACCTCTGATTGGCTACGGGCCGGTGGAGAAAAATTTAAAAAAATTTTTCCCAAGCAAATTTTTCAAAAAAAATTCTAAGGGTATTTTCGACGGAAAATTTTCGAGTCAGTGGGCCCGCTTAGGGAAAATTTCTCAAATTTTTCCCCAAGGCAAAAAACTTCAAAGTGTCATAACTTGAGCTAGAAAGCTCGGTTTTGGGAAAACGAGGACTTTATGGAAATATCTCGATGCCCTCTTTGCACAAGAATCATAAATTTTACTTTTTGATAAATTTTAGAGGGTCAATTTTAAAAATGATGATCGTAGGCTTTTAATTAGCAAACTGGTAATTTCAACTTCTAAATTTGATTAAATTGGATCTCCTCCTTCACTCAACATGTCAAACAGACATGGAGGATTGCTCTAGGAAGGATTTAGAATGTTTAGGGAAGTTAATTTTTCAATTTATTCAAGTTGGAATTTTGTCCAACAATTGACAGAAAACAATTGAGGAAAGGATTGGGCTCGATTTTGAAATGTTAAAATTGTTTTCTTAAGTTTTCTTTGTCAATTTGAATTCATTTATGATACAACATACTAAATTTTAACATTTCCAAGTTAATTAATGTGTGCAGGTCTGAACTATACATTTTTATTAAAATTAATTGTCCAGTTTTAAGTTTATAACAGAAATCCCATTTCTAGAAATTTGTTTATCAAATTCATCATTCAAGTGTGGTTTTTATTTCTAAACTAACCCAATACATTTATTTGTTTATAATCAAATCATTTCAAAACTAAATTACAAATTCTGATTTCTAATTTTAATATATTTCCAAGGATACAAAACAATATACTTCCTCCATACGTATTTTCTTTCCTTTGCAATTAAATAGAGATTCCAATCACAATTTGATATTCCAACTCAACCCAACAATGTAAAAGAAGTAAACTTGCAATTCTTTATTAATCAAAAGAGAAACATCTTTACATTCTTTCATTCCTTGATTGCAATTAACAGAAATTCTATTTCTTTCTTTTCCATGTACAGAAGAATGTAAATATCTTTCACACTTTAAATAAACACTTTCAATCCAATTACAACATCTTTTCTTCACAATACAAATGTTACAATTTCATCCACTTCAAGTGGAAAGGATTACAAATAAATATGTTTTCACAAGGGACTGTCAAACTATACTTTGCTCCAGGACAACAACATGCACATTTTCTCTTTCTCCAAGTTGATCACAACAAAAGAGGGGGAAAGGCAACACTCTCCACCCAACCAAGACATCCAATGAAAGGAGAAGCCTTCCTTCATCATTGGCCCCCGAGCCCCAACCAAAATACAATAATAGATGCAATTCAACCCATGACAACAACTGGCTTCCACAACACACAACATTCTTTCAAACATGCACATTTCAATATAAAACATAGATCAATACAAAACAACAGTTTACAACTACAATTGAAAACATTCCAATCAAAACTCAGGCTTGATCATGCAAGCCAAAGGAGCAAGGTCTATGGGGAAGCTACTTATGCCTCCCAATTGGGAATTGGGCATCCACAAAAAAAAACCACCAATAAATTTCACCACACATATCCTTATGCCCCCCACAAATCCCTCCTTATGCCCCCACAGATTTCCTTATGCCCCCCACAAAGTAAGAAATGCAAGCTATTTCTTTTCCATGGTGGATCCCAAACCCAAACTCCCTCCACAAAAATTGATGCCAATGACATTCCTTATGCCCCCCACATGGATTCCCCATATCCTTCTCCTACACCTTCCCTAAGGTAGTCTACCCAACCAGCCAACAAATAAAACAAACATGCACCATTCACACAACACAACAAGCAAATAATAACATAAAAAGGAGAGTTAAATTCCTACCTCTCCATGGTTACTTTGCTTCCAAACAACAAGCTTTCCAAGACAATAACACAGTTCCAAACAACAATGTCAAGTATGAAGATATCTCCAAATTCCTCCACAATCCACAAGAGCTCCAAAACAGCAAAAATGCCCCCAAAGAAGATGCAAAAAGGTTCAACAACCCAAAACAAGCAAGGAGTTTGAATTATATAGAAGAGGGAGAGAAGAGGATGATGTGGATCCATGTAGGATGCCACATCACACATCCTCCAATTCAAACACAAAAGACAAAATCCATTCTCCCAAGCACAATAAAGAGGTGGGTGAAAATATGACAAGTTACTTGCACACTCCAAAAGCCCACACCTCAAGGGACAACAAAATAAATAAAATGTAAGAAAGTGCAATTAAAAACATGCAACATGGCTTAATAAAATGCATTATAAAAATCACAAATCACATCTCCAACCATAAGTATGGTTGGTAAATTAAATTTAGAGGCATGGGACAAGTTTTACTTGTCCCACAAGCCTCCAAAAACAGCCCCCAAGGACAAATTCGAATTTGTCATGGAGGTGGAGTATTTCATACTCCAAAATATGACTTACACAAGCTCTTACACAACTTACACATCCCTTACATATTAAATGCAAATAGCCAACAACTCTTATAATTACTTTCCCATATCCCAATTTAATTTATTTAAATTTTAACCATATGATTCTCACATTAATTCTATCACAATTTAATTAATTAAAAGAAGGGAACACATTACTAATAAAATACATACAACAATAATAAAAGAAACACATTAATTAAAATACACAAACCCATGGTCACATATAAAGGAAATCCCCCCATGGGAATCCCTAACAAAACAACACTCAACACAATAAAACAAGTTTCCATGGTGACCTTGTTGAATTCACTTAGAATTCCATTTTGGTTGGTCTCTGATCCCCTAATGTTTTGTTGTGATATTTTTAACCTGCAAAATACAAATACCTCCTTGGCCTCGTGGCCATATCAGAACATCCAATATGATACAATTAAAATCACAAAATCATCTAAGTAAGTGAATCACAGCAACATCGAAGTAACAACTACATCAATTGCATTTTTAATCAACAACTATATCATCATCAAATAATGTCCATTTTCTAGATCAACTCATAATATCCAAATCACATGTCTGAACAACATCCATAAAACATCCATGTCAAATAATATATCATCATCCACATATAAGGTGTCTCTAATAATCATCAGGCATCATAATCAAATCAAGATCATAATCCATGTCTAATAACATACTAAATCAAAATATAATAATGTCATAATGTAATCATAGTATCAAACAGTATCAAAGATGTCAAAGGAAGTGGGCACTACAAATGTCCCATTGTGATAATCTCTAAATCCTTGAACTATTTGCACCCCGAGAAGATCCTTTGGATGGTTTAAGGACACCTTGGGTTAAGTTTTCAAAAACACTTGTTAAATGACTTCATTGATGACCACGAACACTAACTCATAAATATCCTTTCCAAAGAGATAGTAGTTCAGAACCAATCCTGTCACATTGAATGAATTGTTTCCTTATGACGGCAACTTCCACCTTGTACATGATATACATGTGACCCGAACCATGTAGTGAGAGTCGAAATAAACTATCGGGGTCTCCCAAGATGAGTTTTTAAAGATCCATGAGAGATGCCAAAGATGCTCCTTGTGACAATGTTATGACCTTTTTGACAAAGATGGTATATTGAGGAGATAGGCAATGAATCTTGGTGAGGGCAATATTTGGCAACAGTGATAATGCTCATTCTATAAACTTGAATCCTATCATCTTGTAGACACTAAAATTAGGTCACACTCCCCTTTTGTCCCTCGACATATAAGCACCCTTTATTACATTTACCTAGCCATGACCCCCTTCACCCCACTAATATTAATTTAATTAAATTAATGCATTATCCTCACTATATTTATTATTTAAATAATATCTACACATACAATTCACTTAGAAACCTCATCAAGTCAACTCAACCTAATACCTATTCTTAAAGAAGTTCCCATAACTAACTAAGACTTACCCAAACCCTAAAAATCAATGACTACATTCCCTCTAACCACATTCCTGCATGCTCACAAGAGGCTCGAGTCTAATCGTGGGATAACGACACGAGATCCAAGGAAATAAGGAGGATCTTCCTAGTTTAGTAAACCTAGAAAATCCTACCTTGACCAACGTCGGTTATCCCTAACCATCGCCGGTCAAGCCAGACCACCGTTAGTTACCCCTTTTAACCTAAAACAACCTTATTCTCAAAGGTTAGAAGTTAGAAGTTGGAATTTGTAAGCAAAAGAGGTTGATGAGCAAGAACACATCTTAGAGAGATAACGCATCTTCAGAGAGCCAATTCCAGCAAAAACTCACATCCAAGGAAGGAGATTGAGCATCTCTCTCCCACATGACCATCCCAGCCACGATCTGATCTATCCAAGCAAAGAGAAGTGTACATATAGCCCATGCAAAAACTTTTCTTCAGTTGGTGATCACTTGCAACCTTCAAACTCATCATCAGCACCTCCATCCCTCACACACAGACATTCAGGAATGAAATCCAAGTAAGTACAACCTCATACTTTCCTAGTTATTTCATTTCTTCATCATTTTATCATCCATTAGTTATCTTGCTCCCTATTGACCTTCTCTCCATATTTTCACCTCTCGTATACCCATTGAAACCTCGCTCATGAAAATCCTACTCCGGTCACCCAATACCTCGTCTCAACAAACCAAAGTCCTTTGTGTAATCCCAAAGGACACAAAGCTTGTTCTCGTGACATTTCTAGATCTCTCACAAAGAACCGCAATGGTTATACCTAGCCGCCGCCACCCACCCCCGACCGACCTTTGGTCTCTATATTTTCCCACACAACCTTGAACAAATACCTACCCACCTAATTTTATCTCACCCTCATTCACTTGTGACCTACCCAAGACCTTTATCAAACCTGTAGAGACCCAAAACCAATCATTTGACCTTTGGATTCTATTATAGCTCAACCTGTTAGATTAGATCTGTTTTCTTATTGTGTTTTAAGTGAGATACCTAAATCATTTTAAAATAACAATAGGGTTTATTTTGTTTACAACATTGAATTGTTTAAAACAGTGGAGTGACACCATCTAAGAAGTATCATACTTCTCGGATCTAGCATACGTTAGGCAGTTCACTGCCCATATTGTTTAATTCCTTCTAGTGGTCTTGTTTTCATTACAAATAGTTCCTCCTAGCCAAAAGGAAGCTCTCACGATCATTTGTGGATTGAAGTCATACGCACGCAACTACCCATCAAACGTCATTTGAACAGTATTCCTCCTACGCCTGCGTTACCCTATCTCTGCTTCGTCAACGCTTCTAAGAAACAATCTAAGAGAAAAAAAGGTGAAACACATCTCTTGACACTTACTTTGTATTTAGAGACCACAACTTTGAGTTTTGTAGTAAGTGTGAGGATTCTTCTTCTTGGACCCTTGCATGATTGGAATTCATTGTCCTCTATTGCCAACATTGCTTGAATGAGTTCTTTGTTAATAGCGAGTTGAAAAATGGGGACTTACTATTGTTAGTAAGTGTCGAATCCACCTCTCCAAGCTCCAATTGAGTTGTCAACTTGAATGTCTAAATCTTAGTACACTCCCTTTGTGAAATCTTCCCTCTGGAACAACTTACTATTTTTAGTATGTGCTTATGAGACAACTTACCATTTTTAATAAGTGTGAAATTCATCTTTTTCAAACCTCAATCTGCTATGGTTGCTTGACTTCCTTCTTCATACTATATTCCTCTTTCCTTACGGACCAACTTTATATATATAGCACGTGCTTATGGGACCACTTATTATTTTTAGTAAGTGTCAATTATAAGCCGAGATGACCTTTTAATGATTTTCGTCTCGATGCTTCCTCTTTGTTCATCGCCCTCTTCATGACTTCTTGGATGATGACTTACCCAAAATAGTAATCTCATATAGGAAGGCCGCTTTTTTAGTAAGTATGTTTCTAGTGATCAGATCATGATGGGACGAATATTTTTATATGGATTTTTCCGAATATGGACCCTCTAAAACTTTGGACCTACCCGATCGCCGGTTTGTGAAATTTTAAAGTTTAAATTTTTTTACACGATAGCGATTGTGGGCACATCAACCATTAATGGAGCTAGAAATTTGTAGGTTCACTTCCCCTCCTCAGTCTTGATGAAAATTATATTTTTGATGTGGGTTTTCTTTGCTTGTTTCACAGGTGAAATTTCATTGGAAACCAATCACCTGGAGCGGTGAGAAGCGAACTTTTGAGTTTTGTTGCTTTAAAAGAGGACTTATTTTCCAAAAAAATCCTCACTACGTATGAGAAATTTGTTACTAGGGTTTTACTGACCTCGAAAATGATGGGGACAATGAAAAACCTTACCTCGATCTATGTCACGGTTTGCAAGTTAGAACAATTTCTTCGTCGAGTGGCTACGAGGGTTTTTTCGGATGAAGATCTTTGTTTTCTCTTCATTATTCATCACTTTGATCTACTTCTCCGATATTCCTACATTTTTAGTGTGAGGAAACTTTTCTTGATCCGGTTGAGTGCGAAATTGAGGTTGGGATGTCTGGATGAAATTTGCCAAAGTTCTTAGGCGGGGTATGGAGGTGTGGGGGGATGAACTGGAATGAAAAAATGGCTAAGTCAAGATTTTATTCATCCCAAAAGGCAAGCATAGGGGATGGGCACATTTTTTTGTCCCATATGTCCCTTTTCTAAAGGGACGAAAGGGACACGAAATTCCCCATCTTGCTTGGTTGTGACACTTGGCGAGATTTGATTGGATGTGCGTTTAAGTGAGGGAGCTTGAGAGAAGCACCTGAGAGCTGAATTTTGGGCGCATGAGGAACCACAAGGCTTAAGTGATATGGGGGAATTTTTTTCCCCTATGTCCCTTTGCTAAAGGGACAAAATGGACATCAATTTCCACTTCGCCCCTTGTTGGTTTAGAATTTTGAATCCTAAAACAAGCAACATTTTAGGGGACAACAGTCCCTCCTCTTTGTGGGAGAGGTTCCCTTATTCCACACACAAGCAAGAAAACTACTTATTTATAAATTTACAAACTATTAATATTGGATGAGGATTTCAATGTTGGAATTTCCTCCAAAAGCATCCATATTTAATAATCCTCAATACAGAAGAAAGAGATGTGGAAGAAATAATGATTTCAAGAATGAATGATGACTACACTTTCAAATATATAGATGATGAGTAATATCCTACTTATGCATGCATGAAATTTCAAGAAACATGTGAATCCACATATATCTGAATACATGACATATATGTAGTAGACACAAAGTTCTAAGCACAACATCAACTGGAAGAACTCAAAGTTTCATATTCAAATATATCAAATCCACATTCACAAGGTAAAGGACAAAAATAGAGGAAACACAGGAAAGGAGGGAAAGAATTTCTTCTGTATTGATTCTTAGCAGTTTTGTATTTTTCTTACATCCCAAACATCAAAATCCAACCCCTTCGAATGATAAAGAGAGCTCTTAAATATCCCCAAGGGTGGTTACAAACAAGTCTTTTCAGTTTCCTTTCTTTTAATCAAATATTAATATCTAATCAAGTGTTTATAATATTAAATTGGCCCCACTTAAATATTACATGATTATAATAAAAGGTGGCCAACTTAATGAAATACATTGATCACAAGAAAGGTCTAAGAGTTGGCTCGTTGGAACATTCAAAGAAGTGGCTGCCCCTGGTCTTCACTTTGAGTATTTGATTTCTGAACCTTACTAATGCTCCCGCTATCTCCATACCTCAGGGAATGGTGGTGTTGGCAGTTGCATGAGTCTAGCTACCTAGGCAGTCTTCCATGTCTTTTCCAAATTCTGCATTCTCCAAGAATCCTTTGTTTGCCTCTATGATTGAAGTTCGAAGTGAACAGATTTATTCCATCTTTTCCTTTGATATAGTATCTGATTTAAACAAGTATTCTTTGACAAATGTTTTGAATTTAGCTTTGATCTCTGGACTGTAAATTTATCTTTAGAGTTTTCTTTGAAGAGCTAGAAATGAAGGTCATGAAAATTAGATATGATGTAGGCTTGGAAGGATTGTCCCTTTTGTAGCATGTTCGAGTTCATCAATGGACTCTTCAAGGACTTTCATCTTCCAATCAATATTGAATACCCATTATTTAGATAGATTATACTTTGGATCATCAAACACTTTGTTGGCCAAAAGAACTTGCATATCTGTCTCACTCATGAGTTGGAGGTCTTAAATACATTCAGCCCACATTCTCAACTCCCTCTCCAAACTACTGAGTGTTGTAGTGAATTTCAATTATATCATGGTGATATGATCATATGACTTGTATGCTTCCTCGATGAAGTTCAATCCAGTGACTAACATTCCATCCACCATAGCTTCCATTGCTTTTCCATAGGCAACATGCTTATGGATATCTTTAATAGTTTGAACTTCTTCATTGGTTAGGATAATGGGGGTAGGCATTGTAGTTAGTGGAGTTGGATCAATCACCTTATCACCTTCCAATAAATATATGATAAAATATGAGAGGATCTGTATATGTTCCTCAAGCTGCTCTTGAGATTGTTTACCCTTTTCTACTCTTTCAATTACTTTGGACATTGTCTCCTTCAGATTGTGCACTTCACTTTCAGGGGTAGATTCTCCCAATGGGATCCTTGTCAACTCTAAGTCATTCATGGTCAAATATTTTTCATCCTTCTCTCCCTTGGCCTTGGCAATCTCTAAGAATTTTTGTCCTTTGGAATCAGATACTAACCTGGAAGTGGTTCTAGCTTTCTTTAGTACGGAGAGATGCGCTAAAAGGCGTTATAGAATCAAACTTTGGAGTAATGATCGAAGATGAAGCCTTCCTTTTCTGCTATCAACAAATGGTTGGACCCAACAGAAAGAATTGTTTAAGGGTGGGGCAATAAGAGGTCCTAAGGCTAATGTATTCATAAGACTCGAGTTTTTGCAGTAGTCATTTTGACTATGGAATTTTGAACATTTGAAGCAGGAGCTTCTTTGACAGTGTCTCTGGATGGCCACTTTGTCTCAGTTCTTGAAGTGTCATCCTTTTCTTTGTCTTCTTCTTCTTCTTCCTTTTCTGTGCTTCCTCCTTCATAATTACTTTCTTCTTGTTCCTCTATTTCCTTATCATTCTCCCTAGAAATATCAATAACCTTCTCAATCACATGAAATGTTTTCTGTTTGACTTGGAGGAGCAGATTGTTTGTTTTCTTCCTCAATCACTTCTTCCACCTTCTCCACCTTTTATCCTTCCCCTTTTTGGTATACACCAAAGTTGAAGATCCAGGAGGAGAAGGGGCATTCTGAGTTGGTATCTCAGGTGTTGAAGTAGAGACCTCCCTTTGAGATGAAGATGCCTCTTGAGAAGGGGATTTCACTCTGTTGGCCCTATAGGCTCTCATTTTTCTATCAAACCAAAAAAATCTTCCCAAGATTGGTTAAATAATCTCTTGTAAATCACTCTTCTCCTTCTGAAACCAATCAATGGTAGGAAGAGGGGTATGTCTGACAATTTTTGATATTCAAAAGACTATATATATTCATCATCATCTTGTAATTCATCAGGTACCTTGTAGATGGAAGAATCCTTGATCTACTGCAGAGAGAGCCTACCATAACTCTTCTTATTGGCTTTGTAGTCATCGGAGCGGTTTGCCTAATAATCTTCTAGGTCATGAGAGTGATAGTAGGTCATTATGAGGTTTTTGGAAATTAAGCCTTTAAGGTCAAAGCAAGACCTTTCTAGAAGGTATAGAAGTTAAAAGAAACAATGGTCCTTTCAATATTTTGTGCATCTAGGGTAGTTTTACATGTGTAGTTTCCCAAAGTGATTGGGAACTGGATGTCGACAATCCTCTTATCCCTATAAGTCCTATGTAGCATGTCAAGTTGTCTATAGATCTCCACAAGAGTTATCTTATCACTATAAAACATTGGGAGCTTGTTAGGATGACCTTCAAATCCTGCCAACCTGATATAAGGAAACTTCTGAAATGGGACGAAGTAGATACCGTAGGTGGTAATTAATTATTTGGCCTCTGGATAATCTTTTAGTTTGGATTGCCCTCCAAGAGCCTTCGATTTACAACAACACGATGGTGGACGACACATCGAGATAATCTTGTAGAGTGGCGCAAAGTGAGGATCATGCTCTGTTAGGTTTCTCCGAAGCAATGTACCATCTCAAATTTGTGACTATGATGGGAAGGGATCTCGCCTCATGTCATGTTCAAGAGTGTGAGAAGATTTGGATGGGAGGAGTGGAAGCTTTACCTCCTTCCCTATGGGTGAATAAGTTCTATTGTTATAGCGTGTATGTGTTATAGCTTCATGAATTATCGAACCAATAAAACAAAGCGAGTACGTGTTATTGCAAAATGCGACGCGCTTTGCTTATTTTTACATTTCTATCCACTTTTTGGCCCCCTAGATTGGTGCACTTACCCTATGCATAGGGTTACATATTAGATGATTTGTGCGTAGGAGATCTACATAGTGGTACACGAAGGGAGATGCATAACATGGTAATGAAACACATACTTGTTGTAAGGCGTTACCATAATCTTATCACCTTGTGTTTGTTGACTAAAGGTGTATAAGCTACGACTTTATAATGTTTTACATGGTTGGTAGAGGAGTGTTATGTAATGATCAATCTTCTCAATAGTTCTTAAGACTATGAAGATTCTCTTATCGGATGGGGATTAAACATTAGGGTGTTGGTATAAGAACATGTAGTCTTTCATGGAGAAAAGCAGACACACATGAAGTATGTGTGATTTTTTTAGATTATTGATCAACTAGGTGATTGATTCTAGTTAGTTGTGTTAATCGAGAAAGTTGTATTTATACATTTATATGGTACAATGTATAAAATGTATGTTAGTAATAGAAACTTGAAGTGCTTCTTTATATTATAAATGATTTCCATCAATTCAAAAGAATGAAGGCTCATGTGCTAGTTTTTACTCGAAATGGTTTTCCCAAGCGAAATAGTGTGTTTATTTTATGTACCATTTTCTTATGCATTATTTAATTTCATGTTTAACATAGATCTCCTTTGCTTTAGCTTATTACGCAAGTTTCAAATTCCAACACTATGAAACTAGTCGATCCAAATCAAGCCAAAAATAAGGGAAGAGAGAGAAGATAAGGAGGGAGAGGAAGTAGGTGAAAAGGTAAGAAAAATCCAAAATCTTGCCAACATGAATAAGAGTGAGAAGTTGACAAGAGAAATTGAGGTTGAAGGTATCAACAACACGAGATAATAAGTCAAAATTTGATAACTTGGAGTGATGATGTATACCACACAAATGCATTAATACCATAACAATTAAGTAATCTTTTACCAAAATTAGGTGTCTACATTGGTGTGATTTTACTCAACTTTGAAACTTTTTGACATTACCTTATTGCACAATCTTAATTGGAAGTTCAAAAAGGTTAAGTTTGAAACACTAACACGAAAATAAAGTGAATTCATAATAATATATAATTATGCTAATAATCGTTCGCAATGGTAACGAGGAGTGGATTGTAATATGACGAGTATTTGGTTGTATGCTTGATATTAAATTTAACATATATTTGACCATTACAAGGCAATTTGAACCTTAAATTTGACGTTCAACTATTTATCACGTAAAAGTTTTTCTTTTTCTTAGATAAGTCAATCAAAACATCACAACTATACAATAAAGTTTATAAACCTTTTTATTCTAGAAAGAGTTTTTTTAAGCCCAACACAATGGTGTAGTTAGATATAAGTTGTAAATCATCAATCATTCAGAAAATGACAAAAAGGTATTAGAGTTATTAATCAATTTGGTAGGTGAAATTTCTAAGAACTTTGAGATTGATATCTCTTAACAAATTTAAAATATATAATAGAGTAAATAATCTTTAGATGGTTTCCACAAACTTTCATTTGTTAATTAATTTTTATTTTTAACACCTATTCAAAATTATAGAAAATAAAGTGTTAAGTTCCAAACTAGGTATATTATAAATTTGAAGGTGGCTTTTTAAAACTTTATTTTCTTAATATATTTTTATTGTTTTTCCACTCTTTTTTAAATTTAAAATCATTATTAATAAAATGAAGTTTTGAATTTCAACCAAACTAATCTTTCAAGTTCAAAAGATAAATTAGATAACTTATTATAAGTCAATCTAAATAATTTTCTTATTAGAAAATAAATGTGAGTTTTTGAGATGGTCCAAACTTTAGTATATATTTTTATAAAGATATAATAGTTGTAAGTTGAGAGGACAATATTCATCAATGAGCTCGATAAAAAACAACTTAAATAATTATAAAACTTAACTTTATAGTTACTACATTCAACAAAAAAAACAAGGCTCATATATACCAAATGACAAGTCAATATCTATGTATTTAATAAACTAGTCTAAAAATAAAACTCTCTATTTAACATAATACACTCGATACAAATAAAAATTCTTTAAAGATACATCAAATACCAAAATTCTTATTTATATATTTAATAAATACACTTAAAAACGAAGCTTTCTTTAAATTTAAGAAAACATCTTTCAAACCGTAATGTACTAAGTACTTCTTACAAATCACCAAATCCTTATTTAAAAACATTAGAAAATAAAATACCATAAGATAAATTTGAAATTCCCACTAACCAACATTTCAAATTTAAAATTCCAAACAATAATAACCATTAAAAAAGTCAAACACACTAAATAAATAATTATTTCATCAAACGACGTGCACCTATTGTAATTTAATTAAAACCAATTAAATAAAATCCTATAATATAAGTAGACAACCTTTAAAATTTTACAATCCCTAAATTGACGTCTTCGTAAAGAACAAATCCCTGGCCCTACAAAAAGGTGACCTGTCCATACACACGAGCCAAGTGGTAACAATGCCAAGTAATCATAATTTTCTCTGCCCCACTCAGTCAACAGTTCAATTTTTAAATAATATTTTAATTTTTTCTTAATGTGGGTAAACTTTGCGCCTTTGGAATCTTGTGAGAATGGGTGCTTACTAAAGGAATGGAATTTGACGGTCACCCCTGCCTTTCAATTTGGAAAATTTCTGACGGTTTGAATAGATTGTAAAAATATATACTGTAAATAAGATTTTCTCCTTCGATTTTAAGATCATGAGTTATATTTTAAAAATAAATTAGATAAAATTATTATAAAACATATAAATGAAAATTTAGATATAATGCAATATCTCTTTATTATATTTTATTTATCGTTCACAATTAAATTTAAATTTTGAAATATAAATTTATCATTGATATCAAATAACATATTGTCATAACTACTCATTTTATGAATTTCAAATAAAAAATAAAATTTACAAACCTCCTAATAACAATGATTTACCAAATTTACAGTATATAAAAAATAAAAAATAAAAATAAATAAATTAAACAACAAATAATGGTATAAATAAACAAGCTTGTACCTGGTAATGGATTGATCTTCAAGTTTCACTAACTTCTTTCTATTTGAAGATGAAATAAACCTGCAATAAAAATAAATGAAAATTGATTTGCATTTAAAGATTGCATAGATATAATAATTCTAAATTTAAGCTTGGAATTAGAATAGAAAATTAGTAAATAGTTAAAAAATCAATAGACTCTATTTTACTTTCACTTAACAAAAAAGAATAAAACATATTTTTATCTTAAAAGTTGTATTTAGAGATGAAAAAACAAAAAATCGAATTCAAAATTATATATTATTATATTTATATTTGTAAATTATTATTTTTAATATTTGACTACTAACATTTTTTTTAGGGTTTGGAAATTATAAATTACGGCTTAAAAAATATAAAAACGGTCCACAGACCATCAAATTTCAGGCTTGTACTGCTTACCATTAGAGATATCGCTACATATGTTATAACGGTTACAGATGTCGTTTAAAAAAGCGCCAAATTGGCGTATTCCAAGTCAGACCCGGCTTTTATGGGTTTGGGCCGGTGCTAAGAAATTCGGATTGTTTGGGCTAGGTACTACTGTAATTATTATTATTATTTTGGCTTTGTACATCGGTGTTTATGCCTGTCATCCACTCCTCCGCACGCCTTTCGATGCCTTAATTTATTCAGTACATTCACTCGGTTTTTGCAGTTCAAATGAACCTTTTCTGGAGTTCTGACCTCTTCCCATCACACGCCCTATAAAAATCTCCAGTTTGGATCAACCGGGTATTTGCAGGTCGTGACATTTGCACTTGGGTATCATCTGGTTTTTAATTCACCCACACCCACAAGCCTGAAAGGCTATAAAAAGTACCGGGGAAGAAGAAGAAGAAGAAGTAGAGAAGTGGTGCAGCAGGCTCAAGTGTTCAAAGGCCTCAATCAGCAGCAGCAGACTAGGAGTGTTTTTCTCTGGGTTTTCTTGCTCAGGTTTAATCTGTTAAGCTCTATTTATTACGTGTAGACTGACATTTATCCTATCATGGCAACGGATTTGAGTCTGCTAAAGTGTAGAATGAATGATGCTTCATCTTTCTTGCTCATATTAACATCCTTAGTCGGTTTTAATGCATTGAGCTGTATCCAGTTTACAACAGGTAGCGGAAGTACATTGATTTAGTTGTGAACTTCTCTTTAATCTTCTATGAGCCACACGTGTAATACCATATTAGCTATTTATGGTCTTGTGCCCAGGTCTGACTAACAAACTCTATTAATATCTGATAGCATATCTGGATTTTGATCCATGGCTTAGCGTTTCCAGTGATAGTGCACATTGTTATGGTCACCACATACATGACATTGTATGAAGACGAAGAAGATTGGGGATTTGTAGTAAGGTAACTGTCTTCTTCTCGAGTTACAAAATGCAAGTTCACTCAGACCTGGCCATGGTCTTACATACAGGCCTTACATGATCACTTCGTTTCACAAAATCTATACCCAATCTTGTCTTTTTAATTTTTGGTTTCTCTATTTGGTTGCTTCTGTTTTTTTGTTTTTGGTTTTTTTGACAATTCTTTACAAGTTTCTATAATGGAACCAAATTCAGTGTATGTGAATCCATGTTTAAGGCATAAGGTTCCGGGCTAGGTTATTTGATGCTCACATAGTGCAAAAGGCCCTGCACATCACCTGACCGCCCTAAGTTGGCCTTGCATCACCTCACAATATCAATAGCTAATATTCTGGATTTTTGTCTAATTTTTGTTCATCGACAAGTTTTTGAATCAATCGAATCAATGTCTTAGAGCATATGATGATTCATAAATAAATCTCAAGTTTTTAAGAAATTTTCTGAAGGTATTTGTTTGAATGCTTCGATTTTTACAGGGAGGCGGGATGGGGAAGGACTACAATGGATCTCCCAAGCTACACCTGTTGACCGAATCCAAGAAAACAAGGATAACCTGGATCTTAGGAGTCATGGGACTTTGTACTGTGTTCTACCTGTTGGGTGCCTGGCAGAACACTACAACTCCATCAAACCTGACCAACACCAATTTGGGTGTCTGCAATTCTGCTGCTCCAAAAGTCTCATCATCTTCTGTTTCGCTGGACTTTGAAGCTCACCATGCAGTTGGGGGAAACGAGACTTTTAAGGAAGGAAACACGGCGTTTAAGCCATGTGACATGAAGTATAGTGAGTACACACCTTGCCAGGATCCATTCAGATCTAGGAAGTATAATAGAGAAAAGTTGATATACAGAGAACGCCATTGCCCAGCCAATAATGAGCTCCTGAAATGCCTCATTCCTGCTCCTCCTGGGTATAAAAACCCCTTTCCATGGCCCAGGAGCAGAGAGTATGCTTGGTTTGCCAATGTGCCTCACAGAGAACTTACAATAGAGAAGGCCGTGCAGAACTGGATTCAGGTTGAGGGGGACAAGTTCCGGTTCCCAGGTGGCGGAACCATGTTTCCTCGAGGTGCAGATGCTTATATTGATGACATCAATCGCTTGATTCCTCTAACAGATGGATCTATCAGGACTGCCATTGATACTGGGTGTGGAGTGAGTGTTCTACCTTGTCTCCTCTTCTCATATTATTTATGATTTTTTTTTCCACCAAATTCTCAGTAAACTCCATGAAGGTGGAGCTGAATCATGGACAGTAAGTGTATAGGTTAGAGTCCCACAGAGAATGTAGATTTGTCTTAAAAACTCTGTTCTTTATCAAGATTTAGGATTTAGTGCTCTTCCATCTTGGTGTATAAAAATGTAAATACTAATTGTTCCTTGGAACTGATCTAATTTTCTGCTGGTCTGATGAATTGGGAGACATCGAAAACAATTTTTATTTTCTGATTTATATTCTGAAATCCAAATAGCAGTAGCTTCTATTTTTGGGAGAGGGGTAGTTTTAAGTATCATCTGTGGGCCTCATATTGCTAGATTTTGTTATGTGGCAATGCCTAAGCTGATAGAAGGAAGATTTCTCCTCCAACTACTATCTCATGAGAGCATCAGTAAATTGAGCATTTTGCTACTGAGTCTGTAGATAGCCAATTCTATTTACTGCTCGTAAGTTCTGCTAGTGTGAGTGAGGAGTTCAAAGTTCTGGTAAAAGATTGTTATAGATTGGAGTATCCGGTGCAGTATGTGGGTCAGTACTGGGATGTTCTGTGAATCGGAGAAAATTGTTGACTGGCACTCTGTATCCTCTTAATCCATAACATGATCATTGTTTAGAATCTAGATAGATTTTCTGAGAAAAGTGTCAAGTCCCTTACGAGACTGATAGTTATATTTACACTTCACATCCTACAAAACTTTGTTGTGTATGTGTATGTGAAGCTGTTCATATTTTACTTTTGCCTGAAACAAATTTAAATCTCTCATGGATTGCGTTGAATTGCTTGCCAGACACATAAAATGGAATATCTTTACACTCTATCCTAGCAAAGGCTGTGCATATGTCTTCATTTGCTTAAACAAATGAAATTGAGATTGCAATTGGAAGCTTATTATCTTTCTGAAATATTTGCAGGTTGCTAGTTGGGGTGCTTATCTGCTAAAGAGAAACATTTTAACCATATCCTTTGCACCAAGGGATACACATGAAGCACAAGTGCAGTTTGCTCTGGAACGTGGTGTTCCAGCTATGATTGGGGTCATGTCATCTGAAAGGATGCCATATCCAGCAAGATCATTCGATATGGCTCACTGCTCTCGTTGTCTTATTCCATGGAAAGATTATGGTAATTTCCTGAATCAAATCCTGTTTCTGCTGGAAACACTTTAGTCCTGGATAAAGCTTATTTGTCTAGTTCTATCCACATGGATTCTTGCAATTATTTAGGTTGTATGATTTCGGCATGCATATTTAGGCTCCATGATTTAGTTTTCAGTACTTATGAAACGAGAAGTTTCTAGAAGGCTATGTAAGTTTGACTACCATGTTTTATATTTTCAAGAAGTGCAGTTACATATTATCTCTGATTGAACCTATGCTTTGCCCACCAGATGGCATCTATTTGATGGAAGTGGACAGGGTATTGAGGCCTGGTGGCTATTGGATTTTATCTGGACCCCCATAAATTGGCAAAGGTATCATAGAGGTTGGGAAAGAACACCGGAGGACTTGAAAGGAGAGCAAGATGCAATTGAAGATGTCGCAAAACGCCTATGTTGGAAGAAGGTTATTCAGAAGGGTGACCTTGCTATATGGCAGAAGCCCACAAATCATATTCACTGTGTAAAAGCAGACGCGTTTACAAGGTTCCTCATATTTGTAAAGATGACAACCCTGATGCTGCTTGGTATGCACGTTTACTCATTTTTTAATTTTCACTGTATCTGTTTTTCTTCTTGTCAAACA
This sequence comes from Taxus wallichiana var. yunnanensis, assembly GCA_018340775.1. Taxonomy (NCBI): domain Eukaryota; kingdom Viridiplantae; phylum Streptophyta; class Pinopsida; order Cupressales; family Taxaceae; genus Taxus; species Taxus wallichiana. Next base: position 999,996,765 of record CM031237.1, on the reverse strand, counting down.
AATGGCAATACATTTATTCCAGTATGAAACTTTGTAAAATCTGGAATGATATGTCAATTCATAAGTTCCTCTTTGCCGGTTAGCTTTGTTTGATATGTTATCTTAGGCATTAAGTGCACTAGTTGACAATTTGAATTTTGTGTTAATGAAAGGTATAAGAAGATGGAAACCTGCATAACACCACTTCCAGAGGTCAATGATATCAACAATGTTGCAGGGGTTCCTTAGAAAATTGGCCAAAACGTCTAACAGCTATTCCTCCAAGAATAAGCAGTGGCAGTCTCCTGGAATTACCGCTGAAAATTTCAATGAAGATACTAAACTGTGGAATGACAGAGTGTCAAACTACAAAAGGATTAATGGCCGTCTGGCCCAAGGAAGATACAGAAACATCATGGACATGAATGCTGGTTTGGGAGGCTTTGCAGCTGCCTTGGTAAATGATCCTGTGTGGGTCATGAATGTGGTTCCATCAGATGCAAAACAAAATACTCTTGGTGCTATCTACGAGCGGGGTTTAATTGGTACTTATCAGAACTGGTAAGCAACACATTTCTGCTTTATCTCCTATTGAAAGATTGGATCTGCTCTCATGGGTCACACAAACATATTCCTTAATATCTCCTTTTGGCATACTCCTAGCAACTATTGGTATCATTGTGAGTAAGCAACATTGTGAATATGTTATTTTGAGATTTGATCCAGCATCTATCCTTCAGTACATCTTAGAATTAGAATTTGGGGAAAACATGAACAGTGAACAGCTTCCAAATTGAAAAAGTTTTCTGTTTGACTGATGCACTTCTTAACAATTGCATTTGCATTTTTCTTCTCTCTATATAATAAAATTAGAAAAATTACATGTCTTGCGGTTATGAATTTCCCCTAAGCCCTGCCCTAGAATATTATCGCATATTGTCTTAAATGTTCAAAATACAGTAACATACATGGATTTAGTCCTGGGATATAGCTAGGATATTATCTTTTAAGCCTATTCAGGTGGTATAACAAGGGCATGCTTTTGGATTGCAGGTGTGAGGCTTTTTCAACATATCCTACAACTTATGACATGATTCACAACAATGGTGTCTTTAGCATGTACCAAGATAGGTAATGTCCCCTTTCAAAATTTATTACTCATCTAAAGCAGTCACCCTCCATGGGTATGCTAAAAAGATATCTATTACTTGTCCTGAATACTAATTGCCAGGTCTGTAACAATGTTGCTTAAAGAGTAGAAGCTCTGTGGACTCTTTTAGCCAAATTGGCTGCTATTCGAACCATTTGTTTTAAAAATCAGATCCACCAAATGGATAAAATCTTCTAAACACATTAGTCAATTTTTTAAGATAAATTGTACTCAAATAGGGCCATGTTGGCCAAAATTGATGTGGGTTTATATGATGGTTAGTTAGGACTTAATGATAAATTGGTAAGCTCAATGCTTATGGTGCAGGTGCGACATAACCGACATTCTACTTGAAATGGATCGAATCTTACGCCCAGAAGGAATGGTGATCTTTAGAGACGTGGTGGATGTTCTAGTGAAAGTAAAGTCCTTGACAGATGGAATGAGATGGGAAAGTCAGATAATGGATCATGAGAGTGGTCCCTTCAACCAAGAGAAAATTTTGGTTGCTGTCAAGAATTATTGGACAGGCAAAGCAGAAGAGGGAAGCAACTCCTAGTGATTTGTGGGTGTTGTTGAAGACGAGAGAAATGACAACGGGTTGCTCTCTCCTCTCAGATTTTGTACCATTCTAGTGTTAGCTGGCTGGGGCCAGTTTTGTTTGTGTTTTTAGGATTGGGTGTTTTTGTCATTCTTTGGAAACATTGTACAATAAGATTTCAGAATTTCTTTTCCAAATTTTCTACGAACCTTTCCAAAGTCCTTTTGGACTCTTGCCAACCTTTCTTGATAATGTCCCGTTTCATCATTTTTCGGAAATAAAAATGCACACCAAGTGTGGATGAGTTTCATTTCAGATGGCATATTATCCCAAAGATTTTATACAATAAAGAAAAGCAATTTTTGTTTGCTTGTTTTCGTTTTTAAGCGTTTGGAATATTAATTCAAAATTATAAATAGGACTGGAAATACCAATAAGAATTATTCATATAAAAATTTCCAGTGTTTTCTCACACACATATATTTTTATATAAATATATATAATTATAATTATAATAATAAGTATTTTTTTAATTTGTGGGGTATATTTGTCCCGGAGACTAAAGGAACGGTTTTTTTCCTTTAAATCATCTTAATCGAAAAGAACTTGCAAACTCGGGCTATAATTATGGAAATAGGAAATTTGTAAAAAAAAATCTGAACTTGCAAACTGGGGCTACAGTTATGGAAATAGGAAATTAAAAAAAAAAAAAAAAACTTTTTCAGTTAAATCATCTTAATTGAAAAGAACTTGCAAACTGGGGCTATAGTTATGGAAATAGGAAATTTTTAAAAAATCTTAAAAAGTAAATTTAAAAAAAAATCTTAAAAAGATGAAAGGATGCAAGTAAGTTTTATGTAGAAAATTGAAATAGGGAGAGGACCCTATAACCGTGCACCTAACTTTAGGGGCACGCAAATATATGTAGGTATGTCGATAGCGTAAAAAAATTATATCATTGTGTAGTGTATGATCGTGTCATATTGACATTTTCGTTTTGCGTGTTAATTTGGAGGGAAAAGTAGTTTTTGAATTGATTTAATATGAAAAAAATCAATATAAAGCATTTGAAAGAGGGACCAATGACCGAGCGCCCTATGTGTCACATTCTCATTAACTCTTAAAAGTGTAATTAACCAAAAAGTGAACAACTATTGGTGCTTTTGTCAACAACTTATGGTGAAAAGAGATGTACATGTTTTGGTGCCTGCTCGGTTATAGGGTCCTCTCCCCTAGTGGACAAAAATAATGATTAGAAATTTCCACACATATTTTGTAAGAAGATATTTTGTCAAATTTTAAATATTTTTTAAAAAATTTATAGATAAAAAACAAAGAATTTTGTTTATAAATAAAAAAGAGAATTTCGTGTGAAAATAAAAATGACTATTTTTCTTATTTTAATGTAAAAATTGCACATCTTAAGAATTATTAGAAATGTTCTTCTAATTATTCTATAAAATTGTTCATTTATGGGACTATTTTTCTTATTTTATTGTAAAAATTACACGATTTAAGATTTTTTATATTGTATGATTATTTTTATTAGAACATTTCTTAAAATTACTTAATAAATTTATGATATTTTTTTCTAATTTTATTATATAAATTAAACACCATAAGAAATTTTATAATATAAAATTATTCTATTAGAAATACTTCTAATTATTCTATAAATTTGTTTATTTATGACGGTTAAATTTTGATCAATTAATTTGTCAATACGCATTAAAATCAAAACATTAAATATAAATATTTAGTAAGTGTAATATTGATAAATGAATTACAATAAATTACAACACAAACACCCAATTACTGTGTTAGAAGTTTAAAACATCTGCAAAGCAGTAATACAAATCTAATTAATCATTTCCACAACGAGAAGGGTACTTATAAGGAGTATTCTAAAAATGTGAGGTATAGTGAGAAACATGATGATTAGCTTCTCAGGGACTCACATGCAATTACAAAAGGCTGTTAGATAGTGATCTCCTCCCCCGAGAGAGAGTAGCAGACGAGAAAAAAATGAATTGATGGTTGCATTTGACGTCTTTAATAATTTTTCAAATTTTTTTAGCATTGTGATGCTTATCATTTGCAAAATAAATTTACTTTATTCCAATAATTATTTTGGACCTTGTGTTAAGGGTTAGCTATGGTTCTAAACATTGTCTATTTATTAAGCCTTTAGACAATAAATAATATTTTAATTAGCGATCATTGACTTAATTTGAAGTTTTTTATATAAATCATTTACTTATATTGAAGTTTTCTATATGGTGGTAGATAAGTAATCTTGGTAGCTACAGCCTCAAGTTGGAGCACATATTAATGGTTTCATTTGATCCTTGTTTTATTTGAGATAATTTTGAAAATGTGATTGGACTATGAAATAATCAACTAGGATCGTAATAGAATATATAGATCACATGGTAAAACATATAATCGATCAAGTGCATAATCCTTCAAGTTTCTTTCGAATAACTTGATAATTAGTCTATTACCATGAACAAAGTATAAGCAAGAGTCTCAAAATAGAAGGCTCTAATGTGATGAAAAGGGTATTCCTTTAGATTGAACAATTCAAACCTTCAAGCTACCCATTCTATTGGAAATGGATATATAAGCACTTCAAAAGCTAAGGCCTTTAGGAAAAACTCATTTAAAGTCAACTTACTATTTGGCTTTAGAACTTGATTTTAGTTTGATTTTGCAAGTCGACAAATTATGTATCTCAGTAGTACCCTATATTTGATCGGATGCACATCATAATAATATTTTCTTCACCTTTACGAACATTTGGTCCAAACATTAATAATTGACATTATTTATGATTTTTTCCCTCTTAGAGCTCTGACATAATTCTCTAGTTTTGCATTACTATAACTAATATAGTCTATACATAAGTCCACTTGCATTCTAAACAAACATCTCACATCTTTCTATTTTAAGTACCATGTCCTTTGGATAGGTTTGTGGGCCACTGGACATGTTCGTCTCAACCTATCCACGTGTCACGAACATGTTTTTCACTTATATGGGAATCATAATTTTAAATGGAAAATTTGTTTTAAATGACTTTGGTAGAATTTTGGGTTCGGCTAAGCAAAAAAATAACGAAGGGTATTGTATTTGAACAAAAGCGCCTTAAGCCATTCAAATCATTTAGACATTATCTTATCACTTGGAGATACTATACACAAAGAACCAAATCTTCCCAAAGTAGTCATAGATCGGCTAAGAGTAGAAATCTAACACACAAATGTCAAAAGTCATGTTGTCAAGTGCTAAAGTCAAGTTGAAGGTTTCATGTTAAATAAAATTATTCCTATATTGATAGTTGCATCTCATTATAGGCTTGTCGGGAAAATTATGATGTGCATTCATCTTCGTTAGCCTTGGAAAAATCTACTTTTAGATGTCCGCAATGATGCTTAAAGTCATTGTAATGTCTCCCCTATCTTGCAAAACCCTAGAAAGGATATTAGGGTATAAAAAGTTTAGTCCTAGAATAAGCCGAATTGACTTGACATACATCATTATGTGAGAGAATTGTATTACATACCGAGGATTAGGGCTCATGTAGTTCTTCCAATGTGAGTGAAGTGCGTGGTCTTTTACTCATTGCATTAGAGAAATCAAATGCAACAACATGAACTTCACTTAAACCCTCCTTTGGTACAAATATATAAATGACATGAATATGTAAATTTAGTCATTTAAAAACTTAATAAATGTACCTTATAGTGAATGTGAATAATATAAGTGCTAAGAGTATCTTGATGTTTTTCTTCTAAAATGCGTTTAGGGTTTTGTATATATAAGATTCACAATTTTGAATTAGAGACATTGGTGTACAAATGGCCTTAAACCCCATAAGAATTTCAAAAAGAGGCGATGAGGGGTATATTGGATCTCACTCTAAGAAATTTTATTATAATATGATAGGGGTTAGGTTCACAACCTTTTCTCAAGTTCAATATTGAACCCGACGAAAGATTATTGAACCTTCTCAAACCTAGTAGAAAATTTGAAAAGTTGGAGCGGTGAAACAAATTATGGATCCTTGAAAAATATTGATAAAATATATAATAGAAGAATACAAAAGAGTTTGTGAATGGACTAAGAGGAATATAGAGTTGAAATCCGGAGAAATATGTCAATAAGTGCCTACCGTGAATGAAGGGACCATATGTACAAAATCAAACAAAATTTATTACAAAAACAAGACCTATACCAAATGTGGGTATCTATACACATATTTGTCATCTTGGATTTGGAATATCACTAGAAGGTGATTAAATAACATAATTTGGAATTGAATAATTTTACAAAATAAAAGGATTAATAATATGTATTTAATTATTTTACAACTATGCATAAAATAATTAGAAACAAAATTGTATTTTATAATTTAGAATATAACAATCATAACATATTTGAAGCCAACCAATTTAACATATAAGGGCATTAAACAATTAATAAAAGTTATAAAGCAAAATAGAATGGAACAATCACACTTGTTTCTATAATCTCGCCAAGTGCAAGAGGATCATACAAAAGTTGAAAATGGGCTCAAAAGATAGTCATCAATAGGTACACAAATTTTCTTGTCTTGACACTCTTTCTAGGACATAACCATCAAATATACCGTTTGAGAAATATATCGTGCATGATAACATCTTGGGGGATAAGATCCTATCCTATGAGGCTTTGAATGATTTGATTAAACTGTTGAAGGTTGGCCTCGAATTTGCTTCTAGTTTTGGTGTCATGCATATGTGTTGTGATGTAATGACACATAATTGGATACTTCTTCGCAAAAACCCTAGCAATGATAGTTTGACAAAAAAATCTCATTGAAAAGTGGTTAGATTTTTAGTTTGGATTGGCCTTAGTGCACTCCCATGATGACCGAGCATTTCCTATGTACCACTACTCTGAAGAGAGCTCAAACCACACATAGTTCTCCTACGGTAGTCCTTTATGAATGAATTTTAAATTGACAATACATTTAAAGAATATTCTTGCATTTCATACAAGATACTTGAGAGCATGCAAATTTAACCTATATACTTCAAATTTTTCACATGGACTACTATAGGATATTGTTGAGAGATTTGATACAAGTTTGAAGCCTTTTTAATGATATATAAGAGATTGCATTTTGTTTGATGTTTATAGGTTATGTATAAAGAATTGGGGAATCTACTTATATATGATTCCTTTCATCACTTATTAACCCAATGTTGACCTTAAAGTTACTCCATGACCAACCTATGAAGCTAGGCAAATTGAAAAACTAGGCATTAGAAAGTCTTAGAACACTATCATAAAATCTAGATTATATTGTGAATGATACGGTCAAAGAGACAATATCATGTACAAAAGTGTCATAGGGATACAATACTATCATGCGGGATGTAAACTTGGAAACATAGAAAATGGAGAGATAATTGTATAGGTTCTTAGGAGTTTCTTATATTGATAATAAGGGCTTTCCATAATAGATATTTAGAAAATAAGGATGACATAGTGGACTTAGGATTTATTTGAAGGTGGTAATGTATACATTTTTTTAATGAAGTGTTGCCAATCCAAACATTAAAAATTCGAATAATTGACATTGGCATGTGCCTCATACAAAATTTATGGTACTATATATTCCCCCTTTAATCTAGTATGATATGTGTAAACACCCTAATTCTATCGCCACATCAATTGATTAATTTCTTCATCCCATTTCAAATTCCATACGTAATTAATAGCTAATTAATCAATAATTAGGTAATCTAATTACATATTACTCACCAACCACATCATCCTTGTCAAATCATCATCCACATCAAAATTTCACTATCCCCACTACCAAATAAATAATTTGGTCAATTACTTATGTCCCCAATATGAAATAACATAATCAAATTAATTGCACATTTTCAAATATGCTTCACTATTCACCACTTGCCTTCCCTCCATTTTCAAATATGCTTCACTATTCACCACCTACCTTCCCTCCATTTTCAAATATGCTTCACTATTCACCACCCACCTTCCCTCCATTTTTAAATATGCCTCACTATTCACCACCTACCCCCACTTTCAAAATCTATCACTATTCACCTACCTAATTTGTCATTATTATTACGAGAAATTAATTAGTCACATTCACTAATTACACCTTGAAACTCTATAAACACACCCTTTACCTTCCATCTAAGACACAATTCATGAGCATAACTCCATTATGCCCGTTTTCCCCTTTTGATTTCCCTCACATTCATTTGTGCCCAAACCCTTCTCTGTTTTGTAAAGAAAAGAAACGTAATGTTGTCAAACTGGTCTTGCACAACGGAGCACACTTTGGGACATCTATCTCTAAAGCATCCATGGGAAAATCCACTTGACGACCCAAATTGGGGTGCATGATTTAGATTCAAATTGTGGAGACGCTAACCTATTTTATTCATCTGAATAACCTCATGAAGTTCCTCTCTCATGCAATGACAACAACATAAGCCCATTTTAATTTAGTAAGCTGATTTTGAGTTAATGATATATCTAACACATCTTGCAGGGTGGCTCAATATCCAGGAGCACATTTTGGCGACCACAATGGGACCTATTTTGGTTGTTGGTTACTTTTATTTCATTTATTAATATAATATTCAATTAGTTTTTACATGTTACTCTACTTGTTATGTGTGTTTGTAGATCCTGTGTAAAGTGACAATGTTTTACAACAATTCTTGTTGCCAACTTTTCCCTAGTGTGTCTGCAGATCTCTTAACCCGTCTAATTGAATATGAAATAGGTAAAAACTATATGAATGTTTGCAAACTTGCATATTGTTTGAAATTTCTGTTTTAGTGAGTTTTCTTTCGGGATTAACTTCTATTTCTTTTTAAAAAGAAAAATAAAGATGGATTTGTATTGGATAAGATAATGTTACAAATATTTAGTAGTTGGAGATTTTGATGGTCCTAATCATGATTTAATCAAACAAAATACAAAATACAAGATTTAGATTTAGATCTTGGCTGTTTAAACTACTTTATTCAACAAAAGAACCTATAATTATCCCTCACATAGTCAATGGTGGTGTAGACACCAAAATTGGGTCATATTCCCCTTAGCCCCTGATCGGACAACCAACTTAAACATGGGCACCTAACCATGGCCCCCTTTCACCCCACATTAATAATTAATTTAATTAAATTAAATACCCATCCTCACAATATCCATTATTTTATTACCTTAATTGACCTAATTTCCACCTCACCTAGACATCTCATCCAACCACCTCACCCTAGACCTATTCTTGGCATGTTTCCATAACTAACAATAACTAAGTCTTACTTGCCTTAATGAGCTAAGATTTGGTCTAACCCTAAAATATCTCTAACCACATTCCCGCCCATTAGAAGGAAGCTTTTGCTCTGATCCGTGAGAACAAAACTAACTGGGCCCAAGAAATTAGAAATATCTACCCATTTTAGTAAACCTAGGGAATCCCACCTTAACCGACGCGGTCACCCCTAAACCAACGCTATCAACCCAGAACCATCGTCGGTTACCATTTATTCACCTAAGCAACCTTATTTTTGGGTTGGCACATTCTGAGAGCAAGAAGACGAGAAGAGAGCTGCATGCAAGCAAAACCAGAGTCTTTCTCACGCACCCAAACATCCATAGCCAACACCAAGACAGATCCAGAAGCATTGACACTCATGGTAACATTTCGGGAAGCGTCACTATTGCACCAAGCTCCATTCCATCAACCGATCATCACCACTACCCAACCATTGGACCTGCAACATTGGTAAGTGTTTTATCATTAATCATTTCCATTCCTATTTTGTTCATAGAGTTGTTATCACTTCTGTTACCATTCTTCTATTAACATTCCCATTCCTCCATAGCCATCTTTCTAACAAACCCAAAACCTCATCCACCCATTTATCAGATCACCTATCTTGGCTCTTCCACCTCTCTGAGTGTTCTCAGTATTCCCATAGACCTCGTCATCTCCTTCTTTAGCCTTGTCTAACCTCACCTAAACTCTACAATAAGGTTTTCATTGAATTATTGTCACCCATCGTATCGATGCGCTTACACATAACCGTCGTTGTTATACCCAACCGACATCGGCCTCTGTGTTTTATACCCTACCCAAGAATAGAGCCAAACAACCTCTTACCAGTTGACCTAAACAACCTGTAATCGACCCCGACCGGCCCCAACACATTGTGACACCTCATCCTTTAGATCTAACTATAACCTAGCTTGTTGTGATTGGATTTGCTTATTGTACTTGAATGAGATACCTAAATCATATCAACTATAGTAGGACTTTATTTATCTGTCACATTGATTTGTTTTAAATAGTGGATTGACAACCATCTAGGAAGTATCACACTTCCTGGAACTAGCATATGCTAGGTAGTCCACTGTCATATATCATTTAACTTATCTTTTGTGGTCTTGTTTTCTATTATAGGTAGTTCCTCCTAGCCAAAAGGAAGCTCTCACAATCGGAATTGGATCGAGAAGTCAGAACACGCACATCAACCATCAACCAACCCATTTAACAGGTATTCCTCCTAGCCCTTACCCTTATCTGTTTGTCATTCAAAACGTAAAGAAAATGGTGAAACATGTGTTGCATAAAAGTATTTCTTATTTAGTAGCATTGATTTGAGATTTGATAATATGTCATCTAACACATCTTGCAGGGTGATCCAAATCTAGGCTTACGATTACACATGATTACTTGACAATGATAATAAGTTGATTTTGTTCTAGTTTTCTCGCTTGCACTTATATAACATATATTATTTTAAGGTTCAATTTTAATGAGCAACATACCGTATTGTATAAGGTAGGGTAAGGTGTATTGATTTTAATTTTGAAATTATAAAACAATGATTTTAAAAATTTGCTCACATTTGTTCCAAGTTTTTGAGATAAAATTCCACCCTAAATTTCACAACCGCATAGTATCACATAAATGACAAGGCTAAAGAAAATGATTTATTTTTATACCAACAACAAATTTCAACATACTATCCAATCCATGTTTTTTTAATACTAATTTTTTCAATTTTGTTTATAACTAAGGTCAATAACAAAGTATTTATAATTGTGATCTATATAAAAACTTATATTAGTTAGATATTGTGTTGAGTCATGAAAAAAAATTAATTTATAATATGTTAAATGGTTATCCATCATCAAAACTTAGATAATAAGGAAAGGGTAGTGGATGTGTACCCTAAGATATAAACCCAATCAATGAATTATGAATCTTACATCTATCTCTTATTGTATATTCCATTATCACACATGAAATTACTTTTTCTACAATGAAGGCCCTCCTCAATATGTCATCTACATTGTAGTTCAACAATTGACACATATTCCCAAGCATATGGTTAAATATGTAGAAAGTTCCAAGTTAAAAATTATAGATCAATTTTTCAAAATGAGCCATTCTAAATTTTTACGTACTTGGTCCATCCCAAGCTTCTCTTACGATTCATAGAGAGGTTTAGTTGAATGATGCACTTAAAATTCTACATGTTTAACTATTATCAAATTGCATTTCCAAGAAATGCATATTTATGACAACATAAGAGCTTTAGAACATGGTGTGGGAATCCATAAAACCCTTGAAAACTATGCTCCTTGTACACATCATACTCTTGAACACCATTATTTTTGTTCTATTTTCCATCATTTTGAAAATGTCCCGGAAATGCTTGAAAACTGCAAAACAAAACTATGTACAATCACATATTATTCGTTTATAAATTGAATTAAAAATTGAAATCAGTAACCAAAATTAGATTGTGTACATTAAAATTGGATCCATAAGAAGTAGAAATGGTAATATTTTCAATGGGGGATGAGTTGCCTTAATCATTACACCTTTTTCGAGAGAAAAGCATCCCATCTTGTAAACATTTATTTTCTTATTGCATCATATCAATTTCACTTTGTTGATTTATATCTTTGATATACAATATCAATTTGTATGGTGAAGTGAACACGAAAATCTTGAACACCACATTTTAAGATGCCTCAATGTTATGGGGTATATGCTTACACTATATAATTGAAGAGTACACTTTGCATATTGTGTTTTGATATATAGGGATCCCTTTCTCAATAAATTCCATAGTACAAAAAGTTACATATTTCGGTGAGTGAATTACAACATGTCAAAAGGCTTGGATCAAAAGCCACTAAGGAGAAAAAGAGATGATAGATCAATATCCCCTTTTCAAAATAATAAAAATAACAATGGATTATAGACCACACTACTAAAGGACTGGAATACTATATACATAAGTGGGGTAGAGATAAGCTCAACCCAAAGAAAATTTTACCAACAATACTAACAAACTATACATACATTATTACCATAGGAAACCAGAGAAGAACATAAAACCTGTCCAAAACCATAAAAAAATACACAACAACACAATCACACATTTACAAGAGGAAGATCCCCTTTTCTAGCAATAGAAGTTGATGCATCATCCTGAAGTCCAATTGACCACCCAAGAAAATGTTGAATCCTACTACTCATGCCGCCCACACTAAGAAATTAGTGACTTTCTTAGCCTATTCCACAAAAATTTATCCACCTTGGGAAGATGGAGAAGAAGAGCTAAATGAGGGGCCAAAAATCAATGCTCAAAGAAACAACCTCCACCATGGAAGGTACAATGATGAATTCACAAAGCCTCTCAAGATAATCGACTAGATATAGAAAGTGGGTCTCCATTTATTCAAGGGCCCCAATGAGACCAAACCTCAAACCTTAGTACTTGAAAGGTAGTTATCTAGGAATTACCAAGAAAATAACTTCAAGAACCTTTTCTATGTTGCATTAATACTCCTCTCAAATTAGGGACTCTACAATTTCTGTCAGTTCTCACTTGTAAAATTGATAAAGTGAAGTAGGTTTGAAATAAACATAGACGCCACCTAAAAAATCTTGCTCCTCATTTCCAACTCAATGTCGTTTATTCCCAAAATATCCTTGATTGATTTCATCACCTCTCGGTATTGGATGTTGAAGATAATTTTTAGTAGCTCATCAAAGATTAGGCTCCTAAAAGCCATCTCTTGCACTGGGTGGGAAAATCCTCGACAACAATCATGACTTCATGCTTAGAAAATGCCACGAGGGATTCACAAACCATAACATTACCTATCATGTGAGTTGATATTGGGGTTCTTCAATATTAGTCACAATGGACCCAATATATTTCCATATATTAAGGGGTTAAAACATTAAGGTTTTTAAAAATATATTAGGGGTAGGGTATGTGGAGTAGTAGGGAGGAGGGATGAGCATTAGTTCTGGGGTAGATGAAGAAGCTCTAAATTTAAATCATTTTCATTGTGTTTTTTTAAAGTAGTGACATGGATTTTAGAGAGCAACATGTTTTTCCAGAGTAATATATAACACTGCATAACTCTCAATAGTTAGGGCATCCTTCATAATATCATTGCTAAGGTATATTTCTTATCATTTTATTCAAAATTTTAGGAGAATAAATGTCATGAAGATTAGTAAATTTAAGTGACAATAATGCAACCACACGCGAGCCTTCACATTATTATACAAATTTTGATTAGTGTGACAAATGTAGATAGAAAATAAAAGAAGAGAGACATCAAATTACACATACTAAGGGTTTTTACTTTTTGAGTCCAATATGAATTTTATCAAGGTTTTAAGTGGAAATATAATTAATTTTTGTGAAATTGTAAGATATTGAATCTAACATTGAAGAGGTGGAAATAAAAAAGGGATATAAATATGTCATTACGAGAAAATGGGTGTTTTGGATATATGGTAAATTAAAGGATATTTTACATTTGAAAAGTTGTATTGGGAGGTGGTTTAAAAATAAAATATTGAGATGTAGATTTGGAAATAGGGGTATTGTTTATTATCCAATGAATGCACATGATAATATAAGTTTACATAGTGAATCCACTATGAAAAAGAGGGAGATACAAATAGGGAAGTGAACAAAAATGATGCTATACTCTCGAATGAAGTTAGATAACATTGGGTGGCACATTCGAGACATTATGATAACTCCCATCATCATATGCCACCACTTCACACCTCACTTGCAATAACCATCTCAAAATCTAGACATGATAGGGGAGAGATATGGTGACAATAACTCCTGGGTGAGATTCTACATGCCCGAGTCAATCTTGAAATGTGGTGATGAAAAAGTGAAAAGGGAAGACATTAAAGGAATGATGGACCTTGAAGGTAAAAGAAGGGATAACACGTGGGATTTGTTAGGAGCGGGTGACAAATCACACTCCCATGCAAGCGCCAAACCATTCCACAAACTCAACATGTTATTCATTTTAGCATATTTACAACTTATTTGATGTCATAGTTTTCTAAGAGATTTGCCATCTTGTTGGCCTCTTTGAAGAAATGACTAACAATCCAAAATGTTCGGGAGTCGAGGAGGGGCCATGTCTTTTGAAGAATTTTATCCAATTTCTATCATGATATGTTATTCTTTAGTGCCTAGATCATGACCATTGAATCCCCCTAGTTCCCATAGAAACTCTATTCCATAACTATTGCAAGATGGGTACCATTGACTAAGGTTGAGTTTCTATGTCATTATTAAAACTGACAATGAGACCATACAATGTCGCCCAAATGAGTCATCTCACTCAAACTTGAGTCATGTACCTTGTGCTGCGACTTTTGGGTTGTCTTGAGAGTCACAATAAAAAAAATCAATTTGGAACTTTTAGATCAGGAGGTTTCCAATAGGAATGCAACAATCTAGCTTGTTCCAACTAGGAGCAACAACCCTTGACCTATTAACAAGAGCAATACGTAGATTGTTATGATAACAATACAATTTTTGCATTTTTCTAGATTAGTGGTAATAAAAGAAAACATTGGTTCAAGGGCCTTGGTCTATTGGTGATGATGTTGGCTCTCATTGATTCCACTAGGGATCAAGTCTTGTTGAGTACAAGGCCTGGAGACACCCGACATGAAGAGTCAAATGGTTGAGGCCAGGGTCGTGCCCTGGGTGATTTTGATGGCGTGGATACCCCTTACTCGTATGCATACCAAGGAGATCACCGGTTTAGTTTCTTCATTTACTTTGCATTGTTGAATCTATATGTTCCTCCTCGGAACTTAGGCAAAGATGTCATTAAACTATGTAATCCAATGCCCAATCAGTAACGCCCTTAGAGGTGGTCAATCAAAAGAAGAAGAAGAAGAAAACATTGTATGTTTGATATTAAATTATAACCTTCCATTAGTGAAATTTATTTAAGAGTGTTAAGTGGGTTGTAGTCCAACAATGAGAATTATGGTGTAAAAGGTGTTGCCTAGCCATCCACCAAGATACAAGTCCCAAGAGATACCAAAAAGAGACGAGCTTGGGACCATGGCTTGAGCGTAGAATCTAGCGAGAAGAGATACCCCTCAATCCTTAGTAGTAAGCCAAAACAACATTCATGTACACCTAACTTATGCACCGTTGATAATTTCAATAACAAAACAATTATTTAAAATTTGTTAACATCTTACAAAATTCTCACTATCACAAGATTGATTAGTACGTCCACACATTATTACTTCTTAAACATCACTCTTAAGTGTTTTTAGATTGATCAACCTACATGACATTGAGATATGAGTTCACCAACATCATACTCCACACATACCACTCTAAATTATAGTTTAACTCATCACACAACTTATCTAACATTTGTAAGTTTGGCATCCTAGGGGACCATTGTTAATTAAATCCATATAACATTCATTATGACATGCTTAAAAACTAAGTGGAGTGGGATTTGAAGAGTGTTTAGGTGTTTTAAAAAGTTTCCATTTTGAAAAGTCTAACAATTTAAAAACACCACCAACGTTGATCATGGGACCCGTTTTTTAAGGTACTTAAGACCAACGTTTTTTAAACGGAGAGGTTCGAATGCCATTTGTAGCAGATTCTAAACAAATCACATCACTATCGTGTACGTGAAGAAGAAGATATATGATCCTTTTGACTATGGAAACACGGAATAATCTCCTTTATTATCTTAATATTAGTTGGATACTCGTTCCATGTTCTGCCTCGTCTTTAAGCGACCACCTCATTTGTCCCCACAAAGATTATTATTATACTTTGCCAAGTCTTGTACGCTAAGAACATCTTTGCCAATTAAAAGTCTATGGAAATCATTTACCTACTTTGTGCTACTTTTATTTCTCTTCATTATTAATTTTTTTAACCTTGTTTTGTGTTAATAAAGTTGGACATACATTGAACGATAAACATTTTTTTTTTTTTTATTATTTAAATTTTTTTTAACCCTAAATTAGATATAATCTTCAACACATTTTAAAATTCTAATTTTTTAAATTCAAATATTTATGTCATTTCAAAAGAATACAACTCACATCCAAACCATTAATATTATTAAAATTATTTTAGAAAATGTTTTGGATATGAATTTTAGCATACATTTAAAATTATTAAATGAGGTTAATGACTTTCCTACAAAAGTGTAAATTGTAGAAGATGAACAAACAAATATAAAGAAATCCCTTTAAACACTTTTGGAAAAGACAAATGTCAAATTCCCAAGTAAGAAGAAAAAAATATGGTTGATAGCAAAAGTGAAGACATATTGGCCCACCTCAAAACATCAAGAAATATTTAAAACCAAATCAAATTAGTATAATCTCTTTCTACCACTCTAAACCAAAAACTGATAAAACCAAAAAGCCCTAAAATGTATCTAAGAGCACATAAATTGATTAAAATACCACTTTTGAACATATCCTCAATCTATAAAAAAACCACCACAACATTGTGAAAATCTATTACGCTTATTGATTATTAACCTCCTATCTTGTAAGATTATTTGATCAACAAATATTGGAAAATAACACAACTGTAACTTCACAAATACAAACACATAAGAAATACCCAACAAGGTGAACACAATATTTTTGGACAATTGTCCCTGGAAAACCCCATAGGGAAAACCAGTACTACAGATGAAAAATATATTAAACTTCAACAAATCAAGAGATACAAATATCGCTTGCCTCTTATCGCGAGCTCGACAATCTCCTAATCCTCCTGCTGATATTCCTCCACTGCTATCTCCAACGCTATCACTGCGCCCTTGCTAACACTGCAAGACTACTTGCTAACACTGCAAGTTTCTCTCAAAACTTCCTTGTTACAAATGACCCCAATGACCCCCTTATATACTACTCTCGTTGAAAATCAACGGCCAAGATTAATACAAATGAATGGCTGAGATTAAGACAACTCAATAACCATAACAACCTTGGTTATGAGGTGTCACCTAAAAGGAGTCAATATTAGATAACAATTGTTCTTATCCTAACAATATTTGTTTGACAAAACAATTATTTCTCTAAACTCTAGGTTGTCAAACTACCCATAACAAATGGATGAGGACAAACATTGTCAAGCTACTAACTACTAAGATTAACACTCCCTCTTAGCGAGGAAGTCGTTTCGCATGACACCCAACATCTCTCGAAGAAGATAAATTTTTCCTTCCCAATGCCTTTGTCGGAATGTTCACACCGCTGATGATCTGTAGGTACAAACTATAGCTTAACAACCCCGCGTTGTACACAATCTTTGATGAAGTGATACTTGATGTCTATATGTTTTGACCTATCATGAAACACTGGATTCTCAGTCAACTTGATGCAACTCTGATTGTCGCAATGTATCACCGTAGTCTCAACCTTCGACCAAACAAAGTTACTAGAACTCCGAAGCCATATAACTTCACATGTTGCCATGTTAGCATTTGCTATGTACTCGAGTCTCACTTTGAACTCAGAGCCATATAGCTTCTCTCGCCGAACCAAGATACAACTCCCCGATCCTGCATGAAACAACACCACTGAAGTGCTCCTCTTGTTCGTTGTACTACCCGCCTAATCACATCAAGATAGCCCATCAACTGATTCCTTCACCTCGAGCATATCTAATTCCATACTCGATTGTACCTCGCAAATAACGCAAAGACATGCTTTCTTGTGATCCAATGCACTCTCTTTGGCTCAACCATGGCCCGACTAAGAGAGTTAGCTCGCAAAAGCTATATCGGCCTGGTATTGACCAAATACATGAGAGAACCAATCAATTTGCCTTGTATAAGGTGGGGTCTACATCCTTCTCCTGGATGTGTCTACCTTCCTCCAGATTCATGATCATGGGTGTAGACATGGCTTTGCAATCTTCCATCCCGAACCTTTTCAAGATTTCCATGCAATATTTCCCTTGCCCAAGGAAAATCTCTCCATCTTTCTGCCATACCTCCATGCCTAGAAAGTAGTGCATGAGTCCCAAATCCTTCATCTCGAACTCCGCTACAAGATCCCTCTTGCATTCTTCTATGAGCCCCAGTGAACCTGTAAGAAACAAGTCATCTACATATAGAACAAGAATGAGAATCTCACCTCCAACTACCAAGTAGTAGAGATTAGCATCTGCCTCACTCTTCACAAAGCGCATTTCCTGCAAGTAACTATCAATGCACTCATACCACGCTCCGGGAGCCTCGCTTGAGTTCGTACAATGCTCTTTTCAATCTACACACGTGGGTCTCTTTGCTGTGTGCTACAAAGCCTTCTGGTTGTTCTATGTATACCTCCTCTTTCAACTCACCATTAAGAAACGTTGTCTTGACATCCATTTGATGGATTTGCCATCCCATCTGTGCTGAAATTGAGATTACAGCTCATATAGAAGTATACCTGGCAACTGGAGAAAATGTCTCCTCGTAGTCTATTCCCTCTTTCTGAGAGAACCCCTTTGCCACGAACCTTGCCTTATATTTCTTGATGCTACCATCTGCACCGTGCTTGATCTTATAGATCCAGCGTGATCCAACCACTTCCCTATCTGTTGGTCTAGGCACTACCTCCCACACATCATTCTGCATAATTGAAGTATACTCCTCAACCATTGCTTCTTGCCACACTTGATGTTGTGCAGCCTCCTGATAGCTAGAAGGTTCACTATCTACCAACATACTAACTAATGCAACATAGTCATCATACCTGGCTGGTGGTTTCCGTTGTCTATCACTCCTCCTAGGAGTACCCACTAACTCCTGAGTATTCTTCACGTATCATTGAACCTCACGGTTCTTGCTTTGCTTTGCCGTAGAGAGGATGAAATATCAACCTCCATGTCTTCTTGATGCATCTCTTCGCACCTATTGCTCCATACTTTGAAAACTCTCTCCTCCCGAGTCTATGCTTGTCTAAGAATCGTACTCGAGATTTCTTTGCCCTTGACTCGATTGAGTGATCCTTGGAGTTTACATTGGTACGCTTACTCGATCATCTCTTGGAAAATCTCTAGACCTTCTAAATGCCTTGTCCTCCATGAACTTGACATCACGTCGAACAATAATCCTTCGGTCCCAGGAATGAATATCGATATGCCTTAGAGGTTTCATTGCACCCCACAAAGTACCCTCTCTCTGCAGTCTGATCTAACTTGGTACGTGTATCCTTAGGAATGTGACAATATGCCAAACTCCCAAAGATCCTAAAGTGACTGACATCTGGCTTCTTCCCAGTGAATGCTTCCTCTGGTGTCATCTTCCCTAGTACCTTATGTGGAACTCTATTCTGTATGTATACTACTATATTGCATGCCTCTGCCCACAGATAACGGGGTAAATCCTGGTCATGCAACATAGCCCTTGATGCCTCTCGTTATAGACTCGATTCTTCCTCTCAGCAACTCCATTCTATTGCGGATTGTAAGGAACAATCCACTCTCTCTTGATTCCTTCTCTAGTACAGAACTCCTAGAACTCATTGCTTTTGTACTCGCCTCATTGTCTGACCGAAGAAATTTTATCTTCCTTCCTGTCGAATTCTCCACAAGAGCTTTGAACTCTTGGAAGCGAGTGAAAACCTCATCCTTGGTCTTCAAGAAGTATATCCATGTCTTCCTGGAGAAATCATCAATAAAAGTAACAAAGTACTCATACCCTCTGAGAGACTTCGTCGACATTGGTCCACATACATCTGAATGTACTAGATCAAGAACGCCCTTGGATCTCGGTGTCACTCCTTGGAAAAGATGCTTTAGCAAACTTCCCCAACACGCATCCCTTACATACATCATCATGCTCTATGCTCACCTCAGGAACACCTGTCACTATCTCATGAAGTAATTTAAGGGCTTCATGATGGATATGGCCCATCCTTCTATGCCATAGCTCTCCCTAATCTCTAAGATTACTGTTGCTCATGAGTGCCTTAGGAATATCAAACTGCAGCCTATAAAGTTGACCGCTCCTAACTCCAATAGCTATGGGTGATTTCCAATCCTTATGCTTGATCAACACATGTGCCCCTCTAAAGAGTACATTGTACCCTTTGTCCTGAAGGACAAATACAGAAATAAAATTCATCCCTAAGCCTGGAACATGCAACACATCATGAAGGGGAATCATCTTACCACTCTCCCTCTGAAACTGAACAATCCCTTTCCCAACTGAGTTGAGTTTGGACATGTTCCCCATAGAGATCTGGATTCTGGTGCTCTCTTCCTTATAACTGGAGAAGTATTCTCTAAGCGGAGAAGTATTCTCTAACTCTTGTCATATGATATGACGCCCCACTATCTATGTACCAAACACTCTGTGAGGTTGAGCTAACCATACATGCTATGAGTGCAAACTCATCTTCCATTCTACTAGAGAGCTCATCTGCACTTGCTGAAGCCGCAACTTGCTTCTTGCCTTTCTTTTCATTCTTCTTCCTTTCTGGGCAATCGCTGACATAGTGGCCAAACTCGTGACAGCCATAACACTTGATCTTCGAAGAATCTTTCTTCTTCTTTTCACCTTGTGAATTTGATCCTTTACTAGACCCCTTCTTTGCTTTCCCTTTACCCGCTAGGGCAACATTTTCCTGTTCCACCTCACTTTTCTGACTCTTATTGTTGGCTCCATTGACAAGACTTAGTCTAAGCTCCTCCTGAGTGAAATCACTCCATAGTTGATCCCAACTCGGTAAGGTGTCTCGTCCATTGATGACTTGAACAAAGACATCCCACTGCTTAGTAAACCCATTTAGGGCTATTCTCACTAGCTCGTCATCACTTGGTTTGTCTCCAATAGCTGCCAATTCATCCTTGACAAGTCTAAGTCTGGTGAGGTAACTTGTGATGTCTTCTCCCTTATTCATCCGGGTATTCCTCAACTTTTCTCTGAGAATCAGCTTCCGGTTAGTGGTAGCATTCTAGTACAGATTCATAATGGCATCCCACATCGTCTTCGCTGTATCTAACTCTGCAATATGCAGAACAATATGATCCTTGACACCGTCAAGAATCAACCTCCTCGCCTTGGCATCTTCCTTCTTATATGCTAAGAGTTGTGTTGCATCTATAGTGCAGAACAACGGTGGTCACATATTCCTTGATACCATTCTCTTCCAAAGAATAGAGAAGTTACGGCTTTCAGGACACCAAAATTCGAGGCTCCATCCAATCTGGCCCCGATCTCTTAAAACTCTTTGAGGCCATCTTAAAGGAAAATAATAATAATAATTTTGAAGAGGTTAAACCGGGTTTTATAAACCCTCACTTTCTTTCACCTAGGTAAATCTCTTCTACCCGAACTTAGCTCGATACCATGTGAAAAATCTATTACGCATCGATTATTAACCTCCTATCTTGTAAGATCATTTGATCAACAAATATTGGAAAATAACACAAATCAGAACTTCACAAATACAAACACATAAGAAATACCCAACAAGGTGAACACAATATTTTCGAGACAATTGTCAGAAAACCCCAGAGAGAAAACCAAGATTACTACGGATGAGAAATATATTAAACTTCGGGAAATCAAGAGATACAAAATATGCTTGCCTCTTGCGGCGAGCTCGACAATCTCCTAATCCTCCCGCCGATATTCCTCCACTGCTATCTCCAACGCTATCATCCTTGTGCCCTCTGCAACACTACAAGACTACTTGCTAACATTGCAAGTTTCTCTCAAAACTTCCTTGTTACAAATGACCCCAATGACCCCCTTATATACTACTTTCGTTGAAAATCAACGGTGAGATTAATACAAATGAACGGTGAGATTAAGACAACTCAATAACCATAACAACCTTGGTTATGAGGTGTCACCTAAAAGGAGTCAATATTAGATAACAATTGTTCTTATCCTAACAATATTTGTTTGACAAAAACAACTATTTCTCTAAATTCTAGGTTGTCCAAACTACCCATAACAAATGGATGAGGACAACAAATTGTCCAAGCTACTAACTACTAAGATTAACAAACATTATGTCTCATTACTATCAAAATTGAGGTATATTTTGTTTTCATTTTGTAATAAACAATTTGATGCAATTTTTATTCAACAATTTTGTGTTCAAATATCCGAGGCTAATTGTTGTTAATTTTTTTGCCTAACCCTAATTTTAGCAAATTGATAAGTGCTAATATATACCATAACATTGTACTTGACTCTCCTACACAACAACAAACATAGAGATAAAGAAACAAGAGATATTGTAATGCACATATATGCATCTCATAGGTATGCATGCATAATTTATTATGTAAACATGTGTAAAGGTCTCACTCAAGCACACCGAGAATTATATTGTTTTAGTAATTTTAGCTCAAGTTTAATTATTTTAAGAAATGAAACACTAAAACTCGGAATGTTAACATGATTTAGAGTTATATGTGGGATGAAGAATGTGCACCATTGAATCAAGCAACGTTGTTGGTTGAATATTTTGTCAAAAACAAAATATGAGGTTCAACCACAATATGCGGGACAAAGTCCGTCCTCAAATAAAGGGTAGGTACCCTATTTATTACTAATCTAAAGCACACCAAAGAATATTTACAATATCTACACTAATCTAACCATTCGGGTTGGGATCTCATCCCAGTAGATGTTCTTGTTAGAAATGAAGGCGTGTAGAGAGAGAAGAAGAAGAAAGACATGAGGAATTTTAGAAGGAGTAAGAAGAGAATGAGAAGGAAATGTGCTTTCTCTTAAGCAGAATGCAGATCAAAATATAATCACATGTGAATAGATAGTAATAACGACTACAAATTCAATAAACTAGATCTTAAAGAAAATAACCATTTGGTGTATTGAACTCAAGAACAATACCTCAAATGAAAGAGATAAATCCACAACACAAAGTCTGCAATAGATATCTTTAATGTTCTTTGATAATAAGAAAGAAAACACAAAGTTTTTTCTGTCTCTACACTTCAAGATCCAATTCATACAAAGAATCTCCAACCCCTTCAAATGTGCCCAAACACTTACATTTATAAATTTTCAAAGAAGAGAGATAGAGAGAAGAGGGAACAGAGAGGGAAAGAGATCAGATTTGATCTTGCCATTAATGAAAATCTCTATTTTTCCCGCAACATGGCTCTCAAGCTCCAACCATCGTCAATCATGCATCAAATCTCTAAAAACATCATGGGCACCCTACCAAGACCATTCCCCCACATTACATTGCTTGCAAGAGAAGGAAAGATCCCCATACTTCATCAATTCAAGTAGTTGAGACATACGTAATTGCATATTAATGCTTGAACTATTTTTCCTCTTTTTATCCCACTAAACACTACCAAAATATGATTCGATGATGCCAAATTGAAGGGCTTGAGGAGATATTTCCAATGATATAAATTTTGCGTGATTTGGAGCTCTGAGTCGAAAGGTATGGCCTTTTGAATATTTTCATGTTGGGAAACACATGAACGTGACACATGACAACCTTTGATTAGTTCGGGATCGTGGATTTGCCTACATTTGCACTGATTTTACTTTGCCATGTGTCTGTCACCCATTGGGTCACGGGGTCGGGCTTTACTTCCTTTCTTTTCCTTTCTTTCCTTTTGCATTCTATGGCTTTGTAAATTTGGGCCAATGAATCAACACCACGTTCCTCGCGGTGTCAGATTGTCCTTTTCTCTAGTCTCGCCCTTGAAATGTGATCCAATAGAATATTGCTACACTCCTTCACAATGTCATATTTCCATTGAACTTACATTGGCCATTGTTAAACATAAGCCAATGAGAAGGCTACATGTTTCTTTGCAATTCACCTTTTAGTCAAGGATCTTGTTAGACTATGAAATACCGACTAATGAGAGAGCTTCACGAACCTTCCCTATGTCAAAATTTTGATAAACTTGGCGAATAAGCTGAGACGTGAGCCAATGAGAAATCTCCATGGTCCTCACAAGTGTCAAACATTTGATTTACCTCCTATGACCGCTGCGAAGCATTGACCAATGAGAAAGCTCCACACTCTTTGTAGTGTTATACCTTTGATTTACCTCCTCTCGACCATTGCAAAGCATTGACCAATGAAAAAGCTCCATGCCCCTCGAGTTGTCGGTCTTTTCTTTAGCTCTTGATAAACTGTGAAGCATGAGCCAATGAGAAGGATTCATGGTCATCGTAGTGTCGGTTTATGTTAGACACACCTTCAACCTTCGCAATGTCTGACTACGAAAGGTTAGCCAATGAATAGGTTCCACGTGTCTTGAGGTTGTCGGTTGTCGGGATCTTGATAGCTTCGTGTTGCAACCTTTAACTTCGGGAAGACTTAGAAACTTTTTGCTTTATAAAGCGCCACCACGTAGCCCTGTTAACCTCGGTGACTATGCCCAGACCCAAAGCCTTTGTGAAACTGGTTTATTTCGCGGACTTGAGGTCCATGGAATGCATATGCTTGAGGAATTTTTAGAATGGTGACGCGTGTCTCATTTGCTGCAACCGTTGATCTATTTCCATATGTTATTGCCTTCACCTATTGTGTGTTATTTGACTTGCATTGACTTATTCTTCCCACCTGCGGATCCGAAATGCTAAGAAATGCAAACTTATTCCATGGGCCTCAAGTGCCAAAGCCAAAACCTTTGAGGAGAGCCAAAATCCCTTTGCATGGCTGTTGTGTGATCTTGATCGTTAAAATTGACGCCCAAATAAACGTCACACAATTTTTAAACATAACCCATCAATGTTTTAAGCTTACTTTCCCTCGGGTTTCCAAATGTTTGGCGGGTTCACCAAGTGTAACACAAATTTCCATAGTATTCCATGGATTTATCAAAAAACCGCATGATGAGTTGTGATTATTACCTTTATAAACAACTCATCTTCTATATTTTGATCAAGCCATTGTAGTTGTGTCTTTGTATTTTCCCAACACTCTGCTAAACATTATCATTACAACCTTGAACTTATGGCATGATTATTGATTAATATAGTTATCTCTAGTTATCTTTATTTTGTGGTATTTTATGTGTGCATTTATTCTTATGATTTTAATAAGTTGTTTGAATGATGATATGTGTGATGCCACTCTTGGTTCAGAAGCAACTTTTATGTGCAACAAAGGAACCATCTACAACAACCCATCCGCATGACCCAAAGGGAATCACCTGTAGCAAATAAGCCCACATTATGAAGATCTCTTGGAACATGAAGAATGACACTCAAGTTTGTATGTGTCATTGAAGGAGAGTTACAATTGGAACATGTAGAACTAAGAAACAACTCAACCTTTGATCTTATCATTTATTGTAAACTAATGAAGGACTAAACTGATTGATTGAGTTAACACTTGATTCAACTAGCTAATTACATGAATATTTGTTGTATGATTGATATTTAAACACCTACATGAGCTTTGTAACATATGTTGAGTCTCTCATGATTCTGTTGAAGATCTTCCACTTGTTCTACGAAGATATTTTACTTAGTTTGTTAAACTCCTAGTTGAAATCTTCTTCTCATGTCTTGTTGTAAATGAGAAGTATAAAAGAAAGGGTTATTTCTGGTAACAAGATACACACAAATATACAAAGATAGGAAGGAAATTCAGAGAGGAGATTGCTTTGTTCCTGGGTGTAATGTTCATGCCAATTCAATAAAATATTTGAGTTCTATTTATTATCCTTTAGTTACAAAATTTAGGAGGGATTAACACCCAAGGCAGGGCCCACTTGTGGTCTGCTAAACCCCTCCATAGTTTTGTTGTCTTGTTTCATTGCATGTATGTTTACCTAGGAACCATTTACTTTTTGTATTTGCATTTTAAATTTACAAGATTTGTCTTAGTTATAGTGTTTAGAAACCATTTGCTTTCAGTTCTAAGTTTTGTCTACTTTCAAGCATTGTTCTTTCAAGTATAATAGTGATAGTTATTTCTTTCCATACCTCCTAAATTCTCTTGTAACTATGCATACAACACGGAATTATTTCAAGTTTATGTCCCCTGGTTTGATGATTAAATGATTGTGATTCAATGAACAACATATTAATTGTTGCAAGTTGATTTGCACCACCATTTTTGGCACCATTCTTTGGGGATCGCCAAGTTATAGGGTTTTTAGAGGTATTGCATTTCTTAGAAACAATTTAGATTCCACATCCAAACCCCCACTAATGTATGTTGATTGAGTTGATTTAGTTGATGCATGCATTGTCCAAGAGATGCCCATGGTAGATTCCTACCCAATCCTCAAATAACACGAGTTCTTCATCTGATTATGAAGAAGACACATCTTCCTATGTACAAGGTTTGATAGTAGAAGACCCTCCTCCAAGTGATATTTCTGAGGTTGTTCTTGATCAACCAATCATGACAGAAGAAGTGAATCAAAATGTTGAAGAAGGGAAACTACATTTGAGCTTCCCATCTCCAATAAAAATCAGCCTACTTTAATGAAGAATATCTCTAAAATTTGGGAAGAGTTGTAAAATTAAAACAAGGCAATAATATTTGTATATTTCTCATATCAATCAAATGGGTCTCCATACAAATAAATAGGCCAATAATATCCTATAGTTCTTTTTGCTAAAGATTCCTAGGGAGAAGGCCCTAGCCTCAAAAAAAGTTCCTATTACAGTCCATGATTAATCTACAAATCATTGGACTTAACAGGGAGAGTAAAATGCACATTATCGTGCTACAAAATCCAAAAAACCAGTTTCTATACAACAATATATATATCATCGAACTGTACATTCCTAGACTGTAAACAAAAAGAGTGATACCCACTCCATACTGATCGAGCTCAAAACAGAGAACCCGAATTCACTCTTCCATGACAGAGTCCAGAGGCTTTTCCGCTAGAATCTCCACCTTTGAGTCACTTGAAGACAAAGGAGATGAAGAAGAGCTAGCACAACATTCGACATATCAACTTTGGCCTTCTCTGGGAGGCAGAGACCCTAGTTTTCCACCACCGCCACCAAGCCGTGAGAGAGAGCTTTCATGCCACGAGTCAGGGCATGAATATGAAATTGTAAACTGACCACCCTCACTTCTAGGTCCTTCATCTCCTTGTGGAGGAGAAACTGGCTTGCTGAATTAGAGATAATGTTGGCCATGCTCAACCCCTGCGCCACATCAAACACATTCCTTCAACCCATAGATTGACCAGGGTCCAACATTAACCTCCTCAATTTATCACAGACTACCACTTCTTCTTTGTCATCTTCAATGCTCTCGCCACTGACCAAACCTGCTCTAGCCACCCCC
Source organism: Taxus wallichiana var. yunnanensis (assembly GCA_018340775.1). Classification (NCBI taxonomy): domain Eukaryota; kingdom Viridiplantae; phylum Streptophyta; class Pinopsida; order Cupressales; family Taxaceae; genus Taxus; species Taxus wallichiana. The sequence continues at coordinate 999,969,435 of CM031237.1, read as the reverse complement.
TCATGGCCACATTTTTAATTCTCCCATTAAGCCACTCCAAAAAGGAATCTCCCAAATCCGTCCCAGTCTGAGCACGATGCCGCTTCCTTCCAGAGCCACCTGTAGAGTCTCCATCAGACGCCATGAGAAAAGGAGAAGAACTAGAACAAAATCTTCACCTTACTGACTCCACCACCGAAGGTAAACTAACCTAATCATGGAAGAAGGAACCAAAAAGATAATCCAAAGGCAACCAAAACATGGCTTAAAAGCCAAACACCTTCCCCAAAGCCAATGAATGCAAGGTACGTGCCATGCTTCAAATCCAAAACCAAATCCATCCCTTAAAATAACCATCATTGTTGGGAGGGGGAAAACAAGAGGTATGAATTTTGAGATTACAAGTCCCCTCTGCACGAGCCAAACACACATCATTAACCAAAAGGCCTTGAATGTCGTTGGGGAAAAGTGACTCCCATGATTGAGCCATCACCGACCCTTATTCCAAAGCATGACACCAATATTAGCTAAACCATCTGCCACCTTATTGCCCTCTCGACAAATATGAGAAAAAATCACCTCCTCAAAATCAGGCAAAATTTCCTGAATATTATCACAAATGGATTGTAATTGCCATGCATGAGGAGAATTTCCTTGCACTATCATAATGATCGCCAAAGAGTCTCCTTCAACCCAAATTCTAGACCATTTCTTGCGCTTAGCTTCCGCTAGACCCCGCCACAAGGCCATGCCTTCTACGAAATTATTGGAAGCTACTCCACAATCAAAAGCCAAAGCAAGGACAAGCTGACACTTAGCATTACGAAACACACACCTGCAACTAAGCGGCTCTAGGGTTTCCTTTAGAGGCCCCATCAAAATTTAGTTTGATCCAACCTGCTAAAGGAGGACTCCAATGTGTCAACCTCTTATCCTTACTCCCCTCATCGGAGAAGAATCTCCTATATTTTAGGAGTTTGGCTCAACAACTAAAACACCCAAAACTCCATATCAAGAGTGATTGTTACTCACGTAACAATACACTCTCTAAATAACAACTCATTTATATATTAACGAATAATTACTTATGTAATTATTCATATTACAACATATAATTATTATATTATCTTATTACCCATACTAATGTGAACACTAAACAATTATTTCCTAACATTCCCCCTTATTGTTTACATGGTAAAAATATCTCATTGTTTGATTGTAGTGTGCCACCTCTGTGTGCTCATGACCAACTTCTCAACTGTGCAACATCGGGCATGCACAAAACTCGTACATGTGCCAAAGCACATTTCTTCCTCCACTGATGGTTTTCTCGGGCTTCTACCAAAACCTTACCTAATTAGGTTTGCAGTGTACTAATAACCTTTCACAATTGGTTTTATAGGTGTACCAATAACCTTTCACAATTGGTTTTATAGGTTTACCAAAACCTTACACAATTGGTTTTACAGAGTTCACCAAAAACCTTACACAATTGGTTTTCCTAGTTTACCAATAACCTTCACATCATGATTGCTACAATATATTTTGATCAATATTTTACAACATTTATACAAAAGGGTTACATGAGAAATAATCACAAGTGAATAGGAATTTACATAATCTATTCTTATTTCACGCCACACCGAAACAAAAAAATCAACCGAAACAAATGTCATCATACCGAGAAGTGGGCCCTATCATTGATGACTAACAAGAGGTCGTTGTTTGACCTCCTCCATCTCTGTTACTTCCGTCCTCCAACAACATGTTGCTAGCTTAGCTAGATTTGACTTGGACGCTCAATTATAACTTGGATGTTGGATTCCACCGAAAATATGTCCGCGAGGCAATTTTTATATTATTTCGGACTTTTACAATGACTCAATTTTTTTGAATCTTTTGAAGATAGAAACTATTAATAACATCGAACATATAACTTGAGACACTAACAACACCTTAATGAAACTCAACCAAAGCATTTTTATGGTTTGACTAGTCATAAGACCATCAACCTTATAATTTAGATCTTATACCTAATATACTCGAAACACTTATCTTGATATTAACAATACCAAAACTAAATACAACTTAAGACTTTAAAGATCAAACCAATATTGAGAAGACCACAGGAGAATTCCACATGCAACGTGTAGGTTCCAAGGCCATATGACTTTGCTAATGGTAGGGCCACGAAATAAAAGGTAAAATTTTGAGTTGAGATCTTGTTGTGATACTAGTGGAGATGAAGGTGAAGAGGGAGTGGAAAGGGTTTCGAGGATGAGCAGTAACAATGGGAATTATATGAGTGATGAGGGGGAAGAGGGAACATGTTGGGTAACCATGGTGCCCATTGATGCTTCTTGTGTATGTTGAGGAGAAGGGGATTCAATCACAATAATAGATGAAGTGAGGATGGAAGATGAAGAAGGAGGGGTCTTGGTTCCACTGCTATAGAACTTGAACTACAATTTCTTCTTAGATACTTCACCTTATATTTTTATTCCTTGGAGAGGTTGGAAATTTGGGTAAGCGGAGATCCTCAAGATGGATATTCCACGAATACAACCAAGTCTTGGTTTTAAGGAGGATCTCGAGGCGATTTTTCTTGAATGGAAGTGGATTCTTTAACTAACCAGTAAATTATAGGAAAACCCATATTATCACCATCCACTTGTTCATACATGGATTCCAGGACGTTTCCATCATCAAATTCTCCTTCGGAAACATCAACGAGATTGAAAATTTTAACCTCGTTTAAGGTTAATTTGTTATTATATTTTCTCCTAATGGCCACTTCGTCCCTACAATCATCCCAAATATCTTCAAAGTTTGGAACATGGAATTGCAATGTTCCATAGGCTTTGAGAACGCCACGATAGTAAAAACCTAGCCTAGGAGGCATTACCTTCTTGATTTCTTCTTGTATTTCTATGCTGACATTTTTACCTTTGACAATATAGGTGTAATTATATCTCATGATGGAAATGGGAAATGGATTCTGTCTTGTGTTTGCTTTGTTGGAACTTGTGAAGGTCCAACAATTTCCTAACCAACTCCATAAGGATCCATTTTTCACTTGGAAATCTTGGAAGACAAGTTTGGGAACCCTGAAACGCTTCGACTTGAATATAGGTGAATGTCCAAAATTGAAATAAAATGTAACCCCAATGGGATCAACATTCCATGTAAAATTTGTAACCCTCTTTTTGGAGAGAGAGAGAGAGGGTTCTAATCTACATATGACATTGTAGAAGAAAACATCATTAACCCTCCGGAAATGGGTCTCGCTTCCTTTTAGGGACAACTAAGGATAATAGTTATAAATATAGTCTGAAGGCATGGACCCCACCGTTTCCAATCTTGGGTACCCCCTCATTCCATTTGCAACATAGACAACATATGACATCATATAAAATTTTCCTATGGTCAATACTTCTCTCATTTGGCTATCGATTGTGTCACTGATGAATGCACCCCAATCAAAGAATTTTTCATTTTTCTATATGATGGTAAGGAATTGGTACATCCATCCTGGAATTCTCTCGGCCTCAAGGATTCCAAACACTCGCTCGAAGTGTGATAATGTCACCAATTTCAGGATAAAGTCACTTCGGGGCACTATCTTGGGAAACCTTGACACAGAAGGCTCGGGTTTCACCAAGTATTTCTTATTAACATGTTTGATACAATCGTCCATGCTTACATCCCAAGCTTTCTGAGTTGACTTAGGATCTATTATGACATATGTTGCAAAGTTATGAATCTTAAGAATATCATTGAAGTAATCGGTGTCCAACTTGCCAACAACTTCACTAGCTTGATTTCAAAAGCAGTCCTCGTATCAGTCGTAATGATTGGTACATGTGAGGATGAAATATAGACACCTTTGAGTAGACATTGGAAAGGCTATAGTGAGGGTAATCCTTTATTGCGAGATACATTGCATCCAGTGATCCGAGAGGAACTTTGCGTTCTATTCCAAAAATCCTCCATGTCAATATGTTCTAACTTCGTGTCTCTAATATTGATATTAGGAGGCACGAATCCTTGATATTTGTACTTCATTTCCTTGGATGAGTCCTTTTTTCCCTTGCCCTTACCTGAATCAAACATGAAGGATTGAATAAAATTGGTCTGCAAAACTCTTGAAAGGTCCTGGGAGAAGTTCAGGTTTTAACCCCTACAAAGCACCTTAGAAATTCCGACACACCGTCGGAAAATAGGTCTTGTTGAGCAACTTGAGAAACTCGATTCAACTGTCGAGATTTGGATCGTGTTCTGCATTAAAGATTCCCGACACACTATCGATTTTTGACCTTGCTTGACACCTCCCAAAACGTAAAACGCTGGTGGAAAATGTAACTTGTTCAACATTAGAAGAAGTCCAACAAACCAATGAGAAATCAACCTTGCGTGATAATGACGAAAACTCAAACATTGGCGAAGAGTTGGCCTTGTTCAACAACTAGATTTTTCCAACACACTTGTCGGGAAAGAAACCTATTTTAGTAGGGAAAATTTTTGAAATGCAATTTTGAGTTAAAAATCACCAAGTGAATTCTTCCAACTTGATTCTTCAGAAATTTTTACCATAACAAGCAAGTTAAAAACTTAACAAGTTCTTGTAAACACACTTATCAAGGTAAAACAAAAATTACAATAAGGGGGAAGGAAAAGCAAGAAGTGAAATAATTTGAAAAATTAAACACAACTCCCAATTAGAGAAAAACTAAGTGAAAACCCTCAAAATGCAAAAACGAATCAATCAAGAAGGATTAAAAAGAAGAATACATGAAATACTAAGCCAACATGAAGTTAAAAAAGAAGAGCATGGGATCTCTTGGGTTATTGGTTTTTTCATTGCACACAAAACAAAGAATGACTTGAATTTTATTGACTATTGTTTGTGTGTATGAAATTTAGTTAAGAAAAGATTATCCCGGGAGATTGGTAAAAACAAGTTGTACACAAGGACCTTTGTAATGCATGTAAAATGATACTTTAACAAAGATAAGTTACTGAAATAGGTAATAAATGCTAATAAAACCATAAGGTAAATTTAAAAATTCCTCACACAGTCTAATAATATCATAAATAAAATGATTATTAATATTTTTCACACATTAATTAGTGTGAAGACATATATAATATGTGATTTAAATTTTTTTCTTTCGATATTAAATGTGGTGTTATAGTAATTATATTATGTTTAGTTGTCAAGAGATTAAAACTTACCAACAAGGTCGTTGGATATGAATAATATATAATACGTCTAATTTTTTTCTTATATTATCGGAAAAAGTAACGTTGTCCTAACAATATTGAATATGTTTTAGCTAGTTTTGTTAATTTATAAGGTATTAAAATTATGGACTATTATATATAGTGCATATCTTGAATTTTGGTACATGATAATATAATTGAAATTTGTCATTTTTATGAGAGGAATGAGAGTTAGACTTTGTAAAGGAGTATGATTTGGGGTTTTGTGAAGGATTTACATTTTAAAGTTAATTAATCTTAGATATTATTAGGTTAACAAAGTCACAAAGTGGTTTTTTGGTCAGTCTTATATGAAATTGAATACTATAAAAGATTTCATAGGAGATCCCCTTTAGTTTTAGTTACAATTAAACTATATATTATTAGAAATTTATATATTTTATACCAATTTAAAACTTAAATATTATTATGTAATTTGTGGTTTGAAATTGTATATAGTAATATTGGATTTACAACTCATCTAACATATTTTGCAACTCATATACAATTGTTAGTTAAATCGATATTATCTTTATTATAACACGAGGCCAAACACCAAATATCCTTTACGATTCACTCGAGTGAGACTTGTTTATGTTTTAGTGTTTTCAAGAACTTTCCATTTAAAAAAATATAACAATTTTTAAAACTAATGGTTTTTTGATGCCCACTTTTAAATTTATTTTTGGAGAGGTGCCATTTCTAGCAGATTCTAAACAAATCACATCATTTTTATTTGCGCTTATCTGTGGAAAGGTTTACTTTCGTGTACGTGAAGCATGATATATGGAAACATGAATAACCTCCTTTTATCTAGATATTCCATGGTACGGTCATGTTCTCCCTCGCGTTTTATCTTTTATAAAAAGTGACAACGTCATCGTCCCGAATTAAAAGTTTTAAGGAGATTAAGTATTGACAAATTGATAGAGATGTATCTTTTAACATTGATGTGGGATAGTAAATCTTACCATTTTGGTTTTTATATTGTTCAAATAAATAATGAAATTTCTGTTTTTTCTCTATTTTTTTTTCAGGTGAACATATATTGTAATGAGGGTTATATTGTTAAAATATTTGTATATTTGGTTAGGATGTCATTGTAAGCATTAAACTAAAAAATTAAGCGTTTTTATGATTCCACTGCCTCATCGGTGTAAAAGACAAACTCTCTCTTTTCTGTCTCTTTTAGCTTTTTCCACCTACCCATTTCACATCGAAGACGATATGAATTTGTTTGTAATTGAGATATGAGAAACTTCTCTCTAAAGGATATTAGCCGTATACATCTTTTTGTTGATTATCACAATAGAATTAATATTATGATCTTTGTTTTATGTTCATAAGGACAATGTTACATTAAAAGTGACCTTCCTATGATTGATTGGTTATGGGATGAGCAATGCCACTTACTTAATGCCTTTTCTTTTATGTATTTTTATAATACGATTAATTGAATTTACGATTCCAAAATCCTCATTCAAATCCTTGTACTCTTTCAAAGGTTAGAACTCATTTCCAAACCAACAATATTATTAAAGTTTAAAATTCAACAAACACTTTATTAAGGCAATGAATGAGAAAATGAAAATTTCACAAAATTATAAATTGTAGAAGATGAACAAACATAAATCCCTCTAAATTGTAGGAAAAGACCGATGTCAAGTTCCCAAGAAACAAGAAATAAATAACATGGTTGATATCAAAAGTTGAAGAAATATTGGCCCACTTCAAAACATCTAGAGATCTTCAAAACCAAATCAAATAAGTAGAATCTTTTTGTTCCACTTAATAAGAAAAATGATAAAACCAAAAACCTAAGTGTAGATCTAGGAACACACAAAATGGTTAAAAACTAATTTTAAACCCACCCCCATTAAAAAAATAAAAACAACACAATATTATATCTCATTACCATTAAAACCATGGTATTTATTTGTTTGTATTTATTGAAAAAAATGATTTAATTTTTTATTCGACACTTTGCATTAAAATATCTTATGCTAAATGTTACCATTATGTTTTTCCTAATCTAATTTTACACATAGCTAAGTGATGCGGGATCACAGAGCCTTGTACATGACTCTCCTACGCAACAACAAAAGTATAGTTGAAGAAATAAGTTATATTGCAATACATATACACACACCTCATAGGTATGTGTAGACACTAAAATTTGAGTACTTGTCCTTTTGAAATTCTAAGTTTGACTATGCCCACTTGTTAAGACAAATAATCACATTTGTAATCTAATCAATTCATCAAACTAGCTCTTATGCGACTTTCTTATCCCTACGCTATGTGTTTTTGTTGATTATAGAATTAATATATGATTAAAGCAATAAACAACCCATGTGCTTTAAGTCACAACTTCGTGTTTCATCTTTCCTCTTCTTTGTCTAGGATTGTACAAATGGGTTAGGATGTCGGGTCCATTCTTGGCCAACATGTACGGTCATGGATCTTTAAGTTCTTTGACTCTATTTTTGATTTGAATAACTTCTTTGTGTCGTTTCATAATCCTAGTGTCATCCTTATCGAGAATATTTCACCTATGAAAGGCTAAATAAAGAAGTCATTATCACTTTATAACTCACTTGTCACTCTTACAAGCTTCTATTGTAAATATCATTCCAAAAGCACTTAATGGTTTCCTAAAATTTTCCAAATCAACTGCACATAAATAAGAACAGTCCCTACTATAGATCTGAAGCACTCAACTAGGTCAAAAAGTATATATTCATCCATTTCCAATCATACAAAGGTCATAGAGCCAAGTTTTAGAAAGAGAAAAGTCACTTCAAACATTATTCAAGGGTTTGAGGAATAAAGGTATATGTCACGTTTTTGAGGCACACCACATTATAATACTACTATGTTGGATACATTCTATACTTTATAGTTAGCCCACTATCTTGGTGTCAAGAGACACAAGGGCACCCCTAGGGGTTAGTTAGTTGTTCACACTTGCACAAGCATCTAGGACAACTACATGAAGATTAATCTTGCAATGAGGGTGTGTACAACCGAGTTTATTTCTCTGTTTGTGTATTTGAGTAGCTACTTATGACTTTATCAATATTTCCAAGTGTAAAAGCATTAGTCTAATTATGAATTGTTACTAAATTAGAAGTTGATTAATTAGAATAGTCCATTGTTACAAACCCTTACATCCTCTTTATTATTGTGTACTTTCCATAACATAGATTTAATTAGGGTGTAAACATTTGGTGAAGCAGATGCATGATTACATCTTGCACCTTCTTCCTAACCCTATTAATATTTTACCAAAAGTTTCATATTTGCATTGTATATTAAAATATAAACCTAATTTTTAGTTATCACATGCGCTAAATATGGTTTTCACAAATTTCCCTAGGATCTAATAGTCGGTCCTTCCCTTTACATCTCTTTCTATGGATTCCTAATTACCAAATCACCTTTTTGCTATCCATTTTCACCCCCATGGGTAAAATGGATATTTGAAAAAGAAAGAGTTAAGCATTTGTCAAAGCCACTAAGGATTCATCTAAGGTTATAGGTAGATTTCCATGTTTTGGGAATCGATACAATGTTTTTTGGAGTGTTGGGGTCATAAGAGGATTTTTTCCTCTTCCGTGTTTTGAGCTTAAGGATCAACATGAAAGAGAAGAAAAACATGCTCCACCTGGGCTCACATGCAACTAAGATGGGAAAAATGGAAAATTGGAATAAATGGCCTCCAAGCAGCTCATTATCATCTTCATGATCTTCCGGTCTCGAAAAGCTCCCAAAAAATAAAAAATTAGTGGAAATATTGTGTGGTTGGTCAAATTTAGTTTGGAGCTCCCAATGACTCACCGAGTTCGGTGCATGAGCAAGTTAGAATGAAGCATGGAGACCAATTTCTTTTCCAGCAAAGAAGCAAGAGTACAAGAGGGGACAAGCTTTGCGGGTGTCTCATGTTACTTTCACATCAATTATTGCATTTTGAGTGTAAATGTAGGCATGCATTCAAGTTTCTCACTTCTATCTGCTTCTCTTCTCATTCTCTATAAATTGTAAAGGAGGGCTCATTTGTAACAGGTTGGATATTTTTAGTGTTGCCCTCCCTTCTTCTTCCATGTGAGGATGCTTTTGGAGCTTCAAGCCTCCATTTGTAAGCATTGTAATGGTGAATATTTCCTCTCCCTTCTATAGTGATGTATTGTGCATACTCTTGGAGCAATAAAGCTGATGTTTTGTGACTACTTCTCTGTCCTTCCATTATTCTTGTTGTTTTTCTTTCCTTTCTTCATGCTTGTAGGTGACTTTGCATCTTCTAGTTCTCATTGCATGCTTAATTTGGTTGTGCTTATTTGAAAATAGTGTATTGTGTGTATCTCCTTGGTTTGTGATACTTTTCCATCCTCTCTATGCTCAACTTTCTCCATTCTCAAGCATTGAGGATTGTCTAACAACCCATTTTCTTGGTGATTTCACCACCTTTAGTGTAGGATTTTCCTTTTCATGCACTCTCTCTCTCCCCATCTCCTTCGAATTGTTAGGATAGGTATAGTTAGGTGTCTTTCTTGCATTATGAGTAGTTATAACAATAGGATTAGGAAGAGGAAGCTGACCTTCTTTGGAGGGCCATCTCAAGTTCGCAAGTCCCATAACTTGAGAGATGGTCCCATGTTAGCAAAAAGTAGGGATCTGCAAAGCAATATCCCATGGTGCTAATTTTTGTGATAATAGTTATGGCATGCCCGGTGGGATAAGAGGTCAAATTGTCAATAATTTCCAATTTTACCGAGTTGATGTGTTCTTGGAAAAAGTTGCGTTTTGGAAGCTCGCAACAAAGAAATTTGAAGTAACAAAGTCTCGGGTCTCCGTAAGGAAGAAGAAGTAACCGGTGATTCGAATTCGCATTCGCTAAGTAATGAGTAGTTTGAATAATGAGTAATGAACAATTAGAGTCTTGAGTGGCAAGTAGTTCATAATCGACTTGAGTAATTGCACTCGAACTCCACAAAGAAGAAGGTAGTTAAGAAAAGTAGTGCAAAGTTTTGGCATTACTTTACTTTTAAAAGAAAAGAAGTAAAGCAATTTAGAAACTTCAATAAACAAAGGAGTAGGAGTTGTGTCACTCCAGCAGTGCTACTACTTCAAGTATTTTTAATTTGAACTACTGCAAGTAATCTAGGGTCTAAAACTCGTAACACATATGATGACTCTTTTGGTCCAAACAACCCATCTTATGAGTTGCGAGACCTTTTCTTTCCATAAATTTCCATCCATTTTTCTTCCCATATCTTCCATTTTTCTTCCATCCATGAAGTTGTGCAATTATGACTTCATTTCCCTCATGGAATTCACACTTGCAAAGATATAAAACCATTTCAATCTCCTCCAATTTGTTTCAAGACACCTCCAGATCAATGTTATAATCAGATTCATAACCATTATGCCTATCCCTATGAGAAATATCAAAATCAGTTTGGCTATGGAGCTTATCAAGAATAGGGGTATGTAGGTGATGATGATAATTCTATGGAGAACACTAATTTGCAGGAGAAATTTCAAAGAATGGAGGCAAATATGGTGCAGACCAGGGCTACATCTCAATTGAAAGCATTCAAGATTGGTTTTAGGGTCCCTTGTCCATGGGTTGGCCCTATGCCAAGACACTACAACCCTCAATAAAATCTTGATTTCATGGTTGAGATGCTGCCACAACTTGCAAAATGGATCAAGGAGATAGAGGCTTATGAACTTGATGCAAGACAACCTTGTTAATGGGTAAGTCCTACATCACCAACTCATATTCTTTCTTTTTCTCCTTCGTAATCTACATCATTTCAACTTGAATGTCATGATTATAGCTTTGTACATGTTGCTCCCACTATGGAATCCATTTCTCCACCTTCTACCTTTCCATCCCATCTTGAATTTTATGTCCTTTTCCCTTAAAAAAATTCATCCCCCATAACAGAAACAAGAAATTGAACTCTCTATCTCACCAACAAAGCAATAAAAGAATCACTTGGATCCCAACCCACCCCTCCTCTAGCATCCCCAAATCCATTTTGGGAGGAAAAAAATTAGAAAATCAGTCAAGGAGAGGAGGTATAATAACCTAGCAGAGAAGAATCAATACAAAATTTGAGAAATTGAGCTGCCACGTTCAACATTACTCAAATACCACTAATGAAAAAGCCTTGAGTTGAAGTTGGAGTTTAAAAACAAGTGGTGAAGGATGATTTTGTAAATGAACAAGTTCAAGAATGAGAAGATGATGATCACCAATCCTTGTGTTCGAATGCAATGTTCACATTGACTCCTTATTTTCAGAGGTTGTGGATCCATCGCTAGTTATGAAGTCATTTTCAGAGGAAGAAAATCCAGCTCCAAGTTCACAAGAAGAGAAGCATATGAAATCAAAGGAAGAGAAGATCCCAAATATGCAAGTTATCTCAATTGAATGTAATGGACCTTATTATCATGCATGTATTGAGCTTTCTGCTTTGTTGGGAGGTTGCATTAATCCACCAGAAGCATCATCATCAGCTGTAACTGACCATGAGGAGTTTCATGCTATGGAGAAAGATTTTTTCAGTTTCAAAGGTCTCAAGTAACAAGTTTCTTATGGAGGAAATTGCAGTCCCTTCTTCCCCTTCATCCTTCTAAGAATATGATTTTTGGATGAGTTTGAGTTATCAAATTTCATGTTTGAGGATGAGGATACCCACGGTGAACAAGTTGTAAATTCAGAGGTCACCATGGAAGAAGAAGAACCCTTAGAATATTTGGACAATGAGGAGGTTTGTTATTTGTCGATTTAGAGGATAGCATTAGTGAGGAAGAAGCCTTTGAACTCATTAATTTTTCTACCCCATCACCTATCCTTCAACATGAAGAGCCTCTTTCCATGGAAGTGAATGTTCAATAAGAACATGCTGCTCATAACAATCCTCTTGAATCGAAGCTAAGGAGACTGAATCATATTCAAAAGCTTTTGATGAAGGTGAAATCATTAAAGGTTTCTTACTTTCAGTTGAGGAGTCTAATATTGTGGATGAATCTTCCATAAATGAGAGAAAAGAGAACAAGGATGACATTGTTTTCATATTAGTCATCAAAGTAAAAGATTAGTTGTCTATAGATGAGTAACTAGGACAAAATTGACTCACGAATAGTCACCTTTTCTAGGAATTTCTGCAAGAACTATTCCTTCAAAGTTGGAATTCGAGCAATGGGAAAATCAAAAGGATCGGTCCTTACCCAATCAAGCATCCGGATTTGTTGGAGAAAGATTAAGAGTTTCCACCAGTCATGCTTAATTCCAAGCATGAGGATGAGCTTAAGAGTACCAAGGATCAACTACAGTGCCTCTCCAAACCGAATGAAGAGAAAATAAAAGAGGTATTTATCTAGTTTCCAGTTGATACCTTGATGATTTGGGTGGAAGATTGGATTCATTTCAGTTTTTCACCCTCATGTAAAATCATGCTCAATGATCAAATCAGTTACATGGTCCAAAATTGTGAGAAAAGGAAGCTACTTTTCCTTACCAGTGTCAGGATTTGTTTGATATTTCAATTTCTCAGGGTAGAGTAGATTAGGTAGGTTTTCTTTTGGCAGAATAAGTACTTGTGCACACTCTGCATGTCTCACTTAGGGCATGTATGATTTGTCTCTTTTATATAGATTTTGTTCGTTGCTTTGTTCCAAACATATTACATCATGATTCCCGGAAGATGTTGGAACAAGAAGCTCATAGTTGACGGACATAGTTGATCTTAAAAGAATTCCAAATATAAAGAAACTAAATCAGATTTAAAGGAATTTTTTTGTTTTCTCATCCTCTTGTCTATCAAGAGCAACACAACTAAGCTTCTAGTGCCTCTTGTAGAAATAAAAACTAGTTTAAGGACAACTTGTTGTGTTGCAAATGGAAGTATTATGACAGCCTTCCCGATTCATTCAAAGCATCTCCAACATTCAACAATTCCCCAAGAAGGCTTAAAAGTGAAGGATTCAAGTTTAGATCTCCATTTTCACCCTAACAGTCATTTCCTAAAGAAATAAAAAAGAAATATTCAAAATCAAAACAATTTTTCACTCATGCAAGTTTGAAGATGTTATCATAAAGTTGGAAAAGGAAAACAAAAATGTAAACATGAGTTGGTTCCAAGTCTTTGGCAAGTGCTTCAAACGAGTTCGGTGGTCAAGTTTCAATTTCTAATTAGTTCCGGGATGCTACAGAGAACTCCACACCCAATGGATGCTTTAAGGTAACTGGTCAACTCATCTAGTAGGCAGATGTCCCCATGAGTCATCAAATTATTATCCATTTTCACCCCACATGGCTAAAATGGATAACTAGGAAAGAAAGAGTTAAGCATTTTTCAAAGCCACTAAGGGTTCATCGAGAGGTTAAATGAAGATTTCCATGTTTTAGGAGCCGATATAGTGTTTTTGGGAGTGTTGGGGTCATAAGAGGATTTTTTCCTCTTCTAGGTTTCAGAGCTCAAGGATAAACTTGAAAGAGAAGAAAAGTAGGTTCCACTAGGCCCACATGCAGCCAAGATGGGAAACCAATGGAAAATTGGAAAAAATGGCCTACAAACACTCATTGTCATCTTCATGATCTTTTGGGTTTGAAAAGGTTCCCAAAAAAATTCAAAATCGGTGGAAATATTATGTGGGGAATAAAATTTGGTTTGGAGTTTCCCCCAACTCTCCGAGCTATTGGGTGATGAGACCAAAATATGTCTCATTATATCACCAAATAACACTCTTATTATCTCTCTTAAAATCAAGCTTTCAAGTGAATTTAGATGTAGTTTTAATAACGGATAACATATTTAAGGTAGAATATAGGATTTATCTTATCATCTCTTTAGAAATCTATTTACAATATAATTGTTGTTATTTCCTGATATTTATTCTAAAGTTTGAATGCAATAGTGTGTAGAAAATAGGTCATAAGTAACTCTACTCAAAGTTCATAGATTGCAGCTACTGAAAGTTTTCACACAACTACTGAAATGCCCAACTATTCATAGATTGCTGCTAGATTTCAGCTATCGAAATTCTTCACGCAACTACTGAAACACACACCCAGTGAAATTTTGTTAGTTTGTTTTAAAGTAATGTAAAGGAGCACCGAACTATTCAGCCCACTCTTTGCTTCCACGTCATCAACCAAGAATATAGATCTAAACATGTGGAAATCCAAATTCATGAATGCATGTGGCATTCCAAGAAGAATTTAAAGTCATGGACTTAACACTCCTCCATTTTATCTCCATGTTTCAAGGATGAGAAAATAGTTAAATAGTATTAGGAATGTTAAATAAGTACTCTCCCACTTTGTGTTCCTAGAATTAAGGGATGTGTTTCGCCGAATATTTACGTACATAAGAGCAAAATAGATAGGGTAAGGGTGAGGAGGAATACATGTGAATGAAGGTGGAAGGTAAAGTGCGCGTGTTCTGATTTCCTGATCCAGTCTTGATTGTGTGCTAGGAGGAACTACCTACGAATACAAAACAAGACAACAAGAAGAATATTAAACAATATATGTCAGTGGACTACCTAGCGTATGCTAGATTTGGGAAGTGTGATACTTCCTAGATGGCTGTCAATCCACTGTTTAACAAAAATTAATGCAAGAAATAACGTAAACCAATAATATCCTACTATAGTTGATATGATTTAGGTGTCTTATTCAAGTAAAATAAGAAAATATAATCTAACAAGGCTAGGTTATGATCAGATCTGGAAGTCGAGCGAGTGCAAATAAGGTGGTTAGGACAGTCGAGGGTCAAGTTTTGGTGGTTTGACTTATTTGGGTGAATGTTATGAAATTCTTATTATGGTAGATTTACCAAATACGAGAGACCGATGTCATTCTAGTATGATTGATACCAGTTGAGAGGAAACTAATGACATTCAAAGTTAACCGACATCGGTAGGGTCCTAAGCAGATAGAAACTCAATGAAGTTTGGTTTTGATGATTCTCTGTGATTGCATAGAGAATGGAAAGAGAATGATGAGGTAGATGATAGTGCTGGGAGTACTCAGAGATGTCTAGAGTCAGGAATGGGGGATGAGGGGTTGTAGGTGGTTAGGTGGAGGGGTTGACAAGGAGGTGAGAGGTGATGAGATACAAAGGAGACTAGGACTCCAAAACAAAGATAGAGGAACTGATCTAAATAAGGAAAGATATAAATCTAAATGTACTTACTTGTACTTGCAGATCTGGTGGTTGGATGGAGGTGATGTTTGATCTCGTGGAACTCGATGGTCGGTTCCATGGCAAGAATTCCTAGAATGTTACCATGAATGCTTTCCTTTCAGATCAATGCTTCAGTCTTTGGTTCAGGATGTCTAAATTTGCAGGAGTGTTCAAAAGTGCGTGCTTATATGTAGATCTCTTCTCCGAAACTTGAATAATTATTCCAACCTCTTAAAAGGTTATCAAAGTGAATATATGGTAGTGACGATGATTTAGGGTGATCGGCATCGGTTTAGGAGTTGACCGACGTTGGTTAAGGCGGGATATCCTATGTTGCCAAAATAACAAATCTTGGCTATCTTTTGGCCAATTTTTCCTGTTGTTACAGATCCAAAATGGCATTTTCTGCTTTAGTAAGTGTGCATGTGGTTAGAGGAAGAATAGGCATTTAGTGTTAGGGTTATACTAAGTCTTAATTAGTTATGGCAAGTGGAGATTGAGTCCTATTTAAAAGGAAACATGCTAAGAATATGTCTGTGATGAGGTGTCTAGGTGATCATGTGGGGTGAGGTGTTTAGGTGAGGTGGAAATCAGTTTAATTAAGGTAATTAAATAATGAATATTGTGAGAATGGGTATTAATTTAATTGTAGGTAATTAAATTAATATACATGTGGGGTGAAGGGGGAGTGTGACCCAAATTTGGTGTCTACATTTTGCCCCTTTTTGTCACGTAACTTGTATTGGTAAGCGATGCTAAAAAAAAGGAAGTGATTTCCCCATGTGTGGGTGAAGGTGATCCCCCTCAAACCAGGCATTGATGAGGTGTAATACAAAATCGGTGAGTGGGTTGATAAATGTGTAGTTGGTGGAAGTGAAGGTAGGTGGGGAAGGGATGAGTATTATGGGAAAGGTGATGGTCAACTCGGGTAATAGGTAATAGGCCAGGGTCAAAATCAGGTAATAGGTAATGGTAATCAAACGCACACACGTATAGACTGCAACATAATACCAAGTTGAAGAGCTTGCAAACTCTACATCATCCAAGGTCAATAGGTTTATCAAAACAAGGGTGAAATGATTTAGGTATCCAAGGTATATGATATGGTTTGGAAACACAATGTAGGTCGGTGGATGAATGTTTAGGTATGTTCTGCACAGAAGGTTTGATTAGGATAAACGACACAATAATAGGCAAGGTATGGTTGTTAGGCTAAAATAACATAGGTAAAAACATCACAAGGTATAGAAACTACATAAGGTCAATGGTCACACCAAGAAGGTCATGTTTAGGAAAATAGGTCATGACACGGGTAAGGCCAAGGTATAGGTAAAATAACAAATCCCGAGATGCAACTAAGGAAATGTAGGGGTAGTTTGGGCTTGTAGGTAAGGTTCAATAGGTGTCCATAATGATAAAAGGTGTTTGAGAAATAATGGTTGCAGGAAAAATAAGCCTAACATTAACAAACAACTATAAGGGGTGACTGATGTCGGTTATATGGTAACCGACGTTGATTGGCTAGGGCGTAAATATGATCGACACTTGGTCATGTCAAATTGGGGCTAAAAAGGAAAATTTCTGCTTTTATGGAATCATTTGTCTTGTAGCTATTTGTGGAAAATGACAGAGGAGAAGAGGAAAGTTGGAAAATAACAGGATGAGGTGTAGAGATGAGGTGGCAAGCTACGTGGCGGGTGATTGGCATTTGATTGGTGGGTCCACGAGATCGGTTCGAGTGATTTCATTCGTTTGGAGGTGAGGTGTTGATTTGGGCATGAAAGAGGTGGGAGAGGGATCGGGTGGACCACCGATGCAATGGGGATGATGTACCACCATGCCAATGACACCAAGATGAGGTACGAATCTATCCGATCTATGCATTGGTTGTTGAAATCAGCTTTTTTGTAAAATTTGGGTATAAAGTTAATTTTTGAAATTATTGGTAAAAATGAAGGAAATGAGGGGTGGGAAGGTCCAATGTAGGTTAAATAGGGTTAGGAATGAAGCTAGGATAAGGTTGGGTGGGTTAGAGTAGGTTATTAGGTCAAATTTGTGAATTTTTGAAAAATAGGGTAGGGGTTTGCGGATTTTGATGCTGCGACAGTGACCAATGACGGTCAAGGGTTGGCCGATGTCGGTTGGTCTTGGCCGACATCAGTCAAGTATTAGGTGACCGATGCCGGTTATGATGGACCAATCTTTGGTGAATAGCGACCGGGCCGCTTTGCTCTAGGGGAAAAGATGTCAACAAATAAGATCAGTGGGAGGGAATGATAGGCAATGAGATATAAAGGTGGGTATATTGAGAATGGGTAGGGTAATAGGTACAAATAGGTATGAGTGGAGGGATGTGAAATTGGGATGGGGGAAAAGGGGATTCTTTAGTGAGATTCTTGGGAATAGGTTGGTTGGTTAAGAATTATGTTGGGTATGGTCAAGGTTTAACAATGTTGTGGTTTATTGGATGCAGGCTAGGGACCGGTATGGATGAGAGACAGAATACCACCTCTATTGCTAGTGGTACGATTGAGCATGACCACGAAGGAGTTGAGGCACGTGATGAGCGTCAATTTAGTTGGGGTTCGACGCTATAGGCATATAGTTTGAGAGCCAAGCTTGATGGTCACACTCATCAATAGATGGGATTCAATGACCAATACATTACACCTACCGACGAGTGTGATGACCGTCCCCCAGAGGATATATAGGATCCTGTTGCTACCCATAGTGGGAGAGAAGGTTTATTTAATTTATTTAGAGGCATAAGGGGAGATGATGTTGGCGGTGTTTGGAGAGGGGATGACGAGAGATGAGGTTCCATAGCGTGAGCCTGAGTTATGGAGATATGTATGTGGCCCATCCTCAAGAGATGAGGTTGGTTGTCTTGATCATGGAGGCAGTGTGTTGCTTTGCATTGTTAGATGTGGAGGGTGGGAGATTCCCATGAGCACTGATGGGGGTTCTCCATGACATGATGGAGGATAGGACCCATTTTTCTTGGGCACCAACATTCTTGGTGCAGTTATACAGAGAGTTATGGGCCTATGGGAGGCTACAAAGGTTCAATTTGTGTTGTACCTTTCTTCTTCACTGCTAGGCATACGAGCACATCATATGTGTGTGTCCATTTGGTATGCCCCAGCCTGATGCATTCGATGCGGGCTTGGTTCGAGTTGGCTACATGCATTGGGTGCCTGCTATTGGAGAGTGCAGGGCTGCTAGGGATACACACGATCTAGCATACTACATGCGCATATTAGAGGGGTTTTCCAGAGTGGACATCATTTAGAGGTGTAAGAAATTTTAGAACATACCGAGAGACACCTTTAAGGAAAGGTAGTCTCAGAACCGCTTATACCAGAGGTCACGTGGGTCAAGTCTAACCATTCCTACGGAGTTGACCTCTCAAGATAAATAAGAGGGTGATTGCAACCTTTGTATTATGACAAAGATTTTGGAGTCGGCAGGTAAAGCGGGTATCTGAGAAGCCAGGAAGGCCATGGTATCCACAAATTTATTAGTAGAACGTGGGGTGGTTTGAAGTTCGTAATAGTCAAAGGTAGTCAAAAGTATGTCAACATGACATTTGTACTTTTGGAGTATTTCATTATGACACTGGTATATACCATTGACTTGGTTTACAACCAGTTGGGAATCACCAAAGATATTAATTAATTTAACATCTAGGGTGATGGTGGTTTGAAGGCCTAATACGAGTGCTTCATATTCGACGATGTTGTTAGTGCAATCAAAATCTAGTTTGAAAGATAAAGGCATAGGTTCACTAGTAAGAGGAATAAGGATAACACCTGCACCACCTCCATGCTAACATTTGGAACCATAAAAGAATAAGGTCATCGATAGGTGGTATTATTCAAAGAGAGGGTAACAATGGATTCATCTAGAAATCAAAGTTAGAAGGTTGATCTCTAGAGAGAGGTGCATCTGCTAGTTGGTCAGCGATGGCTTGGCCTTTGACATACTTTTGATGGATGAATTCGAGGTCAAGGTCTGTAAGAAGCATGAGCTAACATGTAACACATTGATGCTGGTAGGGTTTGGCATACATGTAATGTAGGGATCAGTGTTAGTGATGACAAAGGTTTTGTGGTTGAGTAGGTAATGATGAAGTTTGGTGGCAAAAAAACTAAGGCTAAGAAAATATTTTTAGCATGGGTATACCTAGTTTCATAGTCCAAAAGGGTACGACTTATGTAAGAAGTGCTTTCTCTCTCGTGCTACTCATTGCGATGAGTGAACATGGCACCTAAGGAATGGTCAGTAGCAGAAATGTATTGGTAAAAGGGTTAGTCATATTTAGGGGGAATGAGCACCAGTGGTTGAAGAAGGTATTGTTATAAGGCGTCAAAGGATTTTTGGTATTCATCATCCCATTTGAAGGAGATGTCCTTTTTGAGGAGATGATGAAATGGTTGGCAGCGGTCAGAAAGTTGTGAAATAAACCAATGAATAGATTGCAACTTACCTTGCAAACTTTGAAGTTGACGAAGATTAGTAGGTGGAGGCATTTTTAGAATAGCCTTTACTTTAGCAGGATCAAATTCTATTCCATGCAAAGAAATGATTAAACCAAGGAGTTTTCCTAAAAGTACTACGAAGACACACTTCTTAGGTTGAAAGCGAACACAATACTTGATGAGGTGTTAAAAGATGACCTTAAGGATTGTCAGGTGTTCGGCCCAATGTTTGGATTTGGCAAGAAGGTCATCTACGTAATCTTCCAATATGTGATGCATGATGTCATGAAAGATATAAGTCATGGCTCGCTGATATGTAGCACCAACATTTTTAAGGCCAAAAGGCATGAATCGATAGCAGAAGGTCCCCAAGGAGTGATGAAGGCGTTTTGTGTTGTTCTTATGGAGTGAGTAATATTTGATTATAACCAAAAAAAACCATCCATGAGTGATAACATCGCTTAGACGACATTGAGTTCAACCAGTGGTCAATTCTTGGTAGAGTAAAGTCATGTTTAGGGCAAGCTAGGTTGAGGTTGTGGAAAATCTATGTAAATGTGGATTCCACCTGTCACTTTTGTGACAGGAACGATATTAGAAATCTATTGGGGATAGTCAATGGGTAGGATGAAGGAAACCGAGAGAAGGTACTGAAGTTCTTATTTGACAAGAAGAGCAATGCGATGATGCATTTTCCGCAACTTTTTTATGGGTTTGGCATCAGGAATGGTTACGATATTGTGGACCATAATGTTTGGGTCAATAATGATCATATTGGCATAGGACCAAGAAAAAGCGTTGCTATGGTCTCGAGAGGAAAGAAGTAAAATCTTCCTATTCAACAACATCTAAAGATTGGCCTATATTTAGAATGTGCGGGTCATCCTAAGTGTTAATGTTTATTTCGATAGTTGATTCATTCAACATGGTTTGCATCTCTAGAAGGTAATGAATGGTGAATATAAGAATCTTCCGCACCAAGGTAGGTGAGTATAAAATCATTATCCTGACATTAAACGATGTTAATAGAAGGTGTATTGTCATCGATCATGTCAGGATATAGGAAGGGAAAAGAAGAAGGAACCTTGCCATCACGTTGATAAGTCAGAGGTCCCAGGGAAATCGTGTTCATGAAAAAAAAGAAAATAAAAAGGTTAGGAGGACCAGATTTGAGATCTATGGACTTCGTGGGTGAAGGTGGTGATGTTGGTGAATGGGGTGGAGAAGGGTTGTCTTCCTCAATGAGGTCAATGTGGGTTTTCTTGAAAGTTGGTGCGACAAAGCCAATGCCACTGTAATCTTTGTGTTTACGGGTGGTACATGGAAAGATGATATGGTGGACTTGTTCATAAAAACCGAAGCCAAAGCCTTTCCATGCGTAACGGTGAAAGAAAGTGTGGGCGAAGCAACAGTTAGTGAGAGATTGGAGGTCAGATGAAAAGGGTCGTGTTTGGGATGGAGTTTTAGGTGAATAAGTGGCAATATCAAGTCCCCATATGTTAAATTGGTGTGAAGGTGGGGAGGACCATAAGGGAAAACCTTGCCTATGCGATAGTCATAACGAGGGTGCAGTGCAAGTTTCCATACTCTTGCGGAGTGAGGAATGTGTTAATATTGTAGAGGTGGTACTCCCCTAGAGTGAGGCATTGAAAAACACCTTCTAAGGGATTAGTAGTCGATATGCGGGTAGTGGGGATAGATGAATCACTAGACGATTGGGAAGGAGGGGTATTGGTTGGTTGGGAAGTAGATGGGTTAGTCAGTAAAGGCTGCAACAACAAAGAGGAATAAAAGAGTTAGGTGTGGGAGAGGTGGCGACAACATTGGTGGATGGGGTCATGGGTGAAGGAGAAGTGGGGGTAGTGGTAGATGCCTTGACTGGTACAAGGACATTGTTAGGTCGGTACAACATGTTACAAGTTTTGAATGGTGACGGTCGACTGGGATGGTATAGTTATTCTATTCATGTTTGAATTTTACACAATGGTGTAAAGTTGAAGGGACATAACCCATGACGCGAATCCAAGGTCTTCCGAGCAACAGGATATACTAGAACTCTCCCTCCAAGATGTATAATAATTTTGGGACAATGCGAGGGCCCACACGAACATGGATAATAATGGTCCGAAGGGTGGAGGTGATGGCATAGTTGAAGGAGAGAAAAATAACTGGGTTATTATGCATACAATTAGAAGGGATGCACATTTGATTGTACGCGTGTGAGGAGATGATTTTAATGCTAGAACCACCATCGATCATGACGTGTCGTACGCTATATTATCGATATAGATGGAAATGAAAAGGGTGGGATCAAGGTCATATGATTGGAGAGGTACAATCTTCTCATCAGAGAAACTGAGGGTGACGACTTGAGGAGCGGGAAAGGGGGTATAAGAAGGAAATGATTTGGTAAGTGAGGCCACATGGTGAGGGGTAATAATGGAGGCCATTGGTATGGGGTCATTGGATAAAACTTTGATGGATTGCAAAACCTCCATAAGGGATTATCTATTAGATTCAAAAGTTTGGATGAGATCGTACAAAGACATCTTTAGAGGGGATTGATGTAATTGTTTTATCATTGTAAAATGGGTGACCTGTTAGAGATAGGGTATGTGGGCCCTCGAATGATGATTTTGGGCATGGGTGTAGATGGTATATTAGATATAGGGTTGGTTGATGGGCTAGTTGATTTTTATTTTCCTTTGTCCTTCCTGCGCTGGGTGGCAACTTGGACCATGTTAATATGAGGGGAGGTGGTAAATGGAGAAGGTGTAGGATGAGTAGTGTAACAACATGATGGGAAAAAAAATAATGGGGGGAAAAGCCTTGTGAAGTGTGTATGGTACACTGGAATTTGGGTGGTGGTTTTGTCAACTCTCTGATACGGACCATGTTGATCTCAAATTTTGGAGGTGGAAAAAAGGGTTATGGGGGTGGAGATGTAGGTCGTTGAAGAAGAAAGGGATGATGATGTGTGGTGACAGGTGAAGGTGGAACATGGTCCTCATCAAGAAGGTCATCATCGTCAAAATTTTGTTCAAGAGGACAAAGTTGGAGAAGAATGGTTTTAGAGCCTTACAATTTTCTACATCATGTCCTGACACACGATGATATGCACAAATCTTGGTTTCATCAAACCCTTTTGGTTTGATTTTGAGATGGTCGTAAGGTCAAAGTGGTGGTAATGTGACGACGCAAGTCTCTAAGAGATTGGTTAGGATGTTGGCATAGGACCCTGCTAATGGATCACAATGGGAAGTGAGTGTGGGTTTGGGTAAAGGTGTGGATGATCGGGAGGGAAGAGGCATTATAGGAGGAGGAATGGGTTAGAACACTGGCTTGGTATGTGGTACTATCCTATGTTTTGATGACATCTACTTAGGTAAAGGTGTTGTAGAAGAACTAGTAATGGAAGGTTTTGTTGGTTTAACTACCTTATTAGAGGGTAGTGGGTTCTTGTCTTTGGGTTACACCTTCTTGGGTAAAGGTGACATGGGAGTACATGATGCAGAAGGGAGAGTAGATGGTGGAAGAGGACAAGTTACCCATGGGGACAATAGAGTTGTGGTTGAAGCGGTTGGTAGAGGTTGGGTGGATGGTATGTGTTGAAGTCGTACAGGAAAATTTGGAGTTATAATAACTGGTGGAGGTATAGGTGGTAAGAAATGCACGGGTGAGGGTGAGGGTGTTTGTCATGCAAGTAAATGAGGTGTAATGAAGGCTCATGATGAAGTAGTAGGTTTCTTAGCTTTTGAATGGCCTTGGGTAGGAGACTGTTTGGCTAGGGTTGATGGGTGAGGCCCTAGGATGGACAGAAGGGGAAAAGGTGACAAAGGTGTGGTAGGTGAGATTGGTGTATGTGGCCTAAAAGGTTGGGTATTCCTTTTAGGTGGAGGAATAACTTTGGTGTGGGTTTGGGAAGACATGGCTAAATCTAATTTGACGGGGTGGATGGGTAAGGCTTGATGTCGGCATGACACCCAATGTAGTGATGGGTCTAGATATAAACAAAGATATAGGTGTGGGTAAGTTCTTAGGCATTGGAATGGTTTTAGTCATGGGTAAAGGTTTGGATGTAGGTAGATGGGATGAGGAAGAAGCTATTTCGATAGGCATGATCAGGGTTGATCTAGTTACTAGAAATACCTTTGGGTAGATCATGGAAGTATCGGGTAATATTTGAATTTGAGTCTAAAAGGAGAGCCGAAGATGTCCCAGAGCATAAAATTATCAATGTAATCCAAGTGATCAACTAGCCGTGAAAATGGGACTATTGTAGAAGGAGATGCAGTTGGTTTGGTGGAAATCCCTGTAAAATATGTCTATGAGATAGGAATTAGGTAGCCTCAGACTCTGTGGGTAAAAGAGACAAGATCATGTCAATAGGGTCCTGGGGGTGCCGAGGAGAATCGCCCCAATAGGTAATGACATGTATGAAGAATATCCCATGGGTAGGAGAGATGGTAGGTGGGGTGAGGTAGAATTATCCCTTGGTGGAGGAGAAGGTGATGATGATTCTCCTGTGGATGGGAGAGTTAATATTGTTGACTGTTTGGTAGGTTGTGAGGTATATGGTGGAATGGCATTAGCAGAAAATGTGGGTTCCTCCATGAGAGTAGGGGGAGATGAAGGGGAATCCTCTATGGATGAAGGAGTAGAAGAGGTATGCTCTTCTATGGGTAGGGGAGCTCATGTAATAATTTCTTCCATTGACGGAATAGGTGGAATGTGAGGAATGACAGTTACAACATCAGAAACTACATGGACTTCATGGACATTATTGTCACTGGATGAAGGTTCACTATTTTTATTAGATGATGGTTTATGGTTAGGGAATGACTTCTTAAAGATGTGCAAATTTTGATTTGCTAACATTGCATTTGGGTTGTCCACGACGAGGTCTCCATTATCTATCATCTCTTAGAAAATGTTCTTAAAAGTTATGTAGTTACTGTCACTATGGCCTTTGACATGATGATAATTACAGTAGTCATGTTCCTTATACCATGTAGGCATAGGATGAGTGGGATCGAAACCAAGTATGAGGTTTTATGGGAGGAAGTGTAATGGCTCCACTTTAAGAAGCTTTTCCAAGATTGAAGAATAAGGCTCTCCAATTGAAGTGTACTTGCTGCTCCCGCCAAAACTGAAAGGTCTGCACATGGGAAATATTGGAAGAAGGTTGGGCTTGATTAGAGGGATGAGATGGACCCACTTTGAGAACTACCACGTTGATGAGATCCTTTAGCTTTTGAATAATTATTTTGGGGTTTTGAAGATGAAGAAGAATCATTTGGTTTGAATGGGCGTTCTTGTTTCGTAATTGGATTTTATTTTCTTCAATGGCACAAATTTCCATCTTTCATGCCATGGTGAATGATTCATCAAGGTTTGGAAGGTTTTTACCTGCAGAGTTGGTGAGATGTGTCTTGCACAAGCTCTAGTGAACAACTCAATAAGTTCTATTTGAGGTAACTGGAACGTTAATTAGTTGATAAGACTTTGCCAGTGAGAAACAAATATGTGATAGATTCGTCATCATATTGTCGTGTCGAATATAGGTCGGTCATGGTGACCTTTTTGACTACATTGATCGAGAAGTGGTCCAGGAATGCTTGAGCCACTTGGTTGAAGGAGTAGATGGAATGTATAGGTAAATTGTTGTACCAATCTAAGGGCGGGGTCTGTTAGGGACATGGGAAATGTTCGTAAGAGAAAAGCATCATCATGGGTAATTAGGTAACACCCATGTTTGAATGACCACAAGTGCTGTTGTGGGTCCTCTTTATTATTAAAATGGTTGAACTTGGGCATTTCCCAATGTATAGGTATGGGTGAATAGGAATGGATGGATGAATAGGCTCATTACAGATTTTTTCATAGGTCAAAAAGTTACGAGATCCGGAAACCGATGCTTCTAATGTCTGCATCTTTTCCATCATCATCCTAATGAGGTCATTAGTGGGTTGTGAGGAATGGGTGCCTCCTACAAAAAGGGAGGTTGATAATGGGTGTATGATGTGGATGGCATCCCAGTACATGGGGGTGCCGAATATGAAAACTATGAGGGGGAGATAGATACAGGTGGAATGTACCCGAATAAGTGACATACAAGATTGGGGGTTGTTGATGATGTGTGTAAATAGGTGGGGTGGTAAAATAAATCTCATGGTAATGGGTGGTAGAGATTGAGGGATGGAAAGAACTAGATTTTGGAATGGGGTGTGGGTTTTTGACACTGGAGGTGGTTGTGATGCAATTGTATATACGAGGAAAATGGGGCTAGATGGGGCTATGCTCAAGGCAAGTCGGTGAAGGAACGGTTGACACCACCGAACCGAGAGACCATAAGGGGGTAATGTGGATGAGGGTAGCGCCGAGCTAGTGGTAGCTGATGCGGAAGTGGGTGTGAGGGTAGGAGGGATAGATACATGCATGCCATACACTAATTGTCCTGAGGAGTCTCGGGTAGATGAGTGGGAAAGATAGTATTATAAGGCCGCAGGATTCTGATCAAGGAGTCTTGCGAACTTATCTTCGCCAATAGAAATTGTGATAGGTTGTGTTAGATCCATAGGTGAAAAGATGGATGACGATGACGGAATAGGTGGGAGTAGTGTGATGATGGCGTGAAATACAAGGGTGTTAGTTTGGCTGTGAGTCAAGACCATGTGAATTATCGTTGAACTGGTAAAACTGTATCCTATAAATGACACAGAAAATAATAGAAGTAGAGAAGGATGAAGTCTAGGGGTAGATCTCTGAGCCGTTGTTTTGATTAAAAAGCAAACACAAAAATGATTACGGTTACAGAGGAACCGATAACGGTTATGATAACCGATACCGATCACTGTGGAAAACACCTGTTTCAAAAATGAAATAGAATTGATGAATGTGAAATGGGGAAATAATATCTGACAGAGATATTAAAGTTTTGAGGGATATGATGGTGTCCTGAGGACCCAAAAACAAAAAAGAATAGGTGATGAAGGATGTTTTAGGTAAAATAATTAAAAGATCCAGAAGCCAACACCGGTTAGGTAAACCGATGACGGTCATATGGATCGATGCGCCATCGTGGAAATTAGAAGAAATGAAGAAAAATGAATTTTGATGAATTAAACTAGATGAAGGATCAACCTAGAAATCTAAGAATGATAAGATGAGGTCTTGACACACTTAGAAACAATTAGAATACTCCAACTATGATGGCAGAGTGTGAAAGGAATAAGAAAAATGAAGAATCGTAACCTCACACCTCAAAACCAGCAAAGTCAAGAACAAAGCTAAGAGAAACACGTAATCCTAAAAGTGAATTTTATGTTTGTTTTAGCTTATGCTATTTAAGACTGACTTGTGAATTTAGAACAAAGTTTTTGGTTGGGAAGGCGTCCTACGAAGAAGGAAATCTAAAGGTGAGGTTTCGAGGTTATGTTATGGCGAGGAAATCCTTTCTCGAGTTATACTAGAAAAAGAAACCATTTGGTGCCCATCACAATCCTCTAATCGTGTGATCATTGAAAACTTCTTTGGGGCGGGATATTGTTTAAGAATTTACGTAAATTCAAATTTGTGCGTTTTGAAAAGAGAGAGAGAGAGAAGAAAGTGCTTTCTATGGTTCAATTGTGTCAACCATCAGCTAGGCATGACTTCCAGCATATAGGTTGCCCTCATTTTTAAATGTGAGCTAATAATGCAACATACAAGGATGAAATGCAACAAATTTTATAACCCAAATCGACAATTATATTCGATGAAGAAAATGATGAATAGGTCAAGAATGTGCTCTTTCACTACTATGTAAATGTAAGAAGGAAGAATTGGTTTGTTTTAAGCACCAAATGACAAATGTCGTTTAGACAATTAGAAGAAAAGAATATTACCAGGGAGAAGATTAAATGTGTATTTTTCAAAAGGAAAGAAACACACAAAAAGTTTCCCTATATGAATAAAATGCAATGAACCCAAGAGAGGGTCCCATCGGGCATGCCAAAATGTTTCGCCAAATAGTTGCGTACGTAAGAGAAAAACATATAGGGTAAGGGTGAGGAGGAATACTGTGAATGAAGGTGGAAGGTAGAGTGCGCATGTTCTGATTTCCTATCCAATGTTGATTGTGAGAACTTCATTTTTGCTAGGAGGAACTACGTGAATAAAAACAAGACCACAAGAAGAATATTAAACAATATATGTCAGTGGAATGCCTAGCATATGCTAGATCCGAGAAGTGTGATACTTCCTAGATGGCTGTCAATCCACTATTTAACACAACTTAATGCAAGAAATAATGTAAACCAATAATATCCTACTGTAGTTGATATGATTTAGGTGTCTCATTCAAGTACAATAAGAAAATATAATCTAACAAGGCTAGGTTATGATTAGATCTGGAATTCAGGTAGGTAAATAAGGTGGTTGGGACATGTTAGGGTCAAGTTTTTAGTGGTTTTGTTTATTTGGATGAATGTTATGAAGTTGTCACAGGTAGATTTAACAAATTTAGAGACTGATGTCGGTCTGGTATGAATAATGCCGGTTGAGAGGAAACTGACAACGGTTTAGGTTAACCGACGTCGGTAGGGTTGGGCGGATAGAACCTCAATGAAGTTTGGTTTTGATGATTCTCTGTGATTGCATAGAGAATGGAAAGAGAATGGTGAGGTAGATGATAGTCCGGGAGTACTCGGATATGTCTCGAGTTAGGTATGGAGGGCTGAGGGTTGTAGGTGGTTAGGTGGAGGGGCCGACAGGAGGTGAGAGGTGATGAGATATAAAGGAGACTAGGACTCCAAAATAAAGATAGAGGAACCGATCTAACTAAGGAAAGATACGAGATCTAAATGTACTTACTGTACTTACAGACTTTTGCAGACTGGTGGTTGGGTGGAGGTGATGGTTGATCCATGAACTGATGGTCAGTGATGTGACCGTGCTTCCTAGAATGTTACCGTGAATACTTTCTTTTCAGATCAGTGCTTGGTGTTGATTCAGGATGTCTGAATGTGCAAGAATGCTCTGGTGCGTGTTTGCATGCAGATCTCTCTTCTTGAAAACTTGAATAATTCTTCCAACCTCTCAAACAAGGTTACCAAAGTGAATATATGATAATCGATGATGGTTTAGGATGACCGGCATCGGTTTCGGGTTGACTAGCGTTGGTTAAGGTGGGATATCCTAGGTAAAATAACGAGATCTCGTCTATCTTTTAGCTAGTTTTTCCCATCATTGCAGATCCAAATGGAATTTTTGCATAAGTGTGCATGCGATAAGAGGATGAATATACATTTAGTGTTAGGGTTAGACTAAGTCTTAGTTATTTATGGCAAGTGGAGATTGAGTCCTAGTTAAAAGGAAACATGCTAAGAATAGGTCCGTGATGAGGTTTTCTAGGTGATGTGGTGGGGTGAGTTTAGGTGAATTGGAAATTAGTTCAATTAAGGTAATTAAATAATGAACATTATGAGAATAAGTATTAATTTAATTGTAGGTAATTAAATTAATATACATGTGGGGTGAAGGGGAGTGTGACCCAAATTTGGTGTCTACAGGATGAATTGTAGAAATATTCTCCACAATAAGTGGATTGTTGTAGTTAAGTTTGTTTAGGATTTATTTATTTGAATAAATCTGCTAAAGATTAGGTAGTTAGTTCTTGGTGTGTGGAATAAGTAAATTAGAATAAATAGGAGATCAAATTGTATACACCAAAAAGAGGAGTTGGTTGGATGCGTGAACTATTAATGTAACCATCCACACTCTTGTATGTAATCTTTAACCAAGAAATGAAAAAAATGTTCTTTTATCTCCAATATTTTGAAGTTTTTAATTAAGATCTTGGAAGCATAATTTAAAACCTCTTCTAAAGAATGAGTGACCACTCCTTCCAAGGAATATGGATCTGTATATTTTTGTTTTTGTCTTGTAATAATTTATGTTTATGTTTATTCCTTTTTATGCGATTATCATTTTGTTGTATTTTTTTCTCCTTGTATGTAATATTCATTTTCATTCAATTTGTTGTGAGCCCTGAATGTGTTTTATTTGATTTATCTACAATACAAAAGTTCCTTTATGCAAGTGTGCTTTCATTTATGCAAGTGTGATTTATTTTATGCAAGTGTGATTTTAATTTCTGCAAGTGTGCTTTTCCGTTTCCACAAGTGTGATTTTCATTTTATGCAAGTTTGGATTGTGTTTGAAGGAGTTTGCATACAACCATCGACACTAGCCCTAGATTGACATTATTAATGAAGAGGATTGACGAAACTCATCATTTTTGTGCCATTTACAGGATCATGGTGTTATTAGGAGACTCATATTTTTCTAAAAAGAATATTTTAGTGACAGTAGAATACCTCTTAGAAAATAATGTGACATAAAGTATTCGGTGGCAATTTATGTAAACTTTTATTTTCTGCAAAATAGATTAATATTTATTTTCTGCAAATAGATTAAATTTTATTTCTACAATTAGATTTAGAAACCTACCAGAGATTTCCAAAAGAAACCCCTCAATAAAATGGAAACATCATTTCATGTTTATTATTTTCATGCAATGAGGTTTTCCTATTCTAAAATATTTCTTGTTTGCATGTATTGTTACTTCTGCAAAGATAAATAATAATTCATGCATGCAATAAATACAAAAAAAACTAACTTTGTGTAGGTTAGCAGAGACATATTTCTATTGAATATTTTTACAAACATATTGGGAGGAAAATGCAAAAATAAACGGGGCATTACAGAGGAGGTCAAAGAAAAGATTCAGCTAATAAGGGGTTTTTATGTGAAAAATAACAACATTTTCCAGATGCAAACTAATCACATCTCGCAAAGAAATATCTCAAATGCTTTCTAGGTCTTGCTTTACACAAAATTATATTTCTAGATCATTTTGAATTGCTCATTTTGTTGAGAAACGACCAAGATATCACAATTTGAGTGCACTCTCCTAAGAAAAATAACATGTTGAAGATTGTTTTCATAACAACATTTTCTGATGCAAATAATCGCATATCGTATAGAAATAGCTCAAATTTTTTTGAGTTTTGTTCTACACGATATGATATTTCCATATTATTTTAAATTACTCATTTTCGTTGAGAAACGACTAAGATATCCTAGCTTGAATGCACACTTTGCTAAAAAATGACATGCTGAGGACTTTTTTTTTTCTTTTAAAAATTCTTATGATGCATGCAAGTATTCTTCTAATACTCCTCATTTTCAATACCTAATTCATTCCATGCTACCCTCTCTGTCTCAATTTTTGTTGAGTTTTTCTAAAACTCATTTTCCAACTACTGAAACCACTAAAAATTCCTTCGATATTTTGTAGTCAATGTTAATCCTTCTCATGACTGTAGAAAATACTGGCTCAACCAGTATATGCTAATTGAAATGCCAACATACCATTTTTACTCAGGATCATACCCACAACCTCTCATAATAAACCATCCATTCCCAATAAATGAAGAAGTCCCGAACCATCCCATTTCCTAGAACAGTTTACCATTGTTTCTCAATTTCTAAATCAACTTTCTAAACTGGTTGGATGTTGCAGACACTCTAGAAGATTGCTTCCTGATTTTCCATCATGTTGACATTTATCAAAGGGATAGTGACTAGTTAGAAAACCAATTCTTACCGCTTACCAATTACTAAAAAAAAAAAAAAAAGGAAAAGTTAAAAACTAGTAAATGGCTTCTTTTCCCAAACAAAAAAATTGCACTTCAAATTCTTTCTTGGATCCATATGACTACTTCTCTTATGCCAACTTGGTTGATGAAATTATTTTCTACTGAAAATTTCTATGTTGCAGAGGCCTTGACTTCATATCTATTTGTTTTGTTCAACTGCAAATGGAAATCAAGGTTATACAACATGATGAAAGTAAGGATAACTATTGAGTATGGTATGGTAACTTCTATTTTTCTATTCTCAAATATTGTTATTTGTTGTTTTAATTACAAATAGATTCACTTCTCGAAAGATTAAAAAAAAAGAGAAAAAGAGAAATTTTTCAAGATCTACATGTGCTTGATCAAGTCAAGTAACAAAGCAAATGATGTAGATGATGTCTTTCCAGTTTACAACAATTGGGATCTATAAGCTACTCAATTAAAAAAATAGTTTTCATGAGGGCATGCACAAAACTAAGTGTGGGGGAGACTCACTCTCTTCCAAATCTTTTGAAGAATGCATGAGAAAACAAAGAGCTAAGTGTGGGGAAAAATCTCTCTACATTATCTAAGAAAAACCTCATGAGAGCATGAATAAGAAAGAAGTAAAAATTTTACTTCTAGAATCTCAATTTGTTGCTATCATGAAAAAAGGAGAAGACAATTTGAAAGATGTAGAAGTATTGACAAAATCAGATTCTATAGGAAGATCAGTAGCTTGCATGAGGGCATGCAAGAAGTTAAGTGTGGGGGAAATGATGAGACCAAAATATGTTTCATTATATCACCAAATAAAAATCTTATTATCTCCCTTAAAATCAAGCTTTCAAGTGAATTTAGATGTAATTTTAATAATGATAACATATTTAAGGTAGAATATATGATTTATCTTATCATCTCTTTAGAAATATATTTGTAATCTAATTGTTGTTATTTCTGATATTTATTCTAAAGTTGGAATGCAATAGTGTGTAGAAAATAGGTCATAAGCAACTTTACTCCAAGTTCATAGATTATAGCTATCGAAAGTCTTCACGCAGACACCGAAAGGCCCGATTGTTCATAGATTACTAATAGGTTTCAACTATCAAAATTCTTCACACAACTACTGAAACACATAGCTAGTGAAAGTATTTTGGTTTATTCCAAAGTAATGTAAAGGAGCACCAAACTATTCAGCCCACTCTTTGCTTCCATGTCATCAACCAAGAATATAGATCTAAACATGTGGAAATCCAAAGTCATGCATGCATGTGGCATTCCAAGAAGAATTCAAAGTCATGGACTTAACACTCCTCCATTTTCTCTCCATGTTTCAAGGATGAGAAAATAGTGGAATAATATTAGGAATGTTGAATAAGTACTCTCCCACTTTGTGTTCCTAGATTAAAGGGATGAGTTATTAGGAATGTTGAATAAGTACTCTCCCACTTTGTGTTCCTAGATTCAAGGGATGAGTTGTAGAAATATTCTCCACGATAAGTGGACTGTTGTAGTTAAGTTTGTTTAGGATTTATTGCTTTGAATAAATCCACCCAAGAATAGGTAGTTAGTTCTTGGTGTGTTGACTAAGTAAATTAGAATAAAGAGAAGATCAAATTGTATTCCCCAAAAAGAGGAGTTGGTTGGATGCATGAACTATAAATGTAACCTTCCACACTCTTGTATGTAATATTTTACCAAGCAATGAAAAATATGTTCTTTTCTCTCCAATATTATGAAGTTTTGAATTAAGATCTTGGAAGTATGATTTAAATCCTCTTCTAAGGAATGAGCTGGCCACTCATTCCAAGGAAGATGGATCTATGTATTTGTGTTTTTGTCTTGTAATAATTTATGTTTATGTTTATTCATTTTTCTGTGATTATCATTTTGTTGTATTGTTTTTCTCCTTGTATTGTAATATTCATTTTCATTCAGTTTGTTGTGAACCTACAGGTGTTTTATTTGATTTATTTCAATTCAAGTAATTTCCTTTATGCAAGCATGCTTTCATTTCTGCAAGTGTGATTTCTTTTATGCAAGTGTGATTTTGATTTCTGCAAGTGTGATTTTCCATTTCCGCAAGTGTTTTTTTCAATTTATGCAATTTTGGATTGTGTTTGAAAGAGTTGTTTTCAAAATATCTCTTTCTCCTATTGCATACAACCATAAAACACCATCCCTAGGTTGACATTATTAATGAAGAGGATTGATGACACTCATCATTAGGCAAGCTAGTTCGGTGCACGAGCGAGTTGGAATGAAGCATGGAGACCAATTTATTCTCTAGAAAGAAAGAGTACAAGAGGGGGATGAGATTTGTAGGTGTCTCATATTGCTTTCACATCAGTTACTACATTTTGAGTGTAAATTAAGGCATGCATTTGGGTTTCTCAAATTTTCTCTCTTCTCCTCTCATTCTCTATAAATTGTAAAGGACAGCTCATTTATAAAATGTTGGACATTTTTGGTGCTGCCCTCCTTCTTCCCTGTGAGGATGCTTGTGGAGCTTCAAGCTTCTATTTGTAAGCATTGTAATGATGAATCTTTCCTCTCCTTGATGTAGTGATGTATTGTGCATACTCTTGGAGCAATACCACTGATTTTTTATGGATACTTTTCTTTCCTTCCATTATTTCTTGTTGTTTTTCTCTCCTTTCTTCATGCTTTCAGGTGAGTGTTCATCTTCTAGTTCTCATTGTATGATTAATTTGGTTGTGCTTATTTGAAAATGGTGTATTGTGTGTATCTTGGTCTGTGATGTTTGTCCATCCTCTCCATGCTCACCTTTCTCCATTTTCAGGCATTGAGGATTGTCTAGCAACCCCTTTTCTTGGTACTATCACCACCCTTTAGTGTAGGATTTCCCTTTTCATGCACTCTCTCTTCGTCTCCTTGGAATTTTTAGGATAGGTGTAGTTAGGCGTCTTTCTTGCATTAGGAGAAGTTATAGCAGTAGGATTAGGAAGAGGAAGCTGACCTTATCTGGAGGTCCATCTCAAGTTTGCAAGTTCCACAACTTGAGAGATGGTCCCATGTCAGCAAAAAGTAGGGATCTGTAAAGCAATATCCTGTGGTGCTACTTTTTGCGATAACACTTTCATCGCATATCTCTAGAATAATGACTATATTTTCAAATTTGTCTAATTTTTTTCTTAATTTTAAAATATATTAAATGAAAAACCATTTTTATTTGGCATGATTTTTAGCACAATTATCGAAATTCAAAATTACTATTTTTAGTAATTAGGATATAATCCAAAAATATACATTTTTTCCCAATCCAAGAGAGGTTTTTATTCAACATATTACTATTCTAAAATACATCTTTTTGGTTTATTTTATTCTTTGTTTATTTCAATAAATTATTTTTTTATTAATTTGACGATGGTCACTTATGTATAAACATCACCTTTGGGTCTTATTTTCTATGGTCTCTTGATTATCAACCTCATATTACTCATTGAGTATATACCATCAAAACTAAGGTAAATTATCATTTGGGTAATCATGGCTTGTTCTAATGAACCTACTATGTCATTCCTTGAGTTCATTAAACTCTATTTGGTATGTAAAAACATTCTCTATGAAATCTTTCTAAGTGCATAGATCCATCTTGCTACACACCCTTTGATGTTGTAGCTTCCATCTGAGAGATTAGATTTATTTGATGTAATTATAAAACTATTTTTTCATTTTTTTATCATTGCTTCCAAACTGTCCATTATGTCTTTCTTTGAGTACATTCAACTTAATTTTGTATGTAAGTATATCATTCACGAAGTATTTCAAAATGTATAGATCCATCCTAACACATCCCTTACATATGTGGCCTTTGTTCTCAAGATAAGTTTTCATTTTACACTTCATCTACATCATGTTGATGATTGCAATTGTGATGAAAATTCTTTATCTTATGTTCAAATGGACTTAAATAATGATACATTAAATTTTTTTGTTTCTATACATTGTGTTACAATGGTATATTAATTTAGCCATGATATACCTATTTGTGATACTTATCTTCTACATAATAATGAGGACATTGTTGATTCAAAAATGAATTGAGTGACTCACTTACCAAATTCCCAATTTACAAATACTTCAAATAATGCTCTCAATTTCTAGTAAATTACTTAAAATTGGCTTGATAACTTTCAAACTATACTAAAAAGCGATAAAAATGAGAAAATAAGGAAAAATACATAAGGAAATGCAAACCAAGTGACAAAAGAGTTCACTCGTTGTGGATTACATCTATGAGTTGAGAAAAGCTCTCGACTCAATTAATTAATGATGTAAAAACCCTTTTATAATGATAGTTACTTTAAAAATTATTTTTCCTAAAAATAATCTCTACATATTCTTTCGTAAGATATGATTTCTATCTCCAAAAGCCTCTTATGATAAAAACTCTCCAATTTGCTATAACTCTCCCAATAGGGACTACCAACATTACAAGGTTACTCTTTAACTATTGGAAATATTAGCATTGATGTCAAAAGAATGATGAAGTAAATTTCGTCACTTAAATGCAAATTCATCATGGCACTTATGCTAGAAATATTCATTGTGTGGGATTCAAGATGGATGAGAAGAGCTAATTTATTCATTGATTGAAAAATACAAAGTAAGCATATCAATTTATACATATTGAAAAATGGTTCAAGGAGAAACAATTCAAGGAGAAGCGTGTATAACCTTCCACCTACCATGAGTAAAATACCACGACCCAATTAATATAATCTGAATGGTAAACAATGTAATAGTTTAATTAATCTAACATTCCTCCCTAATTACATTTTTTTACAAATGTGCCCCCAAAACAGTTTAAATTTCACCTTGCAAAGAGACTTGGTGAGTATATCTTCTATTTGAGAATTTTTTGGGTAGTAGTAGAGTTGGATGTGGAGGTTAAAGACTTGTTCTCGAATGTAGTGAAATTTGACATCAATGTGATTTTTCTCTCATGGAAAACTAGATTCTTTATAAGTTTCAACACACCTTGATTGTCACAATGAATTATGGGTGGATTTTATTTGAATGAATTCCTATATTAACCAAAATGTGATGTAACCAAATCAGTTCACACAAATCTCCTCGTACGTCATGATGCTCTACCTCAGTGGATGAGAGAGAAACAATAGTTTTATTCTTTTTAATAAATGAGATAGGTGTAGATCCGAGATGAAAAATATAACCTGTAGTTGATTTCTTGTCAGCAACAGATCCAACATAGTCCGAGTTTGTATATCCCTGCAAGAAAAACTAATAGTTCTTCGATCACACGCATACCATAGTCAATTGTACCTTAGAAATATATCAACACATGCTTCACTACTACACAATGAAAATTTTCAACTCTTGTATGAATATGGAAAGATAGCTCATAGTAAAGCATAGGTCTAGTCCGGTATAGGTTAAGTAAATGAGACTCCCAACAAGATGTTTGTAGTGAGTACCATTTACTTGAGGTGAATCCTAGAATATAGAAAGTTGCAAACCTTTTTCCATTGGAGTGGACATATGTTTACAATCTAGACATGCCATAATTTTCCAGGAGTGTATTGGTGTATTTCATTTGGGAGATAAAAATATGATTATTCTTCTGCCATATATCTAAGCCAAGATAATAGTGAAGTATCCCTAAATATGTCATATCGAAGGATTTCTTCAAATCATTCTTAACATCTTCAACGAGATTGTCTGAACTCCCTGTGATCACAAGATCATCCACATACAAAACCAAAATGAAAATATCTATGCCTATCTTTTGATATACATATTTGAATCAGAGGGGCTACGAGTGAATCCATGTTGCAATAGGTGATCATCTATTTTAATGTACCATGTCCGTAGACACCAAAATTTGGTATCGCTACCCTTGTTGCCCTGTGTTCACTTCTTTTCACCATGGTCACTTATCTAGACCCTTCATTTTAATTCATGTTTTTATTAATATTCCCATCTTTCCCATCTATTATCCCATTCATCTTAAATTATTTCTAATCCTCATCAATTATTCCCTAATCCTCATCTCATTATCTAATTGATCATAATCACCCCCAATCAACCTCTAATTCTCCTCTCTAGGTTGTTTATCATCCCTAAACTACCTAGTTGCTCATCCTTAGGCTCCCCTTAGCCTTTATTTACTCTATTTCATCCCTCACCTACCCATTTCATCCCCCACCTACCTATTTCATCCCCCTATGCAACCCTAACTCACATAAGCCTCCTAAAACCATAATCTCGCTTCTAATGGGCTTGATGCCTCGAGCTAGGCATCCTCCCACCGCCCAAATAGACGGTTCCCTATAGTTGGCAATGACCCACCCAGGTCACCATCGACCCTATAAAGCCACCCACACCCTCCTTCCAAAAGGATGTAAAAATCAAAATTTTTTTGTGACTTGTGATCTTATCTTTGTTCCTGAGATCCTCTGCACTGTTTCAATCTTCTTAGAGTCCCTTTGAGCTTGCTTGCATCATTTGTGGAGACTTTAGGGAGATCATATTTTCCTTGTGTTGGTTTATTCCATTGTTGCATTATTATTATTATTATTATTGATATTATAAGCTACTAAATTTTGCGGGGCTAATTTCCATCGAGATCTAGATCCACGCTTGCTTTCTATCCATCTTGTGTACAGGTTGTCAATATAGCCCATCCATTTTTGGTCACACCTAGGTCGGCCACGAGTTGTTGTCACCGACCTTGCTCATGTTGCATCACTTATTCTTCCATCCAAATCTATATCGATCTGTTATTCATTTCGTGTCCACACAGTTCCTCGATCTTTCATTCTGTCACTTTGTCACTTTGTTAACCTAGATCCACTTTGTTAATCCCGATCACTTGCCAACTCAACCCGATTTGCCGTTGACCCGATCCATATTTCCATCCTATCTCCTTAGATCCCCATTTTCTTGCATCCTTTTTATTTCTCTTGTTTTAGATATTCTCTTCAAGTTATTATCAATTACTACATGTGTTCATCATCCCGAGATTTGTATACAAAGATCATTAGATATACATTTTGGCTATTATTTTGATTCATCTACCCCCATCTCCGTCAACTATACCTATATAGCCTGGGTCACCGTCAACTCAACCAACTGAATTTGTTGTGTAGATCCATCAAGATTACAACAAGGAGTCTACTTTGTGCCCATCCGTCATCATCATCTTATCCTAAGGCACCTTAAACCCTTGCATGTTTTGAGTTTCTTGATTTTCTTTAGTATCGAATAGGAAAGAAAAATTTCATCCAACAATGCCCGGGTGCTTGTTTAAGTCCATAAAGAGACTTAATTAGACAACATACCTTATGCGGATGTTGCTCATCAACAAATCCTTACAATCAGGATCACGTATGCTTCTTTGAGATCATCATGTGTTACACCTATATTGTGACGTTATTAATAAATTGTAATATTATTAATAATGAGTTTATAGAACTCATATTAATAATATAGTTGTAATATTTAGTATTAGTACTTGGGTGAGTTGTGAGAAAAACTCACGTAGCTATTTTGGTGTGTGAGATAATAAAGGGATGAGAGAGATATCCTAGGGATATATCTGATAGATTCATGGAGAGATATTGTAGGGTTTGAAGATGAGTGTTGAATCCACCTTTGTAGGAGATCAAACACTATAAATTGTATGCTCCATCTATGTAAAGACATCCCGAATGAATTCAGTTTCTAAATTATAATATTTGGTGTTTTATTATTGTGTAGTTTTTATCAGTGGTATCAAAGTATGTGCGTCATTTAACACTGGGTAATTCTCCAGTAAATTGTTCTACAAGTTATTTATGTTGGCCAAGGCAATTGGACGAGTGGAACCTTTCGTGCATATTCTTGGAGATTTATGTGATTATTCATAGCCATGATTTACAACTATAATCACATATAAGGAGAAGTATAAAGGTAAAATAATTAAGTCTCCATTGGATCATTTTTACATTGGACCAACTCAGCAATTCTGTTTTTTTTCCATGACTTACCTCCAATTTCTCACTGTGTCGGTTCTACCTTGAGTTTGTTCGAGAATTGCAGAATGCTTGCGATGTGATTTGGATTTATTTTACCAGTTGCTCTGATTTCAACATAAAATATAGTTTTGGGTTTTGGGAGCCGACTCGTCCTTCTATCAAGTTTCGTGGAAGTCCATTGAACATTAAGAAGCTTATATATTTGTTTGTTTAAAAAAATCAAATAGATTTGGTTTTGGCCTCCCAGATGTCAACTTATTCAACGTGGAATTAAAGCCTTTTTGGTTCTAACCTTGGCGGTTTTCTCTCAAATTTTCTTTCTCCACCATTCAATGTTTTATTGTCTTTCATGTATTTTTTGCCAATTTTTTTTTTTTTCTCCAAATTACCACATTTTCACCACGTGGACTACTCCTTATCTTTTATAGTTTTTTTCATTTAGATTTTCTATTAGTCTATACACGTTTATGATTTATTTAAATCAATGTTTATGTTTTAAATTGTTTATTATGTCATGTTTTAAGTATTATGTGTGGACTTAAGTCATGTGGGATATAAGTCTTTGATTTTTAAAATAGTCTTTTCATTTTTATATTAGTATAACATGTTTTGTCAAGTAGTTTATTTTATATGTCATATGATTTAGTTAATTATTAATTTAGTTTAAGATTTTAAAAATTAAGATTACTTTGTAAATTTTGTGTTTGTTATTTTTTTTGTGTTTTGGTATTATTGTTTAGTTAAAAATAGAAGTTGTAAATTATTTTGTTTCGTCATCAAAAATTGTAAAAATAATTAAAAAAATTTGCCTCACGGATGCATTTTCGATTGAAACCAACATCCAATTCTTTAAATCGACATGGAAAAGTTGAATCAAATTGAAAAATTCGAAGGCAAAGATTTCCATACATGGCAGGTTAGAACTCAATTGTTGTTGATTAACAAAGATCTATGGGAGATTGTGGAAGGAAAAATCAAGAAACCAAACGACGTAGATGAAGCAACAAAATGGGAAAGCAAGGATTGAAAAGCAACAACGATTATTGGCCTAGGTTTATCTGATGCCTACCTGCATCACATAAATCTAACAAAGACATCACATTTGATCTGGATGACATTGAGCAAACTATTTGGGTCACAAGCAGAGAGTGCAATAGTGGCACTCAAGCAAAAGTTGTTCGGACTCAAAATGGAGGAAGGAGAAAGTATGGTGGAACATATCAGTAAGTTTCATTCTATTTCAAATCAATTAGCTGGAATCAAAGTTAATGTGCTTGATGATGATGCAAAAACAATATTACTTAATAACATACCTTCTAGTTATTCTAAAATGGTCTTCAATTTGAGAAAAATAAATCCAAGTCTAGAGGATTTAATTTCTTCT
This sequence comes from Taxus wallichiana var. yunnanensis, assembly GCA_018340775.1. Taxonomy (NCBI): domain Eukaryota; kingdom Viridiplantae; phylum Streptophyta; class Pinopsida; order Cupressales; family Taxaceae; genus Taxus; species Taxus wallichiana. Next base: position 999,928,455 of record CM031237.1, on the reverse strand, counting down.
CTGATAGAAGAAGAAAATAGAACCAAGAATATTGATCTAGAAGAAATTGCAATGTATGGTAGAAAAAAATCATATGCTAAAGGAAGATTCAAGCCTTCTTTTAAACAAAAATCAACCTCCCAAGGTCCACGAAAATTTCTTTGTCACTATTGTAATGCTCCTAGACATGGTATTATGTATTGTAAGAAAAGAGAACAAGATTTACTTGATGGTAAATTGAAGGATAAATCCTTCATTTCTGAAAACAAAGATGAAGAAAGTGATTGGGATATGAAGTCTACCCACTCTGATAATGAGGAAACAAATGCTCAACAAAGTGATGAAGACTTCTTGTATTAAGTAAAGAGTGCATTATCTGGAGGAAGGAGGTAACAAAGGCTAGAGGTCAATCAAATACCTCTCATCAGTCACCAATGATGGGGCCGCATGAAGATGTGGTGGCAGAGTGTGTGTATGTGTGTTTTCTTTTATTTCAGATTTGCAGTATGATTTCAGAGTTCTTGTTTGAATAAGTGAAATGTTCACATTGAGGGGGAATTGGAACATGGTCTCAATGTTTAATTTTCCCTCTATTCATTTTGTATTTAGTAAGTAGTGGTTCCTACATGATTCCCTGAAGGAAAGACATAGTGGACAAACAAAATCACAAAGGAAAAGAAACATCATGATATTTGGGTTGTTGGTTGTCCTGTTAAACCATCCTTTGTTTTAGGTTGTTGGTTGTCATGTAAAACCATCCGAGATCATGAGCATTCATGGGTGACAAGCTATAGAAGGAAGTGTGATTATTGTTTCTATAATGTCAAAATTAGGGGAATTTATATTGGGAATTAATAATGTTAACAATAGGGGAGTGAATGTTACAATTATATTGTGACATTATTAATAAATTGTAATATTATTAATAATGAGTTTATAGAACTCATATTAATAATATAGTTGTAATAGTTAGTATTAGTATTTAGGTGAGTTGTGAGAACAACTCACGTAGCTATTTTAGTGTGTGAGATAATAAAGGGATGAGAGAGAGATATCCCAGGGATAAATATGAGAGATTCATGGAGAGAGATTGTAGGGTTTGAAGATGAGTGTTGACTCCACCTTTGTAGGTGATCAAACACTATAAATTGTATGCTCCATCCATGTAAAGACATCTCAAATGAATTCCATTTCTAAATTATAATATTCAGTGTTTTATTATTGTGCAGTTTTTATCAGCATGTGCATAGATAACTATAATGGTTTTGATATTTGCAATGGGTGTAAAGGTCTCCTCCTAGTTAATGCATTCCTATTGAGAATATCCCTTTGCAACTAGTCATGCTTTGTACTTTTCGATAGATCCATTTTCCTCGTATCTTGTTTGAAAATCTACTTGTAGCCAACAAACGTCACTCCCAAGCAGGAAGATCAAAAATTTCCCATGTCCGATTATGAATCAAGGATTCATGTTATGCATTCATGGCCTTATTCCACTTTGGCTAGCCGAGTGCCTCAAAAATATATCGAGGATCAGTCTTTATCAACCACTGAACTCATGAGTGTGAGATTTACCTCATTTTCTCGCATGTCTTCTCGTTCGATTCACGATGAAGTATACAAAAGAGAGCTTAGGTGGGAGTCCCTTATGGTGATTTGGACCCACTTTAGACATTGACATTGTTGCTGATTTGAAGAATTATTTTCCAAATTACCAAGATCAACGAATAATTCTCCTTACAACTCATCTTTCTTTTGTGAAGAATCTTCATGCTCATCATCTGAATATGAGATAAATCTATGAGAGGAGGTCAATACTAACTCTTCTTTATGTGGAAATGAGTCAAATGACGACTCGTCAAAAACCACATCTCTACTCTCATATATTTTTTGTCTTAGGATCCATGAGATGATATGCCTTTGAGGTAGTATTGTACCCCAAAATATACATTGGAGTGTTTTCACATTGATCTTCTTCCTCTTCTTATCTGGGACATGCATATATGTTGTATAACAAAATACTCTCAAATGAGAAATCAAAGGCTTATGATTACTCCATACCTCTTTCGGTGTCTTATCCTGCAAGATCTTTGTAGGTGCAAAATTCAGAAGATATACAGTTTTCTAGAGGCTTACGCCCAAAATCTGTTCTCCAACTTTGTAGTGGAAAACATGTAATGATCTATCTCCATGACATTCGATTATGATTCTCTCAGTAATTCCATTCTACTAGGGAGTATAGGGGTAGTCAAGTTTTGTGTGATGTCATGATCCTTTAAGAATGCCAAGAATTTATTTGATGTGAATTTCCTCCCTCAATCTAAGTAGAGGACAAGAAGGGGCTGCCTGGTCTACTGAACAACTCACTTATAGAAGATCTAAAAATTAGCAAATGCTTCACTCTTCTTTCAAAGAAAGAACACCCATGTCTTATGGGAATAGTCATCAATGAACAACTAGAAGTACTAAAATCCCTGAAATGAAGTAGGTAAGGGTCCACACATATCGGTATGCATGACCTTGAGATGGTTCTTGGCATGAAAGGTACTCGACTTGAATGGATCCCGATGTTTTTTTCCCACCAAACATCCAGAAAAAAGAGGTAATGAATGGGAGAGTAGAGGAAGTCCTCGTACCATCTCCTTAGAATTGAGTGATAGAGGGAGCCAACATAAATATTCCCATAATTATAATGCCATAGTGCAAGTGCACTCCATAGTGGCGGCAGATAAAGAAACTATAGAGGATGAAACTACATCTAATGCAAATAAACGATCCTTTAAAAAATCTCTAGCAAGTATTATAAATTATTGTTTTATCAAACATGATTTGATACCTTTTTGAACCATGAACTCAACCTTGATATTTTGATTCAATCGCTGAGATACAGATAAGAGATTTTTGGTCAAGTCTAAAACATAGATCACCTTTATGAGAGTATATCTTCTTGTCTGAGGGAATGGCGACATTGCCTACTCATACGCAACATAATCCTTGTTGTTTGTAATTTGAACTTGATCTCCGTGGGTCGATTAGTCAATGAATCAAACAAATTCCTATCACCTTTCATGTTCTCGCTGATGCCAGAGTCAATCAACCAAACCTTATGTGATGGATGCGATGTTTGGGAGACAAGAACAACATCATATTTGTGTGCATTGTAATTTTATGATTATGGTACTTCTTCATCTGATTCATCATTTGGTTGGGATGTGACATGTCCTTTCTATTTATTTTGGTCAAGACGCCACTTGTATTTCGTGAATTACCATGGCCATATTTTCTCTCTTTTCACGAATTATGTTGTGTGCGGTTATTATGCCAATAGTTCATAGTGTTGTGCGTATTTGTGGTGTAGATGTGACACCATCGATTCAATTTTTGAGATTTATGCTTCTATTGTTTCTTATGTGGATTAGTTTTTGACTACATCTCTTGTTGTCCCTCGTAAGGATTATGACTCCTCTACTTCCTTGTGATCAATGATTTGTCTTCAAATTCTTCATGAATTGTCGTATGGATTCTTCCTCTTGTTTAAATTTCATCAATTCGAAAAGGTCACGTCTTTTTTTTTTTTTTTTTTTTTTTTTTTTTTCGATGGTCAATGTGGTGATGAATGTCCTGAATTGGGAAGGAAGAGCTCGCAATGTGAGAGGGACAAAAACTTATCTTCCACCAATTCTATGAGTACTCCAAACTTTGATCATAGTTTTACCACATGATGCAAGAATTTATGTACTTTCTTACCTTATTTCATACTTAGCGTATGAAGCTTTGACTAGAGATGGAGGATCTTTATCAAGTTCTTTCCTTTGTATATAATGGAGATAATATCCTAGACTGCATTTGATGTATTCACATCCCATATGTATGGTTTTGCTTCTTTAGAATGGTGAGAGTGATCAACATCAAGGATTTTTCATCGGCCTTATCATACTTTATTTTCTTATCTACATCGGTGGGATGAACGACTATTTTAGTGAAAATCTCCCAAAGATCTTTAAATAGGAGAATGGTGTGCATATTTTTCTTCCAGGAAACATAGGTAGGCCCTTTCAAGAGCTAAGCATTAGAAAAAAATATCTAGGAGGATACATTATTTTGGATGGATCTATGCGGAAACATTGCAACCATTGACTATAAAACTCAAAACATGCAAATACGGATCTAACAATCCCCAAAAAGGCTACAACAATGAAAGCATAAACAAGAATAATCCAAATCACACAAAAGTACACACACATAACATAACATGTACCATGGTTCACCCAATATGGGCTACATCCACCAAAGATAGATATCTCATACATATAATATAACAAGAGATTACAAACCAATTCTTCGCACAAGAGTACATGTATCTCTACAAGAGTATATTTTCCTCCCATATCTCCAACCAGATATGCTTGAGTACACTAAACCATGCCTCCATACCACCATATGTGTCTCCTCTATATCTCTAACTGGATCTACTTGAGTGCACTACACCGGTGTGCCTCGAAAAACCACCAGATCTCAACTACCCGAAGCTACCCCGCATCCGCCTCTATGCAAACAAGCTCTCACTATACTATGAATCTATAAAAAGACCTCAAGAATGGTCTACCAATGTGCAACCGTAAGTGCACCAAGAAATAAGTCTCTCCATCATCACCGCATCAACTCTGTGCAAACATGAATAAAAATTCCTCTACAAAACTAGATTTCTATGGATCAACAATACATTATGTTCTCATGGATCTCGTAATATAATATCTCACAACATGTGGATCTACAAGAATTAGCAATAACAAGATCTCACAACAACTTTGTGGATATAACAAGAAGAAACATTAAGTGCTTTGCATACTATGTAAGTCATTACATGAGACTAAATAATACAAAGTAAATACATTAGAAGATAATACCATCTTCTCACCAATAGTGCACTGCACTTTCCTTATGTTCAACTTCTCTCTATGAAAGCTCTTGTCTTCATGCAATCTAATTTTTCTTTTTATTCTTCTTCTTCATCCTTTCAACCAAGGATTATGCTCTTCTTCACTTCTAACACCTCTAACCCTAGTTTTCTAACTTATATAAGCCTAGAAAAACTTAAGGCACAATAGCCATGCAATTAAATCCAATAGATTTACTTTAAAACAAAAGATATATTAAATATCGTGACTTATAAATAAAAACTCCCTCATAGGTAACTGATGCCGATTATTGCCTGATCGATGCCGGTTAATTCCTGACACCATGGCTATTGATAACTGACCAATTCCGGTCACTTCCTGACCGATGCCAGTGACTACTTGACTGATGCCGGTCATAGTCCGACCGATTTTGGTCACTTCCTGACCGATGTTGGTCACTGTGTAACCCAATCACTTTGTAATGCATGCTCTAGTGAAGCTATTTAGCTCCACAACCTATCAATATCTCACTTGGAGATAAATTATTGAACCTTTGTACTATACTTGTACATCACCATCCTCTACACACCATGAAGACCATCTATTATTTCCTTCAACAATTCTCTCAAAAAATAAAAAAACCAGGAAGATCAAACCATCTTCTAAAACTAAGAAGATAAACCATGACTCACCAAACTGCATGAAGATACAACTGATCTGTGACACCAAGCCTAAAGCTCCCACTGAATCATAACACCATACCAATTATTGGTATCAGGAAATCAAGCCAACCAATCTCCTCATGCAATAAGCAATCATGACCAAAATACTTACAAGAGCTCCCACTCGAATTGAAGTCACCGAGCCTCTATCGCATCCATAACTATACTGTAAGACCAAGCATGTTCTCCATCCATCTATCCATGTCTCTATTCAACCACCAATGTAAGCTCGACCAAGAAAAGTCAAAGCGGAATATGCGAAATCAAAACAAGATCCTAGGTAAAGGCAACCAAAATGAGTTCTATCTCTGCAATAGTGGGTGATCAATCCAAAACTTACATAACTCAAAGAATCTAAACACCGTAATATGTGAATCGAACCCTACATAAACAACTAACATGTCCAAGACAATCATATCATATATATATATATATATATATATATATATATATAACATCTCCCATGCATTAACATAGTAATCAAGAGGAAATAAAAACATCCCCTACTCATGCTCAAGGAATCCATGTGCAAAACAAACATCTACATCATCATAGACTCACAAAACTGAATCTATCCACATGTACAAACTCACCATGTACATCCATCCATATTTCCGTGCTCTGCGAAGCTCCAAGTTTTCCACCGACTAACCCCAAAGACAAATATGAATCTTGTGCTCATCAATGTCAATAAAAACATCCATGCTAAACCATGCCACTAATACCAAGTGCAAATACCAGCAAACATGTCATCAACATACTCTGCACAATCAACCAAGATGAAAGCAAAAAAAAGGGAACCATCTAAAAATTGTGAAATAAAAACTACATCACAAATCTATGACCGAACCAACCACGGTTTCCTAACCGACCCCGGTCACTACCTAACCAACCATGGTTACCAAATTACCGACTAAGGTTAACCCTAACCGACACCAGTCTCGTAACTAGCAGATTTTCTCCTTTTTCACCCTTCAAACTTTGAAAATTTCTCTATCATCTAAAACTAGCTAAATCAACCATCAACTTCCTTCCCTAAGGAATATCCAAGCACCACAAAATAAACCAGAAGTGACATCACAAAGCAATAAACTCAAAATACCTACAAAGCCATGACTTCCCTCCAAAACCAACTTGTGCCTCCACCACTCGAATAGTAGAAATCTCTTCTCACTCCGCATGTGCATCATGTATCCAATCCGTGATGTCAACAACCATGACTTGCTCCCACGAGAAAAAAAAATCCCCTTCACTACCTCTAAAAATAAGCTCAAAAGCTAATATCTCGGTGAGAAATAAAACTAGATGAAAGAACTATAAAATTGATTCCCTTTCTTCTCTAAGAATACTTCTACATCACATAAGTTTGAACTTTTTATGAAGTAAGTGAATCACATTCTTTCCATCTTTGTGTAATCAACATCTCTCATTACCTAAAAGCGTGTCTAATCATGGCTTTTCATTAAGGATATCATCCTTAGACTAGAAACCCTCGTCCTCAAGATTCCACACAACCAGAAATAAAAGTCAAACAAAACCAAAAAACCATGGCGTAAATGCATACACACTATTCAAACATAATATCAGTTGCTCCAAACAAAAGAAATAAAACATGAATCATATAGAGATACCTGACTCAAAATCTCAATGGACTAATTGAGCCAACTCCATCCTCTTTTTGATCTAAACCATGAAGTGATCTACACCATTTCTACCATGTACACTTTGTGCAAGAAACTCAATCCTCCAAACCAGGAAAAAAACCATCTGCCCTCTCCTAATGTAAAAACCTGTATAGATAAGTTTCCATAGAGATCGACCATGGCCATCCCCTAACCGACCACGGTTAGCTAACCGATAGCATTTCTCTCGTGGTGACCTCTATTCTCAAACCGATGTCGATCTTTGGAATGAACCCAACGCCACATAATTTGGCATAGAACACCACACCAGGTGCCTACTTTGACCAAAGCCAATAGTTGAGTTGAGCTAGTCATTTCAAGAAGCATCCAAATCGTACAAAACCACTACAACAATAAACCATGTAATAAATTACATCAAGGTGAAATACCTCACCTTACCAGCACCAAGATACTAACCCGCATCTTCAACTGAAGAACTTTCCTCTCTAATGGAATCCTCATCTTCGCTCCACCTCATGTATCTAACTACACACCAAGGATGCATACCTACTCCTTTTCTCTATCTAGATTTGCAATCCAAAACCATGCATGTGCAATTAAAACACAAAGCATTGCAAAACCAAGATAAAACCATACCTTTGTAATCCGGATCAACAATCTAACGACCATGTTTATGCCTCCAAGAATGAGGGAGACCTCAAAAACAAGATACATTCCATGCATCTCTCCCTTTATTCATATCTATGATTTTATTGTTTAAAGCTAGGTTGCTCAGTAACCAACCACGGTCACCCTTCCGACACTAGTTGCCACTTAACCCACATCGATCACCTTTGTATTCTCCAAAGCAACCTCACATTTCTAGCTTCCACTTAAGATTTAAATCTCTTCCTGTGATTTTCACATCAGAAAAACAAACCTTGCTCTCATACACCTGTCAGTAAACCACTAACAAAACCATGAAGCAAACCCTTTCTCTGAAAACTAAAGCCATCACTCTATCAAACAACACTCGATACCAGTTGTTGGGGATGGGTCTATGTGGAAACATTGCAACCATTGAATATAAAACTCAAAACATGCAAATACGGATCTAACAATCCCCACAAAATCTACAACAAAGTGAAAGTGTAAACAAGAATAATCCAAATCACACAAAATTACACACACATAACACAACATGTACCATGGTTCACCCAATGTGGGCTATGTCCACCAAAGATAGAGATCTCATATATATAATATAACAAGAGATTACAAACCAACTCTTATGCACAAGAGTACATGTATCTCTACAAGAGTATCTCTTCCTCCCATATCTCCAACTGGATCTTCCTGAGTACACTCCTCCATACCACCACACGTGTCTCCTACATATCTCTAACCGGATCTACTTGAGTGCACTACAATCATGCCCTTGAAAATACTACGGATATCACACACCTAAAGCTACCCCGCATCTACCTTTGTGTAACCAAGTTCTCACTATATCGTGAATTTGCAAAAAGACCTCTAGAAGGGTCTACCAATGTGCAACTGTAACCATGCACCAAGAAATAAGTCTATCCATAATCATTGCATCAACCTGTGTAAACATGAAGAAAAATTCCTCTACAATACTAGATTCCTATGGATCAACAATACATCATGATCTCATGGATATGTAATACAAGATCTCACAACATGTGGATCTACAAGAATGAGGAATAACAAGATCTCATAACAACCTATGGATCTAACAAGAAGAAACACTAAGTGCTTTACATACCATGCAAACCATTACATGAGACTAAATAATAAAAAGGAAATACAATAGAAGATAATACCATCTTCTCACCAACATTGTACCTACACTTTCCTTCTATTCAACTTCTCTCTATGAAAGCTCCTATCTTCATGCAATCTGATTTTTATTTTTCTTCTTCTTCTTCATCCTTTCAACCAAGGATTATGCTCTTCTTCACTTCTAACACCTCTAACCCTAGTTTTATAACTTATATAATCCGAAAAACTTAGGGCACAATAGCCATGTAATTACATCCAATAGATTTGCTTTAAAACAAAATCTATATTAAATCCCGTGACTTATAAATAAAACACTCTGGCACATGTAACTAATGTTGGTTATTGCTTGACCAATGTCGGTCACTTCCTAATCCCATCTTTGGTTGATAATTGATGATGCGGTCATTGCCGACCGATGTCATCACATTCTACGAACGATGCGGTCACGCTGTGTAACCTAGTCACTTAGTAATGCATTCTCCAGTGAAGCTATTTAGCTCCATAACCTAACATACATTACTTTTTTTATTTGTATAACAAAGTGGAAAATTCACTTATTTGTTTCATTTCCATATTTCTTACTATCACCCTTTGGTCAAGGAAATATTTTAATTCCACATAACGAGAGGCTTATGCATTTGCATCAAATATGTTGATTTCATGCCAAGGAGTAGGTCTCCACACAAGTTTGTAGGAATGAGACTCTTGGTGCAGATGTTAGTTGGTCTATTGGTTATCTCTTACACATTCTCTCTTTAGATAGATTTCACATGCCAATGCTCCATATTCCAAACATTTCAAATCTCCATACGATAGTTGATACATGCCTTTATTACACATGTGTCTTCATGTAGCCAATAAACAACATGAAAAAATAACAAATGCCAAGGAATTGATTGGCAGGTATGATGCTAAAGAAAATAAAATAAAAATTTCTAAGCGCCACCAAACAACAAGACACCACGTCTCTTTTACCATTTCCTTCATGCAAAAAAAAAAAAGCTACATGCTCCACGTACGTTGCTGGTTTATCTCACTAGTGAGGCCAATGTCTAGGATTTAAATTCCAAAGAATGATGTGTTTCCACTTTTTATTAGATTTTGTTTCACTAGATTGTTTTTGCAATGTTCCGGCTTATGCTCCAAATCATTGCAAATGGACACTCTCCTTCTCTTTGATTCACACAAATCTCCATGTGTTGATTTCCTTTAAATAATCAACAATCACCAATACGCCAAAGAAATGACAAAATCCTATAGATCACGAGATGCTCTTCACATAACAAGTTTATCTCATGTGTAAAAATAGAAAGTAAGAAGTCGATGCCACGTAGGTGGTTTAATGCTATACGCCAACTACCAAAAAGGTCTATGAATGCATCTTCCTTAGACTAGTATCTATTAAATTTTATGATAACAATGATGAGAAGAGTATATCTATTTATTGATTAAAAATATAAAGCAAACATAGCAGTTTATACATATTGAAAAATGGTTCAAAGGAAAAGTGATTCAAGGAGAATAATGTATAACCTGCCACATGCCGTGAGTAAACTACCCCCACCTAGTTAGTATAATGAGAATAGTAAACAATATAATAGTTTAATTAATCTAACAAAGAGGATATGTCATCATTCTCAAAAATGTATTGTGTTGAAGGATTTGAACAAACAAGAAAATGTTATAAACAATGGAAGTTTTCTAGCCATGTAGGTCAAAGAAGGGCTGCAGAGATCCAAGAATGAGGTGGAACAAAGAGGATGACAAAAATAAACTGCAGATCTCACCTAAATTGTTGTTTATCTGGAGCAATGAATATAAATGGTCTAGAGATAGTTACATGAATATGTCTGGGGTTCGTGGCTTTTTTTGTCTAGAACAAGTTGTATTAAGATGACTCATGCCCAATCTTGGCATGACATCAATCCCCTCGCTTTCATGTTTCAATTCAAACCATGGTGAATCTCACCTATTTTGGGGACCCTATTTTATTCTGGTATTGATATTTAAATTATAGGCCAACCCATGGTTGGTGATAAATAAGATTTATAGGTATAAAAGAATATATAGTTATAATGATTTTTTTGCTTGGGAGAAGGAAGTGCAAACCGAGAGGAGAAGAGAGGAATGACTAATGAAGACATTATTTTGAGTCTCAAATAGATTTATGAGTATGGAGAAATAAAATATTGTTGAAGAGAATTGTTGGAATAAATTTTATCTTTCTTGTTTAGATTAGTGAGCTAGATACTAAAGAAAATCAAACAACTAAAAACATGCAAGGGTCAAGGTACCTTGAAATGAGATTGATGGATCTGCACAACAAAGATAACTAAAAGGAAAATGGATTAGATGGTAGATGAGGGGGTTTCTTGAAGAAGTTAGTTCCAAGAAGCGTGAACTTCCTTATGCAGATGTCAACCCCGTATTTGATAAAAGAGGATAAGTAAATGATAAAGGATTGGATAACATACAAAATCTTAACTTATATAGAATATGAAATTGTATAAGCGAAAAGAAAGTTCGAATCTGATCTAGATCAACATAAAATGAAATATACCTGGCTAGGTCGATGGTGACCAGTGTTACAAAGGTCTAGTCGATGGTGACTCGGGCGGATGGATCAAAATAGGAACCAAAAAATATAGATATGAACATATCTCGTATGTAAATCAAGATGCAGAAGGCCCGTAGGAGCCGATAAGAACCTATAGAAAAAATATTAAATAGGGAAACAAAAAGGATGCAATAAAATAAGGATTTCGGTGGGTAGGATGGAAATAGGGCTCAGGTCGACAATGACTGGGATGAGTTAGCAATGACGGAAGACCGACATAATGGATCTAGACTAACAGAGTGGAAAAATGATAGATTTGGGAATTATATGTGGTGATAGAACAAGACAAAAACTATTATGGATATAGATGGAAGAATAGGTGACATAATAGGGGTAGGGTTGACGGTGACTTGACAAGGGCAATCTTTGAACTGGACTAATCTAGGAAAGGCTGAAAATGGATGGGTGAGTGGATAACCTATACGTAAAATGGACGAAAGAGAAGGTTGGATTTGAAGCTCTGATGGTAACTAGACTTGTAAAATGTTAGTAACTGATAATAAAAATAATGATAATGCAACAATGGAATAAACCAACACAAGGAAAATATAATCTCCCAAAGTATCCACAAATGATGCAAGCAAGCTCAAAGGGACTCCAAGAAGACTGAAACAACTGCAAAGAAGCTCAAGCATGAAGACAAGGTCACAAAACTCACAAAATCTCTAATGATGCATCCTTTGGATGGGAGAAATATGACTTTATAGGGTTGATGATGACCTAAGTGGGTAGTCGCCAATTACAGGGGGAATTATCCATTTGGGCAGTGGGAGGATGCCTAACTCGAGGCATCAAGCCCATTAGAAGTGGGATTAGGGTTTTGAAAGGCTTAGGCGGGTTAGGGTTGTATAGGGAAGTGAAATGGGTAGGTGAGGGATGAAATGGAGTAAATAAAGGCTAAGGGGAGCCTAGGGATGAACAACTAGGTAGTTTAGGGATGATAAACAACCTAGAGAAGAGAAATTGAGGTTGATTAGGATTAATTAAATAATGAGATGAGGATTAGAGGATAAATAATGAAAATTAGTAATAAATTAAAATGGATAGGATAATAGATGGAAAAGATGGGAATATTAATAAAAATATGAATTAAAATAAAAGGGGTCTAGATAGGTGACCATGGTGAAAAGAAGCGAACGCGAGGCAACAAGGGTAGCGATGCCGATTTTGGTGTCTACATTTGCTCCTTTTTGTCAAGTGGATTGCACAAGCAAGCCGTGATATAAAAAATGATGAGAGAAAAAGGCTAGGATGAAGGATGAAAAAGGATTGATGATGTGGTCCCCCTAAAATGAGGGATCAATGACACAAATGGGAATCAGTCATGAGTTTGAAGGAGATAGATGAAGAAGGGTGGGTGGAAAAAGGAGGAGGATAAAAATGATAAGGTGGGGAAAGATGCCTAAGGGAGAAGGATTAAAAATATATTAAAAATATGGCAAGTGATTTTAGGAGTTACTTTGGTTGGAAACAAAGGTTAGTATTCAGGAGACGGTGATAATGTCCTATGTGCCCATGAATCTATGATTATCATAGTGATATGGAGGGAATCCCATGGGAAACCACTCAAATGGATGTAAGTCATGGGGACCAACGGGTCATAGGAATACATCTAAACTATGCGTAACCAAATGCAAAAATAATGTGAAATCCTTCATACATGATGATTCAATTGAGAACTATTCATCCACGAAGGATGAGGATGAAAATAATGGTGCCAGCAAACAACACAAAAATGGCCAAAGAGGAAAAATGTGAAAAGTGATGAAATAAGATGCCCTAAAAAAGGGGTTAAAAATATGGCCACAAAAGTGGGCTTGAGAGAAAATAGGGATGATGATATGGTGCCCCAAAGAACGGAAATGACAATAAAGGAGGGCAACATAGGTCGATGACGCCTAAGGAAATTTGACAATGACTAATGATGATTGGTGGTGACCCAAAGGGTCGGTGGCATCTGGGTGCGACTATATAAGCCCATAAGCTGATCGACTAAGCTCATTTTCATGCCACAGAGTGACGATTTGAGAGCTCATAGCTATAAAAGGAGCTTGAAACTTAGAGAGAGACGGAGGCCATAGGAGTTGTTAGAAAGTGCTAGAGGGTATGCAGGATGGTGAGTAACGAAAACCCTAGCTTGTTTTTAATTTATTTTATGTTTTATTTTTATTTTTGCATTTTTTTGCATTTTGGATTAGCATTGAGGGTGTTTAGCGGTGAATGGGTATGATCATCGTTGAATTATCCCTAAAAGGTATTGATCTTGACTTAGGCACGTTGACCTGACATGGGTCGGCTTCGACCAGGGGGAGGATAGAAAAATTTGATAGATGAAAAATGAGGCAAAAAACAATGATGAGGGATATGATTTATGTTTTTGGTATTGATGATTGTAGGCCCGAGAGACCCTATACCTAAGAGAAAATTCGTGAGATTATATGATCAAATTAGGGGGACATAACAGACATTGAGTGGGATCACTTAGTGGTAGTGGGATTGGGTGGATTTAGATATTATTAGAGGATCCCATGAGATGTGGGTTTGATGATTACATTAGTTGAGAGATGGGACATGCACACATGCACTTTTTGGTTCAAGATGGGTGAGATGACAATCACCCTGGAGGATGTATATCACATTCTCGACATTACCTATAGGGGGGGACCAAATAGTTCCCATCACAGTGGATAATAGATTGACAGATTCGACATAAATTGTTTGGAGCTAATGTACCACAAATTACATTCACTTTACGTGCATTTTCATATGAGATGAGATATGAGCGCAACGCGTACCATGGAGCATATTGATATGTCCGATGATGATAGCAATATCATGTTATGTGTGGCTTTACTCGGGGTGAGCCAAATTTCCATGGACACTAAGTAGGGGACTGCATTGGTGTAGGTTATTTTCCATGTATTTATTTTAAATACATGGAATACCTCCACATAGGTGATTCACCATGCTTAGGTGTCCTAGGGTGTCATTATGGCTCTTACACACGTCATAGAGCGTCATTGGAGTTACATTTGACCAGCTATTCCGGGAATGTAACTCCCACTTCTCAACGGCTACATTTGTGGGGGAGTTACACACCCCACTACTATTTGTACACCCTTTCATCTTGAGCAACACATGGGGAATGGAATAGAGTTTGGTTTTTTCAACTTTTGTTTCCTCAATGCATGCACATTGCTTCCATGAATGATTTCTTTCTTTGATCTTGAAGCTACATTGTTTTGCGGTTGAGTGCAATGTTTTGGTGCTCACGGATTCCCTCTAGATATTCGTCATTCCTCGACAGTGGTTTTAACAAATATTGTGGATCACTATACCATATTTTTATTTGGGGCAGCATTGTTAGCATAGGTATACCATGAGTTAGTGATGTATAGAGCCAGGAGGAGGATATGACTTGATGTAGGCTTCCTTCTTCACAAACTTGGCCTATGAGCATATTGTAGTTATTCGACCACCATGGATACAGTGGGTTACATGGGAACACATAAAGATCATAGTTGGATTAATGAGATGGTGAGTTGATCGGGATCATGGGGAAAGAGGGGGAATAGATGTCGATTGGTATAATTATTGATTAACAGAGCTCGAGGGAGAGCATGTTAGATGACGACCATATAGATACTTCCCGAATGGCCTAGAGTAGATATAGAGTTGATTAACATGAGGAGGAATAGGTGGGTACAGTTCCATAGACTAGAGATGATCAATGTCATGCAATTTGATAGGGTCCAAGTGTAGTCACAAAACAATGCACATTAGACATTATTTAATCTCGGTCTCATACTACTATTTAGAAGGTTTTTGAGTGAAGAAAGTACTAATTAACCCCCATCTTTTAGCCATCTTATTTTTTTTCTTTTGTCATTACCGACCTCTTACACCCATATGCCCAGATTAAATTTCATTGTTTTATGTCATTTTAGCCTGGTGGGGTGCCCAACCTAGTATTGGGGCACTCGTGGGTGCTTTGGTCCAACCAGGGGTGCACTGATCATTTTCCCACTTTCCGCCATCTTTTGGGCACTTTCTAGCCATTTTAGCTTCTTATCTTTTTTATGGTCAACCATTTCGAGGTTAATTACAAAATTAGATCAAGATAACCCTATAGATATAAAGTTATGAGACCATAATGATGGACAAAATGATAGTCACTACTATCATCCACCTAGAGTTTCATCTACTTGGACATCATTTTCATCTATTAGCTCCATCACAAGGCACAAGGTTAGGTCATATTCATCACACTTCATAGGAGGGGAGTTTATTGTTTCCATGCACACAATATATTACATTTTCTACATCTAGTTATTGTCCTCTAATTCATAAAGTATGATTGGCACAAGAGCACCTAGGGCACATAATGCACACACACACCGTAACTAAATTTGGGTTTGAAATGTAGTGCAACACTAAATTAGTAAGCCCGCTATTGTAGTAGCTGAGGTAAGTTTGACCCATTCATTTACATTCCTTTTTTAGGTTTTGATACTTCTAGTGGTTTCTTATAGATATTTCAATCATCTTGAATTATCAACAACACAGTGTAGTGGAGTGAGTCCGACACAACACACAACAAGGGTTTTGGAAAAATTTCTAGACATTTGAAACTCAATTATGAATATTTTTCATAGACCAGAGCACCCATTCTATAGACCAGAGCACCCATAGTCACCTTAGTCCTTATCCAGGTGCTCCAATCGGCCAGATAGCTTGAGTCCATCCTTTTTGGGACCTCTACACAATCATTCCTACTTCTTGTTCCTCCAGTCATTTTAGTAACACATTCCGAGATCTACCTCTAAATCAGCTAAGTCTTTTCCACACTCCACTTTCATATCAGGGTTTCCACTTTCATTAGATTAGTTGCTTGGGTTAATTTACATAGTCATTTACTGTATTTATTTATTGCATTTACATGTCATTCTAGATTAGATTAACTACCCCCTTATATACCCATTTTTAGTTAATAATTTTGGTGAGCCCGATGCCTTTCATGCTTATGATCCTCATTTTTTTCTCTGTCACGGGTTAAGTCTCTTTATCTCATCCACTTAAGAGATACTCTAATTATCGAGCTATTTTGTGAAAATCCTTAGACACCAATTATTTTGATGAAAATACGCTGCCACATGAACTAAGTCCTATGCTCACTTGACTATTTATCAAACCTAGTGATTCTCCATCTAATCAACCCTTATTGGATTTAATTCAATATCTACGTGCTTTATTTCAAGAAAAATTTATGGCTATGGAATCCATGATCACATCTCTCAAATCTGAAATCCAACAACTTAGGGATGCTTCTTAGGCTCATGTTTGTTCTCCCTCTACATCTCATCTTCAATCTATGTCCACTACATGTCATATAGTTGAACCTCAAGTCATGCCATTACCTGAGCCTCTCATATTTGAGCATAATACTAAGCAACATGACATTCTTATTGTGCTCCTTAGTCATCAATTGATCACTTTTCCGCCTACTCATTACTATCCTCCTTATCGGCTAACAAAGTATCAGGGTCATCCATATTGCAATTATCATCGAATCAATGGACATAATGACAACGATTGCTATGAATTACAATGTAGAGTCAAACATCTTGAGCATCAATTTTTTATATCATTCACTACACAACATTCTATTGCATTCCCATCTATGAATGCTAAACCTACCTGGGCTCCTAAATTTGTTCCCTCTTTGTCAAATGTGCCTTCTTTGGTTAGTCAAGAGCAACCTAAGAAACCACCTACAACATCACCAAGTCAACATAATCAACCACCTATAAAAATTAGTTCACAACCTCCTCCTACTAAGTCGTCTATTATATTGCCAAGTCAACCTAAGAATCCTCCTTTAAAACTCAGTGCAACTTGGCCTCCTCTCAAGCATAAGCTCCAACCAATTAATTTCATCAAAGAAACTAATCCTCCTACTAGTAGTCATGACACATAAAAATTCCACCAGTATCATATGGTCCTTATATAGATGAAAATTGACACGTAACCTTCAACCGCACTCGAACCCCCAAGGTTGTGCTAGAGCATCTGATGTTGAATGTGTGTGGCTAACTATAGGAGGATCAATGACTAATATTTGGTAGTGTGATATCCTGGTAGATGAGTTATAAAAGGGGAGACTTAGAGGCTATGAATGGGTAGCATAAATTCCCTATGGTTTTTTTGACTAATTGAATCTCATTGTTGAACTAGTTTGAAGTGTCCAAATTAACTAAGATGAAACTAACAATCTATGCTTGCCCTAGAAGGGAAACTAATATAAACAAATCAAAAATTGAAATATTATGATCATAAAGAACATTTTTCTTCTATTCTAAATAATTAAAATATTTCTACACTAAAACTAAACAAGTGAGATAACCTGGTGTGGTTATTCACCTGTGTTGAGTGTATTGAAACTAAACTAACTTAAAACAATAACTTTTCCAAATGATCTATGATATGTAGAAAAACTCCTACAGATATTCTCTCCTTCAGATCCATAGGGATGGGAAGAAGAGGATCCATCACCGGGGGTTGCTATGAAAGATTCAAACCCTCTTGGAAATTAACTAATTACTTGCAAATGAAAGGAAATTGATTTCTACTCTATTTGATATGATGTAACAATGATAAATTGCAGAAATGAAGGAAATCAAACAACAAATCCAACCTAGAATTCACATAATAGAGGTAAATCCAGTTGTGTGATGACTTTTCCCCTCAATTTATCCTTTCTTTCTTTGTGTGTCCATATGAGTCCAAGGAATTTGGAATGAAAAGGAAGTAGTAGGAGAAAGCGCTTGAGCAATGACAACTTGAAGGCGTTTGGTTGCAATGTAGGTGGAAGAGAGATATCACAAGTGAACAAAGATTAGTTATGCAATTTCCAACAGGATTGTGGCAGTAATACTATGCAAGATATAAAAATTCTCAGGCCATTTTCTTGAATACAAGCATTGAATATATAGGAACTGGCTGGGATGTTCCTTCATGCACAATGAAACCTTGGAGTGCCAAATCATTGGGTGAAGATGCATTTTAAACTAATTAAATCTATTTAAAAATAGAAGAGGGAAGGAATAACATGCAATCAAGACTATTTTTAGGTAATTTGGTTCACAAACGCACCTTGGAAGTCAAGTAAAGAGATATCACATGTGCTAAAACCACGCATGAAGAGTTCTGGAAAAAGCGCGCAGGATCGTAATCCTGCCTAGGTAATAGTTTCAAAACCACCTCCCAAGCAGGGCGGCGGTCCTGACACTAAAGGCCAAAAGATGCATATAAATGAAAGCGAAGCTTGAAGAATGCATGGAAAAGTTAAGGATGTCTAGGCTAAAACTATGCACTGTGAATGGGTTTAGGAACTCGAACACCTTCTGAAAAGACATGAATCATCATTGGGAACTTTTGTAACCATTTTTTTGACAATGTAGCACATGTAATTTTGGGTGTGTACATATTTCCCCCTCAGAGAAGCGTCTTAGCCATGAAAAGGCGTAAAATGTAGAGTCCGAGTATGACGTTCCTGAAATGGGGAGTTAGAAGCTATACTTGACATGCCCGTGTGTTGGAATGTCACCGTCCAAACTCCCGCTACCTGTAAAATGAAAAAGAAGACTCAAGTGCAGATAGATGAAATATCAAAAAATAAATACTAAATTAAAACAACAAGAGGACTTACCATTTATGTGGGGATATAGAAATATACCTACGCCAATGCTCTAACCCTGCAAACATATGCACTCAAAATGAAGTTATAACAACATATATATACCAAAAACTCATTTTCCAATTCATTTATACTTGGTTCAATTTGGTAATTTTTTTCAAACTCTAGGTCCACAAAGTGACCATTTCATTTGTGAGTATGGTTGAATTGAAATGGATTTAGGAATGGTATTTTGTGTTAGGCTTAGCCCTTTACTATTTGAATGCTTTTGAGAATAACTCCTAATAAATTCACAACTAGAGTGGTCACAAGGAGCCTCAAAGAGGCAAAAAGGCAAAGTCCCTTTATTGCTTAGTCTCCATTTTGTGAGGCATATATGATGTTTTTCGTATTTCGTGCTATTTGCAAATGTTTTGACCGTACCTGGGCAGTGTGCGATGACATTGTACAAAACTATGACACACCATGATATGTATAGATATCTCTTTTTGGCTTAGTAATTCATTGTATCTAAGTTGACTTCCTCTTGGCCCACTTCACATGTGTACTCTAGCTGTTTAAAAATTTCATTTTTATATGCTTTTCAGAATGTATCCAGTGGATATGAATGCTAACAAAATGATCTCTTTTTTTGTGTTTTGTAATGCTGATATATGATAATGTAATCACATTGTAATGTTGAACTTTATTTTCTCCAAGCAACTTTTGGTACTTTGTATTATTTTGACAAAACATGAGGAAAGAGTGATATGAAAAGTGAATGAACTTACCCCACTCCTAACTCCACACAACGAGTAAGATGTAAGGGTTCAACACCAAGAGCCGAAGGGGCACAAGTTATAGAGATTTGTTGAATGGTAATGATGAGAGAAAGACAAGGATTTGACAAAAACCAAATTGAGACCCTACAACCTCATTCTATTCAAGTTTGCTTCATAGTTTAAAATGTGAATTGCTTTCTAGTTTATCTAGAATTAGATCTGTAGATGGACACTTGGTTGAAAAAATCTATTTTTGAGGTTTTAAAATCTTTTTGTAATTTGAATATCTAACTCACTTTGTTCTGATTTATGATTTCATAGCATTTGAATGAACTATTTATAACTTTCAAATTTTTCCAAGAGACCCCCTACACCTTGCCCCATGCTACCTGTAGGAATTATGGGCTCATCACCATGGACAAGGCATAATTAAGTAAGGGCACTTCTCTCATTTCCCAGCCCTACATAACTAGTAAGAGACACATGCTCAACATTGAAGGTTGGTAGGCAAAGAAATGTGTAATTTTTTTTTTTTGTGGATTTGCATTTGACTTATTTATCTAGGAAAAATGTTTATAATGTTCTTATTTCCAAAGAGATATATATGGGATAGATGCGAAACCATGAAGCTTCTAGAACATACTATAGGCAAAGACACCTAATCTAGAAGAAACTATAAAGCGTAACCAAGTATGCAAGCCTTGGTATGGTTATTGTTAAAGCTTTGTCTTATCTTGCTTGGATTTATGAAATAATTCAGAAACAATTGATGATACCATGAAGATTTGAAGAGACACGATTTGAATTTTTTCCAATGTTTTCAGAAGTTTTTAGGAATTTCTATAAGAATAAGTCCCTTGATCACAAATTTTACGAAATGAACTAGAAGATGAAAATGCAATGCAGATACATTAATATACATATGAAAATTTAGGTGGAACTACATGTCATGATGACTAACATGAATAAAGTTGACGAATATCAAATTATTCACCCCTAAAAGTAACTAAGAGGATCCTTTAAGTACTTAGCGTATGATCTCATTGCGTAAGATTCCACCATTGAATATCCTTAGTGAGGTGGTAGAGGAGGAGTTGGATAAGCCGCATTATAACCATTGACGAGAATGTATGGGGTCCTTTGATATGGCATGTAGGGAGTAGGAATGGTATATGGGTCCATCTCAGAATTTTTGAATACATGTGTGTATGTAAGGTGGGATAGTACCAGGATATGGACTAGCAGACATAAAACTAGGGAACATCACATTTCCTGTTGTGGTGGCATTTGATAATGCACTTGCATCTAGCCCTTACATAGGATAATATTGAGAAGGATAAGGACCCATCCATAGTGTTTCTAACCCTGTGAGAAGATCACCTGGATTTGAATGAACTAGATAACCTTGTTGTACAAGATATTGTGTTGGTTTCTCATTGGAAGGGATGTATCCTTTGTTTTCAACTAGATACCTCATGTTTTTCCCTACTGCATGTGTTAGTTGTGAAGTCTCTGGCACTTTTCAGTTCTCTAATCCTCCCTAATAACGTAGAAATGAGATTGTTGGGAGAGGATTGAGTACCTTGTTGGGGTGCCTATGGCGCAGGGTTTGATTGAGCAAGCTCATGATACCCTGTCATGAATTTCTCAGTGTTAAAATTCTTATCTTCCTAAGAAGTAAGAATATTAGGATAGGCATTCGAAATATCAAAGGCTCTATCCTTCATTCTATCCAAAGTCTCATCTATCTGATGAAGAGGAATTTCTATTTGTGTGATGCTGTATCATCTTTTGTTGATTGTATAATAAGGTGAGGTCTTGACAAGAATCTATGGTAAGAACCTATTCCATTTTTGATAACAACGTGGTTTACATTGGGTTGACCGTATTGCATGTTTAATGGTTTATCAACCTCCTCCATCCTTACATAGCTAATGGGGTTTGAAGTGTAACTAGGGGAGGTTTAGACATTGCTTGTGTAATTATCACCCCATCTTGAATGAGAAGGGGACTGTTGTGGTTGAACGTTGGTGTAATATCTATCAAATCGAATGGCCCACCAAAATCTCTTCTAGACATATTTTAGAAAGTATAAAATACCTACCAAAATAGGGGAAGAAATGGAGAGGTGAGGTAATAGTAATGAAAGAATAGGAAACAAGAAGGAATTAAACCTTCATGTTAGGTCCACCAATTTGTATAGATGAAAATTGACATGCAACCTTCAGCCGCACTCGACCCCCCCGAGATCATGCCGGAGAAATGGATGTTGAATGTGTGTGGATAACTATAAGAGGACAAGTGACTAAGATATGGTAGTGTGATCTTCTGGTAGGTGAGTTGGAAAGGGGAGACTCAGAGGCTATGAATGGGTATCGTAAATTCCCTATGGTTTGTTTGCCTAATTGAATCTCATTGTTGAACTAGTTTGAAGTGTCCAAATTAACTACGCTGAAACTAAAAATCTATGCTACCATTGGAGGGGAAAATAATCTAAATAAATCACAAAACTAAAATATTAAAATCATAAACAACAATTTGCTTTTATTGTAAATAATTAAAATACTTCGCACTAAAACTAAACAAACGAGATAACTGTTGTGCTTATTCACTTGTGCTAAGTGTATTGAAACTAAACTAACTTAAAAAATAAAATTTCCAAATGATCTATGATATGTAGACAACCTCCTACAAATATACCTTTCCTTCAAATCCATAGGGATGGGGAGAAGAGGATCCGTCACGGGGGTTGCTATGAACAATTCAAACCCTCTCTTGGAAATTAACTAATTACTTGTGAATGGAAGGAAATTGATTTGTTATTCTATTTGATATGATATCAAAATGATAAATTACAGAAATGAAGGAAATAAAAAAACAAATACAACTTGGAATTCATAGAACAGAGGTAAATCTAGTTGTGTGATGACTTGTCCCCTCGTTTATCCTTTCTTTCTCTATGTGTCCATATGAGTCCAAGGAATTGGGAATGCAAAGGTAACAATAGGAGAAATCACTTGAGAAATGAAAGCTTGAAGGTAGTTTGGTTGCAATGTAGGTGGAAGAGAGATAACACAAGTGAACAGAGCTTGGCTATGTAATTTCTAGCAAGATTGTGGCAACAATACTATGCAAGATACACAAAATTCTCAAGCCATTTTCTTGAATACAAGCATTAAATATATAGGAATTGGCTGGGATGTTCCTTCATGCACAAGGAAGCCTTAGAGTTCCAAATCATTGGGTGAAGAGGTATTTAATAATAATTAAATCTATTCAAAAATAGAAGAGGGAAGGACTACCATGCAATCAAGACTATTTTTAGGCAATTTGGTTCACAAACGTGCCATAGAAGTTAAGTTAAGTGAAATCACGAGTGTTAAAACCACACATGAAGAGTTATGGAAACAATGCATAGGACTACCACCCTATGTAGGGTGGCGGTCATGAGACCACTACCTGCCGGCCGATGGTTTTAGAACCGCTTCCCTGTGTAGGGGGTCTTGACACTAGAGGCCAAAACATGCACAAAAATGAATGGGAAGATGGATGAAAACGTGAAAATGCATAACTAAAGATGAAGCTCCCAAGTTGATTTATGATTTCCATGGGGGATTTTGTGGAGGACATTTTGTTGGTAGAGTGACAAAGACATAAGATTTTGAGAGTGATTAACTCCATTCGTCTTCACAACACTAACTTGATCGTTGGAATGCAAGAGGATGATGATTAGCTCCACTCTAATGGATAAATGCTCTAAGATGACAAAATGGCTATAGTGTATTTTCTATATGCTCACTTTGGTTTCTCAAGTAATAGGTGTAAGTTTAAAGGTAGGAGGAGGGCTCTTTATATAGCCCAATGGATAGAGGAATCTCTACATCCCTTTGTATGTGGGATAATAGAGATGTTGAGTTAGTTGTGGATAAGGGGGGTTTAGAAAGGGTCACGTCAACTTTAGGAGAGTTTAATTTGTCCTTTGGTGACTCATGTGGATAAAGGGGGTTCATTAATTAACCAAAGTGATTAATTAATAGGTGTGTAAGCTTATAAAAGCTTTTAGAGGAATATTAGCATGAGTTGGACAATGGAAGGGAATTAAATCAACTAAATAATGATTTATTGATTTAAGGAAAGGGGTAGCTAATTAATTAATAATAATTACTTAGTCTAGATAGAAGGAAAGATTAATTAACGGAAGGTCATTATTTCAAGTATTTGTTGAATAAAAGACTTAATTAAGTAATGAAATGTAACTAATTAATGATGATAGGAGTGAAGATAAGCATTATTGATGATATGTCGCCAATTTGTGGGAAAGGAGATAATTAGCATAATTTAAGTATTTAAATTGTTCAAGCTAAATTATAGGTGTCTACATTTTCCCCTCTTTGGGGTGGCATAAACGACGCCACTTCAAAGATAGTAGATGGATAAAATTTTGAAGGGGTAGAAGAAAAATTAGTAGAAGTGAGAGATGCCCCCTCAAGTGTCGATGGGGTGATGAAGGAAGACAATCAACGATCGAAAAGGTGAGAAATGGATAGAAGAAAGGAGAGGAGCAGGATGCCCCAGGTGAAGTAGAAGAATAGTGTTGATAGGAGGGTGATGTAGAAGAAATATGGGGATAGAGAGAAGAACTAGCTTTCATCCTTTGCATTGAAACAATTGTATTGTCATCATATTGCCAAAGATCTACGTCATCGGTCCTTATTAAAAATATAAGCATACAAAAAAAGTAGAATGACATGAAAAGCCATACTACAAATAATTTTCCATTGCTGAAAACACCAAATCCATGCAACATACAAAATGTAATGCAATATGAGAAGGAAACAAGCTCATTTAACAGGGAAAACAAGTATAAACACACATATTCCAACCAACAACAGTCAAGATGGTTGTAAAAATGTTTTGTTATCAAGATGAAGATGTCCACAGGGTCGTGATTGATGAAAAGGGTTAAAAATGATGCCCCAAGAAAGGATACATGCAAGGGAAGATGATGAAGGACACTAGATCCAATGAAAAAGTGTAGTGCACTATGAAACAATACTAGACAACTATATGTGCCCCAGAGTACTGATGAAGCAAGCAGGCTAACTTTGAAAAATGGTTGTAAATATGATGATCTACAAGTCATGTGATCGGTGAAGATGTGAAAATTTTCAGCAGGATATGGAAAGAATACCATGCGCAAGACACAAGTTTTAGCCGCTATAAGTGGGTTTACCTATTTTTGTAGGTTTTATAATTTTTAGGATTTTGTTGGAAAATTTTAACCTATTTTTTGGATTTTGGATGGATATATACATTTTTTTGGTTTTCCTTTCAAATTACCCAAATGGGTGGATGTCGGATGCGTAGAAGAATCAAGTATGAACCACCCGGATGTAAGAAGAATGCCCCAAGGGGAAGAAAGAATAAGTAGGCAACAAAGAATGTCCCCATACAATGGAAAAAATAATAAAATAATTATTCGATAGAGTGTGGATAAGAAGAAAAATCACCTAGGAGCAATCAAAATTGTCCTAGTGAGAAGAAAGGGGTACTAGATAGCAAAAAATGCCTAGCATGATGAAAAATGAAAGAAAAATAATTATTTAATTAAAATAATTATTGACGGTGAATAGAAGAGAAAACAACGGTCAAAAAAAGCCTCCGGTATCACCACAAATAATTCAATTGTTACCGACCGCTACTAAATTTTTACCACGAGACCCAAATAGTGACGAGGATGATGGTGAGAGCACCTGAATGTGATAGGCATATGATGGCATCTTTTTGAGTAGCCTAACCCTCTTTGTCAATTTTTGTAATTAATGCCCTTAATTAATGCAAGAATAGGGGGTCAGATTAGGGAATGATGTAGGCGCGAATGCGCGGGGTGCATGTGTCCTAATGGTGGTGCAGGCACCCTTGGAAGCATATGTGTGCACGCGTAGGCATCAAGAGGTGTATACACGCACACACATATGCCATAGAAAGTGTATGTGCACCCACAAACATGTCTGTAATACATGCACTGTGCACTAAAATGATAGTGCATATACCACAAGGACACTAAACACACATGTGCAGGCACCCAAAGAATGATGCAAGACTTTGTAGGTGGATGTGCACATGCACACGTGCCAAAAAGGGAGCGCACATGCCTTAGGTTTCATACATACCCTAAAGGGTAGATAGGTACATAGAGTAGATGAATGAGAGAGAAAAAAACATGCCAAAAGGATGACACTTAGAAGAAAATTAATATTTGTAGATGAATCTTAAAGAATGATAGGCAGGACTTAGAAGAAATGTTAGTAGCTGACATATGGAATGGTTCTTGCAGAGACTTGTTTCCGTACTACGACGCAAGAGAAACACACCTACATAATGGAGCTAGAGGGGAGTATGCATTGACGAGATCGCTGTGTGATGGAGATATTATTGGAGGTAGTGGGCCTAGGTCCCGTTGCTCGTATGCCTTCCATCACATGAGATCATGGTCTCTGACCGCATTGATAGAGAGGTGGCACAAAAATAGCTAGTGCTTTTAGGCTCCCAACATGAGAGATGATAGTTACCTTTGAGGATGTATGGCAAATACTTTGTGTACCTATCGTAGGCTCGATGATCAAGTATACGAGTGAGCTTGGGCGGATCGGGGTAGCATGTCGGTGACTGTTTAACCATTATGAGATACCCCAAGATGACATGCGTTTCAATGCACGAGTGTATAGCTGATCGACACCTTTGCACCGGGGTCACTTTACGTGATGGAAATTAGTAGTGGGTTTTTATCATTGATAAGATAGGGACATACTTTTCGATAAGTTTGATGACGCTGGTACATGGAGTATTCAACATGCTGAGTGGTATCTGCTGGGGCTAGTGCACCGACACATCTATACCGAGATATGCATCGATCACCTACCACCGTCGAAGAAGGCGGGGCCTGCATCCTTTCTATAGATTTGGTCTTGGGATAATATAGCCATCGGGCACCTTGTACATGCATTACATGCCTGAGCCCCGAGAGGAGCCGACATACATGTCTTGGGTTTTGTAGGTGATGACGTATGAGGGAACCTAGGTAGCTTGTACCATTATCAACGAGAGTTCGACGAGCTGTTAGACATAGATATTATATGGAGGCCTTACAAGCATATACAGTGGATCAAGGATGGAGTAGAGCTCGGTGTTTGTGCGGTGGAGCATTTTATTCTAGGTAGCCAAAGTTATATTATAGAGTTGTCAGTGAGTATACCAATGTCAAAGACAATAGGGCATGGTGTAGGGGGTTCCACAGCCAGATTTGTGGTATGCCCACCAAGATGTAGAGAGGCAGACTATGGGGCTATGTATACAGGTGGCATGAGCTAGGGCTAGTTTTTTACAGGTGGTACCACAGGCATGGGACCCAACTTGAAAGATCATAGATCCGAGTACGACGACCGACTACATGGATTGGTATACCACTTTGTTTTACCTCTGGGCGCTTGACTATTCCAAATGAGGCATGGAAAGTAGGAACTCTTCCCCACCGCGAGCTTCCTATAGTGGTGATGAGGGGGAGGATGTAGCTATAGACACTTAACTTTGATTACATTCCCCTTAGCCTCGTTCGATAACCAACTTAAACATGGGAACCTAATCATGGCCCCCTTTCACCCCATATAAATAGTTAATTTAATTATTTTAATTAAATTAAATACCCATCCTCATAATATCCCTTATTTTATTACCTTAATTGACCTAATTTCCACCTCACCTAGACACCTCATCCAGCCACCTCACCCTAGACCTATTCTTGACATGTTTCCATAACTAACAATAACTAAGTCTTACTTGCCTTAATGAGCTAAGATTTGGTCTAACCCTAAAATCAATGCCTAAGATTTCTCTAACCACATTCCCACTCATTAAAAGGAAGCTTCCATTCTGATCTACAACAACAAACCAACTTGGTCCAAGAAATTAGAAATATCTGCCCATTTTAGTAAACCTAGGGAATCCTACCTTAACCGATGCGGTCAAGACAAAACCATCGTCGGTTACCATTTATTCACCTTACCAAGAACCTTGTTTGAGGGTTGGCACATTTTGAGATCAAGGAAGAGAAAGAGGAGCTGCATGCAAGAAAAACCAAGGTCTTTTTGTGCATCCAGGCATCTAGAACCATCATCCAAACAGATCTAGAAGCATTGAACCCACGGTAGCATTCGGGAAGCACTGCCATGACACCAAAAAACATTCCTCCAATCAAGCGTCACCTCCATCTAACCATCAAACCTGCATCATAGTAAGTATCTTGTTAACCAACATTATTCTATTTTCATTCTAGTAGGCTATGTTACCTCTATTATTAGTTTCTACTTGAACTCTCACTTCCCCATCATTTATTTCCATACATGTTTGATCATTCTTTCACCCATATCATAAAATCACCCATACCTGATTGTTAGACATCTCCGAGTACTTCCAACACCTCTCCATACCTACACCCACTCCTCACCATCTCCGGGTCGGGTCTCGAGACAAATCCCTAAATCATGAACTATTGAGTTATTGAAAATCTGCAGTAACCATCGTCGGTTATCACTAAAACAGATTTTGGTTATACAAGACCGACGCCGGTCTTTGTGTTTCATAACTTGCCCAAGAACAGAGCAAAATAACCTCCTACCAATTAACCTAAAACAACCCATAATCTGATCCTCACCATTCCCGACTACCTTGACAAGCAGTTACTTCATCCTTTAGAATCAACTATAGCCTAACTCTGTTGTGATTGGATTTACTTATTGTACTTGAATGAGATACCTAAATCATATCAAATACAGTAGGAATTTACTTATTTCTCACATTAATTTGTTTTAAATAGTGGATTGACAACCATCTAGGAAGTATCACACTTCCTAGAACTAGCATACGCTAGGCAGTCCACTATCATATATCATTTAACTTATCTTTTGTGGTCTTGTTTTCTATTATAGGTAGTTCCTCCTAGGAAAAATGAATCTCTCACAATCAGCATTGGGTCAAGTAGTCAAAACATGCACAACAACCATTAACCAACCCATTTAATAGGTATTCCTCCTAGCCCATAACCCTATCTGTTTCATCATTCAAAATGTAAAGAAAAAGGGTGAAACATTTTGGCACGCTCGGTGGGACCCATAAGGGGTTCTATTGCATTTTCTTCATTTCTAGGTGAAATTTGTGTGTTTTTTTCCCTTTAAAAGGATTACATAGTAATTTTCTTCCCTAGTAATCCTCTCTTCTTTCTAATTTCTCTAAAAGAAACATTTCTCTTGGTGTATTTAAAAGGAATCATTCTTCTTTCTTGCTTTTTGCATTTATTGATAGAGCATACCCTCTTTTATTCATCATTTGCTTCATCGAATATAATCTTTTTGATTTGGGCTTAAAATTGGTTGCATTACATTCGATTTGCTTTGCATTTAGCTCACATTAAAATGAGGGCAACCTATCTGTTGGAAGTCATGCCCAATTGATGGTTGACACAAAGAAGCGTAGAAAACACATTCTCTCTCTCTCTCTCTTGGTGTCTTACCAAACTACACAAAATTGAAATATACACATCTTTCTTAAATAACATCTTACCTAGGAACACCTATCCATGATCACACGATCAGATTGGTAGGGACTCCCACTCGTTTCTATCGAGTCATTATCTCAGAGGATGGCCTGCCCCCACCATAACATACCTCAAACCTCTCCTTTTAGATATCCTTCTTCGTAGGAAGCCTTCCTCACCAAAAACTCTATTCTAAATTCATGAGCCATTCTTCTAAATAGCAAAATCTCAACACATTAAAAATCAATTTTTAGGTACGTGTTTTTAGTGTTTGATTGATGTGCATTTTGAGGTGTGAGGATATGCTTCTCTATTTATTTATTTTATTATATTTTGTTGCCTTGCACACTCCACAATCATAGTTGGAGTATTCGACTTCTTCCCGAGTGTGTCAAGGCTTCATTGCATCATCTCCAGACTTATGGGTTGATTATTTATTTCACTAAAATTCACAACAATATTTTTTTACATTTTCCAATTTTCACGAAGAATCGAAATCGGTTTTCCTTGATAGCATCGTTTTGCTTAATCGGCATCCGTTTTTGTTCTTTTGGGTTAAATTGCCTAAAGAACCCTTAACTCATTTTCTTTGATGTCGAGTTCTGTGAGTCTCTGTAATCTCTTTGCTTCGATAAACAGTCATCTATAACTTGTTCATCCGACCGTGCTACCCGTCTTTTCCTCCTTTGATAAAATTTTTCTGTCTCACAAGAATCGATGCGGTTACTCCACGAATTGACATTGGTCATCCTTATCTAGTATCGATTACTCGTATTGAATACCAATTGATATATTACCCAAATCTACCTATAGACACCTGTTTGTTTCATTCTCATTGCTCCTTGTGTCATCTCGTAGCATACAACATCACTTGATATACATTCATTCACATGGTTTTAACCCGCAATCAAGCTAACACTCTTACATTTCACACAAGTCCAACCACTCCTGCCTAGTCCTTCACCACCCTCTGTCCTATCACCCATGGATCTAACCCTACCTACCACCATTTCCACAGGTGATGAGGAATTTTCACGACTCCTTGATCAGAATCCCATGGCCTTACAATTCTACCTTTCCCACTCTTCCTCCGAGATTTCTTAGGGTAGTTGATAAATGGCATGGCCGTATCCATATCTCCGCCCTTATTCCCGCTTTTGCATCAGCCCCTAATAATGCGGCATTGCTTTCACCTACTTCACCCCTAGTGGTTTCAGCCTAGGACCCATACCCACTATGACCACCTTGCGTCTCGAGATCACCACACCGTAGTATCTGTTGTCCCCTCGGCGACCACCCGACCATAACTCCATCTATGCCCATTGTCGCACAAATACCAATTACAACACAACTACATATGGTGTCGGTGGCCCCTACTCCATTCTAGAATCTTGTCCTCTCCATCCCATAAACACTGCCCCCAATCGCTACTAGAGTCACTGCAACCATCCCACCTACATACACATACTATCACCAACCCCTATCTCACCGCCACCCATTCTAGATACATACCCTTTATATCGGTTCCATATTCTCAACCTCCCTATTTGGCATCACCATATAATGGAATGTCACCCATGTCACAAGTTCAATACCAGCCCCTCATACCATAGGAGGAGTCCTTCCACCACAACTTACCAATGATTTCATCAAATTGATGATGGAAAGGATGCAAACATTGGAAGAATCATTTTTAGCTCATGTAATTCTCTCACCTATGATGAAATATTTAATGAGCCCATTCATCCATCCATTTCTATTTACCCATATCGTGTAATTTGGGAAATTCCAAAATTCAACTGTTTCAATAGTAAAGAAGACCCACAACAACATTTGCGGTCTTTCAAACATGGGTGTTTCATGATCACCCATGACGACACTTTACTCCTACGGACCTTCCCAATGTCCCTGATAGGACCTGCATTAGACTGGTATAGTGGGCTACCAAGACACTCCATCTACTTATTTAATCAAGTAGCCCAAGCCTTCTTAGATCACTTCTCCATCAACATTGATAAGAAGGTTACCATGACTGACCTTTATTCCACATGATAGTACGACAATGAGTCTATCATTGAATTTTTCACTCACCAAAGTAAGCCTAATTAACCAACTCACATTTCAATTACCTCAAACTGAACTCATAGAGTTGTTTACTTAGGCTTGCGTAAGACACATCTCACCAACCCCTGCAATTGCAAAAATTTCACACTTTTGATGAGGCATTCCTCATGGCATGGAAATTGGAAATTTGTGCTATCGAAGAGAAGAAAATTCAACTTCGTAATAAGAACATCATGTTTAAATCAAATGATGCTTCTTTGTCTTCAAAACCCCAAAAAAACTATTTAAAACCCAAAGAATCTACCAACACCATAGTTCTCAAAGCTGGCTCCCCTCATTATTGAAACCTAACCAAACCTCCTTCTAATCTCTCTCTCATCCAAGATTTCTAGTTCGTACAAGAAAAATGAAAGTACACTTCCATAGGAGAATATTATTCTTGTTTTAGAAAAGATTATTAAGGCTAGTGCCATTACCCTTCCACCTATAAAACCACATACTGGTTTTGACCTTGAGCACCCCATGCCCGCATGGTATAAGGAACATGAATTTTGCAACTATCATCGTGTCAAAGTTCATAGCGACAATAACTACATCACCTTCAAGAATATCATCCAAGAAATGTTAGACAATGAAGATCTAGTCTTGGATAGCCCGAATGCACCCGCTAACCA
The DNA here is from genome assembly GCA_018340775.1 of Taxus wallichiana var. yunnanensis. Classification (NCBI taxonomy): domain Eukaryota; kingdom Viridiplantae; phylum Streptophyta; class Pinopsida; order Cupressales; family Taxaceae; genus Taxus; species Taxus wallichiana. The sequence goes on along the minus strand of CM031237.1, from coordinate 999,896,027 downwards.
AAACCTACATATCTTCAAGAATCCATTCCCTAATCATGCCCCATCTTCCAACCAAGTTGGTGACACCTCAAATAATGATAGCAATGTCTGCAAGGTCCATGCTATTTTTGATGACATACCAATTTCTTCCCAATTGCCTCATGTTTCTTACATAGATAAAATCTTAGCCCAAGCTCCCCTACATGCACAAGAACCTATTTCATCTACTCCTCCACCAATAGAGGAACCCCCTCATTTTCTCCTTCACCCATGGAAGAGCCTATAATCTGCACACCGCCTTTGACCCCTAAAAGTTACGAGTAGTCGTCGGTGACACCTCTCCTACTCATAGGAAATGCATGTACACAACCTACACCATCACAAGGAGAGTCAACCTTGTCTAGCCCATCCTCTTCTTTATCCATGGAGGATCCTATAGAAATACCATTGTCGTAGATGACCATTCACCATCAAACCTTCAATAGCCCACCGATCTACTTTCGGCTCTCATACCCACAGTAGTCCGAGGCTAGCCATTTCCTGGTATCTCAAGCACATTTTATGGTGATTGCTAATTGATCCATGTTAGTGTCACTTACAATAACAGTTCATTTTCATACATGGCCAATCGCTCGAACTATGTTGATAGGGCCTTACTTTGGGGATGCCTTCTACTTCTTGTTTCAACCCAAATGCAATTGTCACTCACCGACACCTCCACTATCTATCCAAAAGTGTTTCAAGCGACCAAACCAAACCCAATCATGACTATTGCAACACCTTCCATGTCACCAACCATAGCCCAACACACACCTCTTCCCAAAACCCAACATACATCTACACCCAAACACCTGCCTACGCCTATATCATCTCCCTTACTTAAACCCATCACTACCTTAGGGGTCATGCTGACATCAAGCCTTACTCACCCACCCATCTAATTATATTTAGCCACATATTCCAAAACTAACATTAAACTTACCCTGACCCCTAAAAAGAAGATCCAACCTCCTAGGCCTTATACACCAGCCTCGCCTACCACGCCATTATCACCTTCACCCCTTTTGTCCATCCTTGGACCTCACCCTTGACCACGACCAAGAAACCCATGTGATAGACCTCTAATATACCCAAGTGACCCACATAACTTCGCCCTCACCTCGTAACCTTCTTACCACCCATACCTCCACTACCATCCATAACTTCTTCACTACACATGACACTTTCTTCTCTTTCACTCATGCCTCCTACCCAAACTACACCACCCACATCCATATAACCTCGTTACCCAACATACCATCTACACCCATACCCAAAGTCACCATTTGAGGTCCTACATATCCTATTTCCAATGGGGTCACACATTTCACAATGCTAAAACAACTACAACAATCCCCCCTAAAAATGTGTTTAGATGACCTTGTCGAAACCTCGAGTCACATCGTTAAGCCCTCATGGAGGCCCTTTAATCTATTGAAGTCTTACCAAATGACCCCCACACCTGTAGCCTCCATAATTAACCATCACCATGTAGCCTCTCTCATTAGATCATCACCTTCCTCTTCACCTCCACCTACTGCGCCAAGTGTCCGCCTCGCTTTTCAGATGAAGAGATCACTACCTTCCGGTCGACGACCTCGACCCCAATCTTTTTATCTCCATCTTTATCGATAATATATGCATACAATGCGTTATGATTTATGGTGGTGCTAGCATTAACATCATCTCCTCCTATACATACGACCAAATGTGGATACCTTCCAATTACATGCATGGTAACCCGGTTATGTTGCACTCCTTCAATGATGCCATGACCTCTACCCTAGGTATCATTGTTCTCCATGCCCACGTGGGTCCCCACACTATCTCGGAACTTTTCTATGTCCTAGAAGGGGAGTTCTAGTATAACTTGTTGCTCGATTGACCTTGGATTCGTGCCATGGGTTGTGTCCCTTCGAATTTACATCGCTACCTCAAATTTGAACACGAGGGACATAATTACACCATCCTTGCCGACCCATCACCTTTCAAGACCTATAACATGCTATACTAGCCCAATGATGTGCTTATACAGTAAAGGCATTTGCCACTACCACTACTTCACCTTCACCTATAAGCCCATCCACCAACACTACAACTACCTCTATTGCATCCGCCCTTACTATCCCAACTACGGTTGTAGCCTCTACTACTCGACACACCTGTTTCCCCATCATCTAGCAAGCCATCTATCCCCACTACCCACATACTAACTATTGGCCCCTTAGAAGTTATTTTTCAATGCCTCACTCACGGGGAATACCGAAAAGAGTTTGCGAGAATCGAATTGGAAATGAGGAACCACATAGTAGTTACACTCCAACAAAATCGTGATAGCTCCAATGTAATTCAGAAGAAAGAATTGATCAATAATGGAAGAAATTGATCAACATAAACAAAGCTTGCATATAGAGGAAAGACAATAGAGTGTCTTGGCATGCTCATAAATGAATAGTAAAGGGGTACATATAAGGTGCTGAGTAACCCTAGTGCATGACACATGAAACCTTAAACCTAACCCTAAACCTAACCCATATGAGATGACCCTCTAATATGAGAGGAGGACACATATGATAACTCACACTAACACCCCCTTCATCGAAGCTGGGGTAGAGGCTATGATGAGTCGACGGAAAGGGAAGACACTCTAAACAACTAAGAAAGATGTGTCAACATGTGGTCCGGTAACTAAAGGCCCGATAAGGTACACATATACAAACACAATCTTCCTAGAAGAAGAAGAAAAGAAGGACTACATAGCCCAAAGAAGATAACCAAGCGCATAAGACCTCACCCCAAGAAGAGACCGTAAGTGAAGAAACTTCATCTCAGTGAAAAGCTTGGTGAATAAATCTGCAATCGATCATCTCTGTCTAAATGTACTTGAATGTTGATGATACCATCATGAATAAGATCCCGTATGAAGTACATATGGATCTCAATGTGCTTCGTCGGATCGATGCTGAACTAGATTTCTATAAATAGAGATTGTGCTCGTGTTATCATAATAGATAATGGTAGGCCGCCGAAAGTGGATGCCAAACTCTGTCAGAATACCCTGTAGCCAAATAGCTTCTGTGGCAGCGTTAACTACTCCTTTATATTCTACCTCTGTAGATGATATCGCACCGTGCATTCGCTTCTTGCTAGACCAACTAATGGGACCCAAACCAAGAGAGAAACTGTAGCTAGAAGTAGATTTCCGATGATCTAAGTCACCGGCCCAATCAAAATCTGTGAACCCAATCAAGTCAATATCTACCCCTCCATGATAGTGAATGCCATCAGCATAGGTGCCATGAACATAATGAAGGATCCATTTAGCTACTTTCCAATGCAGCTCATGTGGCTCCTGTATGAATCTAGACATGATCCCAATAGTATATGATAAATTTGGTCGAGTGTGAGTCAAGTAAATCAAGCTCCCCACCAACTATTGATAAAGAATACCATCAACCAAGGGAGTAGAGAAATATGAAACCAACTTAACCCCAGAAATAAAAGGAGTAGGAGAAGACTTGTAATCGGACATCTAAAAATGAGCTAGCAAATCAAGAGCATACTTAGGTTACGAAATCAAGATTCCGAGTCAGATTGTGAAATTTTGATCCCAAGGAAGAAATGAAGCAGACCTAAGTCGGTCATGGAAAACTTGTTGTCTAAGGTGATCTTCAAAAATCAATAATATAGGAAGAGTTGCTGTGATCAACAAGTCATCAACATATAGAACAAGAATGAGTATGGAGTTATCTTCTTTGTAGAATTTAAACATTTGGATTAGAGTGACATCTAATAAACCACGATGTAAGTAAGAAGGAGTCCATCTTGGCATACCAAGCCCGAGGGGCTTGTTTAAGGCCATAAAGAGACTTCTTTAACTTACAAACGAGGGAGGGATTTTGGACATAACCCAGAGGTTGTTCCATATAGATCTCTTCCTTTAGGTCACCATGACGGAAGGCACTCTTAACATCCATTTGATGGACATTCCATCTGTTCTCTACGGAAATGGCTAGGGTCAGTCGAATAGAAGTCATCTTCACAATTGGAGAAAAGGTTTCTATATACTCAACCCCAACTATCTAGGAGAAACCCTTAGCTAGTAATCACAATTTAAACTTTTCAACGTCTCCATCTACTCCATACTTTGTTTAGAACACCCACTTACACCAAATGATTTTTCTTCCTTTCAGAAGAGTGGTGAGATCCCAAGTATCATTCTTCATGAGAGGAATATTTCTCATCCACGGTAGAATACCACCCAGAATACCGAAGCCTCCCTAAAGATGTGTGGATTAGAAGCGAGAGGCAAAAAAAGAGTGGGGTCCAATGAAATATGAGTGAGTACGTCTCATATCGAAGTATCTCATATTAAATCTCCAAAGCACTTTACAATTTTTTTCCTAGCCTAAAGGGGACTAGGAGGTTCAAGCTCAGAGTTGGAAGATTCTTCACTTGAATGAGAAGGGACATATTCCTCATCATCACTACTGTCAAAATTAGAAGACTCAAAGGTCTGATGGTCGAGAGGATCAGGAAGAGGAGCACACTCAACAACATCATCATCTGATGAGTCAGAATCTGAATTAGTGAGTTGAAGAACCTCAATAGGTGGAGAAGTAGAAGTCAAAGAAGACTCATCAAACTTAACACTTCTCTCAATATATAGCTCATGAGAAGTATGATTCATCAATTGATATCCCTTCACGCCATCAGGATACCCTACAAAGATACAAGGTTTGGATTGTGGTTCCAAGTCCTTACGTTTCTTCTTGGGAATCGAGCCATAGCCTTGGATCTGAAGACTCAAAAGTGCTCAACATCAGGCTTGCGTCCAAACCAGGATTCAAAGGGTGTCATCCCTCTTACTACCTTGTGTGGAACATGGTTTTGAATGTAATTTTCACAATTCACTGCTTCGGCCCAATACTACGGAGGAAGATATTTTGAGTGAATCATACAAGTGGCCATCTCCTTAAGAGTACGGTTCTTTCTTTCTGTGACTCCATTTTGCAAAGGGCTATAAGCAATTGTATGTTGTAAAGAGATCCCTTCAGAAGTACATAAATCCATGAACCTATTGTTTACATATTCACCTCCATTATCGGTTCGAAGAACCTTGATAGACCATTCTACCTATTTCTCAGCAAGAGCCTTAAAGTCCTGAAAATGTTCAAAGACTTCAGACTTAAGCTTAAGAAAATATACCCAAGTATATCGCAAATAGTCATCAATGAAGGTTAGCACATAAAGAGCTCTAGTAAACAAAGGATAAGGAAATGGACCAGAAACATTGCTGTGAACAAGATCCAAAGGACAAGTGGCTCTCCAGGCTTTTCCTTTGTCAAAGTTATTTTTAGGATGTTTTCCAAGGGTACAACCCTCATAAAGACCCTTAGAAAACTTGACGCGAGGAAACCCGTTGACCATTTCATTTTAGATCAATTGTTTAAGGTAGCGATAATTTAGATGTCTGAAACACTCATGCCATAGCTTACTAACCTCATTTGCATGAGTGAGCAAGGTAGTGGGCGTAGAATCAGAAGTAAAGTGGGAAAAGGTATATAACTGTGAACGGTGATTAATCTTTCCCTCAGCCACTTTGTAGTGTCATTTTTAAGCTCACGAATAATCACCGAGTTAAGACCAAATTATGAGTGAGTAATTTGGTAAACCGATAGGAGATTGGTAAAGAGGCTAGGAACACTCAACACTTGGTTAAATGTTCCCCAACCATCTCTACCGATCCACTACCGTGGCGACACGGTGTCGTGTCATTACCCATCGTGATTTGGGACATTCCACAAGGTTTGATGTTGGAAAACTCAACATGTGAAGAACCCATGTGGTGTGAGGCACTGTAATCTATAATCCATGTCGATGAAGGAGTAACTCTGGCTACAAGGGCCTTTCCTTTCTTCTTATCATTTTTAGCACCTTTTGCGGCAGACAAGACTCGGCCTTGAGAGAAATTTGTTTTATGGATTCAGGAACACTTATTTTATTCTTCTCAAGTTAATGAGGTAAGTGATCAATCTGTTTCTAAAAACAGTGTTTCTCGTCATGACTAGACTCCTTGCAATAGGAACACAAATACTTGCTTTTCTGTGCCTTAGGCTCAGAAGTCAAAGTGTTTGTGTCATTTTTAGGTTTGGTCTTGGTTTCTTTCTTAGGTTGATCTTTTGTTTCTATCTTCTTTTCAGTATTCTTTCCCTTGCTAGTACTTGCTACAAGGGCATGTGACTTGGACTTGAGAGACCCCATTTGAATGAGTTTTTCTTGTTCTTGAATGAGTTGGGACGAAAAACAATCAAAGGAGGGCATAGTCCAAGTATCACCCAAAGTAAATTTTGTAGCGTAGAAATTTGACACGAAGATAGAATATTTGGGACCTAGCTTAGAGAGAATTGACAAGATTAGTTGAGAATATTTCTTCTCTACTTGACATCCTTTTAACAACAATATAATGTGGACAAATTTCGAGAAGAAAGCTTGTAGGTTTTCAAAGTCACTAGGATTTAACCCTAGTAGTTCGTTTTCCAACTCATATGCTCTCATGTCATCTAGTTGTCCAAACATTGCATCAACATTTTCCACGTATATTTAGGTGTTTTGGATGCCTCAATGTGGAAGAGCAAGTAAGGAGAAACAAACATGCAAATAAGACCTAAAGCTTCATCACTACGGTTTAACCACTTCGATTTTTCAGGTTCATCATTTGGTTCAGTCTCAGTTCCCATGGTGATGTGGAATAACCCTTTACCCCTTAGTTTCATTATTATTTTTGATCTCCATTTGAAAAAGTTGAACAACATAAGCAAAGGAATTGAAAGAGCATCCATAGTGTGAGAGAGAAAGAAATGCAAAAAAGAAACACAACCACCCATGATTACAATCCATAGTTTAATGTGTTGATTACAATTGGGTCCATGCATGCAATTGGAAACACTTGGTAACTCATCTTGTAATCAGCGTAATAACGCGCAAGAGAGGAGACCACAACAGTGTTTCATGGAGTGCAACAAATAAGACACCGTAAACAAGCACAAGCAAAAAATAAGAAAGGAGGCGAAAACCAACCCTGGTGGTGAGAAAAAAATGTCTCACGTTGTAAACGGGAACCCCCTTACTGCAGACTGTGGTGGACACGCTCACTAGTCGCAAGTAATAATAAGGGTGAAATACAAGGTTTTAAATGAACTCAAGGAGTTTAGAGAATCTTCAGAACACCGGAAAAGAGCTCAAAAGGTGCTCGAGTGATGCTTTGCACACTTGAGCACATGATTAGAGAGAATTTTTTTGACAATAACGTTAAAAAGTATCTTTCGGAGACGTCCAAGTTAGCAAAAATTTAGAGCAAGTTAGGACAAAAGGAATGAGTGTAACATTATTTTAAATAACAATGATTTTAAATAATTGTTGATGTAATAAAATTAGATCTAATTTAATTAAATCTAATGAATTTCTAAAAGGCTTTAATTAAGATCTAAAATTATTAAATCTTAAAATACTTCCCTAAGTATTAAATTTTTCCTTTGAAGAATTTCAAAAAAACGTGTTTGAAAAATTAAATAAACTTTCTAAAAAGTAAAGATAGTGTTTTTTTGTTTTAAAGATTATCAAAGAATATTTCAAAACAAACTTACTAAAAAAAAAAGATTTGAAGCTTTTGAAAAAAATATAGAAAGTATTAATGAAACTTAGCAAAGAACACATTTTCTAAAACACTTACCAAAAACTTTAAAAAAACTTACCATTGAGATAAAAAAACATAGGTTTGTTTTAAGAAGGATTTGGAATTTGTATTTTTTGAAAACGTATGGTTTAATTTTTAGAAAGGTAGGTAAAAATGTACCAAAAAAGGGACTTACCAATAAAAACACTTACCAAAAAAATGCGCAACATAGCCGTGTAAAAACGCAAGGTTTGGTGTTTATTGCGGCGCCCAAAGTAGGTACGTGGGAGGCGGCGAGTCGTGAGGAGAGGCCATGGAGGAAGTTAGGGCAGCCGGTGTGCAGTGGCGGTGGCACAATATAATAGGCAACAAAAAAATGCCACAGTAGAAAAAATGAGCTCCTTCCACACAAAACACAGCAAAGACTGCCTTCCACAAAGCAAACACAACAAAAGCGATCTCCCACGCAAAACGTCCACACAAAAAGAATACACGGCTAGAGAAGAAGCAGTCATGAACAAGGCAACTGCACAACAAGATGATAGAATGAGCTCGGGTTGAGGATGAAGCTCACTTGGTGGAGAGAGCTCGAGGCTGAGCATCAAAAACCAAGGCTCCAAACTGTAATTTTTGACCTGAATCTCTATAAAACCATGCAAAAAACAACACAGAGAAACCATAAATAGAGATCTAAAAAAATTCCAGTTAAATAATTAAAAAACCAGAAAATACTCTATTTTGGATTTAGCTACAGCTAGCTAAAAAAGGTGGCAAAACCCCTGATTGCTCAAGGTATGATGAAAACCTGCACATGCACAAAAAAGGCACAAAAATCGACACAACTTTCTCGAGAAAGCTTGTTAGAGGGATTAGCAAAATAATTCCAGAAAATAGTGATCAAAAAACTTGCATGCAGAGTAAAAGAATGAAACCAAGAAAGAGTAATCGCAACTAAAAATAATGAGTGCATGTTTACCTGATCTTAGCTCTGATACCATGAAAAGAGTTTACAAGAATTAAATCGAAACGAGGAACCACGAAGTAGTTGCACTCCAATGGAATCATGATAGCTCCAGCGTAATTGCAAGAAATAATTGATCAGTAATGGAAGAACTTGCTCAACAGAAACAAAGCTTGCATATAGAGGAAAGACAACAGAGTGTCTTGGCATGCTCATAAATGAATAGTAAAAGGGGTACATATAGGGTGCTGAGTAACCCTAGTGCATGACACACATGAAACCCTAAACCTAACCCATGTGAGATGACCCTCCAATATGAGAGGAGGACACATAGGATAACTCACACTAACAAATAATTCCTATACTATATCAATACCTTCCTCACCTGTAAGAGTATGGGAACTTGTGCCAACACCCCAATTATGACATCCGCATCGGTGAAGTTTTTCCCTATATTTCTCCCCAACTTTGCACTAATCTAACATATGGGGACTCAATATGGCCACCTATAAACCGAACCTCCATCCCAAATCCCAACCATTTTCATTCGACCTAGACTCCCTCACTAACCATGGCTTCACTCACAATTTCCTCCACCGGTGCACATGGAAAGGATTTGGCTTTGGATTTTATGAGAAGAGCCGCCATACTATCATTTTCAAGTACCTCTCATAAGCACAATGATAGTGTAGTGGCATTGGTTTTGACACTCCACCTTCCAAGAAGGTTCACATCGACCTCATCCGAGGATGGGAAATATTCCCCATCTCATTCACCCACTTTACCATCTTCACCCACGAGTCCATAGATCCCAAATCTATTCCTCCTAATGTTTTTTTGGTAAACACCATTTCCTTGGGACTGCTGACCTATCAACATGATGGCGAAGCTCCCTCTTCTCTCCCATTCATGTATCTTGACATGATCAATAATGATACACCTTCTATTAATGTCGTTCAATGTCAGGACGATGAATCCATCCTCACTTACCTTGGTGTGGAAGAATCTTATATTCATCAGTCATTACCCTCGAGATGCAAACCATGTTAAATGAATCGACCATTGAAATCAACATTTACACTCGGGATGAACAACACATTCTAAAGATCGGCCAATCCTTAGATGTTACTGAATAGGAAGCCTTCACCTCTTTCCTTCGGGACCATAACAATGCATTTGCTTGGTCATATGCCGATATGCCCAGTATTGACCCAAAAATCATGGTCCACAATATCGTAAACATCCCACGATGGCAAGCACATAAAACAAAACACGTGGAAAATGCATCCTCACATTTCTCTTCTGGTTAAAGAAGAGATTTAACACCTTCTCTCAGTTTCCTTCATTCTACCCATTGACTATCCCCAATGGATTTCTAACATCGTTCTTGTCACAAAGGTGACAAGGGTACTCCATATTTGTATGGACTTCCGTGACCTCAACCTCACTTGTCCCAAAGATGATTTCCCCTACCAGGCATTGACCAACTGGTGGATCTCACCGCTGGCCATGAAATGTTATCACTCATGGATGGTTTCTCGGGCTATAATCAAATATTATTAGCTCCAAAAGATCAACACAATACGACTTCATCACCCTTGGAGGACTTTCTACTATCGGGTCATGCTTTTGGCCTCAAAAACGCTGGTGCTACATATTAGTGAGCCATGACTTACATCTTCCATGACATCATGCATCACATACTAGAAGATTACGTAGATGATATTCTAACCAAATATAAACATCAAACCGAACACTTTTCCATCCTTAAAGTCATCTTTGACCGAATCATCAAGTATTGTGTGCATCTTTAACCAAAGAAGTGCGTCTTTGCGGTGCTTTCTAGAAAAATCCTAGGTTTCATCATTTCTTTGTGTGGCATAAAAGTTGATCCTGCTAAAGTCAAGGCTATTTTGGAAATGCCTCCACCCACTAATATTCGTCAACTTCAAAACCTATGAGGAAAGATGCAATCTATTCATTGTTTTATCTCATGACTTTCCGACCATTGTCACCATTTCATCATCTTCTCAAGAAAGATGTTTCATTCAAATGGGATGATGAATGCCATAAATCCTTTGAAGCCTTAAAGAAATACCTCCTTCAACCCCTAATGCTCATTCCTCCTAAGGATGACCAGCCCTTTTACCTATATATTTCCGCCACTGACCATTTTGTAGGTTCCATGCTCACTCATCGTGACGAGCAACACAAAGAGAAAGTGATTTATTACATAAGCCACACCCTTCTTGACTACGAAACTAGATATACCCACATTAAAAAACTCTGATTAGCCTTAGTTTTCGTCACCACCAAGCTCCACCATTACCTACTCAATCACAAAACCTTCGTCATTACTAATATCGACCCACTTTGCACTATATGTATGACAAACCATATCAACATCAATGTGCCCCATATTGGCGTATGATTCTTGCTGACCTCGACCTCAAATTCATTTATCAAAAGTCTAGCAAGGGACATGAAATTACTCGACGAATTGGTTGATGCACCTATTTCTAGGAAAAACCATCTAACTTTGACTTCTTAGACGAGTCTATAGCTACCCTTTCTTTCTTGGATGAACCTATTATCCAAAATTCACCCCCTAGGGTAAATTTTGATAACATGCATCGAGAAGATTCAAATCCCAAGCAAATTGATTGATTGAGAGAAAAATCAGGTTTCTAGGGTACCTTGGTATTTTCTAACTCCTGGCCGAAGAAGCAGGGAGCAAGCTCGAGAAAATGCAAAAAGTTGCGAGAAAGGCAAGTAGGTTGACCGGGAAAAAGTGTGAAAATTGGCTAAGTCCTACTCAAGGGAGCAATTGGGACATTTGGGACGTCAGGCGCGGATCGACCGAAAAGCCTCGGGTGGCCCAAATTGCATTTGGGACAATCGGGCAGAAATACGCGGAGGGCGAAAAGCCGATCCGGCCGAAGGAGGAAGAAAAATTGGCTTAGGTGTTGCTCGGGATGCTTGGGACAAAAAGACCCGAACCGGCCGAATCGGCCGAAATGAGTCCAAAGGGCCCAAAATCAAATGGGATGCTTGGGACAAAAAGACCCGAACCGGCCGAATCGGCCGAAATGAGTCCAGGCGGCCCACAAAGCAAATGGGACAAGTGGGACAGAAGTACGCGGCGGGCGCGAAAAGCCGATCCAGCCGAGGAGAAAAATTGGCTAACTGCTGAAGAGGGTAGCATTCGGGACGAGTGGAACAAATGGACGCGAAATGCCCGAACCGGCCGGATCGCGCGAAAACAGTACAAGGAGCCCAAAAGCAATTGGGACGCGCGGGCCAGAAATGCCCGAACCGGCCGAACCGACCGAAAAGAGTCAAGTCAGTCCGAAGCAAAGTGGGACAAGCGGGCCAAAAATGCCCGAACTGCCCGAACCGGCCGAAATGAGCACAAAGGGCCCAAAATCAAATGGGACATCCGGGACAAATGGAGGCGAAGTACGCGTAGGAGCCGAATCAGCCGAGGACCAATCAGAAGCTGCCACGTGTCCTCACAGGAGAAAAAGTCAAAAGGTCAAAGGGGCGAGTTATCGAGCGCTGAACCGAACCAATGAAATGGCGCCACGTGTCCAAGTTTAAGGGGCCCACAAGCAATTTCAAAAGGAAGGCCGCGAAAGCGGAGGGCGAGAGAATTGCTCGTCAATCAGCACGTGCCACGTGTCGTCCAGGAGCAGTGAAGAGCGGGAAAACATTTTAAAATCTGTCTTGAGTACTCCGTGCCCTAAATCTTGGATCGCCATATCTTTTGATCGAGCTTAGATTTCCACGTTCTTTTATATCAACGGAAAGCTCATGAAATTCTCTACATGATTCTGGGGTTAATCTCGAGTTTTGGTGCAGTTTGAGAGAGAAAATCAAGAAACGGCTCGACGCGTGATCTGAAGTGGCGCTTCAACAACGACTTTAATGCGTGACATGACCCGCCGTTTTGCCAGGATCCGCCGCTTATACCATAATGAGATGATTTAAAATACAACCTGGGGGTGGTTGGAGTAGATCTGACTTTCCTCTTTCTTCCTTCTCTCATTCTTCCTATATATTGTAAGGAGTGGCAAAATAAAAGTGGTTGTTCATTCTTTCTGCTCTGCCCTCCCTTCTTTTCTTCTCTAGGGTTGAAAATGGAGTTCGAGCCTCCTCCCTGCTCTGTAATGGCGTTTTTTGCCTTTTACTAATGGAATGATGTTCTGTGCAAACTTCTGAAGCAACAAAACATGTTTTGTGATGCATCTGTCCATCCTTTCTCGTTTTTGCTTGTTTTCTTCTTGCCTCTCTTCATTGCAGGTATCTGTGCATGTTTGAATGTTCATTGCAGGTTTGGAGCTGTGTTCATGGAGTTTTGGGACACTTTCTGTGTGAAATCTATCCTTGGGCCTGTGATGCATCTGTCCATCCTTCCCATTGCTCACCTCTCTTTGTCCCATGGCAGTTTTGATAGATGTTCAACATTCTCCTCTCTACGGTGTATCACCGTTTTAGTGTAGGCTTTTTTTGTTTTCCCTTCTCTCTCTCTCTCTGTCTCCTTGGCATGGTTAGATTAGGATTAGATTAGCTTTGCACCTTTGGAATAGCTTGTGGCGAGGTAGTTTAGGAGCAGAACCAGCCTTCTCTGGAGATTCCTCTCTCGGTTTCACAAGTCCCACGCTTGGAGAGAGGTTTCCATGTTGTGCAATCACCTGCTGGATGCACGAACATCAACCTAGAAGCTGATGTGCGTCCGGGAGTCTTTGTGATTTTGCACTAATGTTTTGCGCCGGTGGGACCTAGAGGTCTTTCACTTCATCTTTTGCAGGTTGGTGTGTTCCTGTGAAGTTTTCAGCCTTTGGAGGCACTTGCAAACACATCTGGCGACTCCATCTGGTCAACAACCCATCTGTCAAGCTGCAGACCTTCCTTTCCATCCATTTTCATCCATCTTCTTTCCATCTCTTTCATTCTTTTCCATTCCATGAAGTTGTGCAATCATGACTTCATTTCCATCATGGATTTCACATCAACAACAGCAGTATATTCCACCTCCAACATGTTTTACAAATCCTCCAGATCAGCATGCATACTCATATGAACAGCAGTGCCAAAGTCAGTTTGGCTATGGAGCTTTCCAAGAGCAAGGGTGTGCATACAATGAAGACCATCAGATCCAAGATGCTGGTCTGTTGGAGAAAATCCAAAAGATGGAGGAGGGGATGGTGCAGTCCAGGGCTCAGGCACAGATGAGAGCATTTGGAATCGGTTGTGGAGCACCCTGTCCATGGGTGGGACCTTTTCCAAGTCATTACAGCCCTCAGGAGAAGCTTGACTTCATGATTGCAACGCTGCCTTTGCTTGCAAAGTGGATTGAAGAAATAGAAGTGTATGAGAGAAGTATTCAGCAACCTTGTCAACAGGTAAACACACCATCTCATGCCTTTTCTTTTCCTCTTTCCCAATCTGTTTCAGTTCAGCAGTGTCAAGTTTCAAACTCTCCATCTGCTGTCCCAAATGTTGAATCCATTTCTCCATCCCCTAGTCTTCCACCCCATCTCGATTCTTCTTTCCTTTTCCCTTCCAAACAGTCATCCCCTCCACAAGAGCTAACAGAAATACCCCCTCCTCCAAAGAAACAAGAGGTTTCACTGCCTCCACCACCACAAAAAATTGTAAAATCAGTTGAGTTTCAGCCCATTCCTCCTTTTGCATTCCCAATTCCATATGGGGAAGAAGAAATTGAAAAAATCAGTCATCAAGGACAGCAAGAGGAAGAGAGCCCAAAGAAAAGAAATGACAGAGATGACTTGAAGGTTTGGGCTGCCAAATTTGGGATGACAAAGATCCCTTTGCTGGTGAAGCCCACAGAAGAGGCTGAGGTTGAACAAATGGTGGTCAGGACTGATTTTGTTGCAGCAGAAGAAGAAGATCTTGCAGTCCCAACTTGTCCTCTAGAGCAACAAATTGAAGAGTTTGACTTGACAAACTTCATGCTGGAGGAGGAGTTCAATCAAGAGCAAGATTGCCTTCAAACATTGGAGGAAGGAGAAGCTGCTCCAAATCCAAAAGAAGAGGAGCACAATCTAGCTGTGGAGGAGAAAAACGCAGATCCAAGGGCTTTGAGCACAAAGCAGGTTACAGAAGAACCTTCAGTTCTTCTTTCCACTTCATCTCTCTCAAGTTCTAGCACTGAAAAGGAGTTTGATCTCTCAAACTCAATATTGGAGAGTGAAGGAAACCATGGTGGTCAAGTTGCAGATCAAGAGGACACCATGGAGGAAGTTGAACACGAGCAGCAGGACAGCAATGAGGCAGTTTACCTGTCAGATTTGGAGGACTGTTTTGATGGAGAAGAGCCGGTTGAGTTTTCACCATTCTCTCTTTCATCATCCACATCCCAAACACAAGAGTCTGCTGTCATGAAGGAGAGCATTCATTTGCAGCAGCCTGCATCTTATAGCAGCCCTTTGGAACCAAAATTGGAAGATTTAAATCTTCCATGTTCTTCATCGGAGGAAGAGAAAGGGCAGAAGGGTCCTACCATTTCTTCCACGTCATCCATTCAGGTGGGTCTACAAGAAGACTCCATTCTTGGAGTTGAAAATCAGAGCTATGGGCATACTCAACGGATCAGACCTTGCCCAATCAGGTACTTGGCTTCATTGGAGCCAAAGGAGAAGCAACAACTAGTCATGCTTGCTTCTGAGCATGAGGATGAGCTAAAAAGTACCAAGGATCAACTGCCATACCTCTCGATCAAATGCGAGCAACTAAAAGAGGTATTGGATTTATTTTGAGTTGATACCTTGATGATTTGGATAGAAGACCAGCTTCTTGTTGATTTTCCATCCATCAAACAGCCATGATCGTGCAAATCAATTGCATGGCTGCCAATTTTGAAGAAAGGAAGCTATTTCTCACAACCGATTTGCGGGGTTTGTTTAGCTTGCCTTTGCTTCGATTAAGTAAAGTAGCTAGGTTTGCTTTCAGAGAAGAAGTGCTTGTGCACACTCTGCATGTTCCATTTGGGGCATGTATGATTTTGATTTTGTACATAGTTTTTGGTGTTTTGGTTTTGCTCTTTGCAGTTCTTTTCGAGTGATTTTGGTGAGAAAAACTCCATGCCCGGTGGGTTTCCAAGTGGCTCAGAGGAGAGATTTTCAAAGTTTAGATCAGTTTTCAGGCTATTACTTATGACTCCATGCCCCGATGGATTGCTTTGAGACTCTTGGTCTTTTCATCTAGCGAGCGAGATGACCTATTTGAGTCGCAAATTGTTATCCAAAATTCACCCCCCTAGGGTAAATTTTGATAACATGCATCAGAAGATTCAAATCCCAAGCAAATTGATTGATTCAGAGCAAAATCAGGTTTCTAGGGTCCCTTCAGGTATTTTTCTAACTCCCCTGGCCGAAGAAACAGGGAGCAAGCTCTGAGAAAATGCAAAAAAGTTGCAGAAAGGCAAGTAGGTTGACCCAGGAAAAAGTGTGAAAATTGGCTAAGTCCTACTCAAGGGAGCAATTGGGACATTTGGGACGTCAAGGCGCGGATCGGCCGAAAAGCCTCCAGGCGGCCCAAATTGCATTTGGGACAATCGGGCCAGAAGTACGCGGAGGACGCGAAAAGCCGATCCGGCCGAAGGAGGAAGAAAAATTGGCTTAGGTGTTGCTCGGGATGCTTGGGACAAAAAGACCCGAACCGGCCGAATCGGCCGAAATGAGTCCAAAGGGCCCAAAATCAAATGGGATGCTTGGGACAAAAAGACCGAACCCGGCCAAATCAGCGGCCGAAATGAGTCAGCGGCCCAAAAGCAAATGGGACAAGTGGGACAAGCGCGCGGGCGCGAAAAGCCGATCAGTAGGAGGAAAAATTGGCTAAGCTTTGAAGAGGGTAGCATTCGGACAAGTGGAACAAATGGACGCGAAATGCCCGAACCGGCCGGATCGCGAAAGCAGTGACAAGGAGCCCAAAAGCAATTGGGGCGCGGGCGAGAAATGCCGAAATGAAACCGGTAGAAAAGAGTCAAGTCGGTCCAGAAGCAAAGTGGGACAAGCGGGCCAAAAATGCCCGAAAGCTGCCGAACCGGCGAAATGAGCACAAAGGGCCCAAAATCAAATGGGACATCCGGGACAAATGGAGGCGAAATGCGCGTAGGGCCGAATCAGCCGAGGACCAATCGGAAGGCGCCACGTGTCCTCACGGGAGAAAAGTCAAAAGGTCGAAGGGGCGAGTTATCGGCCGATTTGACCGAACAATGAAATGGCGCCACGTGTCCAAGTTTAAGGGGCCCACAAGCAATTTCAAAAGGAAGGCCCGTGAAAGACGGAGGACAGAGAATTGCTCGTCCAATCAGCACGTGCCACGTGTCGTCCAGACGGTGAAGAGCGGGAAAACATTTTAAAATCTGTCTTGAGTGCGCTCCGTGCCCTAAATCTTGGATCGCCATATCTTTTGATCGAGCTCAGATTTCCACGTTCTTTATATCAGCGGAAAGCTCATGAAATTCTCTACATGATTAGGGTTAATCGAGTTTTGGTGCAGTTTGGAGAGAGAAAATCAAGAAACGGCTCTGACGCGTGATACAACTGAAGTGACGCTTCAACAACCAGCTTTAATGCAGCAGACAGCCCGCCGTTTTGCCAGGATCCGCCGCTTATACCATAATGAGATGATTTAAAATACAACCTGGGGGTGGTTGGAGTAGATCTGACTTTCCTCTTTCTTCCTTCTCTCATTCTTCCTATATATTGTAAGGAGTGGCAAAATAAAAGTGGTTGTTCATTCTTTCTGCTCTGCCCTCCCTTCTTTTCTTCTCTAGGGTTGAAAATGGAGTTCGAGCCTCCTCCCTGCTCTGTAATGGCGTTTTTTGCCTTTTACTAATGGAATGATGTTCTGTGCAAACTTCTGAAGCAACAAAACGTGTTTTGTGATGCATCTGTCCATCCTTTCTCATTTTTGCTTGTTTTCTTCTTGCCTCTCTTCATTGCAGGTATCTGTGCATGTTTGAATGTTCATTGCGGGTCTAGAGCTGTGTTCATGGAGTTTTGGGACATTTTCTGTGTGAAATCTATCCTTGGGCCTGTGATGCATCTATCCATCCTTCCCATTGCTCACCTCTCTTTGTCCCATGGCAGTTTTGATAGATGTTCAACATTCTCCTTCTCTGGTGTATCACCGTTTTAGTGTAGGCTTTGCTTTGTTTTTCCCTTCTCTCTCTCTCTCTGTCTCCTTGGCATGGTTAGATTAGGATTAGATTAGCTTGCCTGCACTGGAATAGCTTGTGGCAGGTAGTTTAGGAGCAGGAACCAGCCTTCTCTGGAGATTCCTCTCTCGGTTTCACAAGTCCCACGCTTGGAGAGAGGTTTCCATGTTGTGCAATCCTGCTGGATGCTGAACATCAACCTAGAAGCCTGATGTGCGTCCAGGGGTGCTGTGATTTTGCACTAACAGTTTTGGCACGCCCGGTGGGACCTTAGAGGTCTTTCACTTCATCTTTTGCAGGTTGATGTGTTCCTGTGAAGTTTTCAGCCTTTGGAGGCACTTGCAAACACATCTGGCGACTCCATCTGGTCAACAACCCATCTGTCAAGCTGCAGACCTTCCTTTCCATCCATTTTCATTCATCTTTCTTTCCATCCCTTTCATTCTTTTCCATTCCATGAAGTTGTGCAATCATGACTTCATTTCCATCATGGATTTCACATCAACAACAAGCAGTATATTCCACCTCCAACACGTTTTACAAATCCTCCAGATCAGCATGCATACTCATATGAGCAGCGGTGCAAAGTCGGTTTGGCTATGGAGCTTTCAAGAGCAAGGGTGTGCATACAATGAAGACCATCAGATCAAGATGCTGAGTGTTGGAGAAAATCAAAAGATGGAGGAGGGGATGGTGCAGTCCAGGGCTCAGGCACAGATGAGAGCATTTGGAATCGGTTGTGGAGCACCCTGTCCATGGGTGGGACCTTTTCCAAGTCATTACAGCCCTCAGGAGAAGCTTGACTTCATGATTGCAACGCTGCCTTTGCTTGCAAAGTGGATTGAAGAAATAGAAGTGTATGAGAGAAGTATTCAGCAACCTTGTCAACAGGTAAACACACCATCTCATGCCTTTTCTTTTCCTCTTTCCCAATCTGTTTCAGTTCAGCAGTGTCAAGTTTCAAACTCTCCATCTGCTGTCCCAAATGTTGAATCCATTTCTCCATCCCCTAGTCTTCCACCCCATCTCGATTCTTCTTTCCTTTTCCCTTCCAAACAGTCATCCCCTCCACAAGAGCTATGAAATACCCCCTCCTCCAAAGAAACAAGAGGTTTCACCTCCTCCACCACCACAAAAAATTGTAAAATCGGTTGAGTTTCACCCATTCCTCCTTTGCATTCCCAATTCCATATGGGAAGAAGGAATTGAAAAATCAGTCATCAAGGACAAGCAGGAAGAGAGCCCAACGAGAAAAGAAATGTGAGATGACTTGAAGGTTTGGGCTGCCAAATTTGGGATGACAAAGATCCCTTGATGGTTAAGCCCACGAAGAGGCTAAGGTTGAACAAATGGTGGTGAGGACTGATTTTGTTTGGAGAAGAAGATCTTGCAGTCCCAACTTGTCCTCTAGAGCAACAAATTGAAGAGTTTGACTTGACAAACTTCATCTTTGGAGGAGGAGTTCAATCAAGAGCAAGATTGCCTTCAAACATTGGAGGAAGGAGAAGCTGCTCCAAATCCAAAAGAAGAGGAGCACAATCTAGGCTGTGGAGGAGAAAAGCGCAGATCCAAAGGGTTTGAGCACAAAGCAGGTTATAGAAGAACCTTCAGTTCTTCTTTCCACTTCATCTCTCTCAAGTTCTAGCACTGAAAAGGAGTTTGATCTCTCAAACTCAATATTGGAGAGTGAAGGAAACCATGGTGGTCAAGTTGCAGATCAAGAGGACACCATGGAGGAAGTTGAACACGAGCAGTAGGACAGCAATGAGGCAGTTTACCTGTCAGATTTGGAGGACTGTTTTGATGGAGAAGAGCCGGTTGAGTTTTCACCATTCTCTCTTTCATCATCCACATCCCAAACACAAGAGTCTGCTGTCATGAAGGAGAGCATTCATTTGCAGCAGCCTGCATCTTATAGCAGCCCTTTGGAACCAAAATTGGAAGATTTAAATCTTCCATGTTCTTCATCGGAGGAAGAGAAAGGGCAGAAGGGTCCTACCATTTCTTCCACGTCATCCATTCAGGTGGGTCTACAAGAAGACTCCATTCTTGGAGTTGAAAATCAGAGCTATGGGCATACTCAACGGATCAGACCTTGCCCAATCAGGTACTTGGCTTCATTGGAGCCAAAGGAGAAAGTAACAACTAGTCATGCTTGCTTCGAGCATGAGGATGAGCTAAAAAGTACCAAGGATCAGCTGCCATACCTCTCAATCAAATGCAGAGCAACTAAAAGAGGTATTGGATTTATTTTCAGTTGATACCTTGATGATTTGGATAGAAGACCAGCTTCTTGTTGATTTTCCATCCATCCAAACAGCCATGATCAGTGCCAAATCAATTGCATGGCTGCCAATTTTGAAGAAAGGAAGCTATTTCTCACAACCAGTTGCAGGGTTTGTTTAGCTTGCCTTTGCTTCCAGTTAGAGTAAAGTAGCTAGGTTTGCTTTCAGCAGAAGAAGTGCTTGTGCACACTCTGCATGTTCCATTTGGGGCATGTATGATTTTCAGTTTTGTACATAGTTTTTGGTGTTGCTGGTTTTGCTCTTGCACAGTTCTTTTCAGTGATTTTTGGTGAGAAAAACTCCATGCCCGGTGGGTTTCCAAGTGGCTCAGAGGAGAGATTTTCAAAGTTTAGATCAGTTTTCAGGCTATTACTTATGACTCCATGCCCAATGGATTGCTTCAGGCTACTGGTCTTTTCATCTAGCAGGCAGATGACCCTGCTGAGTCGCCAAATTGTTATCCAAAATTCACCCCCCTAGGGTAAATTTTGATAACATGCATCAGAAGATTCAAATCCCAAGCAAATTGATTGATTGAGCAAAATCAGGTTTTAGGGTCCCTTCGGGTATTTTCTAACTCCCTGGCCGAAGAAAGCAGGGAGAGCAAGCTACGAGAAAATGCAAAAAAGTTGCGAGAAAGGCAAGTAGGTTGACCCGGAAAAAGTGTGAAAATTGGCTAAGTCCTACTCAAGGGAGCAATTGGGACATTTGGGACGTCAAGGCGCGGATCGGCCGAAAAGCCTCCAGGCGGCCCAAATTGCATTTGGGACAATCGGGCCAGAAGTACGCGGAGGGCGCGAAAAGCCGATCCGGTAGAAGGAGGAAGAAAAATTGGCTTAGGTGTTGCTCGGGATGCTTGGGACAAAAAGACCCGAACCGGCCGAATCGGCGAAATGAGTCCAAAGGGCCCAAAATCAAATGGGATGCTTGGGACAAAAAGACCCAACCGGCCAAATCGCCAAAATGAGTCCAAAGCGGCCCACAAAGCAAATGGGACAAGTGGGGCGAGAATGCGCGGCGGGCGCGAAAAGCCGATCAGTAGGAGAAAAATTGGCAAAGCTTTGAAGAGGGTAGCATTCGGGACCAGTGGAACAAATGGACGCGAAATGCCCGAACCGGCCGGATCGCGAAAAGCATCAAGGAGCCCAAAAGCAATTGGGACGCGCGGGCCAGAAATGCCCGAACCGGCCGAAAAGAGTCAAGTCAGTCCGAAGCAAAGTGGGACAAGCGGGCCAAAAATGCCCGAATGCCGAACCGGCCGAAATGAGCACAAAGGGCCCAAAATCAAATGGGACATCCGGGACAAATGGAGGTGAAGTACGCGTAGGAGCCGAATCAGCCGAGGACCAATCAGAAGCTGCCACGTGTCCTCACAGGAGAAAAAGTCAAAAGGTCAAAGGGGCGAGTTATCGAGCGCTGAACCGAACCAATGAAATGGCGCCACGTGTCCAAGTTTAAGGGGCCCACAAGCAATTTCAAAAGGAAGGCCCGTGAAAGACGGAGGACAGAGAATTGCTCGTCCAATCAGCACGTGCCACGTGTCGTCAGTGACGGTGAAGAGCGGGAAAACATTTTAAAATCTGTCTTGGTACGCGCTCCGTGCCCTAAATCTTCAGATCGCCATATCTTTTGATCCAGAGCTCAGATTTCCACGTTCTTTATATCAACGGAAAGCTCATGAAATTCTCTACATGATTCTGGGGTTAATCTCGAGTTTTGGTGCAGTTTGGAGAGAGAAAATCAAGAAACGGCTCTGACGCGTGATACAACAGAAGTGACGCTTCAACAACCAGCTTTAATGCAGCAGACAGCCCGCCGTTTTGCCAGGATCCGCCGCTTATACCATAATGAGATGATTTAAAATACAACCTGGGGGTGGTTGGAGTAGATCTGACTTTCCTCTTTCTTCCTTCTCTCATTCTTCCTATATATTGTAAGGAGTGGCAAAATAAAAGTGGTTGTTCATTCTTTCTGCTCTGCCCTCCCTTCTTTTCTTCTCTAGGGTTGAAAATGGAGTTCGAGCCTCCTCCCTACTCTGTAATGGCATTTTTGCCTTTTACTAATGGAATGATGTTCTGTGCAAACTTCTGAAGCAACAAAACGTGTTTTGTGATGCATCTGTCCATCCTTTCTCGTTTTTGCTTGTTTTCTTCTTGCCTCTCTTCATTGCAGGTATCTGTGCATGTTTGAATGTTCATTGCAGGTCTGGAGCTGTGTTCATGGAGTTTTGGGACACTTTCTGTGTGAAATCTATCCTTGGGCCTGTGATGCATCTGTCCATCCTTCCCATTGCTCACCTCTCTTTGTCCCATGGCAGTTTTGATAGATGTTCAACATTCTCCTTCTCTGGTGTATCACCGTTTTAGTGTAGGCTTTTGCTGTTTTTCCCTTCTCTCTCTCTCTCTGTCTCCTTGGCATGGTTAGATTAGGATTAGATTAGCTTGCCTGCACTGGAATAGCTTGTGGCAGGTAGTTTAGGAGCAGGAACCAGCCTTCTCTGGAGATTCCTCTCTCGGTTTCACAAGTCCCACGCTTGGAGAGAGGTTTCCATGTTGTGCAATCACACTGGATGCCTGAACATCAACCTAGAAGCCTGATGTGCGTCCTGGGGGTGCCTTGTGTGATTTTGCACTAACGAGAACCCACTTACCAAATGACACTCTTCTTTGATGGCTCAAAGTGTCGGCATGGGGTAGGGCTAGTGTTATCCTCATTCCCCTTGAGGGTGAACCTATGCCTTTTATTTTAAACTCTATTTTTTTTATCTACAAACAATATTTCGAATACAAAACACTCGTATTGGGTCTCAGGCTGCATATTCCTTAGATGTTAAGATAATCAATATCTTTGGTGATTCTCGGTTGGTCATAAACCAAGTCAATGGTATATACCAAGATACATTGTAATGAGATCCTTCAAAAGTATAAGCAACATGTAGACATACTTTTGACCACCTTTGACCATTACTCACTTCAAACCACCCCATGTTCTACCAATAAATTTATGGATACCATGGCCTGTTTGGCTTCTTAGATACCTACTTCACTCACTGACTCTAAAATATTTGTCACCATATAAAGGTTACAATCACCCTCTTATTTACCTCGTGAAGTTTACTCCATCAAAACATTTCCCCTGACCCATATGACCTTTGGTATAAGAAATATGCAGACTATCTTTCCCTTTCCATTCTACCCGATGATCTCACTAGTAATGGACACCGTGCCTTTCTTAAAAGTGTTTCTCGTTATGTCATTATGGGTGGTCTTCTTTACAAGCAAGGCTTGATGAAATTATCTTACGATGACTTAAAAGTTCTGAAATTCCCTACACCATTAAGGAAGTCCACGATGGAATTTTTGGAGTTCACTTTCGTGGCTTATCTGTCGCAAAACGCATCCTTCTCTTAGGCTATTATTGGCTGACCTTAAACCGTGACTATTTTGATTATGTCAAATGTTGTGTGAAATTCCAACAACATGCTAATCTCCACCACACACCTAGTCATGCCTTACAGGTCACACGAGACCTTTGGCCTTTCTCTCAATGAGGTTTGGATCTTGTCGGTGAGATCAACCCCCATTCTTCACAATGCCACCAATGGATCATAAGCGCTGCACCGAATATTACACTAAATGGGAAGAGGCCATTCCTCTCATTTCTACAAAATATGAAAAATATGTGAATTCATCAACCATCACATCATTTGTCACTTTGGTGTTCCTCATTGCCTCATCATTGATAATGGAAAACAATTCAAAAATAAAACCCTACACAAATTATGTGATGATTTTGGCATCCAACTCAGTTTCTCCTCACCTTATTACCAACAAACCAATGGTCAAGCCGAATCAACGAACAAGACCTTGAACAAAATTATTATGAAGGTAGTCAATGATCTTTGGGAAAGATTGGCATATGCACATTCCCTTCACCTTGTGGGCTTATCGCACTAGTATTTGAACTTTGAATGATGCCACACCATTTTCTCTAGTCTACGGTATCGAGGCTGTCTTACCTCTTGAAGTCCAGATTCCATCTCTTCGCATCTCACTACAAGACATGCTCAACAACGATGACTTTTGCCAAGATATTTTGGCGTAACTTGAGTTATTATATGAATGTCATCTCAATGCTCTTGACCATCTCCAAATCTACCAAAAAAATATCAAACATGCATATGAAAAACGTGTTCACAAATGAGCCTTCCAGGTCGGTGACCTCGTCTTGAAAGAGAATCAACATGTAACTAAAGAGGAGAAAAGTAAATAGGGAAAATTTTCTCCTAATTGGCTTGGACCCTATATCATTACCCATGCCAATGGATTAGGTGCTTATCATTTGTGTTCACTCGAAGGCAAACCTGAACCTAAGCCCCTTAATGCCTTGTATCTTCAACCATTCTATTGTTGATATCAAGTCCTATATCACTTTTGTTATTTGATCACTCGTCTCTTGAGCGCTGTTCACCTTCCATATTACCCATTTTGAGGATCCATGACTAAACAAGAATCATGTGATTACCCATCACCATTTTAGCCTTGTCTTCAATATGAGTACCATGGCTCTACTCATAACATGATTCTCATGGATATTTTTCATCTTCTCTTGGATGGAATCCCATGGTCGTTCATCACTCAAAACTACCCCCTTTCATAATTAACTCATGTGTACTATAGTTTTATTGTCTCGAACAAAACTTACCCTTCTTCTATAGTCTTTTCCATGACTTAAACGTCCAAAAAAAAAAAGGGATACAACTCCTTGAGTCAAAATTCTAGCAAAAAGATGACTCCTAAAAAAGGACATCTAATCTTTCTATCTTGCTGCTATAAATAGACTACTCCCTTGAAGGACAACTATACAAAGCTAGCCATACTGTACATAGTCTATGAAAAAAGAAGACTATTCTTGAAAAAAGAAAATAAAAATGTTTTGAAGCTTCCCCTCAAGGAGATATTCTATTCGTCCCACATAGACTTCCCACATCGATCAGTCTATAAAAACAAAAGTACAAAGAAAAAGATAACTTTTTCATCATGGACTTTCCTATTTTGATCTTGGGTCTCTTGCCAAAAATGCATGTTGTCTCACACCAAGTTAGGCTAAACCAACCTCTTTCACCTCACCACCTTTTTCTCTCTAAATTCTCTACCTCCTCAAGGGACTTGCCGTAAATGTAACATTTCGTGATCATGTGACTTTCTTCACCCTAGAATAGTCAAGTATGCAACACCTTTAGGGTCTTACATTCATAAGCCAATCTTTGGTATGCTAGAATTGTATTGATCCTTCTCAATAAGGTGACACTTTTGTCTCCTCTTACCCTTCACCTTTTTTTTTTTCTTACTTATTGATTCCCCTATATAGGACCAAACCATCAACACCTACAATCTAGGAATTCCTCTTTCACCATACTCACCCATGCCCAAAATTACCTAAACTCAACCATGCCTATGACCTACATTCAACAATGCCTAACACTTACCAACCCATTCTTCTACTTCATTCTAATCTTCCCTAGCTTATGGGATAGCTATATCGGCTGAGGTCCCTTTTCACCGGGACTATGTAGGTAAAACTATGAGGGCACGGGGCCCTCAAAAGTTAGCTCGGTCACTCTTTAACCTAACCAATTCCCCCCTTTCCCTTTTCTATTCACATTCTTCCCTGGTTAGTTTCCATTTTATATCAATAGTTAGAAATTAAACCTAATAAGCATCAACTGATACACATTTTATTACATCATCAAATTATCCATTTATTATTTTCACATTTCCATTATGGCAAAAATTTAGAAATTACAAACCATACCAGTATATACATCAACATTTGTCTCTCATGTTACCAAAAATTGGACATTAAATTGACCTAACTCAACCATGCCTAAATCAACTCGACTTAACCATGCCTAAATCAACTTGACTCAACCATGCCCGAATCAACTTGACTCCATCATGCCTAACTTGACCTAACTCAACCATGCCTCCATCAACTTGAATCAACTATGCCTACTTGACCTTGACTCAATCATGCCTAAACCAACCTGAATCCACCATGTCTAAACCGACCTAACTCCACCATGGCTACATCAACCCGACTCCATCATGCTTAACTTAGCCTAACTCAACCGTGCCTACATCAACCTAACTCCACCATGTCTAAATAGACCTGACTCCATCATGCATAAATAGACTTGAATCCACCATGCCTACATGACCTTGACTCTATAATTCCTAATCCATTTGATATCCACCTATATATATATATATATATATATATATATATATATATATATATATATATATAACAATGAAAACTAAAACAAGTACACCATCCATACTATAATACCATCATCTATAAATTGGAAAGTATGTGTACACATACATGTGAAACTGGATACAAATAATCATCACAAAGATACGGCCTCGCCATCTTGATTACACAAGTGCCTGGTATATGATCAAAAATGACAAAAAAATCTCGTATGCAACAACATCATCTTCAGCACGTAGGTTGGTATACATATAAAAAGTGTCAAAACTCGGATATACTAATCATAAATGATGACTAATTGTCACCCCACCTCTCTACCAATCACCTCCCTCCGCCTTTGATCTCATGGACCCAAAATCTCTACCTAGCTCTCCTCTCTAACCGAGATATCTCCACCTTAGTTTGGTAGCATCCCACATACTTTCCTCTCGATAATACATAAAATTCTCATGCTATCATTGTTTTCACAAAATCTAAAATGTACAAATGAATCCAGTATTATATGAATTTTTCCTTTTATATACCCACATTAACACGAATGGAGTCGGTTATACCTAGACCACCATCGGTCATGTGCCCTAACACACCATGGTTGGTTATACCTAAACCAAAATCAGTCATGTGCCCTATCAAACCATGGTCGAGTTTACTTAGACCATCGGTGGTTCCGTATGACCAAGCATCGATTACTGTCATCTTATCAATACCCTTTTCCCATTTTCGACAAAAATTTACCCTTCGTGCCTTTGTTTGACCTTACCCACCCTTATCGCAACCTACCTCCAAGCCTACATTACCTATCCCTATCCTTAATTGCATTTAGGGACTTGTTATTTTACCCATACCTCAGCCCTACCCATGCCATAACCTAGCTACCTGGACCAGAACATTGTTAGTGACCTGTGAACTCATGTGCTCGCTATACCTTATGACACTATTACCCGTGTTGTTTGACCTAATGACCTTACCTTGCCTATTTCCATGCTATTTATCCTGACCTAACCTTTGGTGTACCGAAACATACCTAAACGTTCCTGCACCTGACCTATGTTGTGTTTCCACACCATATCCTATGCCTTGGATACTGAAATCACTTCAACCTTGTTCGGATAAAACTATTGACCTTGGACAATGTAGAGTTTGCAAGCTCTTCAACATGGAGCCATGTCACAGTTTATAACGTGTGCATGCGTTTGACTTCCACTACCTTTGACCCTAGCCCATTTACCTGTTTGCCTATTTTTGACCTCTACCCTTTCCCACATTTGCCCACATCTACCTTTTATCAAACCACTCACCACTTCTGTCTTCCACCTCACCAGTTCTTGGTTTGAGGGGGATCACCTTCACCCACACATGGGGCACCCACTTCTTATTTTTTCAGCATTGCTTACTAATACAAGCTACGTGACAAAAAGGGGCAAATGTAGACACCTAAATTTGGTTACATTCCCCTTAGCCTTTGGTTGGATAGCCAACTTAAACATGGGAACCTAACCATAACACCCTTTCACCCCATATTAATAATTAATTTAATTATTCTAATTAAATTAAATACCCATCCTCACAATATCCATTATTTTATTACCTTAATTGACCTAATTTCCACCTCACCTAGACGCCCACCCTAGACCTATTCTTGGCTTCTTTCCATAACTAACAATAACTAAGTATTACTTGCCTTAATGAGCTAAGATTTTTTCTAACCCTAAAATCAATGCCTAAGATTTCTCTAACCACATTCTTGCTCATTAGAAGGGAAGCTTCCATTCTGATCCGCAAAAACAAACCAACTTGCCCCAAGAAATTAGAAAGATCTACCCATTTTAGTAAACATACGTAATCCCGCCTTAAACGATGTTAGTTAGACCTAAACCGATCTTTGTCTGGTCAAGACGGAACCATCGTTGGTTACCATTTATTCACCTTAAAAACCTTGTTTGAGAGGTTGGCACATTCTGAGATCAAGGAAGAGAAAGAGGAGTTACATACAAGTAGAACCAAGGTCTTTTCATGCATCCAGGCATCCAAAACCATCATCTAGATAGATCTAGAAGCATTGCACCCACGGTAGCATTCACGGGAAGCACTACCATGACACCAAACACCATTCCTCTGATCAACTGTCACCTCCATCCAGCCATCGAACCTGCATCACAGTAAGTATCTTGTTAACCAACATTCTTCTATTTTCATTCTAGTAGGCTCTATTACCTCTGTTATTAGTTTCTACTTGAACTCTCACTTCCCCACCATTTATCTCCATACAAGTTTGATCATTCCTTCACCCACACCATAAAATCACCCATACCTGACTATTAGACATCTCTGAGTATTTCCAACACCTCTCCAGACCTACACCCACTCCTCACCATCTCTCGGGTCAGTCTCTGACAAATCCCTAAATCATGAACTATTGAGTTATTGAAAACCCGTAGTAATCGCGTTGGTTATCACTAAAATGTTTGTCGATCATACAAGATCGACAACGGTCTCGTGTTTCATACGCTGCTTAAGAACAGAGAAAAATAACCTCTAATAATTGACCTAAAACAACCTAGAATCTAACCCTGACCAATCCCTAAGTACACTTGATAATCACTCGTCCTTTAGATCCAACTATAGTCTAGCCTTTGTTGTGATTAGATTTTCTTATTGTACTTGAATGAGATACCTAAATCATATCAAATATAGTAGGAATTTACTTATTTCTCACATTAATTTGTTTTAAACAAGTGGATTGACAACCATATTAGAAGTATCACACTTCCCATAACTATCATACGTTAGGTAGTCCTTTGTCATATATCATTTAACTTCTCTTTTGTGGTCTTGTTTTATATTACAGGTAGTTCCTCCTACCAAAAGGAAGATATCACAATCGACCTTGGGTCAAGTAGTCGAGAACGACCATCAACAACCCATTTAACGGGTATTCCTCCTACTCCATAACCCTATCTGTTTCGTCATTCAAAATGTAAAGAAAACAAATAGGCAAAAATGAAAAAACAAGTAAAAACAAGAAGAAAGATAAAGGAAGTAGATTAAAGTAAATATTTTTGTAAGATTGTTTTGTGAAACAATTTTGTATTGTTTTGGGTTTTGTGAAACAATTTTCTATTGCTTTTATTTGTGCGAAACAATTTTCTATTGTTTATATTTTTACGAAATAATTTTCCATTATTTTGATTTTCTAATATTTTTGAATGTTTTTGTGTTTTTCTAACATTTTCAATGCTATGCACATGTAACCAAGAAAGCATGGATGCCCCCAGCATTAGACAGGGAATATACAAGAGCAAGTGCCATGTGCTTATAAATAGAAAGATGAAGTCGCATAAGTGCCCCCAACATGAGATGGGGAATAGAAAAAGATCATCCCTTTGGACCAACAATAGAAGAAAAATCCAGATTAAGGCTTAACAAGAATAGGCTCGCAGAGAATATTAGATGCGGATGCAAAACTAGCCCTAGGCTAAGTAAAAGTACCCTCCAAATGCAAGATGCTTGTGAACAATGAATCCTACCAAGGTGTCAAAACTAGTTTTCACCCAAGGACTTATCCAAAGTGCCACAATTGCGTGGTTTTCACTTATGGATGACTTGTTTTCTCTTTTTATTTTTTTTTTTTTTTTTTTTTGTATCTTTAACATTTTACCATGTTTTTGGTTTTCTTTTCTGATTTTTGTGTCATGTTTAAGCATAGAAATACTTAAGGTGCATGTCATTCATGGGTTCACTGAGCTCATCACCATTTGGGTGGGCGAGTTTGTATGATCCCATACTATATTTGACCATAATGACCTAAGGTCCTAACCAATGTGGTTTTAACTTTCATTTCTTCTCTCTTTCCGCCCTTGTGTTGAACTGATTTTCCTTCATGACCAAATCACCAACCTCAAACTAACGAGGTATGATTACTTTGTTGTAATTACAGAAAGCTGTTTTGATACACTTTAAGATGACGTAGGGTGCATATGCGCTTCTCATCTAGGAGTTACAACTCGCCATTCTATCCACTCGTAATCCTCATCCTTGTCCAGATAATCTCTAAGAGAGATTCATAGGGAAGGAAGCTCAATTTCTAATGGGATGATAGATTCCGTTCCAAATACTAGGGAATATGGTGTCATACTAGTAGGAGTGTGAATAGAGGTTCTGTAAGCCCAAAGAGCTGGGTGAATTTACAAATGCCGCCATTGCGCACTGTCTTACTTACCATCTTTTCCATGATTCGAACCAAAGTCTTGTTAGTGGCCTCGGATTGTCTATTGCCTTATGGATAATATGGCGTAGACCATTTCAATCTTATTTAAAATCTGCCGATGATATATTTCATCTTATTGTTCTTGAATGATTTTCCATTATCGATTCTATGGCTACTCGAATGCCATACGGAAAATAAGATGATTCATTATGAACTTTGAGATCTGAGCACCCGTTACATGGGTCAAAGGTACAATTTCCACCCACTTGGTAAAATATTCAGTAGCTGTAATGATGTGGGTGTGGCCATCAGATGAAGTAGGGGTAATATTCCCTATTAAATCAAGTCCCCATTTGGAAAATGGCCACAGGGTTGTGATAGATTGCAATGGCTATGACGGGGCATGGATGAAGTTTCCATACTTCTGACAGAGTACACACTTCGAACATAGTTGCAGTAGTCAGTTTCCATGGTAGGCCAATAGTAGCCCACTCTTAACAATTTCTTGGCTAGAACCATCCCGTTGGTGTGGGCTCCACACACCCCTTCATGCACCTCTTTAATTGCTTAGACTGACTCTATCTTATCGAGACAACGTAACAGATTCCCATCGTAGCCACGATGATAGAGCATACCTCCTAAGAGGGTATTGTTTTGCATAGAATGTTTCCGTTCCTAGAATATACTTGCTTCTATCCTTTCATTCTCTTGAGAAATAGATAAGGGTTAGGCTAGGAGGAATACTGTTGAATGTTGAGAGGGTGCATGCGTCGAGAGAGAGATCGAGATCGATTGTGACGAACTCCTTTTTGTCTAGGAAGGACTACTGCAAGTAAGAATATAAGACCATCGGATTTTAGTTAGACAATAAATGAGGGCGCCTTAGGCCCGGGAAATATTGGACTTCCTTTCGAAGGTGGTCAGTTCCCCTCTTAATACGAATTAACACAAATTCTAACAAAGAAATTATTACAAAATTACAATTTAGTTACCTCATTAAAAAGCACTAGAGGAAAGGCTGGTTTTGGTTTGAGTCACAGTGACCGATGCCGGTCACTGTATAACCGGTACCGATTGCTGATAACCGATATCGGTAGGGGCAGTGATTTAGGGGCTTTTAATAAAGGTTGGCTATAAGGCGGCTATGGTGTTTATAAGGTTGGCAAATGATTAGGGATAGGCAATGGGGTGATGGATAAGACTTAGAGAGTGTGGGGGCTGTTCTTGGGGAAATGTAAGGGTAGAGGAATGACAGTTAGATGCAGGGGCTACCAGGTAGTAGATCTATGAGTGAACTTGTAATTACTGTGATTCAGAAGTTCAAGAAATGTTATTTAAAAACATACAAGACACTACTTACTAGTTCTTGATGAAGATACTGGGTCAAGGCTGTGATGACGAAGGAAGGGCTCAGGTGGGATGATCCGACAATCAAAAGTGAGCTATCTTCTCTCCCAATGCTTGGATGAGTGTCACTGGGCTCTGGTTACTCAGTTGTAGTCTTGGGCTCGATGTCCTTCTCTGCAAACTCTTCTCTTTTCTTCACTTGTCTCTGCTCTGCCAAGTGAATTTCGGATCCTTCAAATGAATTCCAGATCCCTTGTTTTTGGTTGGGGAAGGTCATTTATAGGGAACCGATGGCGGTTACGTAACCGACGGTGGTCGAGTAGGAACCGATGTCGGTTAAGTCAAAGTGGGCTATTTTTAGTAAAATAGCCAACTTTCCCTCCTTTTCTCCCGAGGGATTAGTTGTGGGCTTGGTCAAGTCATTATTAGGTTGGTTTTGGTGCGGGTGAGGAGTAATTAGTCATGGGTGTGGATGTAGACCAAGTTATAGGTCTTAATTAGGTTAGTTTAGGGTTAGGGCTAGGTCATGATGAGGTGGCAGGTTTGGAGATGTGGATTTATTAATTATAAGGTAATTAATAAATAATTGTGCAAGGTTTAGGTGGTGAGGTTAGGTTGCGAAATGAGATGCGGGGCACAAGGTGTTGTAAGACACAAATTTGGTGTCTACAGGTATAGCAGAGCCATCGGAAAATTAGGATTTGTTTCTCGGAATGGGAGATATCGGGAGGGAATGTGTTGTCTTTAAGGTAGGCAAAGATGGGCTCATACCATGGGGAATTGGGACCAACAACATCACAAGCCAGATAGGATTCTGGCATGTTGTATGCAGGCTGATGTAGATTTTCATAAAATAAAGCAATATCATTACTTTCCAGTGGAATGTGCAATATAGAGCCTATAGTTTCCATAGTGTCTGCAGATCTATTTTGTGCTCTTGGAATCTGTTTAAATGTGATATGCACAAAATACTCTTTCAAAGTTTTTACTAGATTTTTGTAAGGGATGATTTTCTCATCCTCAAATTTGTACTCATCATTAATTTGTTTGATGATTAACTATGATTCCCCAACGATCTTCACATGATGAATGTCCCACTTGATTGTGAGCTTCATCCTAGAAACGAGCACCTCGTACTTTACAATATTATTCGTGTAAGGAAAACCAAGGTGAAAGGCTTGAGGTATGGGGTCTCTAGAAGGAGTAATTAGTACCACACCTACCCCTGAACCATGAAAAGTAAAAGACCCATCAAAGTGCACCTGCCACATGATGGATTCCTCAATATATAATAATGAAGCATCTGGTAAATCCAAATTCACAGGTTCTATTCCTTGTAAAGGTGCTTCCACTAACTGATCAGCAAGTACCCCCTTGACTGAATTTTGGTGCACAAACTTGATGTCAAATTCACTCAGTAGAATGATCTAATTAGCCATTCTACCGGTGAGGGCGGGTTTAGACAGTAGGTATTTGAGTGGGTCAAATTTTGATATAAGCTTGGTTTTAGTATTTAATAGGTAATGGTGAAGTTTTTGAAAAGTAAAAACTACATCCAAACAAGATTTTTCAATTTGTGGATAGTTGAGCTCATATGAGATGAGAGTATGACTAAGATAGTATACTAATTTTCTTTGTGGCCAAGGTCATACTGGGTGAGCAATGTACCAATAGAAAATTATGTGGTAGAAATATATAGCAGGAGTGGCTCACCAGGGGTTGGGGGCATGAGGACAGGAGGATTGGCCAAGTATTGCTTAAGCAGGGTGAAGGCCTTTTGTTTCTTCGGTCCCCAGATAAAGGCAACATACTTTTTAAGTAGGTGAGTGAATGAATGAAACTTATCAGAAAGTTGAGAGATGAAGCTACAAATAGCCCGTGTTGGTACCCAGATTTAATCTCCTTCACAACTTGAGCAACATCATGGATTTTATAAGACACTCAGAGGAAGATAAATGATTTATATGTTGTTTTGTAGCCGAGGAAGCAATTTATCTAACTTGTTAGCACTCAGGCTTTAAAGAAGTGGGTAGCACCTTGAAAGGATTTTGATCTAATCCTCACTATTTTAGGTTGTGCCTTTCAACCAAGGTAAGAGAACCTATATTGAAGCCTCTATTTTGTGAAGGAGGTGGAGATATCCTTATATTGTGTATATTGTATGGAGATGGCCTTGGGAAAACATGATCAATTTTCTATTATTCAAACTCAATAGAGTTGTCACTACTAAATGATGGAAATGATTTCAAGACAAGGTTGAGGCTACTAGAGACATGGTATGATCTTGATTTTCTTTGTGCATTTTTGTAAATGGATTGTATTCTTTTGTTGACACACAGTGTAATGTGGGGGTACTATGGGGTAGGATTAGTTATTCTGAATGAAATTTTGGTGGGAGATTTTAGACAAGACTAACCAGAATTTGCCAAATTCTTTGAGGACCTTTGCAAGAAATTTGTAAGACCCACACAACAGAATGATTCAAAAGGGTTGAGATACTCCTTCAACTAGGATATGTGCACCAAATGGAGGCCCAGATCTGCACTCTTCCACACAATATTTGATAACCTGTTTCACCTTTTTCTTAGATTGTTTCTTTGAATTGTTGATGAAACAGATAGGTTAACGGGTGTAAGAGGAATACTTGTTCAAATGTTGGTTGACGGGTTATTACGTGCCTATGAATTCTAAATCCATAGCTGATCATGAGAGCTTCCTTTTGGCTAGGAGGAACTACCTGTAATGAAAATAAGACCATCAGAAGAAATTAAACAATATGGGCAGTGAACTACCTAGCATAAGCTAGATCCAGGAAGTATGATACTTCCTAGATGGCTGTTAGTCCACTATTTTAAACAAATTAATGTTGTAAACAAGGTAAATCCTATTGTTATTTTAAAATGATTTAGGTATCTCACTTAAAACACAATAAGAAAATAGATCTAATTTAACATGATAAGCTAGAATAGAATCCAAAGGTCAAATGATTGGTTCAGGTCTCTTCGAGTCGATAAAGGTCTTGGGTAGATCACGGCGAGTGAGGATGGGGTAAAATTAGGTGGGTAGGTCTTTGTTTAGGGATGTGCGGGCAAACATAGGATCGGTGTCGGTCGGGGGGGTGACCGACGGTGGTTAGGTATAACTAAAGATCTTTAGTTCTTGTGAGATCTCGGAAATGTCACAGAATAAGGTTTTGGTCTCCTTTGTGATTGCACAAAGGATTTTGGTTGGTCGGGATGAGGTATTGGGTGACTGGAGTAGGTTTTTGTGAGGTTTTAATGGGTCTATGGAGGTGGGAATGTTAGAGAAGGTCAATAGGGAGCAAGATAAAGAATGGATGATAAAATAATGATGAAATAAAATAAACAAGAGAAGTATGATGTTATACTTACTTGGCACGGTCCTGGATGCCTATGCGTGAAGGATGGAGGTGTTGATGATGGGTTTGAAGGTTGCAAGTGATCACCAACTAGAGAAAATCTTCTCGTATGGGCTGTATGCACACTCCTCTTTGCTTGGTTTGATTAGATCATGGGTGAGGATGGGTGTGTAGGAGAAAATGCTTAATCTCCTTCCTTGGATGTGATTGTTTGCTGGAATTTGCTCTCTGAAGATGCGTTATCTCTCCGAGATTTTTTTCTTGTTCATCAAATTTCTCCTAATGTTTTCCAATTTCCAAGTTCCAACCTTGGGAATAAGGTTATTTTGGGTTAAAAGGGGTAATCGACGGTAGTTTGGCTTAACTGGAGATGGTTAGGGGTACCGATGTCGGTCAAGGTGAGATTTCCTAGGTTTACTAAACTAGGGAGATCCTCGTGATTTCCTTAGATCTCATGTCATTATCCCATGGATTAGACTGGAGCCTCTTGTGAGCATGCGAGAATGTGGTTAGAGGGAATGTTGGCATTAATTTTTAGGGTTTGGGTAAGTCTTAGTTAGTTATGGGAACTTGCTAAGAATAGGTCTTAGGTTGAGTTAGCTTGGTGAGGTGTCTAAGTGAACTATATACGTAGATATTATTTAAATAATGAATATAGTGAGGATAATGCATTAATTCAACTAAATTAATATTATTGGGGTGAAGGGGGTCATGGTTAGGTAGTGTAATAAAGGGTGCTTATATGTCGAGGGACAAAAGGGGAGTGTGACCTAATTTTAGTGTCTACATTTTGCCCTTTTTTTACGTAGCTTGTATTGGTAAGTGATGATAACAAAAATAAGATGTGGTTGCCCCATCTAAGGGTAAAGGTGATCCCCTCAAACCAAGAATCAATGAGGCAAAGAGTGAAGTGGTGAGTGGTTTGATAAAAGGTAAATGTGAAGAAAAGGTAAATGGGTACAGGGGAAAAGGGGTGAAAGGTATACTCGGGCAATCTAGGTAATGGGTCAAGGTCAAAGGTAGCAATAGTCAAATGCACGCACACGTATAAACTACAACATGCTACTGGGTTGAAGAGAAGGAAAACTCTACATTGTCTAAGGTCGATAGGTTTATCCAAACAAGGTTGAAGTGAATCCGGTATCCAAGGTATAGGATAAGGTCAAGAAGCACAACGTAGGTTAGGTGTAGGAACGTTTAGGTATGTTTTGGTACACCAAAGGTAGGGTCAGGATAAATGGTCATGGAAATAGGCTAGGTAAGGTCATTAGGTCAATCAACACAGGTAACAGTGCCACAAGGTATAGCGAACACATGAGGTCAAAGGTCACTAGCGATGGTCCAGGTCCAAATATCTAGGTCGCGGCACGGGTAAGGCCAAGGTAGGGGTAAAATAATGATTCCCAAAGGAGGAAAAATGGAGGTAGTAAATGAGGAGGTCGGGAAGGGTAAGGTTATGGGTTGGGTAAAGGGTGGAGGGGGTAAAGGAGCAAGGTAAAGGGTCGGGTAAAATGGAAAAGTAGGGGAAATGTGTAGGTAAAGGTGACCGATGGTGGTCATGGATAACCGGCGTCGCATGAAAGGAAAACCAATGACGAGTTAGGTAGGTCATGAGACCGATCTTGGTCGAGGGGAACCGGATGTCGATTAGGTAGGTCACGAGGCGATGCCGGTCCCAGGGAACAGACGTCGATTAGGTCAAGTTTTGTATAAAAACAAAAAATCCACGTTGTTAATATTCATTTGTGAATTACGAAGTGAAGAAAGGACAAATAGAGAGAAAAGTGAGAAAAGTATCCAGAGGAAATGGGACAGTGAGTTGGCAGTGTGAGTTGATGGTGGTTGGGTTGGTGAGTAGTGGGTCCACGAGATCTTTGCGAGGGATTCGATTGGTCAGAGTGTGTGGGTAGATATTTGGTGATGGCAGAGGTGAGAGAGGGATCAAGTGGACCACTGGAATAGAATCAGACGTGCCACCGAGATGGTGGCAGTGTGATGAGGTAAGCACCTAACTCTTTAATGTTAATTAGATAAAGTAGAGGTGTAATAGTTGTTTTTTTGGGTTTTGTGGGTGTTTGTATTTTGTGGGTAGGAAAAAAGTTAAATAGGGTATGGGGAAAATGGGCAAAAAGATGGGGGTAGGAAATTGGATAGGTGGGGTGGGTAGGGGTTTTGGGGTAGTGTAGGTCATTATAGGTAGGGGAAAAGGGATAGGTGGGAGGGTTTAAAAAAGGGGGTTTGGCAAGTTGTGGATTTTTTTCGCAATGGACCGGTGCGATCGGGTAGAAGCGGGATCGATCACCTAATGTGTGACCGATGCCGGTTAGGTGGTAACCATGGTTGGTCAAGTTGAACTAGTATCGATCCTACTAAATAGGTAAGCGCTACCGGTTTAAGGGTGATCGATTCGGTTAGGATGAATCGGGCACCGCTTAGGATTTTAGGCAAAAGGGTCCAAAAAATGATGTAGGTAGGTGGTTGAGATGGGTAAGGTAAAAAATAGGGTGGTGGGTAATGATAAGTGATGAATAAGGTCATGATAAAGGTAGATTAATGTTGTGCTTTGGATTAGATGCAGGGTTGATCGCAATTACACATGTGAGACAAGGTTCCACCACTATTGGTGACATTGTGTAGTTTAGCGAGCCCGTTAGAGCTATAACACATGGAGGTAGTGGGCTTGAGTGGTATTCGGCTCTATCGACATGCTATTGAAGAGCCTAGCTTGATGGTCACGATTAGCTTGTGATGGGACTCCACGACCAACACGTTCCACCTTTCAATGGGTGAGATGACTATCACCCTGGAGGACGTGTTTTGGATTCTGAGGTTACCCATTTTGGGGGCCCAGGTGTACTCTATCTCCTCCAAGGCCTCAGAGGAGCTGATCGGGATAGTATTTGGTGAGAGGGTGGTGGATTTGAGCTTCCATAGTGCTATTTTGAGTTATGGCGAGATGTACCTAGCCCATCTGGATGAGACGAGGCTAGTAGTTTTGTTAATGGAGGTAGTGTGTTGCTATGCACCGCCCGATGTAGAGGGTGGATGCTTTCCCGATCACCGATGGGGTGCTTCACAATATGATGGTGCACGAGACACGGTTTTCCTAGGCACTAAAATTCTTTGTGCAGCTATACAGAGAGCTATGGGCGTATGGGCGATTGCGTAGGTTTGCTTTGTGTTGCACATTTATCTTTATACTCAGCAAGTTAGGCCTACGAGCACATAGTCTTTGTTTGACCTATAGGGATGCCCCAAGCAGATGCATTCCCACCGAGATGTGTGTGGTTGGGATACATGGAGATGGGTACCGGTTGCAGGAGAGTGGAGGTCGGATAGGCCGACATATGATGTGGCCCATTTTCGGTAGTTGTTGGAGGGGTTGTCCAGAGTGGACATTATCTGGAGACCATATGTGGGATTCCCCTCATATAGGCACATGCATAAGGAGCTAGTTAAGCTCTAGCTAGAGAGGTGGATATAGGTTCGACATGCCGGGAGGATGAAATGATTCGATCGACGGGGTTTGACGATATTTTGGGCTTATATAGGATATTCCTCCGCCCTTCCCACAGTATCAGAGAGATGACGTGGAGAGGCCTCTCCCTCTACCATAGCCTATACGATGTTACACATACCCCAATGATGATACAGTCTCTTGCAAGGTGTTGAAAATCCAAAAAGCTCACCAGTATATGTTTGTATCCCGCATGCCTCGCTCGGCCTCCGCATGCTTTTTTTTCCCTCTGCCCCCCTTTTTCTTGCATTTTGGTCTTCAAAGTGATGAGACCACGCCGCCTTTCTCAGGCGGTGGTCCCATGACCGCCGCCTAGGATAGGGTGCGGTCCTGTAACCACCGCCCCGCATGCATGGTGACGGTCTTGTACGCATTTTCTAGATTCTTCTAATGATCATGTCAAATGTAAATATTCAATTTTACCCACTTTCTTCAACCACTTTGGCTTGCATTAATGTTTTTGGTTCCCCTATGTAATAGTGTTTTCCCTTTGTTTATAGTAAAAGAGTTCAATTGGGAGTTACCCTTTGGTAATTGCATTTCTATAAATAGCTACTTGTTTTCAAACAAA
Organism: Taxus wallichiana var. yunnanensis; assembly: GCA_018340775.1. Lineage (NCBI taxonomy): Eukaryota > Viridiplantae > Streptophyta > Pinopsida > Cupressales > Taxaceae > Taxus > Taxus wallichiana. Next base: position 999,856,604 of record CM031237.1, on the reverse strand, counting down.
TGGCCCCTCACCTTCTCAATTCTATTATTCAGTCTTTTGAATTTCTCAATTAGAATTCCCATAGTTTCATGTTTTTCTTCCATTGTTAGTTTTCCTTTGTTGTTTAGAGGTCATTCGATCTTCTTGTTTCAGTCTTGCTTCATTGTTGTTCCATGCAAGTGAGTTTAGAGTAAAATAGTTTCATTTGTAGATTGGAATCCATTAGAGTTGTAGGTTTTTTTTGTCACAAGGATAGTTTCAAAAGCTCTTAGCGTATTTGTGTTGTATTCCCGCAATAAATCCCGCTAGGAATTGCATAGTCAAGCTCTGTTCACTTGCGCTATCCCTCTCCTACTCGCATTGTATTCAGTCTATATCCAAATCTGCCATTGTTTGAATACCTTCTTCTATTGATGCTATCATATACATGCTTTTTTGGATTCACGAGAACACGAAGGAATGAGGAGATCACATTGAGGGGACAAAGTCACACACAACTAGATTTACCACTATTCTGTAAATGCCAGGTTTGAGCTATCAAAGTTCTAGTTACAACGTATCAAATAGAGTAGTGAATCATTTTATTTTAGTTAAGCTCACTTTCAATATTTCCAGGGAAGTTGTGGGGAATGATAGTTTCTGAGAAACTATGATTTGTTCCTCACTTTTGAGGTAGGATTGAAGGTTTTCAATTAAGTTAATTAGCTGTCTTTTATCTAGATTCACACATCTGCATAGGTGAATAACCACACCGGGTTATCTCACTTGTTTTAGTATAAAAGTAGTTTAATTGTTGTTCGTAATTATAACATTTCAATCATATATTTTGTTTAGAGTAGTTTCCTTTTCAGCAGTAGTATAAATTGTTATTTTTAGTTTAAGTTAATTTAGAGACTTCAAAACTAGATTAACACTTAGATCTTAGGATAAACCACTAGGGAATTTATGCTACCCATTCATAGCCTCTAAATCTCCCCTTTGTCATTTAGCTATCAGGAGATCACACTACCAGATCTTAGTCACTGATCCTCCTACAGTTAGCTATAGGAAAGTTACTTGCCGATTCTCATCCTCACTGTAGCTTTTCTATCATTGAAAACTGGCCATAATACCGGTTGTGGCTTCATCTAAGTCACCCGCATTATAGACCACCGGCTATCTCGCACGACCTCGAGAGGTCGGGTATGGGGAAAGTCACTTGTCGATTATCATCCTCGCATGTCACTTTTCCATCGTACAAAATTGGTGAACCCGACGTGAAACAAACAAGTTCTTCCTCTTTTATTTTTCATTTCTTTCATCCACCTTCGCTCTTTCCCATTATTCTATGGGTATTCATATACCCCGAATATGTCGGGATACGATGCATATGGTAGACCTCTCTCAAGTCTAAAGCAAACTATAGTCAAACAAATAGACAACCATCACCCTTGCTTTCTACATGGGATGATAACTATTCAAGTAATTACTTGTCATCTCAAACTCCCCCTCAAAAACTAGTTCTAGTTCTTTCATTTGAATTGAGGAGTTTGATCAGCTTGCACAAACACAACAATAGCTAGAGCCCTCAGGCTCTAATAATATGACATTTACTAGAGAATCCACTTCATCTCCTCGGGTCTTGTTTAGACCATAGATCAGTAGACAGTCAGATCCACTCCCCTTTTTGGATGAGGAGTACTTAGCATGCTTGCTATGCTAAAAGTGAACAACACTTCCAAAACATGTATCCACCTATAGGGAGTTTACAAATACAATCTGATACCCTATTCCAAGAAAACACCCCCATTCCTCCACCTATGGGAAATACCTCGGTGAAGCTTGGTAGGTAATGATCAATTCATAGCAGGGTATCACACCCCTTTACAACCTCAAGGTATACAACAAATGCCATTAAGGAAAAGCACTGTGTCTTCACCAATAGAGGTCATTTCAGCCTTAGTTGAAAAGGTTAGAGGGCTGGAACTTGCTCAAGCAAACCAAAATTCATATTTTGGGCAAGGAATCCCCAACCCTCTACATCATCCCAGTCAAGTTGACCTCCTTATAGGAACAGGCACGTTAGGCATGCCTCCTCAAAATCCTTATAGTTACCCACAACAAACACCAACTAGGACCACGTTTTCAAATGCCACTCTAGTTGAAAACATGACACCTCTCGGCTTGGCACCAAACAACCCATACCAGAAACAATGCTCCTCCTTACTTAAACATTTATTCAAAGTCACCACAAGGAGACATGTTCTCTTCTCCCGGGATGTTCGTTCAACCACAGGGATTCCCTTATGTCCCTACAAATGCATATGCTATGCCATATCAACAAACCCTTGCCACCACCACCTCCACCCCCTCAGCAAGCACCATCGATGGTCGAGGCCTACGCAGTAGGGACTTATTCAGAATATTTAAAAGAGCCCCTAGACTTCACCATATGAAGTGTTATGCTTCCAAGACCTCTTCCGATTTACCCAAATATAAAGGGGAAGGGGATCCAAATGCACACATTAAGGCCTATGCCACAGCCATATGGGAATTACTCCCTTGGGACGGGGTTGTTGCTAAGATATTCCCTAAAACCTTAGAAGGTATTTCCCTTGATTGGTATTATAGAATACCTGAAGCCTTGATACACTCATTTAAACAACTCGTGTTAGAGTTCATCAAAGCTTTTGACATGAACAAATTGTTAAGAATGGGAATCAGGGAATTCTTGCATATTAAACAAGAACATAATGAATCCACTGCTCATTTTATCCAAAGATGGCATACGGTTCTCTACTCATCAGCAAGTGCTCCAAACATGGATCAAATGGAACTATGTGATTTATTCCTTAATTCTCTCAATAGAGAGATAAAGGAAGAAGTCCAGAAGTTCCCACTAAGAACTTATGATGAAGTACTTGAGAGTGCTCTCCGAATTGACCAAGCAAAATGAATAGATAGTGGTCGTAAGACATATGGGACAAATGGGAAATTAACCACTCCCAATCAAAACACCGCGGCCTATCCTAATACGGGAACACTAATCAAGGACCTAAGATCCTTAACAAGAACCGTAGAGTTACAACAGATGGAGTAACTGACCAAGTTAAAAGGGAAAACGTTGTAAACATTTCGCCACCTGTTAATAATCAGCGAAATAACAATTTTACTCCAACAATCAACGGTGGATTTTAATCATCCACCACGACAACAACAACAACAACAACAATGATGAAAATCCAAACACAAGGTCCAAATCAAAACCCAACTGGATATCAGAGTCAAAACCAAAGGCAACAACCTCAAAATTTTAACTCTAACAACCAGCAACCTTATCAGAATTTTGGGCCACAACAAGTTTTAAATCAACAACCTCAAAATTATAATCCCAATTTGTATTGTGGCTTCCACAAGATTCAAGGCCACGATACTAGGACTTGTCGTGACTACAATAAATTCATGCAAAGCATTTTCCAGAAGATCAAAAACAACTCTTTATAGATATGTTTTTAGCAAATTCTATAATACCCCACCAAACACTTATACAGGGAAATTTCCCCTCAAAATGCACCCCTCAAGATCTTTAATGATCCACTCCCAAACCATTCTAACAATAACATGCTAGATCCTAATGGAACAAACAAGGGTGTCATAACAGGAAACAATGATCATGAAGCTTCAACTTCATTAAATCCACCAGTCGCACCCCAACTAGGAACTCGACCCCAAACTAAGATAGTTGGTTTGGTAGAGTTAGACACCGAGCTACCCGTAGAAACCATAACAAGAACACGGATTATTCTTCTCAACCAACTCCAAGTTATCCATTGGAACTAGACAATATTCAACAAATGTTGGTAAAACCCATAGGTGCCTATGATTTAATTAATGACTTAACTAAAACCTTCTCTCACATCTCCTTTTTGGATTTGTTAAAGAACTCTCCCACCCATAGGGCTGCCCTCTTAGAAGCATTAGGCCTTGGTCATTTAATCAACATCACTCCTCCTCTAGAAACACAAGTAAACCATGTAGACTTTGATGTTTATCCTCCGGGGCAGCCAGATAGGGATACTGAATTTATATTTGATATAAGCAAAATGCCAACAGATGTTGAGATTGCACGAAGAGGTGACCCAACTTTACATTTACAAGTATGGGTTTACAATAATTATGTTAAACATGCAATGGTTGATGATGGGGCAGTAGTTAACATAGTCCCCTTCACTTTTCTTCAAAAGTTAGGATATGGAGAGACAAACTGTTCCACAACATGAAATACGTTAAGAGGATATGATAGCCTCAAGGCCACTTCAATTGGAACCATAGTTTTACCAGTCACTTTAGGACCCAAGACGGTCCTCACCGAGTTTTATATTATAGATCGGGAAACCAACTATAATATGATCCTTGGTCAGCCATGGATACACCGCATGAAGGCAATCCCTTCCACGTTATTCCAAGAAATAAGATTTCTACACTTAGGGAAAATATTTGTGGCACAAGGTGACCCAAAACCCTTCGATATACACCTAGCTGATTTGAAGAAAAGACCAGGCATTCACTCCGAGTTTGAACTCCCAACAAATCAACTCATCAAACCAATTAATTCAAAACCAAAAGAAGAGTTGATACCCACCACAGAGTTGGAAATTACAAATCTAGCCGAGGACATTCCAACACTCAAAAATGAGACCAATGTTATAAAAATAGTGTCACTAGGGACTACCGCAAAAATTGTCGAGTTGCTAGAGAAAGACTTACCTATTCTCCTACCATTTGATTCTATGGGTATGGGACACACCCTGGGAATTGCTTCTCTTCCATCAAACAAATTTTTTATGGTAGAAGTAACTGAAGCAAAAGAAATAGATATGACAGATATCCCAACATCCATTTTTCCAAGAAAGTATTGGACTCTCCACTTCGATGGAGCTAGATGTCGCTTTGGAGCTGGGGCGGGAGTAATCTTTACTTCACCGAGGGAAAGATCCTACCTTTCACCTTTAAATTAAACTTTGAATGTACAAACAAATGGGGTTGAGTACGAAGCTCTCCTCCTTGGCCTCATCCTAGCCAAAAGAATGGGTGTCGATAACATTAGAGTGCTAGGAGACTCGCAACTAGTTGCAAACCAAGTCTCTGAGGTATATGAAACTAGGGCTGAACATTTACAACTCTATAAAAAAAATGGTATTAGATCTAAGCAAGGGATTTAACTTCATATCAATTGAAGTAATCCCACGAGAGAGTAGAACCTTCTCATGCAGACTCAATAGCAACCTCAGCTTCCGTTTCACTCCAAACAGTGAGTTGGAAGATACAAATTTCATAGTATCACTTCTGTACCAAACCATTAGTGCGTAAAATACCAACAAACTCACTCTTGACTCATGGAGAAGTTGAGGATGATTTTTCTATCATGGATCACTTTGATGATGATAGAGTCACTCTCGAATATCTAAACACCTATGTGGAGCTACACCTTGCTCATCATATAGTTGATCTTTCCCTAATACCACATTCCTCTTCCTATTTTGGAAATCCCATGGTAGAGTCTCCTCCATAGAAGGATCTCGATATCTACGAGATAGAAAATGGAGAAAGCTTGGAACTACCTCCAGCCCCACCTGAATTTGAAGAAGGTAATGCTTCTTTAATAGAAGAAACCATTGACATAAACATTGGAACAGAGGAAGAACCAAAAATTTTGAAGTTGGGATCCTCGTTAACTCCGGAGGAGATAGAAATACACACCCAAATCCTCAAAGAACATCAAAAGGCTTTCGCATTTAACTATAAAGAAATGATGGGCATCGCACCACATGTCGCGGTACATAATCTTGTCACTAAACTAGATGCAAAACCAATTAAACAAAAGTCAAGACCAATGAAGCCAAAAGTGGCTCTCATGGTAAAAGAGGAAGTAATAAAACTTCTCCAAGTGGGATTCATCAAGCCCATTGACTATTCACAATGGGTATCTAATATCGTCCCTATTCTCAAAAAGAATGGGAAGATACGCATTTGCATAGATTTTTGGGATATTAACAAAGCTTGTCCCAAGGATGACTTCCCATTACCATCCATTGACGTTATCATTGATGCAACAACTAGATTTGAACTATTATCCCTCATGGATGGGTTCTTAGGGTATAATCAGATTAAAATATCTGAACAGGATCAAGCCAAAACTACATTCATAACTCCCTGGGGAACTTATTGCTATGTTGTCATGCCATTTGGTCTTAAGAATGCGCTATGCTATATATTAGTGGGAAATGACATATATATTCCATGATCTTATCCATAAAATTGTGGAATCCTATGTGGATGACTTGTTGGCCAAGGCCAAGAAATGTTGTGATCATCTAGAAGTGCTTTCTGTATCATCCTCTCATGATTAATTGAATATGGCATCACATTAAACCCAGAGAAGTGCGTGTTTGGTGTGACAGGAGGCAAACTTATGGGCTACATTATATCTTCACGAGGGATTGATGTTGATCCAGCCAAAATATGGGCTGTTCTCGAAATGATCCCACCATCGGATGAGTCTGGAATCAGGTCATTTCTTGGGAAACTCGGTGCAATCCGAAGGTTCATCCCAGATTTAAGTTTTTCCATTCATCCAATCAACAATCTATTAAAGAAAGATTATAACATTGATTGGAATGAAGAATGCAATGAGGCCTTAAAGTAGTTAAACGCTTCTTATTGTCTCCACCCACGCTAATGCCTCCCAAACTAGACCGCCCTTTGATCCTATACTCACGAGCCACTCATGTCTCGCTACTTGCATCTTTGGCTCAAGAAGACAATGATAACGAGAACGTGCGGTCTATTTCATTAGGTGAACGTTTTGCTTGATTATGAGACACACATTATACAAAGCAGAGAGAGAATGCCTTGCCATAGTCTTTGCAACAAAATGTTTAAGACATTACATGTTAAACCAAGAAACAAGGGTCATTGTAAAGATAGATCATTTACGAACATTTCTCACGCAAGGATCTTTATCTAAAAAGGTTGGATGTTTCATAACCTTAATGGGTGAATTTGAGTTGACATTCGTAAACCAAAAATCCATTAAGGGACAAATCATTACAGATTGGTTAGCTGACAATCCACTAGATGGAGGTGATCTGGTAAATCTGGACTTTCCTGATGAGTGTGTATACTTCATCAAAACTAGGCCCCCCATCTCTACATGTCCCTGGTACACTGATATCATCAATTTTATCATAGACCACACATACCGGAAGGTGCCACATCACAACAAAGAAGGTGGTTACGCATTATTACCACTAAATATGTTGTTTTAGAATAGGTACTCTATCGTAAAGCCTTCGACGACATGCTTCTAAGATGTGTCGACATAGAAGAATCCAAGAAGATTCTTCATGAATCCCATAGTGGGATATGTGGAGGCCACTTTGTGGTCATGCCACCACTCGAAAAATACATCGGATGGGCTATTTTTGGCCCACTCTCAAGCATGATGCAAAGTGGAATTTATACGTAAGTGCCACAAATGCCAAGAATTCTCTCACGAGATTCACATGCCAACACAATCCCTGCAACCAATAGCGACCCCGTGGCCCTTCTCCATGTGGGGTTTGGACTTGATAGGGAAATTCTCTCCCTCATCAACCGATGGCCATAATTTTATAATTACAGCCACAGAATATTTTACCAAATGGGTGGAGGCCATGCCTCTCACCACCGTACTAGGTTCGGTAATTGCCAAATTCATTCTGAATCAAATCATTTACAGGTATGGTGTCCCACAAGTCATTATCTCAGATAATGGCATGTCCTTTAAAAATGATGAGGTCCATGAGTTATGTAGCAAATTCAAAATAAACCATCACATGGCCTCTCTTTACTACCCTCAAGCCAATGGGCAAGCCGAAGCAACAAACAAAATGTTAAAGGCTATTCTCCTCAAAACAGTCAAGGAGAACAAGCGAGATTGGCATTTAAAACTATATCGCCTTGTGGGCCCATCAAACCTCAATAAGAACACCAACAGGAGCAACCCCTTTCTCACTAGTATTCGGGGTAGAAGTAGTTCTCCCACTTGAGGTTGAAATACCCAGTCTCGTATCTCATTACAAGGGATTTTGGATGAAGAAGCTTATAGGGAGGCATGCCTCTCTCAACTGGAAAGCCTTGATGAGGCCAAGGCTAAATGCCAAACAATGGCACAGAGCCTATGTTGATCGGATGTGCCAGGAAGTATAACAAAAAAGTCTATGAGTGAGAAATATATGAGGGAGATCTAGTTCTAAGACTAGACAACCGGATCGATAAGAAAACCGGTGAAGGAAGGAAGTTCGGCCCAAGTGGTTGGGCCCATACCGAGTCATGAAGGACTACGGAAATGGTGCGTATATTTTGTGCACACTAGAAGGTGAGGAATTCAATGAAACTATCAATTCCTTGCATCTTAAATGGTTTTATGCATAAGACATCAAAATCACCACTTGTACATTATAGCTACCTACATTGCATTAGTCATTTAGTTGTTTCATTTGTCCACTCATTTCGTAAAAATTGTAGTCCAGGAACTTACTCTTAAGCAATCTATTACAAATTTATGAAAATATTGGAAAAAGCATTCAAAACACATCTCTTCAAACATCATCAAGTATTTTCAAATCTTCTCATCAAGTTTGACAGACAAGTATTGACGAAAACCATACCAAGGCCTGCATACTTGGTTTTGCTCTTTCTTTCTACTAGGTGAAGTTGTCCTTACCTATGGTCTATTCTAGAAGCTTCTTGGTGTCACATCTATCCCTCTTAAATCTCTTTGAAAGAAAGGATATCCCAAAGTCATAGATCAGAAATGTCAAAATCAAATGGAATCAAAAGCACCAAGCAAACAAAATATTTTATTTTACACACTTCTTTGCCCCATCAACCTTCGGTGATAAGCCCACATCTCTTACTGGTGGTGTGAGGTTGGGAAAGGAAAGAAGTGCCCTTACTCACCTATATCTTGCCTTTGGTGACAAACCCATGCTTCTTACTAGTGGCATGAGGCAGGGTGTGGGGGGTCCATTCACACAAATTAACAAATCTTGGTATGCTAGAAGCACAAATCAAATTCTATTAAGAGAAAACAAATGTCCAAATTCTAAAGAGATCAAATCCTCAAAACCAGATTTTGTCAACCAAGTTGCCATTTATGAATCTAAGTCTAGATAAACTGGAAAGTAAGTGGCCTTCTAAGCTTGGTGGTAGTTCTGAGTAGGGTAGGTGTGTAGGTCTAAGTTTGGTTTTATTCTTTGGTTTGTCTGTCTCTCATCATTCCATTCAGTCAAACTCATACAATTTGTGCCCTTCCTCACCCTTGGTGTTGAGCCCTCGCATCTTACTAGTTGTGTGGAGTTGGGAATGGGGAAAATTCATCTCTTTATCACTATACATTCATCACGTTTTGCCAACATAAGAAGAAATTACAAACATTTCCCAAAGAGTTCAAAAGTTCAAAGTACTACCATATGTTAGTATCATCTCATATCAAGCATTACAAAAGCAAAAAAAAGAGAAACATTTTTATTATCATTTGTCATCCATTGCATACATACTGAAAAGCATGAAAACAAGTACTCTAAAAACATCTAGTAGACATGTGGAAACAAGTCACAAAATTCTAGGCACCAAGAGTCTAGATCAAAAATATATATATATATATATATATATATATAGTTTCATATACAATGCCATCATGCACTAGGCATGGTCAAAATGCTCAATGAGCCCGAAAAGTACAAAAACACTCATATAGATATCGACAAAACACTACAAAAATGGCCTCTCAATCCCTATGGGATCCCTCAGAAGGGCACACATGACCATGTCTAGGACTCCAGCTATGCCGGTGCTCCGAATGCACTGAGGGCTCATGGTCACTGACCAGTAGCTGCCATCTCACTATGAGAATGACTCCTCCTCATCAAGCGCTCGGCCATCCTATATCTAGCTACCTCAAGCATGGAGAGAAGTCATGATCTTTTCACCGCATGCCAGATAGAGGAAAAAACATCGGTATGCCTACCGGCTACTGAAGGCTCCCCACATCCATAGAAAGCTCAGCATGAGTCTTCTCCGAGGGGAGAAACAAGGTATCTGTGCATACTCGGTGAATCAAGTCTCGCCACTCATCAGTAGTCATTGCAAATAAAGGAGAAAACAAGTTAGAAAATGATCAAAGATAAAACCAAGAGTAAACAAAACAAAAAGAAATAACAACTAAGACAATTCTAACTAAAAAAAGTCAAGAGAAGAGTAGCAACTCACTCGGATCACCAGGCCTCCAGGAAGGATCTCTAGGATCCGTGCCTGCCATTGATGCCGCCACTGACTGGTGTCCCTCTCCCATGTCTGGGGCAATGTGATGGCCTGCAACGGACTTACCATCTCCCCTAAATCTTGAGAGAGAAACTCCTCTGAGACCAGAGTCACCCTCTCTATGCTCCACTCCGCCCTCTCGGCCCGTAGGATCTCCTGAGTATCATGCCACTCGGGATCACTATCATCCTCCCCACCCATCTCACCGATATCCATCTCCTCTGTCTCCTCCTCCTCTCTCTCCCCCCGGTGAACTCCTCAGACTGGAGTCCACGTCAATGGGCTCATCATTACTATGGGTAGGACCGGTGGCAATCTGAAGTAAAGGTGTATGAGGAGCACCGGCTCTCCCTCGAGCACGTACCACCCTCCTGGCCGATAGGAACACCGGGAGTAACAATGGTCCAACCCGGCCTCTAGGACCTCCCGAGCCTCACGAATAGATCTATACACTAGCCCTATTTGGAGGAAACATGTCAATATAGGGAGGCCAAACTATTGTGGTACTCTATCAAAGGGGTGGATCTCCAACTTCCCCACCCTGTCTACCAGCTGACTAGTAGTCTGACAAGCAATCAATGTAACGGTCTCCTCTCCCCATAGCCCTACCATGGCCTGATAAGGAGTGGCCTCCATATCTGCAATAGTCAAAGAGGCCACTGGCTGGTGGGGTGCTCTAAGAACAGTCATCCCTGTCCACCTCGCTGCCCTGATGGCCCCGAGGATCCTCTGCCTCTACACCTCTCCCATACGGAGTGATATGCTCATACACCCAACTCATGACAAGAGTCGGGTGGCTCAGTGACTATCCCTATAGTCGGACCACCATGTATAAATCATGGTAGGTGGTCTCGAGGATGTCTGCTCCCCAAGTGTAGACACATGTCCATGGCCCTCAATCTATGTAATAATGGGGGCCCAACAATATAAGAGAGTGTCTCCTCCCTTGTCCCCAATCAATCTCGAAGCAAGGATGCCCATGATGGCCTTGTGGAGCACATGAATGTCTATCTCAACAATAGAGTGGATCCTCACTCCCTTCTTGACCCCATCGAAACAACTACATCCCCCATATAGGTGGCCCACTAAACCACTGAGATCTCGATACTGCTATCTTAAGAGACAGCCACCGACCCAAGGATCGGAACCCCCAGTATATGGTAAACATCCTCCAGGGTGATGGTCCACTCACCCCTAACTCTTGGCAATCGGAAGGTGTTCCGATCCGCATCCCAGTATGAAAATAAGTCACATAGTATGTGACTAGCAGGAGCAACGTGAGGGACCTGTGTAATCCTCCAAATGCCAGCCCTCTGAAGGGTATCTCGCTCTACCTGAGAGAGTGCCTCTAACACTGCTGGGAGCCAATCACACTCCCTCTCCCGGATCCATCTAATATACTCCTCCTTCTTTTGCATACACCCAAAAACACAAAAAAGGAGTAAGTTAGTATCAAAATTTGATTGGAAAAACTATCAAAAACATGTAAAAATGCTAAAAATGCAAAAATAAGTTAAGTAAAGCATTGTTTTGTCTTTCTGTCATGAACCGCCGCCCTGTGCAGAGCGGTGGTTCCATAACCACCGCCTTCTAAGGTGGCGGTCCCATAACCGCCGCCCTGTAGGGTGGCGGTCCTGTCTCCTGAACCCACAAATGGCTCGAATGCCCTAAAAATGCCTAAAAACAAGCAAAATTCACCATTTTAGCTAAAATAAAAGACCTACCCTATGGCACCCCCCCTAGAGACTCATTTAAAACTAGTATTTTCAAAAATACCCCCCAAGACAAAGATTTCATCATTTCCACATTTTAGGTTCAAAAACAATAAATTGAGAAGAACTAACCTGAGACTTTGCGGGTCGATGTTCCACTCTCGGAGGCATGATCGCTATCTCACCACGAACATTTTGACTATACTCTCATCGAAAACCATCACCGTGGGTCCCAGAGCTCAAAAACTATCAAATCAATCACGTAAATGAATAGTGAAATGAGTTTGTTTTATATATATATATATATATAGCTTTTAAAATTGATTTTGAATGTCTTTCGTAGGGTTCGGAGCATCGACGGAGGTAAGTTCTAAACCCCGCGTAGATGGTAAGTCCTCATTTCATATCAATTTAGCCTTATTTCTCAATTTATTTTATCTATCTGCACTTGAGTCCCCTTTTTCATTTTGCAGATAGCGGGATTTTGGATGGTGACTTTCCGACACACGGGCGTGTCAGGTATAACTCCTAACTCCCCATTTCGGGACCGCCATACTCGGATCCACCATTTTATGCCTCTTCATGGCTAAGACGCTTCTCCGAGGGGGCAATATGTACGTACCCAAAATTATAGGGTACTGCACCACTGGAACGATGTTACACATACCCCAATGATGATACAGGTCTCCTTACAAGGTGTTTGGGAATCTAGAAAAGCTCCAAGTATACTTGTATCCCGCATGCCTCGCTCGGCCTCCGCATGCTTTATTTTTCCCTGCCCCCTTTTTCTTTGCATTTTGGTCTTCAGTGATGAGACCGCCGCCCTGCCTGGGTGGTGGTCCTGTGACCGCGTCGCAGCATAGGGCGGCGGTCCCATAACCGCCGCCCTGCATAGGGTGGCGGTCCTATACGCATTTTCTAGATTCTTCTCGATGATCACGTCAAATGTAAATCTTCAATTTTACCACACTTTCTTCAACCACTTTGCTTTGCATTTATGTTTTGGCTCCTGATGAATAGTGTTTTTCCTTTGTTTATAGTAAAAGAGTTCAATTGGGAGTTACCCTCTGGTAAATGCATTTGCTATAAATAGCCAACTTGTTTTCAAACAAATGGCCCCTCACCTTCTCAATTCTATTATTCAGTCTTTTGAATTTCTCAATTAGAATTCCCATAGTTTCATGTTTTGCTTCCATTGTTAGTTTTCCTTTGTTGTTTAGAGGTCATTCGATCTTCTTGTTTCAGTCTTGCTTCATTGTTGTTCCATGCAAGTGAGTTTAGAGTAAAATAGTTTCATTTGTAGATTGGAATCCATTAGAGTTGTAGGTTTTGTTCATCACAAAGGATAGTTTCAAAATCTCTCGGCATATTTGTGTTGTATTCTCGCAATAAATCCCACTAGGAATTGCATAGTCAAGCTCTGTTCACTTGCGCTATCCCTCTCCTACTCGCATTGTATTCGGTCTATATCCAAAGCTGCCATTGTTTGAATACCTTCTTCTATTGATGCTATCATATACACACTTTTCTGGATTCATGAGAACACGAAGGAATGAGGAGATCACTGAGGGGACAAAGTCACACACAACTAGATTTTTACCACTATTCTGTAAATGCCAGGTTTGAGCTATCAAAGTTCTAGTTACAATGTATCAAATAGAGTAGTGAATCATTTTATTTCAATTAAAGCTCACTTTCAATATTGCCAGGGAAGTTATGGGGAATGATAGTTTATGAGAAACTATGATTTGTTCCTCACTTCTGAGGTAGGATTGAAGGTTTTCAATTAAGTTAATTAGTTGTCTTTTATCTAGATTCACACATCTGCATAGGTGAATAACCACTAGAGTTATCTCACTTGTTTAGTTTTAGTATAAAAGTAGTTTAATTGTTGTTCGTAATTATAACGTTTCAATCATATATTTTGTTTAGAGTAGTTTCCTTTTCAACAGTAGTATAAATTGTTATTTTTAGTTTAAGTTAATTCGGAGACTTCAAAACTAGATTAACACTTAGATCTTAGTTAGGAGGATAAACCACTAGGGAATTTATGCTACCTGTTCATAGCCTCTAAATCTCCCCTTTTTCATTTAGCTATCAGGAGATCACACTACCAGATCTTACTTACCGATTCTCATCCTCACCTGTAGCTTTCCTATCATTGAAAACTGGCCATAATGCTTATTGTGGCTTCATCTAAGTCACCCACATTACAGACCACCGGTTGTCTTGACACGACCTTGAGAGGTCAAAATGCAGGGAAAGTCACTTGTCAATTATCATCCTCATATGTCACTTTTCCATCGTACATGCACCACCACGAGCACAGAGGCGGGGGGCACCACGACAGTGCGGGGAGAGGGTCCGATTCACACAGTGGCACATGGTAGATAAAAGGGCCGAGACCTATGGGACCACCATATAATGTGCCTATATCTAGGTTATGGGATGCCCTAGGTGAGGCACGATAATATCAGGACCAGCTCATGGCATCCGGGATAGACTTCCTCTCTTACATAAGTACAGGCACAACAGGCATCCGGTGAGAGGATGAGATCCCACACACATAGTGTCGGAGAGCACGAGGGGAAGCGAGCTCGAGGCCCGATCGGGATGAGGCCACCGGTGCATGACGACTAGAGTCGAGGTGATGTGCGGTAGGGACACAGAGATGGAGGACATCTGGCGAGATGTTTGATATCGACCACCCGAGTTTTGATGTACATTAGAGATTATTTGATATAGATGCCGCCTTGCTCACGCCGAAGATAGTTGTATTTTTATCACATACCGGCCTATGTGCAAAGACAAGTGATGATGTATGAGTGATTGTTGTATATTTTGAGCATATACCGGCCTACGTGTTGAAGATTTTTTGTATTGATTCATTTATTCTTTGTGTATATATGAGACCGGCCTACGTGCAATGACATTTTATATTGTATATCGGCTGCGTACAAATTTTTTGAGATGATGGCCATGATGAGACAGGCATGTATTTTGAGATACATAGTTATTGATTTATATGATGAGATTCATGGTATTTGGTGATGTGTTAATGTGTTTATGAGATATCAATTTTATGGCTTGTGTTAAATGAGATATGGATGTGTTATTTTGATATGGATGGAAATTAGGTGAGTTAGGCATGATGGAGTCAGGTTAGTTTAGGCATGGATCGAGTCAAGTTATAGGCATGGTTGAGTTAGGTTATAGGCATGGATTGAGTCAGGTTATAGGCATGGATTGAGTCAGGTTATAGGCATGGTTGAGTCAGGTTATAGGCATGGATTGACTCGGAGTTATAGGCATGGTTGATTCAAAGTTATAGGTATGGTTGAGTTAGGTTGGTTTATGATTCATTAGTGTTTGCAATGAATGATACTATGGGTCATATGTGGAGTCAAGTTAGAGGCATGGTTGAGTCGAGTTATAGGCATGGTTGAGTCAAAGTTATAGGCATGGATTGAGTCAAAGTTATAGAAATGGTTGAGTTAGGTTGGTTTATGATTCATTAGTGTTTGTGATGAATGATACTATGGGTCATATGTGAAATGTTATATAATCGATGCATAGTGATGATAGAGGGATGATAGGTGTAATAAATGTACACCTTTGTGGTAAGAAACTTGTTATGTATGTGGCTTAATTTCCAATTTTGTTAGAAAAGGGGAACTAAGTGAAATGTGGGGTAAAGGGTGAGTTAGGCATGGTTGAGGAATTGTTTAGGGTAGAGAATGGCTGAGCTAACCTCCAAGGGCCCCATGCCCTTAGAGTGTTTCTTACATAGTCCCGGAAAAAAGGGACCTCAGGCCGATGTAGTTCTCCCATAAGCTAGGGAAGAATATGAAAATGAGTTGGCGGTGTTTTAGGCGGAGTTGTGGGTCTAGGTCTATTAGGTGTGTGTGGGTTATAGGAAAATTGGTATAGGTGATGTTGATTGTGGCAAAAGAAGAAGATTACCCCAAAGGTAAGCGTCAAGGACCAAGTCCTATATAAGGTAATCAAAACATAAATAACGACGTTTAAAAGATAAGAGGAGGCAATAAAGCCACTTGATTGGTTAGGATCATACCGAGTAGATCATACCTTGGAGGAGGTGATGAACATAAGACCCTAAAGACATTGCATGATTGATTGTTCTAAGGTGAAAAGTAGTCACATGATCACCAAATGTCTTGGTTTCCAAGAGGTCCCTTGAGGCGTAGGAAATGGGAGTGGGAATGGTGAGAAAAGTGAAAGGTGGTTAAATTTATATGGTATGAGGTAGTATGCTTTTTGGGCAAGAGAGCCGAGGTCACAATGGGCAAGTCCATGACACAGATTTTTTTTTATTTTGACTTGTATTTGAGAAAGGTTGATTGATGCGAGAAGTATATATTGGATAAATAATATAGTACTCCTTGAGGTCTTTGTGAAGTTGATCAATGCGGGAAGCTTCAGTTTCTCTCATTTTTTTTGTTAGCTTCACATAACTTTCCTTTGAGGGAGCAGTCTATTTATAGTAGCAATTTGGTCGAGAGGAAGATGTCATTTTGAGGGAGTCATATTTTTATTAGAAGTCCGACTCAAGGAGGTTGGTCCCATTGGAGGTCTTTCAAAACATGGACAAGACCAAGGCGAAGGATAGGACTCTTATTCAAAAGGAAAGGTGGAATGACCATGGGATCTCATCTAAAGGTAGACAAAAATTATCCATGAGAATCATGATATGTGCAAATGCAGTCGTGGTACACATATTCAAGAGAAGATAAAAAATGACAGTACTCATTGTTGGTCATCGAGATAGGACTTTTAAGAAGAGAGTCGAGGGGACAAGAAGTCCCTCCTCTTTAATGGGAGAGGTTCCCTTAATCGAAATGAACCTATTTACAAATGTACAAGGCATGATTTGTTGGTTAAACTTGGATATCACGAAAGTGTTTTCTATGAAGATCATCAATTACAAAAGGACTGAGGAAATGAGAGTACGGGAAAGAGTAGAAAGGCAACATGCAAAATTATAGATATCAGAGTAATTCTTTATGTATGCGAAAGTCACAGTGAATTGAAACAAGATCATTTGTATTGAATAAATAAGATGGAATTTAAAGACACAAAGTTCTGTAAATAACATCTGCTTAGAACACAAAGTTTCTTAACATAACACAGATTCATTAATCAAGGACACAAAGTTCCTTCTTGGTTATACAAGATCACCGAGCTTGCAAAGTTGAAGAGTATGCAATCGGTAAGACTAACGAACTTGAGACAAATGATCTTCACAAAGAAAATAAATGAAAGCTTAGGAATAACAGAGATCAGATAGACAAAGAATGGAAAAGTCCTTCTGTATTGATTTCTTTATAATCTATTTACACTTTTCAGAAAATAAGCCAAGTTCTTCCTCTTTTTGAATGGCGTGAAGAAGGCCATTATATAACTTACAAATCAGTTACTCTTCGTAACCGTTTCTTTAACCAAGAACAGTTAAAGACCGCCTATCGCAGTACCTCAACCCGTTACAAAGAAAACGGCAAAAGAAATGGAAGAAGAGAAAAGAATGAGGAGAAGAAGACAGGTGGCCAGTCACTTGGAGGGACCCACTGACTTCAGAATCCGCTGCCTGAAATTCTTTTGACGCCTCAGCTATGTCTCAGAAGTCTCATTCTAAAGATGACAGCGTATGTCTTTGAAAACAGAGATGACCAGTGTCTTGAAAACTTCATCCTTCTGCCCGCTGTCCTTGGAATTTGGTCTTCAGATTGATAGTATCAGAGCCGCAACTTAAATTCATATTTAGTTTGAAAAACAACATATTCGGGTAGAGCGGGAAAAACTAAGTATGGATGGCATTTGGTTCGTTTGGGACATGTGAGACGCGAATGCGCGAAACACGCGGCTCGGCCGATTCGGGCGAAACAAGGAGAAGACGCACAAATGCATTTTGGGACATTTGGGACGAAAAAACGCGCTGGCACGCTGGTTCGGGTGCTTCGGCTGAAAATGGAACAACTTGCACTTTTTGACTTGGGACATTTGGGACATGAAAAGTGAAGTACGCGGTTCGGGTGTTTGGCCGAAAATGGAACAAAAGGCCCGTTTGAACTTGGGACATTTGGGACGAAAAGTTCCGGAGTACGCGGTTGGTTCAAGGTTCGACCGAAAATGGAACAGCTCGCACGGAAAGTTTGGGACACTTGGAACATAAAAGAGTGAAGTACGCGGTTCGGGGATTTCGGCCGATCGGGGAACAGAGCACACTTTTGAACTTGGGACAGGCGGGACAAAAATGTCCGACAGGCCCGAAAATGGAACAACTTCGGGGATTTCGGCCGATCGGGGAACAGAGCGCACTTGAACTTGGGACAGGCGGGACAAAAATGTCCGACAGGCCCGAAATACATACAAAATGACCCAAAACTGTAGACTTTTCTCAATTTCACGACTTGGTACATTAGAGAAAACACTTAAACTCAAAATTTTGAAAATTTTTAACTTTCATCAGAGCAGGGAATTTTGAGTGGACAACAGCTGGCTCCTTCTGGGGATGACTTGGCATGAATTCAAGGAATGAGACAAGGCAAGAACTTAGACAAACTCAAGGGAAGCAGACCAGTACCTTATCCATTGGGCCACGGAGTCAAAAAGCAGATCAATACAGAGGACAACACACCAAAACAAAAAGGAAGACAAGCAAAAACGCTGTACAGAATATACAAGGGACTTCCTAATCACCTAGGACTTGAACAACTTGAGATACTGCCCACTGTAAGGAAGTGGTAGAGAAGAACCATCCATGTAATCAAGATAGAAAGAATTCTCACCAGCAAAGTGCCTGATCTTGAAGGGTCCGAGCCACAGGGAATCAAACTTTCCATGGCTGCCACGAGGTTCATGTCTTTTGTCCCATAACAGCACGGTGTCTCCAACTTGGAAATCTCTGAACCTGGCTTTCTTGTCAAACAGGACCTTTACCTTCTGCTGGTGAACAGATATCCGATCAGCAACCTCCAATCTGTCCTCATTCAGTTTGTGCAGGTACATAATTCTCTTGTCCAAAGCATCTCTGAAACTAGTATCCTCAATGGCCTTCATTAGGTGCAAGGCTGGCAGTTCCACTGTCACTGGCAATTGAGCTTCAACTCCATACACCACTTGAAAAGGAGACATTCCAATAGCTCTCTTTGGTGTAATCCTCGTCGCGCCAAAGAGCATCATAGAGCTTCTTGTGCCAGTTTCGTTGAGACTCATTTACTAACTTCCTTATAATAGTCACCAAATTTTTGTTAGTGGATTCTGCTTGCCCATTTCCCTGAGGGTAGTAATCTGAAGAGTGAGCCAAAGAAATGCCATACCCATAGCAGAAGTCCATTATCTCAGCAGAAGAGAAATTTGAGGCATTATCTGTTACAATCTTGTTAGGTACACCATACCTTACCAAGATGTTCTCTTTGATGAAGCTGCATACCACTTCAGAAGTAGTGCTCTTGACTGGAATAGCTTCCACCCATTTGGTGAAGTAGTCCGTGGCAGTTAGTACATGAGTGTGACCAGCACTAGAAGTAGGATTAAGTGTACCAATGAAGTCCAAACCCCACTGTTGAAATGGTTCCTCAATCACAACTGGCTTGAGAGGCAAAGAGGCCAATTTAGGTCTTCCCACAAAAGTCTGACAAGCCTCACATTTATCCACCCACTTGGATGCATCTCTGAACAAGGAAGGCCAGTAGTATCCTCCACGGAGTATCTTATGAGCAGTAACCATTGATTAATAGTGCCCTCCACATGCCCGATCGTGAAAAGCCGAGAGCAACTTTTCTGTTGTTCCTTGTCCACACATTTCAAAAATCTCCCATCTAACCCACGCTTGAACAAAGCATTTTCCCATAATACATATTTGACCGACCTCAATTTAACATGTACCCTCTTTTCTTGGGCAAGCTTAAATGAGAGGGGCATTCCCCATAGGTGAGAAAATGGGCGATGTCAGCATACCATTCATCAACTGAACTAAGGAACAGAACAGTAGGAAGGTCAACTTTCTCCTCCAGCAACTCATGTTTGGCTCCTTCAGCAATGAGCTCACAAAGACCTTTTCCACGAACCAGCTTGGTCGGCTTGATGTCAATGTCATACTCTTGGACCTTAGCAACCCAGTTCCCTCTCTTGGATCCAAATTCTTGTTGCGTGAGGATTGACTTAACAGTTGTATCCGGGACCAATACCATGGAATGAGAGTTGAGGATGTAAAAGTGAAACTGCTTGACAGCTTTAACCACTGCAAAAGCATGTTTCTCCATCATGGTGTATTTCAACTCGTGATCTTTCAGAATATAGCTCATGAACGCGATTGGTAGCTCATGCTCATTAGAGTCTTCTTGAGTTAACACAGCAGCCAAGGTATTATCTGTAGCATAGCAATAGATGATGAAATCTTTACTAAAATCAGGACAGGCTAAAACAGGAGTTCTAGCAATAGCTCTCTTGATACCTTCAAAGGATTCCTTTCCTTCAGAAGACCAACCAAATGTTTGCTTCCCTTTCATCATCTGAGAAATATTCAAAGTTAACTCTGCAAAATCAGGGATGAATCTCCTCAAGAAATTTATCTTACCAAAGAAGGAGTGCACGCCCTTTTTGCTGGTTGGGAGAGGAATTTTTCGGATGGCTTGAACTCGTTCAGGATCAATCTTAATACCATCCTTGGAAACGATGTGCCCTAATAACTTTCCCTCTGTGACACAAAAGACAGATTTTTTAGGGTTCAGAGAGATCCCATGCTCCCTGCATCTCAGCAGAACTGTCTCTAGGTGATCAAAATGATCCGCTCTTGTCTTGGAAAACACTGTCAGGTCATCAAGATATATGACAATACACTTCCCTTTCAAGCTTCCAAAAGCCAGATCCATGGCTCTCTGAAAAGTGGCACCAGCGTTAATGAGCCCAAAAGGCATCCTCTTGTAAGCAAAGGTGCCCCAAGGAGTAGTGAAAGCTGTCTTGTGTTGATCTGCAGTATCAACCTCTACCTGATTGTATCCCGAGAATCCATCGAGCATGGATAACATTTCAGACCCTGTAACTGCTTGCAAGACCTGATCCATCATAGGCAAAGGATAATTATCTTTCAAAGACGCCTGATTCAGGTTCCTGAAATCAACACAGATGCGGATCTCACCATTCTTCTTCCTAACAGGCACAATATTTGCAATCCATGTTGAATGGTGAATGGGAAAGATGATTTTAGCCTTCAACAACTTCTGAATTTCCTGAAAGATTGTGTCAGCTATTTTGGGATTGTATTGCCTCTGTTTCTGCTTGAAAGGCTTAATTCCGGGCTTAAGAGGAATAGAATGCTGCATATCTTTTGGCCTGAAGGCTTTTAGATCCTCATAAGAATAAGCAAGAACATCCTTATACCTTTTTAAAAGATCAATTGCTTTCTTCCTCTCATCCGCTGTGCAGCATTTTCCAATGTTCACCAGCTTAGGGTCATTAGGACTCCCAATATTGATTTTGTCACACTCAGCTGATTGTTGAGGTCCGGTAGAAGCCCTAGACTTCACATACCTGTCATGTTTGTCAAACAGTTCCTCTAAGCTTACCAATCCTTTAGGAATCTTATTCCCCTTGAGATTGATGCATCCATCTTGATCTGTTTCTTCCTTGGGCGACTGCTTGGTCAAAGGGCACATTCTCACGAGGTAGGTTGTCACTTCCCTCAAAATACAGTTGTTCAAAATTACCCTTGAGTTCCAGGAAGGAAAGAAAATGTTGATCATCATTGAAAACCTGCCAGTTATTGGTGTTATCAGGTACACTGGGCCGATGGACCATCTCAATGGTGAACTTGTCCTGAGAGAAATCAGGATGAGGGATCAGCAGTGACCCTGAGACAGCTAGTGAATCAGCCCTGCTGTTCTTTTCCCTAGGTACTGCTTCGATAGAGAAAGCATCAAGGAATTCAATGGAATCCCAAACCTGATTCCGGTAATGTTTCAGCCTTCCATTTTTCACTTGAAAAAGGTTTCTGACCTGCTTTACTATCAACTCTGCATCACCACGAGCCAGAAGATTCTTTACACCTTGTTCTTTGGCCACTTGCAATCCGAGAATGAGAGCCTCATACTCTGCTGTGTTATTAGTATTCTCGAACTGCAACTTAAATGAAAAGGGGTGTAGGCCTCCTTCAGGTGACACCAGCAGGACACCAGCTCCAGAACCAGCTGAGGAACAACTTCCATCAAACTCTAAAATCCAAACCCCATTAGGACCTTTAGGAGACACTTTGGGGGGTCGGATTTCATCAGGGGACATAATCATGTAGTTTCCATGCCCCATATCCTCATAAAGTATTTGTGCTCTAGGGTCATCCGTTTTCTGCACAATATACTCAGACTGCTTCTCAGGCAACAACTTCTTCATGTGTCCATTGACAGGTATGAGTGCATGTGACCAGTCCATTTGGATTTCCCCACCCACGTCTTTGCAGAAGTTCCTACTTAGCAACATCCCGTATGAAGGGGGAATATCTGCCACTAAGATGGTAGCCAACACTTTCTTCTCGGGTAAAGCAGCAAAAGCTACTTGTGCATCTTTAATTCTCCCGACCAGGGGCACTTCCTTACTCTCCATAGAGTAACAGGATCCATAAGTGCGCGTGAGAGTTAGGCCTAAAGCATGAGCCACTTTAGCAGGCATCACATTATCTGAAGCTCCGGAATCTATGACACAATTACTCAGCCTATGACCAGCTATAAGAAGTGTTACATAAAAAGGCTTGATTTTGTCAATAGGCGAAGTGACAGCGGCTACCAGACTAGGCTGTGGTGCAGAAGGAGGAGTGGGCAAAAGGCCTTTAGAGGTGGTCTTAGAGTGGGAATTGACAAAGTGGATCATTTTGGCAAAAGCTTTGGGATGGGTTTGATAATACTCAGCTTCTGAGATTTGGACCTTGGTCTTTTTCAGGTGATCAACAATGTCAAAGGATCCAGAAGTGGACGGGCCATCATCATTCAGTCCTCTAGGCTTATCAACTTTAGGAGAGAAAGAAGTGGATTGATAGGACTTACCTTTGGCGTAGATGAAGTAGGGATAGGAGATCCTTTTTGCAATCATAGGAATAGTTGTCGATCGCTCCTTAGATTTCTTGATAGGTCGTGTGTCACTTTCTCCCTCCAACTTGTCTACTCTCGAGTCATGACAAATGAATGATTCACTATTCATGTCCGCTTGCTTCATCATAGTCATATCCATCATCAATGCCCTCAGTGGTGAAGAAATTGACTCGAGATCCCTCAAGTTCATCTACTTCATCATCAACTTCTCTCGAAAACTCTTCGCAAGCTTCGTTATCTTCATCGTCATCTGGGTTCTTCCACCTCACAGTTGCATTCACAGGAACCTTAACAGAGGTCCTTCAAGCGCTAGTCTTGTTTGAGAAGCAGGCAAACGATTCCTGGGCTGGAAATTTCTCCTTGGAACATCTGCATAAGGAGCATGCTGAGCTAATTGTTTCTTTATAGCAATGAGATCATTCGCAAGTTTCTAAACGATGGATCAAGATTAGGTCCAGGGTGGAAGAAGAAGAAGCAACAAACTTAGATTTGGGAGGGTCTCTTCTCAACTTCCCTGACATGATCAAGTCATCCTCGATACTAACAACGAGAGTTTGATCCTCAACCAATGTCATGAGATTAGCCCTTCTTAGTGCATAACTAACTTTGGGCGATTGAGCATTTAGGAAGAAACATTTTTGAATTTGATCAATAGGTCGGGTAGGGCTGGAATTTTATTGATCAATTTGTTGAACCGGGCCACAAATTCTCTCATGGGTTCTGATGAATCTTTCTTTATCTGAGAAATTTGGGCAAGCAAGGCATGCACATCTTCTGCTGGTTTGAAATGGTTTTCAAAATGAGTTCTCATTGTGCCCCAGTCGGTGATAGCGCCAGCTGGAAGGTGGTAGAACCAATCAGCAGCATTATCTTGTAATGTCTCAACGAACAGCCTTACAGAGACGTCTTCATGTTCGACTCCCAGAACTCCACATGCAACAATGAAGGCTGCGATGTGTTCATCAGGATGCACTTTGCCATCGCCTTTGAATTTGGGGAAGTTCTTCCGGTTACCTCTAGGTAACTCATGCAAAGGCTGAGGAAGAGCAAGGGGCCCGACACGATGACCCCATGGCAATGGTGCCGCCATTCTTGGAAAAACGGCTTGGAGAGGAACTGCAACACCAACAAGAATCAAAGCTCAGATTAGGGCTAGCTGGCTCTGAAGGAATACCACTCGTAGGACTTCTATCTTGAACAGGTGGAGTGCTTGTCGAACGAGTTCTTCTATCTCTTGTTGAAGGGAAAGGAAAACCCTGCTGCTCCAAAATCTGGAACTGAGAATCTTCAATACCAAGGGCCCTTCTCCCTCGAGTAAAACGCGGAGTCGCCAGATCAAAAGATGATAAAAAAAATAAAGAACTGGAATATGATTTTCCCCAACGGAGTCGCCAAAAACTGTTGGTCGTTAGATAGGACTTTTAAGAAGAGCAACAGTCAGGGGACAAGAAGTCCCTCCTCTTTAATGGGAGAGGTTCCCTTATTCAGAAATGAACTTATTTACAAATGTACAAGGCATGATTTGTTGGTTAAACTTGGATATCACGAAAGTGTTTTCTATGAAGATCATCAATTACAAAAGGACTGAGGAAATGAGAGTACGGGAAAGAGCAGAAAGGCAACATGTAGAATTATAGATATCAGAGTAATTCTTTATGTATGCGAAAGTCACAGTGAATTGAAACAAGATCATTTGTATTGAATAAATAAGATGGAATTTAAAGACACAAAGTTCTGTAAATAACATCTGCTTAGAACACAAAGTTTCTTAACATAACACAGATTCATTAATCAAGGACACAAAGTTCCTTCTTGGTTATACAAGATCACCGAGCTTGCAAAGTTGAAGAGTATGCAATCGGTAAGACTAACGAACTTGAGACAAATGATCTTCACAAAGAAAATAAATGAAAGCTTAGGAATAACAGAGATCAGATAGACAAAGAATGGAAAAGTCCTTTTGTATTGATTTCTTTATAATCTATTTACACTTTCAGAAAATATGCCAAGTTCTTTCCTTTTTGAATGGCGTGAAGAAGGCCATTATATAACTTACAAATCAGTTACTCTTCGTAACCGTTTCTTTAACCAAGAACAGTTAAAGACCGCCTATCGCAGTACCTCAACCCGTTACAAAGAAAACGGCAAAAGAAATGGAAGAAGAGAAAAGAATGAGGAGAAGAAGACAGGTGGCCAGTCACTTGGAGGGACCCACTGACTTCAGAATCCACTGCCTGAAATTCTTTTGACGCCTCAGCTATGTCTCAGAAGTCTCATTCTAAAGATGACAGCGTATGTCTTTGAAAACAGAGATGACCAGTGTCTTGAAAACTTCATCCTTCTGCCCACTGTCCTTGGAATTTGGTCTTCAGATTGATAGTATCAGAGCCGCAACTTAAATTCATATTTAGTTTGAAAAACAACATATTCGGGTAGAGCGGGAAAAACTAAGTATGGATGGCATTTGGTTCGTTTGGGACATGTGAGACGCGAATGCACGAAACACGCGGCTCGGCCGATTCGGGTGAAACAAGGAGAAGACACACAAATGCATTTCCGACATTTGGGACGAAAACGCGCGAAGTACGCGGTTCGGGTGCTTCGGCCGAAAATGGAACAACTTGCACTTTTTGACTTGGGACATTTGGGACATGAAAGAGTGAAGTACGCGGTTCGGGTGTTTCGGCCGAAAATGGAACAAAAGGCCCGTTTGAACTTGGGACATTTGGGACGAAAAGTTCCGGAGTACGTGGTTCGGGCGGTTCGGCCGAAAATGGAACAGCTCGCACGGAAAGTTTGGGACACTTGGAACATAAAAGAGCGAAGTACGTGGTTCGGGGATTTCGGCCGATCGGGGAACAGAGCACACTTTTGAACTTGGGACAGGAGGGACAAAAATGTCCGACAGGCCCGAAAATGGAACAACTTCGGGGATTTCGGCCGATCGGGGAACAGAGCGCACTTCGGAACATGGGACAGGCGGGACAAAAATGTCCGACAGGCCCGAAATACATACAAAATGACCCAAAACTGTAGACTTTTCTCAATTTCACGACTTGGTACATTAGAGAAAACACTTAAACTCAAAATTTTGAAAATTTTTAACTTTCATCGTGAGGGGAATTTTTGAGTGGACAACACTCATGATCCTTGTTTAATTGTTAGTGTTGTGTATGGAGTGGATAGTGTTCAAGGACAAGCCTGTAAAGAGATAAAGGGTGAGGTAGGAAAACGAGTCAACAATAGAATGGTCGAAGATGCAATGCATTAAGGGGCTCAGGTTCGGGTTTACCCTCAAGTGAGGACAAATGATAGGTACCGATCCATAGGTATGAGTTACGATGTATGGTCCAAGCCAATTAGGAGAAAATTTTCCCCCGTTTTTTTTTTGCTTTGGTTACATGTTGATTTTCTTTTAAGACAAGGTCACCAACTTGGAAGGTTCATTCATGAACACGTTTGTCATAAGCACATTTGATACGTTGCTGGTAAACTTGAAGGTGATCCAGAGCATTAAGACGACATTCATCTAATAACTCTAGTTGTGCTAGGTGGTCTTGACGAAAGTCATCATCAGTAAGCATGTCATGGAGAGAAATGTGGAGTGAGGGGATCTAGACTTCGAGAGGCAGAACAGCCTCTGTACCGTAGACCAGAGAAAAGGGTGTGGCCGTAGTGGAAGTGCAAATACTAGTGCGGTATGCCCATAGGGCAAAAGGAATGTGCGTATGCCAATCCTTCCCAGTATCATCAACCACTTTCATGAGAATTTTGTTGAGGGTTTTGTTAGTGGATTCGGCTTGGCCATTGGTTTGTGGGTAATAAGGTGATGAAAAACTAAGTTGAATGTCAAAGGCGTCGTAAAGTTTTTGTAGTGTTTTATTTTTGAATTGTTTTCCATTGTCAATGATGAGGTGATGAGGGACACCAAAGTGAAAAATGATGTGATGGTAAATGAACTCACATATTTTCTCAACTTTTGTGGAGATGAGTGGTATGGATTTCACCCATTTTGTGTAGTATTTGGTAATAGTTATGATCCATTGATGGCGTTGGGAAGAATGAGGATTGATTTCTCTGACAAGATCCAAACCCCATTAAGAGAAGGGGCAAAGGTCACGAGTGACCTGTAAGGCATGATTGGGTGTGTGATGAAGGTTGGAGTGTTGTTTACATTTCACACAATGTTTGACATAGTCGCAACAATCATGGTTAAGGGTCGGCCAAGAATAGCCTGGGCAAAGAATATTTTTAGCAACAAAGAAGGCCACTAAAATGACCTCCACATATTCCATCATGAACCTCCTTAATGGTATAAGGAATTTCAGAACTTGTGAGGCATCGTAAGAGAATACCATCAAAGCCGTGCTTATAGAGGAGTCCCCAAAATGAAAAAATGGGAGACCTTTTTAAGGAAGGTGCGTTGTCCATTACGGGTGAGATCAAGAGGTAAGATGGAGAGGGAAAGGTAGTCAGAGTATTGTTTATACCAAAGGTCACTCGGGTCAGGGGTGTCATTTCCGATTGAGTAAACATCATGAGGTAAATAAGAAGGTGATTGGAGGTGTTTTATTTTGACAATTTTTTTGGAATCGGCATAGGGAAGTGGGTATTTGGGAAGCTAAGCAAGCCATGGTATTAGCAAATTTTTTGGTTGAACGTGGGATGGTTTGAAGGGTATAATGATCGAAGGTGATCAAAAGTATGTCTAGTGACCAATTGAGAATCACCAAAGATGTTGATTGATTTGACATCTAGGGAATATGTGGCTTGGAGACCTAGTACGAGCGCTTCGTACTCAAAAATATTGTTGGTGCATTCAAAGTCTAGTTTGAAAGATAAAGGCATGGGTTCTCCATCCAGAGGAATGAGGATAACACTAACCCCACCCCCATGCTGACACTTAGAAACGTCAAAGAATAGTGTCATTTGGTAAGGGGGTTCGTCCAGGGAAATAATAGCGATTGACTCATCGGGAAAGTCAAAATTAGAGGGTTGGTCCCCGAAAATAGGTGCGTCATCCAGTTGGTCAGCAATAGCTTGGCCCTTGATGGACTTTTTAGTGAATGAATTCAAGGTCAAGATCAGCTAAAAGCATAAGCCATCGTGTGGCGCACTGATTTTGATAAGGTTTGGCGTACATGAAGTGTAAAGGATCGGTGTTGGTCACAACATAGGTTTTGTGGTTAAGTAGGTAATGACGGAGTTTGGTGGCAATGAAAACTAAGGCTAAGCAAAGCTTTTCTGGGATGGTTGTATTGGGTTTCATAGTCCAAAAGAGTACGACTTATGTAATAAACCACCTACTCCCTGTGTTGTTCATCGCGATGAGTGAGCATGGCTCCCAAGGAATGATTAGTAGCTGATATGTATAGGTAAAAAGGTTGATCGTCTTTAGGTGGAATGAGTACGGGTGGTTGGAGAAGGTATTGTTTTAGGGCCTCAAAAGCTTTGTGATAGTCATCATCCCATTTAAAGGAGACATCTTTCCTAAGCAGATGATGAAATGGTTGACACCGATTAGATAGTTGTGAAATGAAATAGCGAATGGACTGAAATTTACCTTACAGGCTACGGAGTTGTTTGAGGTTAGTGGGCAGAGGAATTTCTAGAATGGCCTTGACTTTAGCAGGGTCAACTTCTATACCATGGAGGGAAACAATAAATCCCAAGAGTTTTCCTGAGAGAACCGCGAAGACACACTTTTTAGGTTGAAGGCAGATGCAATATTTAATGAGGCGGTCAAATATGGTTTCGAGGACGGTGAGGTGCTCAAGCGCGACATTTAGATTTTGCCAAGAGATCATCCACGTAATCTTCCAATATGTGATGCATGATATCATGGAAGATGTAAGTCATAGCACACTGATATGTAGCACTAACATTTTTAAGGCCAAAAGGCATGACTCAATAGCAAAAGGTTCCCCAAGGGGTAATGAATGTGGTCTTGTGTTGATCTTCTGGGGCAAGAAAAATTTGGTTATAACCTGAGAATCCATCCATGAGTGAAAGAATCTCATGACCAGTGGTGAGGTCAACTAGTTGATCAATACCAAAGAAGTGAAAGTCGTCTTCATGGCGGGTAGTCTAGGTTAAGGTCACGGAAGTCCATGCAAATGCGGAGTCCCACCGTTGCTTTAGTAATGGGGACACTGCGTTAGAAATCCAACGAGTATAATCAATGGGTAAGATGAAGGAAATGGAAAGAAGGCGCTGAAGTTCTTCTTTGATGAGAAGAACAATGCGAGGGTGCATTTTCCTCAGATTTTGTTTGATAGGTTTGGCATCGGAAATGGTTATGATATTTTAGACCACTATGGTGGGGTCAATACCGGGCATGTCTATGTAAGACCAAGTGAAAGCGTGGTTATGATCTCGGAGAAAAGAAGTGATGGCTTCCTATTCAGCAGCATCTAAAGATTGTCTGATCTTTAGGATGTGCAGGTCATCCTGATTATGAATGTTGATCTCAATAGTCGATTCATTCAACATGGTTTATGTCTTAGAGGGTAACGACCGATGAATATATGAGTCTTCTACACCAAGGTAGGTGAGTATGGATTCATCATCCTGACATTGCACAACACTAATTATAGGTGTGTCATCATTGATCATCTCAGGATATAGGAATGGGAGAGTGTAAGGGGCCTCGCCTTCACTTTGATAAGTCAAAGACCCAAAGGAAATGGTGTTTATGAAAAAAAAAAAGTTAGGAGGGATAGATTTAGGATCCATCGACTCCGTTGGTGAGGGTGGTGATGAAGGTGGAGAAGGGCTAGGGTCCTCAATGAGTTCAATGTAGGCCTATTTGGTAGGAGGTTTGGGGAAGCCGATACCACTACGGTCATTATGTTTGCGGGTGGTACATGGAATAACGGTATGGCAGCCTTGCTTGTAAAAGCCAAAACCAAAACCCTTCCATGCACAGTGGTGCAAGAAGGTGTGGGTGAAACGACAATTGTTAAGTGATTGGAAGTCAGTGGAAAATGGGTGGGATTGTGATGGTGGTTTAGGTGTGTAAGTGGTAGTATCAAGTCCCCCATAGGTGAGACTAGTACAAAGATGAGGAGGACCATAAAGGAGGTGTTCCCCTATATGGTGATCACAGCGAGGGTGTTGGTGAAGGCTTCCTTACTCATGTGGAGTAAGGAATGTGTTGACACCATATAGGCGGTACTCCACCGTAATGAGGTGTTGAAAACACCTTCCAAGGGATCAGTGGTTGGTATGTCGGTGCTGGTATGGATGATGTGTCGAGGTCGATGTGGAGGTGGAGTTAATAGATTGGGAAGATAATGGGTCAGTTATGGAGGTTATAGTTAAGTGGTAGGAATAGAGGAGGTATGTGTGGTAAAAAAGCAAGGTCAGTCTTGGTAGGTGGAGGTGTAAGTGAACCGGTAGTGATTGCAAAGGTAGAATACTTGATGTATGAGCACATCATTGGGTCGGTAAAGCATGTTGCATGTTTTGAAAGGTGATGGGTTAGTTGGAATGGTATAAGTGTGTCCCTCATGTTCAAACTTTACACAACAATGCAAAGTGGAAGGAACGTAACCCATGACATGGATCCATGGTCTACCAAGCAACAAGTTATATTGGAATTCCCCCTCCAAAACGTAAAAAATTATGGAATAGTGTGGGGGCCCACGCGAATGTGAAGGATGATAGTGCCTAGTGTGGAGGTGATAGCATCATTGAATGAACACAACATGACCGGATGTTTATGCATGTAATTGTTAGGTATGCACATTTGAGCAAATGCATGGGATGAAATGATGTTAATGCTGGCGCCTCCATCAATCATCACACAAAGTGTACTCAATGTGGACAGAGATAAAGAGGGCTAGGTTTGGGTCATTGTTTTGGTGTGGCACGATCTCCTCCTTTGAGAAGCTAAGGGAGGCCACTTGGTGAACAAGGTGAGGTGAGGATGAAGGTGGTAATTTGGTGAGAGAGGCTACATGATGGGGTGTGATAATGGAGGCTATGGGTGTGGGGTCATTGGGTAAAACCTGATAGATTCAAGAACGTCCATGAGAGCTTGATGATGGGATTATGAGGTTTAGATGAGGTCATATAAGGAAATTTTGAGGGGAGATTGGTGTAATTGTTTGAGCATGGTGGGATGTGTGATGCCATTAGAAATGGGGTATGTGGGGTGCGAATAGTGATTTTAGGTATGGGTGCAGATGGTATGTTGGGTATAGGATTGGTTGGTGGGTCAACTACCTTAATGGAGAAGGTGTAGGGTGAGTGGTATAATGACATGAAGGGAAAAAACCTACTGGAGGAGAAAATTGTGAGGTCAGTTGGGTGCAACGAAATTTGGGTGGTGGCATGGTAAGTTCTCTGATGTGAACCATGTTAATTTCAAATTTTGAGGGTGGTTCTAGGAGCTGTGAGGGTGGAGGTTGTGGTTGTTGAGTGGGAAGTGTGGGAATGGGTGTTGGTGAAGCAGGATCCTTGTCAAGAAGGTCATCATCATCAAAGTTGGTTTCTGGTGGACATAATTAGATAAGGACAGTTTTCAAGGCCTTGCAGTTCTCCACATCATGCCCTGACACATGATGGTATGCGCAAATTTTAGTATCATCAAACCATTTTGGCTTGGGTTTGAGGGGGTCGTAAGGTCGGAGTGGTGGTAATGTGATAACAAAAGTTTCGAGGAGGTTGGTTAAAATTTTGGCATAGGACCCTGCTAGTGGATCACAATGGGAAGTGAATGTGGGTTTGGGTGTAGGTGTGGTTTGTTGTCGGAAATTGTTTTTGGAAGTGTACGAATGGGTCGAGCTAGGGGTTTAGATGCCGGTGTGGTTTGAGGTATCGATCGGGTCGCGTTTACATAGGGGTTTAGTAGATGGATAGGTAGGAGGGTGTGGGGTTGTTTTGACTACCTTGTTGTGGGGTAGTGGGGTTTTTTTTTGGGTTGCACCTTCTTGGGTAAAGGTGATGTGGGTGTACAAGGTCCGGAAGGAAAAGTACATGGCGGAAGAGGGTGAGTTACCCAAGGGGATAAAGGGGGTGCTATGAAGGTAGACGACATGGGTTGTGTTTGGGGTACGAGGGACAATGACTGAATTTTAGTGGGTAGTGAAGCAATAGCTGAAGGTATTGGAGGTATTGGTGGTAAGGAGACCGCAGTGTGGGTATAAGTCATGTTGTGTTCCCGGGTAGGTTAGAGGTATGTGAGGAATGAATGGGTTGTTATGTTATCGCTTTATGGATGGGTGAAGGGTGCTTGACCATGTTGGGAAGTTGAGGTCCAAGGCGACGAGACAAGTGCGGGTGTGATTGGTGCAATCGGGATATGAGGTCGATGAGTTTGTTTCTTTGGTTTAGGTGTCAGAGTAGGTGTGGTATTGATGTTGGAGGATGTAGCTAAATCTAGTTTAATAGGTGGATGAGTAAGGTGGTGATCGGGTGACCCCTAAAGTGGCAATAGGTTTAGTGGAGGCAAATGTTGAGGTATGGGTTTGGGTTTAGATATAGGTCGGGTTACGGTTAAGGGTGTGGTGTGAGTGCTAACAGGTATCATGGAAGGGGTTGCGACGGTAGTGGTTGTATTTGGTTTGATGGGTGGAAATGTGTTTGGGTAGATAGTGGAGGTGTCATTGAGGGATCTCTACATCTGTGTTGAGATAGGGAGTAAGAGGCACCCATAGTAAAGCCCTATCTACATAATCTAAGTGATTGGCCAAACGTGAGAATGACACATTTATGGGTGGATTTGGTGAGGACCTAATGGGAATTCTCATAAAATGTATCTTAGAGATGGGGAATTGGTCAGCTTCACTTCCTGTGGGTAAGAGAGCTGAAAGTAGGTTTGTTGGATGTTGGGTAGCCAATGGGGAATGCTCACCAAGAGGCAAAGGTATCTCCACTGGGTCTATGATGGGTGAAAGAGATGATGGGGGCTCCTCTATAAGTGGAGGAATGGATAGGTGCTCCTCTGCGGGTGGAGGAGGTAGTGGGTGCTCCTCTATGGGTGGAGGAGGTAATGGGAGCTCCTCACAGTGGAGGAGGCAGAGGTAAAGGCTCTCTAAGTGGTGAAGCTAGGGGTGAGAGGGGCTCGATGTTAGTGGAAGACTCCTCTCGTTGGTGATGAAGGAGATGAAAGGTGTTCCTCTGTTGGTGAAGGAACAATGGAGGTTGGCTGCAATGTGGAAGGAGGATTTCGTGCTAGGATTTCCTCTATGGAAGGGATGTGAGGTAATTGAGAGGCAACAAGTACCTCGTTAAAGATTGCGTGAACTTCACGGGTATGGGTATCGTGAGTGGATGTCTCACTAGTTTGATTGGATGAAGGGGCATGATTGGGAAATGGTTTTTTGAAGATTTGTAGATTTTGGTTAGGGGTGGCGTTGGGATTATCCACAGTTAACTCACCTTTCTCAAGCATTTCTTGGACAATATTATTAAAAGTGATGTAGTTGTCGTCACTATGATTCTTCACTTGGTGATAGTTATAGAAATCATGCTCTTTATACCATGCGGGCATGGGGCGAGCAGGGTCAAAACCAATGTGTGGTTTTATGGGTGGAAGGGTGATGGCTCCAACTTTGATAAGATTTTCTAAGATAGAAGAGTAAGGTTCCCTAATTGGGGTATATTTTCACTACTCTTGTCTGAATCAAAAATCCTGAATAGGTGATAGATTAGATGAGGGTGTAGCCTAATTGGATGGATGTGCTGGGCCGGCCTTGAGTACCACTGCGTTAGTAGTACCCTTAGCCTTTGAATAATTGGTTGGTGGTTTGGAAGAAGAAGAGATTTCATTCGACTTGAATGCCAAATTCTTATTTTGTAATTGGATTTTCTTCTCTTTGATGGCCCAAATCTCTAACTTTCATGCCATAGTGAATGCCTCATTGAATGTTCAGAAATTTTTGACCCGCAAAGTCGGGAAGATAGGTCCAGTGCAAGCTCATGTGAAGATCTTGATGAATTTAGTTTGTGGTAGTTGGAAGGTAAGTTGATTGATCAGGCTACGCTAGTGAGTGAAAAAATCTGTAATAAATTCATCCTCGTATTGATGTGTGGAATATAAATTGGTCATGGTAATGTTATTGGTGATATTGATAGAGAAATGGTCCAAGAAAGCTTGGGCTACTTGATTGAATAAAAATGAAGAGTGTTTAGGTAACCCACTATACCAATCTAATGCAGTCTAGTAAGGGACATGGGAAAGGCTCTCAAAATTAGGCATCATCATGAGCAATCAGATAACACCCATGTTTGAATGAGCACAAATGCTGTTGTGGGTCTTCCTTATTATTAAAGCAGCTTGAATTTAGGCATTTCCCAATGCACGGTGGTATGAACAGATGGGAATGGATGGGTGAATAGTCTCGTTACAAATCTCGTCGCAGTGAAAGTGTGTGGGAGCCGGAAACCGATTCCTTTAGTGTCTACATCTTTTCCAACATCAATTTAATTAGGTCATTGGTGGGTTGTGATGATTAGATGCCTCTTACAACGTGAAGAGGTTGGTTTTGGGTATATAATGGGGGTGGCATTCTAGTGTATGGGGTTGCCATGTAAGGTGGTGGAGAAGAAGGTAGTGAACTAGGGGGTACGTACCTGGAATGAATAATAGATGAAATAGGAGGTTGTTGGTAGTATGTATATGGGGGTGGAAGGGTTGTGGTAACCCTAGTGGCAATAGGGGCTAATGATTGTGGAATGGAAAGAACCACGTTCTAAAATGGGGTAGGAGTCACTGAAACTGGAGGTGGGAATGTAGCTACAGGTATGTGTGAGACATGAGGGGTAGATGAGGTTGTGTTTGGGGTAGTCGTCGATGGTATGGTGGATGTAATGGGTGCTATAGAGACAAAAGACGCAGTAGCATCATGCGGGTATAGAACCTAACTATGAAACGACTACGGGTAAGGTGGATGTAGGTAGCACGAAGCTAGATGGGGCCAATGCAGAAGTGGGTGTGAGAGTCAGGGGGATAGATACGAGCATGTTGTATATCAACTGACCCGAGGCGTCTTGAGTGGACGAGTGGGAGAGGTAAAACTGCAAGGCGACAGGGTTTTGGTCAAGGAGTCGTGTGAACTCATCTCCAAAGAGCGATAGTAGTAGGCTGGATGGGATCCATGGCTGGTGATAAAATAGAAGGTGGTGAAGGACTAGGTGGGAGTGGTTGGCAACTGGCATGGAACACGAGGGTGCTTGCTTGTCTTTGGGTCAGCACCATGTGAACCAATATTGATCAGGTAGGGCTGCTTCTCTGTAAATGACACAAAGAACAATAGGAATAGGTGAATCTGGTGATAAAAATGGATGAAGTAATGAATGGTGGCTGGAATGTGAAATAGGCTAACCGATACTAGTTAGGGAAAATTGACATCATCTGTGGTAACCGCCATCGATCACCGTAGAAAATGAACAAAGTAAGTAAACATCGAGGTAGAAGGTAAAATCGACAGTATGCCAAGTCCAAGACATTTAAAACGTTAATGAGAATAATGACAAAGGATGGAGAGACTATGGAAAGTGGAAGAAAGTGAAGTGAAAATGTCCTTTTGAGTAGGTTAGAAAAAGGACCTGGAATTGATGTCGGTTGGGTATAATTGATGGTGGTTAGAGGTAACCGATGGCGGTTTATTGTGAAATTGAAACAGTGATGAAAGAAAGTGGTTGTGAATTAAAATTTGATGTGGAATCAGACCTAGAATTATGGGAATGATGATGATATGGCCTAGGCACACTCAGGTGAATCCGGAATACACCAGCTATGATGAGGAGCGTGCAAGGATGAACAAAAAAGTGATGAACGTGATCTTTCACCTCAAAACGCAAGCAAGCTAGTAGAAACACTAAGAAAATGCGATCCTAGAGTGCCTTTTCTATTATGTTTGTTTAGATTATGCTATTTAGGACTCGACACATGAATTGTGAAATAGAGTTTTTGTGTAGGATGGCTTCCTACAAAGAAGGAGATCTAAAAGGTGAGGTTTTAGGTATGTTATGGTGGGGGCGGGCTTTGCTCTGAAGTATGACTCAACAGAGTAGTGAGTTGGGTGCCCACTGTGTCGTGATTGTGTGATCACCTATAGCTTCTTCCAGGTAGGATGTTGTTTAAGAATGTATGTATTTTGAATTTTTGTGTGGTTTGGTAAGACTCAGAGAAAGAGAAAAGGATAGAAGTGCTTTTCTACGATTCGTTTGTCAACCATCAGCTGGTCATGACTTCCAGCGTATAGGTTGCCCTTAATTAATGTGAGCTAATGCAATAAATCAGAATGGAATGCAATTGTTTTAAACCCAAATAAAAATGTGAAATTAGATGACACAATAAGATGAAGAGGAAGAGGGATGCTCTTTCACTACAATGCAGAAAACATGAAGAAATGATTCTTTTAAATACACCAAAAGAAAAGTTTCCTTTTAGAGAAAATAGAAAGGAGAGGTGGATTACCAAGGAAGAAAATTAGTGTGTACGCTTTTTAGAAGGGAAACAAACACAATTTTTTCCTAGGAATGAATGAAATGCAAGGAACCGGGATGGCTCCCACTTTGGGTGTGCCAAAATGTTTCACATTTTTCTTAGATTATTTCTTTGAATTGTTGATGAAATAAATAAGGTAATAGGCATAGGAGGAATAATTGCTCAAATGTCATTGATGGGTTGTTGTGCGCGTATGACTTCCAAATCCATAGCTGATCATGAGAGCTTCCTTTTGGCTAGGAGGAACTACCTGTAATGAAAACAAGACCACGTAAGGAATTAAACAATATGGGTACTTGAACTACCTAGTAAGCTAGATGCGAGAAGTATGATACTTCCTAGATGGTCATCAGTCCATTGTTTTAAACAAATTAATGCTATAAAAAAGGTAAATCCTATTGTTATTTTAAAATGATTTAGGTATCTCACTTAAAACATAATAAGAAAATAGATCTAATCTAACAGGCTAAGCTAGAATAGAATCCAAAGGTCAAATGATTGGTTATGGGTCTTTGTAGGTCTGATAAAGGTCTCAGGTAGATCACATGTGAGTGAGGATGAAGTAAAATTAGGTGGGTAGGTCTCTGTTTAGGGATGTGTGGGAAAACACAGAGACCGGTGTCGGTCAGGGGTGACTGATGACAGTTAGGTATAACTGGTGTTGGTTACTATGAAATCTAGAAATGTCACAGAACAAGGTTTTGGTCTCCTTTGTAATTGCACAAAGGATTTTCATTGGTCGGGATGAGGTATTGGGTGACTGGAGTAGGTTTTGCGATGTTTTAATGAGTCTATAGAGGTGGGAATGTTTGAGAAGGTCAATAGGGAGAAAGATAAACAATGGATGATAAAATAGTGATGAAATGAAATAAACCAGAGAAGTATGACGTTATACTTACTTGGATTCTGGTCCTAGATGCCTGTGTCTGAAGGATGGAGGTGCTAATGATGGGTTTGAAGGCTGCAAGTGATCACCAACTGGAGAAAATCTTCTGCATGGGCTGCATGCACACTCCTATTTTCTTGGTTGGATCGGATCATGGGTGGGATGGTGTGTAGGAGAAAATGCTTATCCATCCTGGATGTGAGTTTTTGCTATAATTTTCTCTCGAAGATGTGTTATCTCTCTAAGATTTTGTTCTTGTTCGTCACAAATTTCTCCCAATGTTTTGCCAACTTCCAAGTTCCAACCTTGGGAATAAGGTTGTTTTGGGTTAAAAGGGGTAACCGATGGTGGTTCGGCTTAGTGGCGATGGTTAGGGGTAACCGACGTCGATCAAGGTGGGATTTCCTAGGTTTACTAAACTAGGAGATCATCCTGATTTCCTTGGATCTTGTGTTGTTATCCCACAGATTAGACTCGGAGCCTCTTGTGAGTATGTGGGAATGTAGTTAGAGGGAATGTAGGCATTGATTTTTAGGGTTTGGGTAAGTCTTAGTTAGTTATGGGAACTTGCTAAGAATAGGTCTTACATTGAGTTGGCTTGGTGAGGTGTCTAAGTGAACTATATGTGTAGATATTATTTAAATAAGATATTTAAATAATGAATATAGTGAGGATAATGCATTAATTTAATTATATTAATTAAATTAATATTAGTGGGGTGAAGGGGGTCATGGCTAGGTAGTGTAATAAAGGGTGCTTATATGTCGAGGGACAAAGCTGGAGTGTGATCTAATTTTAGTGTCTACAATAACCCGCCACAAAATCTTGAAGTAGATGAACCAACAAAGCATCTAGAAATCTCTATTTAATCATGACCTAAGGTGCACCCAAAGGTTTACAACAATTTTTAAATTGAAGGAAGGTACAGTGATTTTAAATTTGTTTATCTCTTTATCGATGAAAGCTATTTTGAATGTGAGATTACAGATGCCACTAAACTATCAACAAGAAATGAGACCATGTATGATCAAAAGAGTTTTCAAACACAATACCGCAACAGGAGTAAGAAACACAAATTAAAAACATTCGGAACATAAGTGCATCCAAACTTTACCAAGAGACAACACGTAACAATCCAAAATGACCAAATTTATCAAAGATGGGAATGTTATAAGAACAATATCGAGAGATTTTTGATGGCTTTACAATTAAAACCAACTCAAAATGATATAAATCTGATGCAAAAAGGAATTAGAAATGGTTCTCGTGTGGTTTCTCGAGAGAATGGGCTTCTTCCCAGATTTTTCCTGTGAAATTCTAAGTTTCTCTGACCTTTTGCATGTCCCAAAACATGCATTATATAACTTTCAATTAGATCCTTCTTTCCTAAGAAAATAATATGCCCAAAATCAAGTTTGTTACAAAATTCCAACATGATCCACAGATAGGGACATTTAACAAATTTACAACAAGAGTTGCTAGGTGTTTCTAAAATGGTGAATCATTACAAATTCTTCATCATTATCCATTGTGGAGGCACGTTTTTCATTCTCCAAGCATGGAGACCCCTTTCATTTCATCCTTATCATTTGAAAATTTGATTCTACAACTTTATAATTTGATATTTCACGTTTTGCATGGGCCTGAGTAAAAATTTATTTCAAAAACACCTCAAATCTACAAATTAATCCCTAAAACCACTTGCATTGATCTTTGCAAGTACAAAGGACAAGAATTCACCAAAAATTTGATGAAAAATGATACAAAATTTGCATCTCCAAGTTTCCTGGAGAAAAAATGGCAGCCAAAAATGAAAATGTATAGTTACCCTTGATCTGCTCTTTCTCCTTCAATCTGGGCCCTCTACGTGTCAAAATATGATTGGGAATGAATTCGGGCTCACTTTTGAACTTTTTAACATTTTTGAAAAAATGGAAAAAATTGAATTTTTCTCCACCCCTCCGCCCTTGCAATTTGGTGATGACACATGGCATATGGTGGGTCCCATTGGGATCACGGCTCAATTCTACGCATTTTGATCCTTTTTGGAAATTTAGAAAAATTTCACTTTTTTCCCCGCGGTACCGCACCTCCGTCTCTTTCCTTGACACATGTCATGCTCTCTATCGCTAAAATTCTACAGACTTATTTCATGTTTTAACCCCTTTTTTCGCCAAGGGAAAATTTTCTATTTTTCTTCCGCGGGCCCGTGCCTCCGATTTCTCCCTGCCACATGTCTCCTTTTGATTTGTCGTGGAGCCATGCCTTAATATTTCATTCTAAGTATTTTTACAAAAAGGGAAAAAAATCCATTTTGCCTCTGTCGGCCTGCCGACCCACTCTGCCCGCCATGTGTCTCCTTTTGCACCATTGCGGACCCATGGTTCCATTTGTAACTTTCACTGTTTCGCCAAAAAAAGGAAAAAAATGCCTAAGTCTTCTATCGGTCCATGCTCCCTTTTGACCCCGCTTTGCCACGTGTCCACCCCCTGCTCCATGGCGGACCCACGGGCCTTTCCACACCATTTTTTCCTTTCGCCAAAAAGGAAAAACTTTCCTAAGTCCCCCACCAACCTCCCACTCTACCTTCACATGAAAATGAGACACGTGTCCTCCTCTGGGACTGCATGGGGAATATTTGCAAATTTTTCCAAAAATAAAAAACACTAAGTTTTTAGAAAAAACCCATCGAATCTCATCCAACCAGAAGTGGCCACATGTGAGGGATGGATTGAGCTTAATTTTGACAGTTAAGGACACCCGTATAACCGTAAAAAACAAAGAATTTACAGAGATGCCGAATTTGATTTTTCTTTGTGGGTGAAGGATTTTTTTGTCAAAAACAAAGGGAATGTGTTTTAAAGCAATTTTCGACCATGGCAAAGGATTTTTGAGGGAAAAAATGCAAAAACAAACAAACACAAGCTCCACAAGCCGAGAAAAAGGAAAAAATGATAGAGGCCCGTGGATTTAGAATTTTAGGGCACAAAGTAAGGCACACATGTATTTTTCCTTCAAAATGGGGTAGAATAATAATTTTGTGAGCCTTTGAAAGCATTCAATTTGGAAAACAAAGTTTGCAGACCACCAAGTTTGAAGAAAAATGTTTTAGAGCATGCAAACCAATGGGGAAAGATGGAAAAATAACAAAGGATCAAAATGGGCACCAACATCACTGCTCGGGGATGGGCACTCCCAATGAGTGCCACAAGAACAACGTAGACCAAGTGCCAAAATAATCCATTGGGAAAATGGAGTCATGAGCCAAAACCATCCAACCGAGGGCCCAAAAA
Organism: Taxus wallichiana var. yunnanensis; assembly: GCA_018340775.1. NCBI lineage: Eukaryota > Viridiplantae > Streptophyta > Pinopsida > Cupressales > Taxaceae > Taxus > Taxus wallichiana. The sequence continues at coordinate 999,815,835 of CM031237.1, read as the reverse complement.
AATGGCTGCCACACACCAAGGCAAACCACAAACCGACAAAACACCAAAAACAAAGAGTGAAAAACCAAACACTATACACTATACAAGTGGTGCATACCTCAAATTTGGGGATTAATCTAAGAAATGCTTCAAATGCCTACCATTAATAGGTAGTTCAAGTAATTCCCCATCTAAATCTTTGAGAAAAAAGGTATTCTCACCAATTTTGATATCAATGGAGTAAGGGCCCATCCATAATGCATCAAATTTTTCATGTTTTCCCTTATCCTCATTTCTACTGTCCCATGACAAAACCAGATCTCCAATATTGAAGGCCCTAGGAGTGACCTTCTTGTTAAACAATATTTTCAACTTCTCTCTAAATATGACATGCCTCTAGTGGGATGCCCTTCTCTCTTCATCTAGCTCCACAATCTGATTAATCCTTGCTTCATATGGACTGACCTCTTGATCCTCGAGCTATTAAACAAACTAAAATGAGCTCTTACCAGTAGCTCTCTTGGTAGTGATTCTATCAGCCCAAACTACAAATTTCAGTTGTTCACCCCATTTTCTCTTGTTCAACTCCAAGGTCCTCCTAATGATCTTCAATAAGTTCTTATTGTTGGACTCAGCTTGTCCATTCCCTTGGGGGTTATAGTTTGAAGAATAAGTCAGATTGGTTCCATACTCCTTACACATTTCCATCAAAGGTTTAGCTCTAAAACACATGGCATTATTAGCCACAATCTTGACTGGCACACCAAATCTGCATATGATATTATTCAGCAAGAAGTCCATAACAACTTGGTGTGTTGCTTTCTTGGTGGGGATTGCCTCTACCCACTTGGTGAAGTAATCTATGGCTACAAGGATCCATTTATGTCCAACACTAGAAGGGTCTAAAATCTCACCAATGAAGTCCATCCCCCATTGTTTGAAAGGAGCTTTAATTGATACAGGTTGCAAAGGAAGGGAGCTTGAAGCTTTCATTCTTCCGAGAAATGCTAGAGCTTTCACATTTTCGATCAACATGGTTGCATCTTTGAAGAGAGTATGCCACGAAGAACTAGCCCTCAAAACTTTGTGTCAGTAACCCTTCTAGCAAAGTGTCCTCAAAAACTCCCCCATGGAAATCAGAAATCACTTTGGGAGCTTCATCTTCATTTACACACTTCAAGAGGACACCTTTAGGGTTCTTCCAAGCCAGACCCAAAGTCGGTGATGATGTATTTTTGAGAAGATAACATGAGGTCTCTTTTCTAATTTTTATTTAAATGATCAGGACAACATAGGTGTATAAGGTAAAAGATTATATCCTTGTACTATTCAGAACTTACCAATTTCCCAAGAACATCCGCCCTTTCTTCTTCTACTTCATTCACTTCCACACTGCAATGCTCTTAGCCATGAGCTTAGCAAGACCCAAACCTCTTACCAACTTTGTGGTTTGGATGTCCATATCATACTCCTGTAGTTTGTTCACCCATCTACATATTTTACTTGATACCTCCATCTCTGATAAGATGTCTTTTACCATGGTGTGGGGAACATAAGCAACAAATTTTGAACTTAAGATATAAGGCCTGAAAACCTTTATTTCTTTCACCAAGGCAAATGCTTATTTTTCCATGATTGTGTACTTTAACTCAACAGCTTGTAAATCCTTGCTAAAGAAGGCAATAGGCCTCTCAGCCCCATCTTCATCCTTTTGGAGCAAAACAGATGCAATAGTATTTTTAGAAGCAAAGGAGAAGATTTGGAAAGGATTTTTGTAATTCGGGGCTGCCAAGATAGGTGCATGTTTAAGTGCCTCTTTGATTCCTTCAAAATCTTGAATAGCAGCCTCCTCCCACTTGATAACTTGATCTTTCTTTAACATGCATGTGATAGGAAGAGTCAACTCAAGCAAAATTGGACACAAACCTTCTAATGAAGTTGATCTACCCAAAGAAAGATTGGATGCCCTTCTTCATTCTTGGAATTAGCACCCTACTGATTGCTTCTACTCTCTTAGGATCAATCATGACACCAGCCTTTGAAACAATATGACCAAGTAGCTTGGTCTTTTACACCCAAAATTTACACTTCTTTGGATTGAGATAGATTTCAAATTCTCTACATCTCGATCAACATTCTTTCCAATGCCGCAAGTGATCTTCTCACGCTTGAAAACATAGTCACATAATCCCGATAAACCTGCAATGAATTCATTTATATAACCAGAAAAAGCAACATCCATTGCTCTTTGAAAGGTAGCTCCAACATTCATGAGACCAAAAGGCATTCTCACATAAAGATATGTTCCCAAGGACTTGTAAAGGTAGTTTTAAATATTTCGACTCTTGACAACAACAGATTATAACAAATAAACCATCCAAGGTGGACAACAATTTAGATCTAGTCACTAACTATAACATGTTCTCCATGTTTGGCAAAGGATAATTGTCTTTCAATGAAGCTCTATTCAAATTTCTAAAGTCTACACAAAGTCTGATATCTCCATTCTTCTTTTTGACTAGCACAAGGTTTGCAACCCAAGATGAATACCTTGTGGGCTGAATGATCCCTCCCTCCTTCAGTTTCTTCAATTCATCTTGCATTTTCATGGAGAGGAGTGGATTAATTGGCCTTTTCTTCTATCTGAATGGTTTGGCATTTTTCTCAAGAGGTATCTCATGCTGAAACAAGTCTTCTCTATATGCTTTTAGCTCTGAATATGACCAGGCAAGGAGTCTTGATATTGTTTCAACAATTAGAGGTAGGACTGTTTTTCTTCTTTGTTTAAACTGCTGCCCAAACAAACATTTCTTGGTTTTTCCTTTGTTCCCAATTCATGCTCTTCCACATACCTTGAGTTAGATATGTTTCTATTGATGATGCAATCAACATTGTTAAAATTTGACTCAAGAGCAACAAGACCTCTAGGAATGGTGTTATTTTTCAATTAAATAATATATTTTCCAAACAAAGTCTCTCTTACTTCAGTCACACACATCATTGGTTCCCAATCAATATGCTGATCTACAAACTCACCTTGATTTCATAGGAACCTTTGCACTTAAGCATAATCATTAAACACTTGCCAATGTTTGATGTTGTCAAGGACATCTGGCCTAGTTAACACTTCAACATTGTACTCACATTAAGGTGAAACCATGAAAACTCTAAATCTTGACCCCAACACTGCCAAATTTTCAGCAACAACATTCAAACTTCTGTCATGGTGCACAATATTGAAGGAATCAAACATCTCAATTAGATCCCAAATTACATGCTTATACTGTTTCATCCACTATTTTTGTAGCATACAGTTTTCTAATTTGTTGACAACTAGCTTTGAATCTCCCTTTGCAATGATGTCCTTGACACCATACTTCCATGTAATTCTCAGACCCAACAACAAGGCTTCATACTTAGCAATGTTGTTAGTACATTCAAAATTAAGCTTGAAGGAAAAAAAAATTCTTCCAAGCTAGGAGAAATCAAAATTATATCAGCACCATTTCCAAATTTGGAGCAAGCTCCATCAAATAGAAAGGTCCAAGGAGAACATACCTATTCAAGGCACTTTGACTGATCCATTTTGTGTTCTTTTCCATCAGCAAAACCAATAAAATTATCAGCATCAACATCAACAAATAATACTTCATAAGAAGCATTGTTTGGGTCCTCAATTAGATGCAACATTTTCTTTTCTCCATAGAGCTTGACAAGGATGCCCTCAATGGGAATGGTGGCAAAATACATATCCATTTGGAAACTCCCTCCAACACTTGCAGCCCACTTTCTTGACAATAACATACCCCATTTGGCAAGGAAATCAACAATCACAACATCCAATTTTAAATTCCTCCCATGATAAGATGCAAGCTGCACTACCAAACCCTTCACACAACCAACAACCAACACTTCTCTTGAGTCCATGGTAGTACATTTTCCATAGGCTGATTTCACTTTGATATCCAACTCATTCATGACTTCTAGAGGCATGACATTACATGATGCACCGAAATCAAACATACAATTGTGAAGTAGCCTATCCTTTATGATCAAAGTTGTGAAGAATGGATCAACATTCAATTGGGAATCAATAAAGGATGTCCCCAAATATACCTCAGGTGTCTCACTAAGATCCTCTACTACTAGTGGTGTTTTAAGGTCAACAATGATTTGAGGAGGAACCTCAACAACATTTACTTTTCTACTCGAGTAGTCTTCTCCTCCTTTAATCCCAAGTACTCAAATGCTCTCTTCTTATGCTCAGGGATCCTAAGCAACTCAATGATTGGAACACTCACTTTGATTTGGCTCAATACTTGGGCTATGTCATAGGGAACAATTTTTGGCAAAGTAGCATTGGAAGGGAGACAAGAAGATTTATTAGATGGTATGGGATTCTTGGAAGCTTGGGCATGAGGAGGACTACAATTTTTGCTTGGGACAACAGAGCTTTTGGAAAGTGTTTCTCTCCTAGGAGCTTCTTTTGGAATGCTTGTGAGCAAGGGTGTTTTAGTTTGGCTTGAGGCCCAACTCACTTAACATGTTTTCTTCTAGTGTTATAATATTTCTCTTGAGCTACAACAACATTCATCAATAATTATCTATCTTCCTCTAAAGGGATACCACCATCATACTTCTTAATCATCAAAGCTCTTAAGTATTCAAAGTCATTGTTAGGAATTTCAAAAGTTTGCACTACATCAACTTCAAGAGTATGAGAGGGAAGGAAAACTTATACCCATTTGATGCAATCCAAAAAGGTTGCAGCTATCCTTGCACTTATCACTTCAGTAGATGTTGCTCCTCCTTCCGATCTTGAAGAACAACCCACCATGTAAATATCATCATCAAAACCATCATCATTATTAGATTCACCTTCTTTCTGGTCCACTTCACATGGAGGATGGCACAAAAATACCTATCACACCAATCAATATCAACAACTTCTTCAACAACAACAACCCTAGCAGTTAAGGGATTAGGTAACACTCTTCCTTCACGTGCTTGAGGATGTCTATTTGTAGACCCCATGGGTCCTTTCCCTCTATCATCTGCTCTTTGATCACCTCTAGGATGATTGGAAAATCTATCATGGTTTTGTGCTCTTGGCTGACCTTGTGAATTTTTCCCAATTCCCTTCTCAGATCTTGCCAACTTGTATGAGATTTCTTTGACATCCCCTGCCAAATTTTTCACAACCTCTTCTAAATCAGCACCCTTGCTAGTTTGAGGTTTTTCAGGGTTTATCAACTTTACACCATCTCTCTTGAGAGGTTTTCCAATTGCTTTGATATTTTTTTCAATTTGAAGTGCCATGGTGAAAGCTTGTCTTAGATTGGTAGGGTTCTTGTCTCTTAGGTAATAGGCTACCTTTTTATCAAATGCATTTGCATATTTGATTAAACAAGATTCATCACAAGGCCTCAGACTAACATGAAACCTTCTCAAAGTTTTGTTAAACCTTGTGTTAAAGTCATGGACTGATTCATTAGGGTTCTTCTTGATATTCTCAAACTTAGACAAGAGAAATCTAGGATCAGTCTTGTCACCATATTGCAACCTAAATGCATTCTTCATCTCAATCCAAGAATCAATTGAATTATTAGAGCCTTGTACCAATCTCTAACATCCTCTTCTAGTGTATGAATGAAAAATTTAATATACACATATTATAACTCTATTTCAAAATATTCCATCATGTTAACAAAATTTTTGAGATCGATCACTAGTAATCGCATTGTTACCTTGGAATTTTGGCAATCTATTTTTGACATCTTATGGGACAGCATTTGGGTAACCATCCATTCCTCTAAAGTCTATAGGACCAAAGGTGTTAACAACAAATGGAGGTCTAGGCTGAGCCATATTGTTTGGTGGAGGTGATCTTGGGGGTGACACAAGATGATGAGGAGTGCAAGGTCTTTGGGGCTCAAGACCTGTGATTCACAAGACCGGTACTCTCTAAGTGCTGATTTTTTTGGAAAGTTTTATTTGAATTGAAACACAGAGGTGTAGATTGGAGAAGGAACTTACCTAGTACAAGCAGAAGGACCTTCACTAGCTAAGGAAAACAAGTTTATGAGAGGATTTCTTAAATCAGAATCACTTGAAGAAGAGTGATAATCCTCTACCAAAGGATGATCTCTCTCACTAATGGATATA